>BMAR01000051.1:0-606804 GCA_021605115.1 Astrephomene gubernaculifera | reverse complement strand
GGTGCTAGGACGGCGGGTGCTAGGTCGGCGGGTGCTAGGACGGCGGGTGCTAGGTCGGCGGGTGCTAGGTCGGCGGGTGCTGGGTCGGCGGGTGCTAGGTCGGCCGGTGTTAGGTCGGCGGGTCTTAGGTCGGCGGGTGCTAGGTCGGTGGGTGCTAGGTCGGCCAGTGCTAGGTCGGCGGGTGCTAGGTCGGCGAGTGCTAGGTCGGTGGGTGCTAGGTCGGCGGGTGCTAGGTCGGCGGGTGCTAGGTCGGTGAGTGCTAGGTCGGCGGGTGCTAGGTCTGTGGGTGCTAGGTCGGCGGGTGCTAGGTCGGTGGGTGCTAGGTCGGCGGGTGCTAGGACGGCGGGTGCTAGGTCAGTGGGTGCTAGGTCGGCGGGTGCTAGGTCAGCGGATGCTAGGTCGGCGGGTGCTAGGTCGGCGGGTGCTATGTCGGCGGGTGCCAGGTCGGCGGGTGCTAGGTCGGCGGGTGCTATGTCGGCGGGTGCTAGGTCGGCGGGTGCTGGGTCGGCGGGTGCTAGGTCGGTGGGTGCTAGGTCGGTGAATGCTAGGTCGGCGGGTGCTAGGTCGGTGGGTGCTAGGTCGGCGGTTGCTAGGTCTGCGGGTGCTAGGTCGGCGGGTGCTAGGTCGGCGGGTGCTAGGTCGGCGGGTGCTAGGATGGCGGGTGCTAGGACGGCGGGTGCTAGGCCGGTGGGTGCTAGGTCGGCGGGTGCTAGGTCCGCGGGGGCTAGGTCGGTGGGTGCTAGGTCGGTGGGTACTAGGTCGGCGGGTGCTAGGTCGGCGGGTGCTAGGTCGGCGGGTGCTAGGTCGGCGGGTGCTAGGTCGGCGGGTGCTAGGTCGGTGAATGCTAGGTCGGCGGGTGCTAGGTCGGTGAATGCTAAGTCGGCGGGTGCTATGTCGGCGGGTGCTATGTCGGCGGGTGCTAGGTCGGCGGGTGCTAGGTCGGCGGGTGCTAGGTCGGCGGGTGCTAGGTCGGCGGGTGCTAGGTCGGCGGGTGCTAGGTCGGCGGGTGCTAGGACGGCGGGTGCTAGGACGGCGGGTGCTAGGACGGCGGGTGCTAGGTCGGCGGGTGCTAGGTCGGCGGGTGCTAGGTCGGCGGGTGCTAGGTCGGCGGGTGCTGGGTCGGCGGGTGCTGGGTCGGCGGGTGCTGGGTCGGTGGGTGCTGGGTCGGTGGGTGCTAGGTCGGTGGGTGCTGGGTCGGCGGGTGCTAGGTCGGTGGGTGCTAGGTCGGTGGGTGCTAGGTCGGCGGGTGCTAGGTCGGCGGGTGCTAGGTCGGCGGGTGCTAGGTCGGCCGGTGCTAGGTCGGCGGGTGCTAGGTTGGTGGGTGCTAGGTCGGTGGGTGCTAGGATGGCGGGTGCTAGGTCGGCGGGTGCTAGGTCGGCGGGTGCCAGGTCGGTGGGTGCCAGGTCGGCGGGTGCCAGGTCGGCGGGTGCCAGGTCGGCGGGTGCTAGGTCGGCGGGTGCCGGGTCGGCGGGTGCCAGGTCGGTGGGTGCCAGGTCGGCGGGTGCCAGGTCGGCGGGTGCTAGGTCGGCGGGTGCTAGGTCGGTGGGTGCTAGGTCGGCGGGTGCTAGGTCGGCGGGTGCTAGGTCGGCGGGTGCTAGGTCGGCGGGTGCTAGGTCGGCGGGTGCTAGGTCGGCGGGTGCTAGGTCGGCGGCTGTTAGGTCGGCGGGTGCTAGGTCGGTGGGGGCTAGGTCGGTGAATGCTAGGTCGGCGAGTGCTAGGTCGGTGGGTGCTAGGTCGGCGGTTGCTAGGTCGGCGGGTGCTAGGTCGGCGGGTGCTAGGTCGGCGGGTGCCAGGTCGGTGGGTGCCAGGTCGGCGGGTGCTAGGTCGGCGGGTGCTAGGTCGGCGGGTGCTAGGTCGGCGGGTGCTAGGTCGGTGGGTGCTGGGTCGGTGGGTGCTGGGTCGGTGGGTGCTAGGTCGGTGGGTGCTAGGATGGCTGGTGCTAGGTTGGCGGGTGCTAGGTTGGCGGGTGCTAGGTCGGCGGGTGCTAGGTCGGCGGGTGCTAGGTCGGCGGGTGCTAGGTCGGCGGGTGCTAGGTCGGCGGGTGCTAGGTCGGCGGGTGCTAGGTCGGTGGGTGCCAGGTCGGTGGGTGCCAGGTCGGCGGGTGCCAGGTCGGCGGGTGCTAGGTCGGCGGGTGCTAGGTCGGTGGGTGTTAGGTCGGTGGGTGCTAGGTCGGCCGGTGTTAGGTCGGCGGGTGCTAGGTCGGCGGGTGCTAGGTCGGCGGGTGCTAGGTCGGCGGGTGCTAGGTCGGCGGGTGCTAGGTGGGCGGGTGCTAGGTCGGCGGGTGCCAGGTCGGCGGGTGCTAGGTCGGCGGGTGCCAGGTCGGCGGGTGCTAGGTCGGCGGGTGCTAGGTCGGTGGGTGTTAGGTCGTTGGGTTGTAGGTCGGCGGGTTGCTAGGTCGGCGGGTTGTTAGGTCGGCGGGTGCTAGGTCGGCGGGTTGCTAGGTCGGCGGGTGCTAGGTCGGCGGGTGCTAGGTCAGCGGGTGCTAGGTCGGCGGGTGCTGGGTCGGCGGGTGCTGGGTCGGCCAGTGCTAGGTCGGCGGGTGCTAGGTTGGTGGGTGCTAGGTCGGTGGGTGCTAGGATGGCGGGTGCTAGGTCGGCGGGTGCTAGGTCGGCGGGTGCCAGGTCGGCGGGTGCCAGGTCGGTGGGTGCTAGGTCGGCGGGTGCTAGGTCGGCGGGTCGGTGGGTGCTAGGTCGGCGGGCGCTAGGTCGGTGGGTGCTAGGTCGGCGGGTGCTAGGTCGGCCGGTGCTAGGTCGGCGGGTGCCAGGTTGGTGGGTGCTAGGTCGGTGGGTGCTAGGATGGCGGGTGCTAGGTCGGCGGGTGCTAGGTCGGCGGGTGCTAGGTCGGTGGGTGCCAGGTCGGCGGGTGCCAGGTCGGCGGGTGCCAGGTCGGCGGGTGCTAGGTCGGCGGGTGCTGGGTCGGCGGGTGCTAGGTCGGCGGGTGCCAGGTCGGCGGGTGCTAGGTCGGTGGGGGCTAGGTCGGTGAATGCTAGGTCGGCGGGTGCTAGGTCGGTGGGTGCTAGGTCGGCGGTTGCTAGGTCGGCGGGTGCTAGGTCGGCGGGTGCTAGGTCGGTGGGTCGGCGGGTGCTAGGTCGGCGGGTGCTAGGTCGGCGGGTGCTAGGTCGGCCGGTGCTAGGTCGGCGGGTGCTAGGTCGGTGGGTGCTAGGTCGGCGGTTGCTAGGTCGGCGGGTGCTAGGTCGGCGGGTGCTAGGTCGGTGGGTGCCAGGTCGGCGGGTGCCAGGTCGGCGGGTGCCAGGTCGGCGGGTGCTAGGTCGGCGGGTGCTGGGTCGGCGGGTGCTAGGTCGGCGGGTGCCAGGTCGGCGGGTGCTAGGTCGGTGGGGGCTAGGTCGGTGAATGCTAGGTCGGCGGGTGCTAGGTCGGTGGGTGCTAGGTCGGCGGTTGCTAGGTCGGCGGGTGCTAGGTCGGTGGGTCGGCGGGTGCTATATCGGCGGGTGCTAGGTCGGCGGGTGCTAGGTCGGCCGGTGCTAGGTCGGCGGGTGCTAGGTCGGTGGGTGCTAGGTCGGCGGTTGCTAGGTCGGCGGGTGCTAGGATGGCGGGTGCTAGGTCGGCGGGTGCCACGTCGGTGGGTGCCAGGTCGGCGGGTGCTAGGTCGGCGGGTGCTAGGTCGGCGGGTGCTAGGTCGGCGGGTGCTAGGTCGGTGGGTGCTGGGTCGGTGGGTGCTGGGTCGGTGGGTGCTAGGTCGGTGGGTGCTAGGATGGCGGGTGCTAGGTTAGCGGGTGCTAGGTTGGCGGGTGCTAGGTCGGCGGGTGCTAGGTCGGCGGGTGCTAGGTCGGCGGGTGCTAGGTCGGCGGGTGCAAGGTCGGTGGGTGCTAGGTCGGCGGGTGCTAGGTCGGTGGGTGCTAGGTCGGTGGGTGCTAGGATGGCGGGTGCTAGGTCGGCGGGTGCTAGGTCGGCGGGTGCTAGGTCGGCGGGTGCTAGGTCGGCGGGTGCTAGGTCGGCGGGTGCTAGGTTGGTGGGTGCTAGGTCGGTGGGTGCTAGGTCGGTGGGTGCTAGGTCGGCGGGTGCTAGGTCGGTGGGTGCTAGGTCGGTGGGTGCTAGGATGACGGGTGCTAGGTCGGCGGGTGCTAGGTCGGCGGGTGCTAGGTCGGCGGGTGCTAGGTCGGCGGGTGCTAGGTCGGCGGGTGCTAGGTCGGCGGGTGCTGGGTCGGCGGGTGCTGGGTCGGCGGGTGCTGGGTCGGTGGGTGCTGGCTCGGTGGGTGCTAGGTCGGTGGGTGCTGGGTCGGCGGGTGCTAGGTCGGTGGGTGCTAGGTCGGTGGGTGCTAGGTCGGCGGGTGCTAGGTCGGCGAGTGCTAGGTCGGCGGGTGCTAGGTCGGCGGGTGCTAGGTCGGCCGGTGCTAGGTCGGCGGGTGCCAGGTTGGTGGGTGCTAGGTCGGTGGGTGCTAGGATGGCGGGTGCTAGGTCGGCGGGTGCTAGGTCGGCGGGTGCTAGGTCGGTGGGTGCCAGGTCGGCGGGTGCCAGGTCGGCGGGTGCCAGGTCGGCGGGTGCTAGGTCGGCGGGTGCTGGGTCGGCGGGTGCTAGGTCGGCGGGTGCCAGGTCGGCGGGTGCTAGGTCGGTGGGGGCTAGGTCGGTGAATGCTAGGTCGGCGGGTGCTAGGTCGGTGGGTGCTAGGTCGGCGGTTGCTAGGTCGGCGGGTGCTAGGTCGGCGGGTGCTAGGTCGGTGGGTCGGCGGGTGCTAGGTCGGCGGGTGCTAGGTCGGCGGGTGCTAGGTCGGCCGGTGCTAGGTCGGCGGGTGCTAGGTCGGTGGGTGCTAGGTCGGCGGTTGCTAGGTCGGCGGGTGCTAGGTCGGCGGGTGCTAGGTCGGTGGGTGCCAGGTCGGCGGGTGCCAGGTCGGCGGGTGCCAGGTCGGCGGGTGCTAGGTCGGCGGGTGCTGGGTCGGCGGGTGCTAGGTCGGCGGGTGCCAGGTCGGCGGGTGCTAGGTCGGTGGGGGCTAGGTCGTTGAATGCTAGGTCGGCGGGTGCTAGGTCGGTGGGTGCTAGGTCGGCGGTTGCTAGGTCGGCGGGTGCTAGGTCGGCGGGTGCTAGGTCGGTGGGTCGGCGGGTGCTATATCGGCGGGTGCTAGGTCGGCGGGTGCTAGGTCGGCGGGTGCTAGGTCGGCGGGTGCTAGGTCGGTGGGTGCTAGGTCGGCGGTTGCTAGGTCGGCGGGTGCTAGGATGGCGGGTGCTAGGTCGGCGGGTGCCACGTCGGTGGGTGCCAGGTCGGCGGGTGCTAGGTCGGCGGGTGCTAGGTCGGCGGGTGCTAGGTCGGCGGGTGCTAGGTCGGTGGGTGCTGGGTCGGTGGGTGCTGGGTCGGTGGGTGCTAGGTCGGTGGGTGCTAGGATGGCGGGTGCTAGGTTAGCGGGTGCTAGGTTGGCGGGTGCTAGGTCGGCGGGTGCTAGGTCGGCGGGTGCTAGGTCGGCGGGTGCTAGGTCGGCGGGTGCTAGGTCGGCGGGTGTTAGGTCGGCGGGTGCTAGGTCGGCGGGTGCTAGGTCTGTGAATGCTAGGTCGGCGGGTGCTAGGTCGGTGAATGCTAGGTCGGCGGGTGCTAGGTCGGCGGGTGCTATGTCGGCGGGTGCTATGTCGGCGGGTGCTAGGTCGGTGGGTGCTGGGTCGGCGGGTGCTCGGTCGGCGGGTGCTAGGACGGCGGGTGCTAGGACGGCGGGTGCTAGGTCGGCGGGTGCTAGGTCGGCGGGTGCTAGGTCGGCGGGTGCTAGGTCGGCGGGTGCTGGGTCGGCGGGAGCTGGGTCGGCGGGTGCTGGGTCGGTGGGTGCTGGGTCGGTGGGTGCTAGGTCGGTGGGTGCTGGGTCGGCGGGTGCTAGGTCGGTGGGTGCTAGGTCGGTGGGTGCTAGGTCGGCGGGTGCTAGGTCGGCGGGTGCTAGGTCGGCGGGTGCTAGGACGGCGGGTGCTAGGTCGGCGGGTGCTAGGTTGGCGGGTGCTAGGATGGCGGGTGCTAGGTCGGCGGGTGCTATGTCGGCCGGTGTTAGGTCGGCGGGTGCTAGGTCGGCGGGTGCCAGGTCGGTGGGTGCCAGGTCGGCGGGTGCCAGGTCGGCGGGTGCTAGGTCGGCGGGTGCTAGGTCGGCGGGTGCTAGGTCGGCGGGTGCTAGGTCGGTGGGTGCTGGGTCGGTGGGTGCTGGGTCGGTGGGTGCTAGGTCGGTGGGTGCTAGGATGGCGGGTGCTAGGTTGGCGGGTGCTAGGTTGGCGGGTGCTAGGTTGGCGGGTGCTAGGTCGGCGGGTGCTAGGTCGGCGGGTGCTAGGTCGGCGGGTGCTAGGTCGGCGGGTGCTAGGTCGGCGGGTGCTAGGTCGGCGGGTGCTAGGTCGGTGGTTGCTAGGTCGGTGGGTGCTAGGTCGGCGGGTGCTAGGTCGGCGGGTTGCTAGGTCGGCGGGTGCTAGGTCGGCGGGTGCTAGGTCGGCCGGTCCTAGGTCGGCCGGTGCTAGGTCGGCGGGTGCTAGGTCGGCGGGTTGTAGGTCGGCGGGTTGTAGGTCGGCGGGTTGCTAGGTCGGCGGGTTGCTAGGTCGGCGGGTGCTAGGTCGGCGGGTGCTAGGTCGGCGGGTGCTAGGTCGGCGGGTGCTAGGTCGGCGGGTGCTGGGTCGGCGGGTGCTAGGTCGGCGGGTGCTAGGTCGGCGGGTGCTAGGACGGCGGGTGCTAGGTCGGCGGGTGCTAGGTTGGCGGGTGCTAGGATGGCGGGTGCTAGGTCGGCGGGTGCTAGGTCGGCCGGTGTTAGGTCGGCGGGTGTTAGGTCGGCGGGTCTTAGGTCAGCGGGTGCTAGGTCGGCGGATGCTAGGTCGGCGGGTGCTAGGTCGGCGGGTGCTAGGTCGGCCGGTGCTAGGTCGGCCGGTGCTAGGTCGGCGGGTGCTAGGTCGGCGGGTGCTAGGTCGGCGGGTGTTAGGTCGGCGGGTGCTAGGTCGGCGGGTGCTAGGTCGGCCGGTGCTAGGTCGGCCAGTGCTAGGTCGGCGGGTGCTAGGTCGGCGGGTGCTAGGTCGGCGGGTGCTAGGTCGGCGGGTGCTAGGTCGGCGGGTGCTAGGTCGGCGGGTGCTACGTCGGCGGGTGCAAGGTCGGCGGGTTGGAGGTCGGCCTGTTGCTAGGTCGGCGGGTTGTAGGTCGGCGGGTTGTAGGTCGGCGGGTTGCTAGGTCGGCGGGTTGCTGGGTCGGCGGGTTGCTAGGTCGGTGGGTGCTAGGACGGCGGGTGCTAGGTCGGCGGGTGCTAGGACGGCGGGTGCTAGGTTGGCGGGTGCTAGGTCGGCGGGTGCTGGGTCGGCGGGTGCTAGGTCGGCCGGTGTTAGGTCGGCGGGTCTTAGGTCGGCGGGTGCTAGGTCGGTGGGTGCTAGGTCGGCCAGTGCTAGGTCGGCGGGTGCTAGGTCGGCCCGTGCTAGGTCGGTGGGTGCTAGGTCGGCGGGTGCTAGGTCGGCGGGTGCTAGGTCGGTGAGTGCTAGGTCGGCGGGTGCTAGGTCTGTGGGTGCTAGGTCGGCGGGTGCTAGGTCGGTGGGTGCTAGGTCGGCGGGTGCTAGGACGGCGGGTGCTAGGTCAGTGGGTGCTAGGTCGGCGGGTGCTAGGTCAGCGGATGCTAGGTCGGCGGGTGCTAGGTCGGCGGGTGCTAGGTCGGCGGGTGCTAGGTCGGCGGGTGCTAGGTCGGCGGGTGCTAGGTCGGCGGGTGCTAGGTCGGCGGGTGCTGGGTCGGCGGGTGCTAGGTCGGTGGGTGCTAGGTCGGTGAATGCTAGGTCGGCGGGTGCTAGGTCGGTGGGTGCTAGGTCGGCGGTTGCTAGGTCTGCGGGTGCTAGGTCGGCGGGTGCTAGGTCGGCGGGTGCTAGGTCGGCGGGTGCTAGGATGGCGGGTGCTAGGATGGCGGGTGCTAGGCCGGTGGGTGCTAGGTCGGCGGGTGCTAGGTCGGTGAATGCTAGGTCGGCGGGTGCTAGGTCGGTGAATGCTAAGTCGGCGGGTGCTATGTCGGCGGGTGCTATGTCGGCGGGTGCTAGGTCGGCGGGTGCTAGGTCGGCGGATGCTAGGTCGGCGGGTGCTAGGTCGGCGGGTGCTAGGTCGGCGGGTGCTAGGTCGGCGGGTGCTAGGACGGCGGGTGCTAGGACGGCGGGTGCTAGGACGGCGGGTGCTAGGTCGGCGGGTGCTAGGTCGGCGGGTGCTAGGTCGGCGGGTGCTAGGTCGGCGGGTGCTGGGTCGGCGGGTGCTGGGTCGGCGGGTGCCGGGTCGGTGGGTGCTGGGTCGGTGGGTGCTAGGTCGGTGGGTGCTGGGTCGGCGGGTGCTAGGTCGGTGGGTGCTAGGTCGGCGGGTTGTTAGGTCGGCGGGTGCTAGGTCGGCGGGTTGCTAGGTCGGCGGGTGCTAGGTCGGCGGGTGCTAGGTCAGCGGGTGCTAGGTCGGCGGGTGCTGGGTCGGCGGGTGCTGGGTCGGCCAGTGCTAGGTCGGCGGGTGCTAGGTCGGCGGGTGCTAGGTCGGCGGGTGCTAGGTCGGCCGGTGCTAGGTCGGCGGGTGCTAGGTCGGTGGGTGCTAGGTCGGCGGTTGCTAGGTCGGCGGGTGCTAGGATGGCGGGTGCTAGGTCGGCGGGTGCCAGGTCGGTGGGTGCCAGGTCGGCGGGTGCTAGGTCGGCGGGTGCTAGGTCGGCGGGTGCTAGGTCGGCGGGTGCTAGGTCGGTGGGTGCTGGGTCGGTGGGTGCTGGGTCGGTGGGTGCTAGGTCGGTGGGTGCTAGGATGGCGGGTGCTAGGTTAGCGGGTGCTAGGTTGGCGGGTGCTAGGTCGGCGGGTGCTAGGTTGGTGGGTGCTTGGTCGGTGGGTGCTAGGTCGGCGGGTGCTAGGTCGGCGGGTGCTAGGTCGGCGGGTGCTAGGTCGGCGGGTGCTAGGTCGGTGGGTGCTAGGTCGGCGGGTGCTAGGTCGGCGGGTGCTAGGTCGGTGGGTGCTAGGTCGGCGGGTGCTAGGTCAGCGGATGCTAGGTCGGTGGGTGCTAGGTGGCGGCGGGTGCTAGGTCGGCCAGTGCTAGGTCGGCGGGTGTTAGGTCGGCCGGTGCTAGGTCGGTGGGTGCTAGGTCGGCGGGTGCTAGGTCGGTGGGTGTTAGGTCGTTGGGTGCTAGGTCGGTGGGTGCTAGGTCGGCGGGTGCTAGGTCGGTGGGTGCCAGGTCGGTGGGTGCCAGGTCGACGGGTGCCAGGTCGGCGGGTGCTAGGTCGGCGGGTGCTAGGTCGGTGGGTGTTAGGTCGGTGGGTGCTAGGTCGGCCGGTGTTAGGTCGGCGGGTGCTAGGTCGGCGGGTGCTAGGTCGGCGGGTGCTAGGTCGGCGGGTGCTAGGTCGGCGGGTGCTAGGTTGGCGGGTGCTAGGTCGGCGGGTGCCAGGTCGGTGGGTGCCAGGTCGGCAGGTGCCAGGTCGGCGGGTGCTAGGTCGGCGGGTGCTAGGTCGGTGGGTGTTAGGTCGTTGGGTTGTAGGTCGGCGGGTTGCTAGGTCGGCGGGTTGTTAGGTCGGCGGGTGCTAGGTCGGCGGGTTGCTAGGTCGGCGGGTGCTAGGTCGGCGGGTGCTAGGTCGGCGGGTGCTAGGTCGGCGGGTGCTGGGTCGGCGGGTGCTGGGTCGGCGAGTGCTAGGTCGGCGGGTGCTAGGTTGGTGGGTGCTAGGTCGGTGTATGCTAGGATGGCGGGTGCTAGGTCGGCGGGTGCTAGGTCGGCGGGTGCCAGGTCGGCGGGTGCCAGGTCGGTGGGTGCTAGGTCGGCGGGTGCTAGGTCGGCGGGTCGGTGGGTGCTAGGTCGGCGGGTGCTAGGTCGGTGGGTGCTAGGTCGGTGGGTGCTAGGTCGGTAGGTGCTAGGTCGGCTGGTGCTAGGTCGGTGGGTGCTAGGTCGGTGGGTGCTAGGTCGGCGGGTGCTAGGTTGGTGGGTGCTAGGTCGGTGGGTGCTAGGTCGGTGGGTGCTAGGTCGGCGGGTGCTAGGTTGGTGGGTGCTAGGTCGGTGGGTGCTAGGATGACGGGTGCTAGGTCGGCGGGTGCTAGGTCGGTGAGTGCTAGGTCGGCGGGTGCTAGGTCTGTGGGTGCTAGGTCGGCGGGTGCTAGGTCGGTGGGTGCTAGGTCGGCGGGTGCTAGGACGGCGGGTGCTAGGTCAGTGGGTGCTAGGTCGGCGGGTGCTAGGTCAGCGGATGCTAGGTCGGCGGGTGCTAGGTCGGCGGGTGCTAGGTCGGCGGGTGCCAGGTCGGCGGGTGCTAGGTCGGCGGGTGCTATGTCGGCGGGTGCTAGGTCGGCGGGTGCTGGGTCGGCGGGTGCTAGGTCGGTGGGTGCTAGGTCGGTGAATGCTAGGTCGGCGGGTGCTAGGTCGGTGGGTGCTAGGTCGGCGGTTGCTAGGTCTGCGGGTGCTAGGTCGGCGGGTGCTAGGTCGGCGGGTGCTAGGTCGGCGGGTGCTAGGATGGCGGGTGCTAGGATGGCGGGTGCTAGGCCGGTGGGTGCTAGGTCGGCGGGTGCTAGGTCGGTGAATGCTAGGTCGGCGGGTGCTAGGTCGGTGAATGCTAAGTCGGCGGGTGCTATGTCGGCGGGTGCTATGTCGGCGGGTGCTAGGTCGGCGGGTGCTAGGTCGGCGGATGCTAGGTCGGCGGGTGCTAGGTCGGCGGGTGCTAGGTCGGCGGGTGCTAGGTCGGCGGGTGCTAGGACGGCGGGTGCTAGGACGGCGGGTGCTAGGACGGCGGGTGCTAGGTCGGCGGGTGCTAGGTCGGCGGGTGCTAGGTCGGCGGGTGCTAGGTCGGCGGGTGCTGGGTCGGCGGGTGCTGGGTCGGCGGGTGCCGGGTCGGTGGGTGCTGGGTCGGTGGGTGCTAGGTCGGTGGGTGCTGGGTCGGCGGGTGCTAGGTCGGTGGGTGCTAGGTCGGCGGGTTGTTAGGTCGGCGGGTGCTAGGTCGGCGGGTTGCTAGGTCGGCGGGTGCTAGGTCGGCGGGTGCTAGGTCAGCGGGTGCTAGGTCGGCGGGTGCTGGGTCGGCGGGTGCTGGGTCGGCCAGTGCTAGGTCGGCGGGTGCTAGGTCGGCGGGTGCTAGGTCGGCGGGTGCTAGGTCGGCCGGTGCTAGGTCGGCGGGTGCTAGGTCGGTGGGTGCTAGGTCGGCGGTTGCTAGGTCGGCGGGTGCTAGGATGGCGGGTGCTAGGTCGGCGGGTGCCAGGTCGGTGGGTGCCAGGTCGGCGGGTGCTAGGTCGGCGGGTGCTAGGTCGGCGGGTGCTAGGTCGGCGGGTGCTAGGTCGGTGGGTGCTGGGTCGGTGGGTGCTGGGTCGGTGGGTGCTAGGTCGGTGGGTGCTAGGATGGCGGGTGCTAGGTTAGCGGGTGCTAGGTTGGCGGGTGCTAGGTCGGCGGGTGCTAGGTTGGTGGGTGCTTGGTCGGTGGGTGCTAGGTCGGCGGGTGCTAGGTCGGCGGGTGCTAGGTCGGCGGGTGCTAGGTCGGCGGGTGCTAGGTCGGTGGGTGCTAGGTCGGCGGGTGCTAGGTCGGCGGGTGCTAGGTCGGTGGGTGCTAGGTCGGCGGGTGCTAGGTCAGCGGATGCTAGGTCGGTGGGTGCTAGGTGGCGGCGGGTGCTAGGTCGGCCAGTGCTAGGTCGGCGGGTGTTAGGTCGGCCGGTGCTAGGTCGGTGGGTGCTAGGTCGGCGGGTGCTAGGTCGGTGGGTGTTAGGTCGTTGGGTGCTAGGTCGGTGGGTGCTAGGTCGGCGGGTGCTAGGTCGGTGGGTGCCAGGTCGGTGGGTGCCAGGTCGACGGGTGCCAGGTCGGCGGGTGCTAGGTCGGCGGGTGCTAGGTCGGTGGGTGTTAGGTCGGTGGGTGCTAGGTCGGCCGGTGTTAGGTCGGCGGGTGCTAGGTCGGCGGGTGCTAGGTCGGCGGGTGCTAGGTCGGCGGGTGCTAGGTCGGCGGGTGCTAGGTTGGCGGGTGCTAGGTCGGCGGGTGCCAGGTCGGTGGGTGCCAGGTCGGCAGGTGCCAGGTCGGCGGGTGCTAGGTCGGCGGGTGCTAGGTCGGTGGGTGTTAGGTCGTTGGGTTGTAGGTCGGCGGGTTGCTAGGTCGGCGGGTTGTTAGGTCGGCGGGTGCTAGGTCGGCGGGTTGCTAGGTCGGCGGGTGCTAGGTCGGCGGGTGCTAGGTCAGCGGGTGCTAGGTCGGCGGGTGCTGGGTCGGCGGGTGCTGGGTCGGCCAGTGCTAGGTCGGCGGGTGCTAGGTTGGTGGGTGCTAGGTCGGTGTATGCTAGGATGGCGGGTGCTAGGTCGGCGGGTGCTAGGTCGGCGGGTGCCAGGTCGGCGGGTGCCAGGTCGGTGGGTGCTAGGTCGGCGGGTGCTAGGTCGGCGGGTCGGTGGGTGCTAGGTCGGCGGGTGCTAGGTCGGTGGGTGCTAGGTCGGTGGGTGCTAGGTCGGTAGGTGCTAGGTCGGCTGGTGCTAGGTCGGTGGGTGCTAGGTCGGTGGGTGCTAGGTCGGCGGGTGCTAGGTTGGTGGGTGCTAGGTCGGTGGGTGCTAGGTCGGTGGGTGCTAGGTCGGCGGGTGCTAGGTTGGTGGGTGCTAGGTCGGTGGGTGCTAGGATGACGGGTGCTAGGTCGGCGGGTGCTAGGTCGGCGGGTGCTAGGTCGGCGGGTGCTAGGACGGCGGGTGCTAGGACGGCGGGTGCTAGGTCGGCGGGTGCTAGGTCGGCGGGTGCTAGGTCGGTGGGTGCTAGGTCGGCGGGTGCTAGGTCGGCGGGTCAGTGGGTGCTAGGTCGGCGGGTGCTAGGTCGGCGGCTGTTAGGTCGGTGGGTGCTAGGTCGGTGGGTGCTGGGTCGGTGGGTGCTGGGTCGGTGGGTGCTAGGTCGGTGGGTGCTAGGTCGGCGGGTGCTAGGTCGGCGGGTCGGTGGGTGCTAGGTCGGCGGGTGCTAGGTCGGTGGGTGCTAGGTCGGTGGGTGCTAGGTCGGTGGGTGCTAGGTCAGTGGGTGCTAGGTCGGCGGGTGCTAGGTCGATGGGTGCTAGGTCGGTGGGTGCTAGGTCGGTGGGTGCTAGGTCGGTGGGTGCTAGGTCGGCGGGTGCTAGGTCGGTGGGTGCTAGGTCGGTGGGTGCTAGGTCGGCGGGTGCTAGGTCGGCGGGTGCTAGGTCGGCGGGTCGGTGGGTGCTAGGTCGGCGGGTGCTAGGTCGGCGGGTGCTAGGTCGGTGGGTGCTAGGTCGGTGGGTGCTAGGTCGGTGGGTGCTAGGTCGGTGGGTGCTAGGTCGGCGGGTGCTAGGTCGGCGGGTCGGTGGGTGCTAGGTCGGCGGGTGCTAGGTCGGCGGGTGCTAGGTCGGTGGGTGCTAGGTCGGTGGGTGCTAGGTCGGTGGGTGCTAGGTCGGCGGGTGCTAGGTCGGCGGGGTGCTAGGTCGGCGGGTCGGCGGGTGCTAGGTCGGCGGGTGCTAGGTCGGCGGGTGCTAGGTCGGCGGGTGCTAGGTCGGCGGGTGCTAGGTTGGCGGGTGCTAGGTCGGCGGGTGCTAGGTCGGTGGGTGCTAGGTCGGTGGGTGCTAGGTCGGCGGGTGCCAGGTCGGTGGGTGCTAGGTCGGTGGGTGCTAGGTCGGCGGGTGCTAGGTCGGCGGGTCGGTGGGTGCTAGGTCGGCGGGTGCTAGGTCGGCGGGTGCTAGGTCGGTGGGTGCTAGGTCGGCGGGTGCTAGGTCGGCGGGTCGGTGGGTGCTAGGTCGGCGGGTGCTAGGTCGGCGGGTGCTAGGTCGGTGGGTGCTAGGTCGGTGGGTGCTAGGTCGGTGGGTGCTAGGTCGGCGGGTGCTAGGTCGGCGGGTGCTAGGTCGGCGGGTCGGCGGGTGCTAGGTCGGTGGGTGCTAGGTCGGTGGGTGCTAGGTCGGCGGGTGCTAGGTCGGCGGGTGCTAGGTCGGTGGGTGCTAGGTCGGTGGGTGCTAGGTCGGTGGGTGCTAGGTCGGCGGGTGCTAGGTCGGTGGGTGCTAGGTCGGTGGGTGCTAGGTCGGTGGGTGCTAGGTCGGCGGGTGCTAGGTCGGTGGGTGCTAGGTCGGTGGGTGCTAGGTCGGTGGGTGCTAGGTCGGCGGGTGCTAGGTCGGCGGGTGCTAGGTCGGTGGGTGCTAGGTCGGCGGGTGCTAGGTCGGCGGGTGCTAGGTCGGCGGGTGCTAGGTCGGTGGGTGCTAGGTCGGTGGGTGCTAGGTCGGCGGGTGCTAGGTCGGCGGGTCGGTGGGTGCTAGGTCGGCGGGTGCTAGGTCGGTGGGTGCTAGGTCGGTGGGTGCTAGGTCGGTGGGTGCTAGGTCGGTGGGTGCTAGGTCGGTGGGTGCTAGGTCGGTGGGTGCTAGGTCGGCGGGTGCTAGGTCGGCGGGTGCTAGGTCGGTGGGTGCAAGTCGGCGGGTGCTAGGTCGGCGGGGTGCTAGGTCGGCGGGTCGGCGGGTGCTAGGTCGGTGGGTGCTAGGTCGGCGGGTGCTAGGTCGGCGGGTGCTAGGTCGGTGGGTGCTAGGTCGGTGGGTGCTAGGTCGGCGGGTGCTAGGTCGGCGGGTGCTAGGTCGGCGGATGCTAGGTCGGTGGGTGCTAGGTCGGTGGGTGCTAGGTCGGTGGGTACTAGGTCGGCTGGTGCTAGGTCTGTGGGTGCTAGGTCGGCGGGTGCTAGGTCGGCGGGTGCTAGGTCGGCGGGTGCCAGGTCGGTGGGTACTAGGTCGGCTGGTGCTAGGTCTGTGGGTGCTAGGTCGGCGGGTGCTAGGTCGGCGGGTGCTAGGTCGGCGGGTGCCAGGTCGGTGGGTGCTAGGTCGGTGGGTGCTAGGTCGGCGGGTGCTAGGTCGGCGGGTGCTAGGTCGGCGGGTGCTAGGTCGGTGGGTGCTAGGTCAGCGGGTGCTAGGTCAGCGGATGCTAGGTCGGTGGGTGCTAGGTGGCGGCGGGTGCTAGGTCGGCCAGTGCTAGGTCGGCGGGTGTTAGGTCGGCCGGTGCTAGGTCGGTGGGTGCTAGGTCGGCGGGTGCTAGGTCGGTGGGTGTTAGGTCGTTGGGTGCTAGGTCGGTGGGTGCTAGGTCGGCGGGTGCTAGGTCGGTGGGTGCCAGGTCGGTGGGTGCCAGGTCGACGGGTGCCAGGTCGGCGGGTGCTAGGTCGGCGGGTGCTAGGTCGGTGGGTGTTAGGTCGGTGGGTGCTAGGTCGGCCGGTGTTAGGTCGGCGGGTGCTAGGTCGGCGGGTGCTAGGTCGGCGGGTGCTAGGTCGGCGGGTGCTAGGTCGGCGGGTGCTAGGTTGGCGGGTGCTAGGTCGGCGGGTGCCAGGTCGGTGGGTGCCAGGTCGGCAGGTGCCAGGTCGGCGGGTGCTAGGTCGGCGGGTGCTAGGTCGGTGGGTGTTAGGTCGTTGGGTTGTAGGTCGGCGGGTTGCTAGGTCGGCGGGTTGTTAGGTCGGCGGGTGCTAGGTCGGCGGGTTGCTAGGTCGGCGGGTGCTAGGTCGGCGGGTGCTAGGTCAGCGGGTGCTAGGTCGGCGGGTGCTGGGTCGGCGGGTGCTGGGTCGGCCAGTGCTAGGTCGGCGGGTGCTAGGTTGGTGGGTGCTAGGTCAGTGGGTGCTAGGTCGGTGGGTGCTAGGTCGGCGGGTGCTAGGTCGGTGGGTGCTAGGTCGGTGGGTGCTAGGTCGGCGGGTGCTAGGTCGGCGGGTGCTAGGTCGGCGGGTCGGTGGGTGCTAGGTCGGCGGGTGCTAGGTCGGTGGGTGCTAGGTCGGTGGGTGCTAGGTCGGTGGGTGCTAGGTCGGCTGGTGCTAGGTCGGTGGGTGCTAGGTCGGTGGGTGCTAGGTCGGCGGGTGCTAGGTTGGTGGGTGCTAGGTCGGTGGGTGCTAGGTCGGTGGGTGCTAGGTCGGCGGGTGCTAGGTTGGTGGGTGCTAGGTCGGTGGGTGCTAGGATGACGGGTGCTAGGTCGGCGGGTGCTAGGTCGGCGGGTGCTAGGACGGCGGGTGCTAGGACGGCGGGTGCTAGGTCGGCGGGTGCTAGGTCGGCGGGTGCTAGGTCGGTGGGTGCTAGGTCGGCGGGTGCTAGGTCGGCGGGTCAGTGGGTGCTAGGTCGGCGGGTGCTAGGTCGGCGGCTGTTAGGTCGGTGGGTGCTAGGTCGGTGGGTGCTGGGTCGGTGGGTGCTGGGTCGGTGGGTGCTAGGTCGGTGGGTGCTAGGTCGGCGGGTGCTAGGTCGGCGGGTCGGTGGGTGCTAGGTCGGCGGGTGCTAGGTCGGTGGGTGCTAGGTCGGTGGGTGCTAGGTCGGTGGGTGCTAGGTCAGTGGGTGCTAGGTCGGCGGGTGCTAGGTCGATGGGTGCTAGGTCGGTGGGTGCTAGGTCAGTGGGTGCTAGGTCGGTGGGTGCTAGGTCGGCGGGTGCTAGGTCGGTGGGTGCTAGGTCGGTGGGTGCTAGGTCGGCGGGTGCTAGGTCGGCGGGTGCTAGGTCGGCGGGTCGGTGGGTGCTAGGTCGGCGGGTGCTAGGTCGGCGGGTGCTAGGTCGGTGGGTGCTAGGTCGGTGGGTGCTAGGTCGGTGGGTGCTAGGTCGGTGGGTGCTAGGTCGGCGGGTGCTAGGTCGGCGGGTCGGTGGGTGCTAGGTCGGCGGGTGCTAGGTCGGCGGGTGCTAGGTCGGTGGGTGCTAGGTCGGTGGGTGCTAGGTCGGTGGGTGCTAGGTCGGCGGGTGCTAGGTCGGCGGGGTGCTAGGTCGGCGGGTCGGCGGGTGCTAGGTCGGTGGGTGCTAGGTCGGTGGGTGCTAGGTCGGTGGGTGCTAGGTCGGTGGGTGCTAGGTCGGCGGGTGCTAGGTCGGCGGGGTGCTAGGTCGGCGGGTCGGCGGGTGCTAGGTCGGTGGGTGCTAGGTCGGTGGGTGCTAGGTCGGCGGGTGCTAGGTCGGTGGGTGCTAGGTCGGTGGGTGCTAGGTCGGTGGGTGCTAGGTCGGTGGGTGCTAGGTCGGTGGGTGCTAGGTCGGCGGGTGCTAGGTCGGTGGGTGCTAGGTCGGTGGG
Source organism: Astrephomene gubernaculifera (assembly GCA_021605115.1). Lineage (NCBI taxonomy): Eukaryota > Viridiplantae > Chlorophyta > Chlorophyceae > Chlamydomonadales > Astrephomenaceae > Astrephomene > Astrephomene gubernaculifera. The sequence goes on along the minus strand of BMAR01000051.1, from coordinate 589,973 downwards.
TGCTAGGTCGGTGGGTGCTAGGTCGGTGGGTGCTAGGTCGGCGGGTGCTAGGTCGGTGGGTGCTAGGTCGGTGGGTGCTAGGTCGGCGGGTGCTAGGTCGGCGGGTCGGTGGGTGCTAGGTCGGCGGGTGCTAGGTCGGCGGGTGCTAGGTCGGTGGGTGCTAGGTCGGCGGGTGCTAGGTCGGCGGGTCGGTGGGTGCTAGGTCGGCGGGTGCTAGGTCGGCGGGTGCTAGGTCGGTGGGTGCTAGGTCGGTGGGTGCTAGGTCGGTGGGTGCTAGGTCGGCGGGTGCTAGGTCGGCGGGGTGCTAGGTCGGCGGGTCGGCGGGTGCTAGGTCGGTGGGTGCTAGGTCGGTGGGTGCTAGGTCGGCGGGTGCTAGGTCGGCGGGTGCTAGGTCGGTGGGTGCTAGGTCGGTGGGTGCTAGGTCGGTGGGTGCTAGGTCGGCGGGTGCTAGGTCGGCGGGTGCTAGGTCGGTGGGTGCTAGGTCGGCGGGTGCTAGGTCGGCGGGTGCTAGGTCGGTGGGTGCTAGGTCGGTGGGTGCTAGGTCGGTGGGTGCTAGGTCGGCGGGTGCTAGGTCGGTGGGTGCTAGGTCGGTGGGTGCTAGGTCGGCGGGTGCTAGGTCGGCGGGTGCTAGGTCGGCGGGTGCTAGGTCGGTGGGTGCTAGGTCGGTGGGTGCTAGGTCGGTGGGTGCTAGGTCGGCGGGTGCTAGGTCGGCGGGGTGCTAGGTCGGCGGGTGCTAGGTCGGTGGGTGCTAGGTCGGTGGGTGCTAGGTCGGTGGGTGCTAGGTCGGTGGGTGCTAGGTCGGCGGGTTGGCGGGTGCTAGGTCGGTGGGTGCTAGGTCAGTGGGTGCTAGGTCGGCGGGTGCTAGGTCGGTGGGTGCTAGGTCGGCGGGTGCTAGGTCGGCGGGTGCTAGGTCGGCGGGTCGGTGGGTGCTAGGTCGGCTGGTGCTAGGTCGGCGGGTGCTAGGTCGGCGGGTGCTAGGTCAGTGGGTGCTAGGTCGGCGGGTGCTAGGTCGGCGGATGTTAGGTCGGTGGGTGCTAGGTCGGCGGGTGTTAGGTCGGCGGGGTGCTAGGTCGGCGGGTGCTAGGTCGGTGGGTGCTAGGTCGGTGGGTGCTAGGTCGGCGGGTGCTAGGTCGGCGGGTGCTAGGTCGGCTGGTGCTAGGTCGGCGGGTCGGCGGGTGCTAGGTCGGTGGGTGCTAGGTCAGTGGGTGCTAGGTCGGCGGGTGCTAGGTCGGTGGGTGCTAGGTCGGTGGGTGCTAGGTCGGTGGGTGCTAGGTCGGCGGGTGCTAGGTCGGCGGGTCGGTGGGTGCTAGGTCGGCGGGTGCTAGGTCGGTGGGTGCTAGGTCGGTGGGTGCTAGGTCGGTGGGTGCTAGGTCGGTGGGTGCTAGGTCGGTGGGTGCTAGGTCGGTGGGTGCTAGGTCGGCGGGTGCTAGGTCGGCGGGTGCTAGGTCGGTGGGTGCAAGTCGGCGGGTGCTAGGTCGGCGGGGTGCTAGGTCGGCGGGTCGGCGGGTGCTAGGTCGGTGGGTGCTAGGTCGGCGGGTGCTAGGTCGGCGGGTGCTAGGTCGGTGGGTGCTAGGTCGGTGGGTACTAGGTCGGCGGGTGCTAGGTCGGCGGGTGCTAGGTCGGCGGATGCTAGGTCGGTGGGTGCTAGGTCGGTGGGTGCTAGGTCGGTGGGTACTAGGTCGGCTGGTGCTAGGTCTGTGGGTGCTAGGTCGGCGGGTGCTAGGTCGGCGGGTGCTAGGTCGGCGGGTGCCAGGTCGGTGGGTGCTAGGTCGGTGGGTGCTAGGTCGGCGGGTGCTAGGTCGGCGGGCGCTAGGTCGGCGGGTGCTAGGTCGGTGGGTGCTAGGTCGGTGGGTGCCAGGTAACTGGGCAGACATGGAGTTGCTGATGGCTATCCTCACTTGCCTTCCTAGCGACTATGCGGGGATCTCAATGGAGTCAAGTTGGTAACCTAGTTCGTCGGCCTAGGCGCCGCCTAGCGCTTTAATCGTGCCCTGGCATGACGTTCTCGGACAGGACTACCAGACAAACGTCCCCTGAACTGATCCCATAATAACCGCTGATAAACGTTTGTCAGTAAGGTGAGCGCAGCGCATGCCCACCTCAACCCAATCGCCCATAACGCCTAAGTCACGAATAGACCAGAGCCAACCTGGCATAGGGCCGTCGTGGTTGGGAACGAGCCAGGGCAACGAAACTGGTAGCCATTTGGCAGTTAACAACATGAATCTTGGAAAAGTCCCTACTAACTTGGCGTTGAGTTTGGCATACGAACGTAGCATGTGACCGAGACCTACGTTTGGGCCGCTACGTTCAACGTGGGTTCCATGTAACGTAACGTAGAAAGTAACGTCATGTGACCAGGCTATAACGCTCCTATTGGACGGCCCAAACTGACCCAGGGGCGGCGCTAAACGTCGTCTTACTAACGAGCTGGAACCCTGATACCAGTATGGCCGGAACCATGTAACATCAAATTACAAATAGACAGTTTGTGCCAATAAGAAAGGTGGTGTTGAAAAACACCGGGTTTGAGGTAGGGTAGGCGCTGGAAGCTTTAAGCGGAGGTGAACTTGGTCACCGCCTTGGTGCCCTCCGACACCGCGTGCTTAGCCAGCTCGCCAGGCAGCACCAGGCGCACGGCAGTCTGGATTTCGCGCGAAGTAACGGTAGGCTTCTTGTTGTACTTAGAGAGCTTGCTGGCCTCAGTGGCGATGCGGTCGAACAGGTCGGTCACAAGCGAGGTCATGATGGACATGGCCTTGCTGCTGATGCCGGTGTCGGGGTGGACCTGCTTCAGCACCTTGTAGATGTAGAGCTTGTAGGTCTCCGCCTTGGAAACCTTCACCTTCTTCTTAGCCTTCTCAGCGCCAGCCTCCTTCTTCTCAGCCTTCTTAGCAGGAGCCTTCTTCTCCTTCTTAGGAGCCTTCTCGGCCTTTGGCTTGGCCTCAGCCTTGGGCTCAGCAGCCTCGGGCTGGGAAACAACCTTCTCGTCCTTCTTAGGAGCCATTGAAATCGAACTAAAGAGGAATGTAGAGTGAGATCTGAGAGGAAAATTTTGATAAGGGTGAGAGGCATGGGCGTAGGCTATTATTCATTCGGGTTACTCATGTTAACAATCCCACCGACCACCTGCTCGGACCAACCGGCTGTACGGACGGTTGCCCCGGTGACACGGCCAACCGCTATACCAGAGGATATAATCCTTTTGCTTTGCACCTTCTTTACGCAGATAACGAGCTTTCCCAAATTTCTACGCAATTATAACAAAAATGTCCGGCCGTGGCAAGGGAAAGACCGCAGGCAAGAAGGCCGTGAGCCGCAGCTCCAAAGCAGGCCTGCAGTTCCCTGTTGGCCGTATGGCCCGCTACCTCAAGAAGGGTCGCTATGCCGATCGCATTGGTGCTGGGGCCCCCGTCTACCTGGCAGCAGTTCTCGAGTACATCTCTGCAGGTACATGCCCACAAAAATGCCGCGTTTCTATCGGACATTACAATTGCGATAGATTTTTTAACCTTCGACTCTTCCTCCGCCATGTAGAGGTGCTTGAGCTTGCTGGCAACGCTGCTCGCGACAACAAGAAAAACCGCATCGTTCCTCGCCACATCCAGCTGGCCATCCGGAACGATGAGGAACTGAGCAAGCTGCTGGGCGACGTGACCATCGCTTCCGGTGGTGTGCTGCCCAACATCCACGCCGTGCTGCTGCCCAAGAAGAGCAAGGGTGGCAAGGGCGCTGAGGAGGAGGCCGCTTAAGGATCCTTAACCGCTTGCCTGCGCCATTGCATATAAGTAATCAACAATCCGGTGTTTATCAACACCACCAACTTTCTTAACTCACAACATCCGGTTACCAGGTTCTGTCTGGCGTTTCTGTCGCAAACCGAATTCGCAACAGTGGAACTCATTGATCGCTTTTGCTAGGTGCCTACCCATAAGCAAATTAACTGCAAACTAACTTTATTTGCTTATGTTGGTAAACCCATATTGCGTCTAATCCACATATCCTGCTCCTTGCATGGCCCACGGGGCTATCTACCGCGACTCGCCTTCGCATTCGCCACGTACAGCTTCGTAGTCTTATTACTATTCTAGCGAGCTGCATAAAAAGAGTTTCGAAGGGAGTGCACTATGTAACCTGGTGCAAGCAATGGCTATATCTGGACAGTTTCGCGATTCCAAATTTATTACTTTCTAATCGTCTGTGTGGTCACTGCAGCATGGGATTATCCCAGCTGCAACACTGGGCGCGAGGTGCGTAGCGAACCCGACCTTCGTCTCCAACCTCTTCGATTAGAGTCATGATGCCCCAACGACACTGCTGTAAGCTAAACGTAATCTGCTCCATCCTGGTCTAGACATACTACCCTCTTTCGCGCTGCAGCGCAAGTCCTACATGACCGTGTGCGCGTCAGCACGGCCCAACCGACCGACCTGCTGCGACCTGACGTTAACATCGTTCACCTCCGGCGGCAACTGCCAGTCAAGCCCGGGCAGTTCCAGCGGCAGGCTTCGGAGCTAGGCCTGGGGTTCAAGGCCCGGGTACGCCGCCAGGGAAATCCTGTGGTACCCACTTAGTCGTTCTAAATGTGTTAGTTAAGAGCCACCACCAAGGCAACCCTTGGCCCTCATACACCCTCATACTTATGGTATCGAAAGCCCCTTGCTACCGGTTAGGGTGTGGGTATCTATGGCCCGGCGTCTAGAGCCCCGACCCCACACTCGACACTCCACATGCACATGCCCTGTTCTCACTCGGCCATGTATGCTTCCCAATGTATATCCAACACCCATATACTTACCGACATGCGTGTGCGGCTCTCTCAACACCCATCAGGCGGTTACCCCAACTGCGGAACCCCGCCTCGCCGCCTCCCGTCTGACGGCTGCGCTGACGCACGTGCCGGAGGTACGGCAGGTCATCCAGGTAAGCAGCGGGAGCTGCGGGCTGGGTCGCGCATGGGAGGGGCAGCCGTGGGGGTAGAAAGGTGGTCGCGATGCATGCCGGCAGGTGGGAACTGGCCTGACGCATGTCGGCATGTGTTTGTGGTACGGCATGCTGGGATACGGCAGTGCATTCACGTGGGATGAAAGGGGGGGCCATTGGCGGGTTGGGTTACGCGTTGTACGACTTGCACTGCATACCTTGAAGGAGGCAACGCTGGACCAAGCCGAGCATGCAGGGTGGCTACATGATAGGACCCAACGCGCGCCCTGACCGGAATGTTTGTGGACGTCCTGCACGGGTTTTGTGGGTCTTGTGCAAACTGTTGTCCATGCCGTGCAGGCGGATGTTGAGCAGCTGGTGGCGCTGTTCGGGCAGCAGCTGGGTACGTACGTGCGGGATTCATGGAGGGGGAGGCAGGATGGAAGGATGAGGGGCGTTGTTGGGGCAACGCTAGGCGGGGAGGTGGAAGCGAGCCACGGAGAGTGTGGTGGAAGGTTGGAGTGTGCGGGCTGCAGGGTGCAGGGTGCGCAGAGCACCTTTCGATGATCCTGTGTTGCTAAGCAGCACTGTCGAGTACCGGTACCACGTCCCTTGCTGCCGACCCCTTGTTGCTGACCCCCTCATATACCACGTCCCTTGCTGCTGACCCCCTTTCCCAACACTCCCCGCCCTTCTCCAACACTCCCCGATCCCCCTCCTGGTGACAGGCTACCCTGCCGTGCGAGCCAAGCTGGAGGTCCTAGGCGGCACTCCCTGCCCCCGCTTCCATGCAGACCATGTGGGGGTGCGGCTGCTGGTGACGTACTGCGGACCTGGGACGGTGTTTGTCGAAAACAGGTCAGAACTGCAGTACGAATAATATACGGCACACTGCATCACGGCAGCACGCCGGTAGCTCCACGGCCCGTTGTTGTTGCCATGATGTGTCCCTCTCCCGTTGACCCGTTGCAGCCGGGCGTTTGCTACGTGCGTGCTCTCCTCTTTCTAATGCTTACCGCTGATCGCTGCCTTCCTGCAGACATGTGCGGCGGCGATGGCTGTGGGGCGGCGCTGGGGGAGTGGCGGTCGAGGCGGTAGACCCGGCTGCTGCTTCTAGGGGTGGTGGTGCTGCTGGTTCTGCGGCACGTCAGGCTGCTCCAGGTGACTTGCTGTTCCTGAAGGGAAATGCGGCACCTGGGAACTACGGAATGGGCGCAGTGCACCGCAGCCCGGACATGGCAAGCATGCTGGCTGTTGACTCCGATCCGGATTTGGGTGCCAGCTTGGAGGACCCGGATCTAGATCTTGATTGCCGGTATCGGGATCAGGATCTGTGTACGACAGGACTGGGGAGAGGAGGCAAGGAGGCGATGGAGGGTGCCGGAAAGGCGCTGCGGTTGCTGCTGACGATTGACGACGTGGTAGAAGACTGTCAGGAGGCCAAAGGAGGTGTGGGGAGGGAGGCGGCGGTTGCGGTGGGGAAGGAGGAGCAGGCGGGGAGCGGCTGCGGGTGCGGGCGGGCGCATTGAGGGGAGCAGTGCCGCGAATTATGATGGCTTAATGGGTGATGTTTAGGGAATAAGATGGCGCGAGGGCGAATGACGAATCGGAGAATGAGGAGCGGTACCGTATGCATGGCGCACACATGACCGAGCAGGCGTAGCCATGGCAAGAGTGGTACGGAGGTTATTATGACAGGCGGAAAGCTGCATGCCCTGATCACACCATCCTGACTACTACGGGAGCCTGTGAATCCGCAGTTTTTATGAGGCATATCTGCCTGTAAGCGGCGTAAAAATGTCTCAGCAATCCAACAGTGTGGACGAAGGGTATCTGTCCAACAAGGAGGACAACGCATATTGGCTTAGGTAACCAGGCAGCCTTCCTGGTATGTAAGTAGTACATAGTACATCTGTGACAGCAGTAAACTCGGAACGCTAGTACCACGTTGTTACCGCCGCAGCCCTTGCCCCTGTTGTTTTCCTCGCATCTCAGCTGCACCTCTCCACTCCCAACCAGCCTTCTCCCGCCCCATACACATCCCTCTGTCCCTCTCCTTCTCTCCCTGCTTGCCTGCGCCAACCCCCCTCCACCATCCACACACCTCCTCCCTCTCTTCCCCTCTCCCTCTCCCCATCTCCCTCCCCTTCCTCCAATGCCCCCCAGCGCCCTGGATCGGCTGCAGCCCCGGCTGGTGTCGTTCAAAGACAGTGTGGTGCTGCTGCGGGAGCACCTGGCGGAGGTGCTGGAAAGGCAGGAGCAGTGGAGCAAGGCGGCGCAGGTGGGAAGGGGGGGGATAAAAGAAATAGACGCACTGATGAGGGGGGCCGTAAAGAGAGGGAGGCAGGTGGGGGTAGTTCAACTGAGTCGCGGTGAAACATGGGGTGTTCTTACAGGGTGGCTTGCAGGCGGAGGAAATCGGGGGTTGGGGCCAGGAGGGGAGGAGGGCAGAGAGGGAAAGCTGGAGGAGCTGTGACCGGGGTTGGGTGAGGCTGGTAGGGAGGGATGAGCAGGGCATGGCGGCACTGAGCAGGCGTACAGGGACTCAGAAGGGGGGACGCAGGGGAGCAGGCAGATGGAGGCAGGGAGTGGGACGCTGGTAGGGTAGGGGGGATAGAGAGGCATGCGGAAGAAGGCAGGGGCAGGGGGCTGATAGCGGGTAGAGAGGGAGGAACACATAGCGAAAGCGGCACCTCTGCGGATGGCAGCAAACCTCCTACATTCTGACAACGGGTTGCCGTACGGTAACCACCTTTTTGGTATTGAAATGCATATTCTTGTCATACTCCTTGCCGTACGTGCCGCCATGTGCTCTCGGGTATCGACTTGGAGTCGGGCAGCGGGGCGGTTGAGCCGTCGTACAAGCTGAGTAAGAAGTCTAAGAACATCAAGATTGCCATGCTATACCTTGGATTGAGTTGGCGGTTGGGTGAAGAGGAAACGACCGACGAACCGTTGGCGGTTGCGGATAGTGGTTGCGCAACAGCAAAGGGAAGATGGTTGCGGAAAGCAACAAGCCTGGAGGGAGATGTGTGCGTTGTGATGACGAGGAAGTGTACCGTACTGTATATGACCCGTCATGCCTTGTTGTACACTAACCAGGGGGGGGGGTAAGAAATTTTCTTATAAACCCCAACCCGAAATTTCCAAAGAGAAGGCCTCGGAGCCACCCACCCACCGCCAAGCGTGTCGTACGACCTGTAAACTATGCCAAAACGCCTGGGAAAGAAACGTCTAGGTTCCTCTGCGCAAGCCCTATTAAGTGCAGTCGAAAAACCCCAAACCCCCTGCGAAGTTGATGTCACAGCGTTGCACTATGGACCGCGAAGGTAACCATGTTCTTGGCCCCAGCTTGACTGATGTTATGTATTTGGCGCCTAGGAAGCACCACGGCCCTTCCATTTGCGCCATACCACCGCCAGTTCTGTTTTCACAACCGAGACAACGGCGCCACCACGTTCCAGGTCCCTGCTCCTGCCTCTCCTTCCCCCTGTGGTGCTGGGCCCTCGACCATAGCCCCTGGCACCAATTCCTACGCCTTCTTGTTTCTGTGCTCTGCATCCCCACCTCGTTCGTGGTCACTGTAAGTGCTTTCTCGCAACTCAGTCTGTCTACCCCAACCCCGCATCCTCAGTCGTGTTCCACATCCATGGGGACATGTGACATGCTGCTGTGCTAGGCCTTTACTAAGGGCCGACTAGCCGCGTTCGCAGTATATGCTTTCTTGTACATTTGGGAGTTGGGCAGTTCCGTTCGGCTACCGTGGTTCAGAGGTGAAGTGTCATTGGAACATCAGAAGCCGAGAAGTGGCCATTTCGTTGATAAACCTAATTCTACGTATAAGAAAGGAAGAAATGATGGCAATACAGCTTTCCAAACCTTAACATGAGGCCTGGAAAAACTTTTCCGGAGGTTCATGTAAAAAAGTCGTTGGGGCCCACCCACCCACCCCTGCCGTACAACCAACTTTGCAAGCCCATAACTTTTTCCATACAACTCCAAACAAAAAAATCTGAAAGCAGATTCTGAATCCCGACGCAAAGCGCCTTCGATTTGAGGGTTGGGGTCTATTTTTCCGCTTCCTACCCCCCCCCCGCACTAACCGCCAACTACCTAAAACGGCCGCAGGATGACGATTCGGTGAATGCAGAGATGTACATCAAGAAGGCGGCGGCGCTCAACAGTGGCTGCAAGGACGAGGGCCTGGAGCTACAGTACAAGGTACGTCGGTACGAGGCAGTACAGCGTACTTCAATGCGGAAGGGGAAGCACAGGAATGGGGCAGGAATGCACCTAAGAAGCCGAAGGAACTGATTCCTTGTAACCTCCGCATGCTGCCTTCCATGGCACAACCCGCCGGTGTGGGGCCGCAGGGGGCCCCCAGGCCCGCACCACTGCCACCCGCCTGCCATGCGGCCTCGGAGGCAGCGGTCAGGGCTGGGGCCAGCTGCAGGCGGAGTGCCGACGAGGAGTAGTCGCCCCCATCCACCGCACCGTCGCACCCGGCCTGCATGGAGTGGGAGGTACGGCATGGGGTCAGGTACGGCATGCTATGCACAATGCATGCTGACCCACATCGCTGCTCGCCACACGCCCCAGCATGCACATGTGACTGAATTATCCTTGTCGTCAAGCGGCGCCTGGTACTAATTCCTGCCGACCCAAAACGACCCAAATGCCGAAACGCAAAAGTGAACTGCAAGGTGACCCGTGGGTCATTTCACGCGTTAACTAGCAAAACGCGCTCTGAAGCCCACCAGCACACCCTATGAACTGGAGGATGAAGCTGGGGGAATACAGGGGATGAGGGATCAAGGTAAGTGTGGGAGATGTGCCTGAGATCCATTTTACGGTTGGGGTAAGGTTAAGACCAGGAATAGCATGGATGAAGCATGTTAAGCGGAGAGGGGGAGCATCACATGACGTAAGTGTCAATAGACATAGCGGTGAGGCAGCCCTTGATCCTTCCTTCCAGCATCCCCACCAAGGTTGGCCCCTCCGACCCAGATCGACTCAAATGAGGAATGGCGCAACAACTGAGGAACCAGGGTGCGCCAGCCCTACCAGCAGCAGGCCCTCCACACTGGCAGGTTTCTGGCGCTATGGTTATGTGCACTTGAGATGATCCGCCGGTCACTGCGCAAGTGACGGCTCCGCAATGCTTACGCGTCTATTGCTGGGAGCATCAGCGCCAGCAGGCCCAAATGTCGGCTAGCGTAGTTGTAGAGCGCGAAGCATTTGGCCCAGCAGCAGTGCCACCACGAGCCATCAGCTTATTCCCAATATGGACTAAAGCGTAGGTAAGTTACTGGGGCTCGTTAGGCTCAACATGGTGAAGACAGCTTTCGTGCTGACCAAGCAAGATGACGTGGAACCTTTGCCTCGCGATCGTGGCGTTTCCCGTACCTGCCGCCTTTGCTTTTGTACTAGATGCCCCGCGGCCCTCATAGTTCAACGTGCAGAGATAAATTTTAGGTGAGTAGCACTAAGCTGCGATATAGCGCAGATGCCGCCGCCATTCCAGCTGGTTAGGTACAACGAGCGGAGCGGCCAGCGGGAGGTCAACACAGCTGCCGTTGATGCCCTAAGAAAGGTGAGTAGCAGCGTGGTGACGTTTACACTTCCAAACGATGCAGGCCTAACCTTCCACCGGATTTGCTGGTTCCTAAAGGAATTTTTGAGTTGAATGTAGGTGAAAGAGCCCGTCGCGGTCATAGCAGTGTGCGGATTTTCCCGCCAAGGAAACAGCTTCATCCTGAACCAGCTGCTGCGCCAAAGCGGCGGCGGCGGTTTCCAGGTATGTCTGTTCGTTCTCTGACCCTTGGAAGCCCTAACTCCCACGGCACATCTGCATCAGCGCTCACATGCTCACGCCTTGCCACGTCGGCACCCTCGTTCCTTTCAGGTGGGATCGACCCTTTGGCCCTTTTGTCCCTGTACGAAGGGGCTGTGGTCATGCATTGCACCGCAGTGCATGGCCACTCCAGACGGCAGGCCTTGCCGCCTGGTGGTGCTGGATACCCAGGGGTTTGATACACTCGACCAGGTGGGCCTGGTGTGGTCGAATGAAAGAGAATTCAAGTGAGAAGACGTCTTCTCACTTGAATTCTCTTTCATTCGACCACACCAGGCCTACCTGGTTGAGCGTGTCAAACCCCTGGGTGTCCAGCACCACCAGGCGGCAAGGCCTGCCGTCTGGAGTGGTCACGCATTGTGGTGCAATGTGTGACCAAAGTCCCTTCGTACAGGGACAAAAGGGCCCACCTGAAAGGAACGAGGGTGCTGACGTGGCAAGGCGTGAGCGTGTGAGCGTTGAAGCAGTGGGGGAATCGACAGGAGCGTGCTGGACCAACTCGCTGAGGTTGTGAAGCATGTGCGCTTGCGGGCTGACAGTAGGTCAGTGCGGCATGGCATGGGGGTGGGGGGGTGCTGTGCCTTAAATGCTCTGGAGCAGCCTTTCCAGCTACTTCCCTTCTCAGCAAGCACACCCATTCCTGTGCGCACCTGGACCCACTGTAGCAAACCCTGTTCTCATCCTGCTGCAGGCGAGGAGGGTCTGCTGGGGGAGCACTCCCCGGCATGGCTCTGGGTGCTCAGAAACTTCCCCAATGAGCTTATTACGGACAAGGGTGGCTGCAAGGTGGGCTGGGTTAAGAAGTCTTGTGTTACAGCAGATGTTCACAACCATTCCCATGTACATGCTTGCTGATCTGATGTCTCAGCTCCTCGTCTCAACCTAATGCAAGCATTCCCGCTTCTTTTCCACACTCCTACCCTGTGTTTGCTTGCTGATCCCAACCATGCCGATCCCAACCCTGCTGCAGATAACTCTGCGTGACCACGCGGAGGCTGTGATGGCTCCAGTACCCGGGAGAAGCACCGATGCAGACACGAAGAACGCCACCCGTGCCTCCATCACTCGGCTCTTCACGCAGCATGACTGTGTCACGCTGGTACGCCCGGTCAATGACGATTGCACTGCTGCCCAAGCTTGACCATCTTGCACAAGGCGAGCTGCGGCCCGAGTTTTGGCTGGAGCAGCACTTAAAGGAGGAGACCAAGGTAGGTTCAGTATAACTGGTGCACTGACTTACACGGCCGACCAGCCACCCACACCGGCATTATAGCACAATGCACGTCTGCCCACGCTGCGTCTCTCTTTTTTCCACCCCAATGCAACCCATCTGCCAAACGCCCCTATCATCTTGCTCCCCAGGCCGCCTTGGAGAAGTAGCGCACGGAGCTGGGCGCCCGCATGACCGCCCAGCAGGCAGACACGGAGCGTCGCTTGGCTGCTGGGGAGCGCAAGTGCACGGAGCTGGGCGCCCGCTTGGCTGCTTCTGAGCTCAAGCGCATGGATCTGAAAGAGGAGCTGGACCAGGTGGGCGAGGAAGGGAGGATGAGGTTGTGTACTGTGCACATGTACATGCAAGCGTAATGAGTTAAGGCATCGTGTTAAGCTTGATGAAGCATGTTGAGCATTTGAACGACAAGCATGGTTGGGTTAGTGCCCCAGGAGTCCGAGCGCTGCTTACAACTGCAGCTGGTGCTTGACAGTATCACCCAGGAGCTGGAAGCGCTGCGACTGGAGGTGCAGCAGCTGTGGGTCAACCTGTGAAAGTTGCGACTTGGTTGGCCAGGGTTGGGGCGTGACCCATGGGTTGGAAAATGTATACTGGCGGGCGCATAGGGCCCCCTACCTATGACATGGCTGTAGTAAGCAACTCTACAGGGTGAGGCTTGTCCTCAGGAGCACTGTGTTTGATGCATGGTGCTGATGTTCACCATGAAGTGTGCACTGTAAGTGCGTAAGGAAGTACTACAGAAAGTACTTCGGCAGCTGGTGAGAGAGAGTTGGGAGAGAGCGTTGCAAGGGATGAAGGGGAGAGCGCGCATAAAACGTATGTGAATGTGCTCGCTACTGCCTTAGCTTGCTTGGGAGGGCAACGGAGGGTACAAGGACATGAAGTAGAGGCATGTACTGCGTTACAAGCAGTGCTCGAGACGAATTCGCAGTGTTACAGCCTGGTAACATGAGTAAGCAAATCGACATGAGCAATGTCCGGCACATGAATGGGCAAACCCCTCACCCCTCAGGCTTGTGTTTTTCAAATCCCAAAACCAGCGCGCATAGTACGCAGCACCATCAACTCCAATAGCATTTCAACATACATACCGGTAACACACCGCTCACCTCCCATCCGAACATCCTCCCAGCGCAAGCAAGGAGGCAGCTAGAGCGCCATCCAAAACTGACACACAATACAACGTTTCCTTCACGGCAACCAAACCCAACTGCCACGCCGCCTAATATGGTCGCAGACCACTACTTGACCACCATAAAGACACCCGCGGGAGAGAGCAGGCTCGGTGCACAAGACAAGGCGACAAAGACGAAGAAACAAACGACAACCCAAAGAAGGAGGCAGCAAGCACCCATGAAATGCTGAAAGGAAATCAGAAAAACACCAGAACACTAACCGTTCCCAACATAACTACAAGAGTGTAACACCATTGCTAACACTGCTAAACAGTTATCTTCTACAGTTCCATCCAAAAGACAGGGTTGCACGCACGCACACGCATCCAAATTGCCAACATACCAACGACCAGGTTTAGACACAGCACATGGCCCTCTATGCCCTTCAATCTTTCTAAACTATAAGTGCCCAAGGCCTCAGGAGAACAGCCACCTAATCATACAACATTTGGGGTGACTGGGAACCCACATAACGTGACCTTATGAAGATTACAAAACAACGGAATGACCCATGGGTCACCCAATGCATGGATGCCACCCAAAACCTAGAGCATGACTGCCATACTATGCACCACGCACACCTTTCCAGCCCGCAGAAGGGGTTCTCGAATGTCGTGTTGGGTCGTGCTGTTAGCGCGCGCTTACTCTTCATCAACAGATTACAAACAAAACCAATACGTGAACTTACTATGCGTACTATCCATATCGGCACACATCAAAGTATTGGCACACCTCACAGTTTACAACATGAAAGCAACCCCAATGTGTTACTAGCCGTAAAGAAACATGAAACCCAATGCCGCAGAGGCCGTGGAAGGATGGTGCATGGACATCCGTCAACTACGAAAGGAAGAAACACAAAACACAGGCCCTGGTTTCAGTCCATGGAATGCGACGCTCCGAAGGAAGGAAAGCCTAGCCTGGATGGAGAGGGCCCCAGAGGAGCACCGCAGGGAGGAGTACCTTTATTGTACAGCAAGCGTACATTCGTACAGCCGTACGCCAATAATGATGTACAGCAGGATGCAAGCGCACATTAGTTAGTACTGCCAGAACACAGCAGAGCAGGTTGGAACATCTGCCCCTTCACCCCTCTCAACACCCCTCCCCCCTTCATCTCCGGGAGCCCTACGCGTCATCGGGTGCGGTGTTGATCAGGTAGACGACGCAGTGCGAGAGGCGGGTGAAGTAGGCGGCCACTCGGCGAGCCAGCGGGGGGTAGAGCTTGGGCGGCAGCTGCAGCAGCACTGCCTGTGGGGTGGGGGGCGAGGGGTTGGGATGGGGGTTGGGAGCAGCGCGTAAAACAAAGATAGCAGCACGTGGGCGTCATGGGCGACGTTTGTGTGAGGTGGGAAAGCATGTAGGAAGGACATGCCGCAGCCACACGTTTGTGTGAGGTGGGAAGCACAGGTAGGAGACCCAAGAGCATGCTGCAGCTGCAGCCGGAACCTAAGCAACACTACGCCTGACGAGGCGAGGCTGTCAGAGCGGCGCAAGACAATGATGACCCACATGAGGGTGTTTGGCTGGTTCGGGTCTCTCATGTTAAGAGGTACAGAGATGTGTACGGCATTATGCATTTGTACGGCAGCATGTGTTTGTACGACATCATGCATATGTACAGCACATGCATGTTGTCGTACCTGGGGGCTGCATGCGGCCAGCCGTACATCCGCCCAGGCGCTGGTTAGGGCAGCAGCGGTGGAGGGGGTTGCAGCGGCGGAGGAGGTGGATGTGGCGGTGGAGGCTGCCCCTCCAGCCCTTGATGACGGGGATGTTGGTGACAACTGCAGTGCGGCAGCAGCTGCAGCGGCTGGGGCGGCGGCTGGGTTGCTAGCAGCAGCAACAGCAGCAGCGGCTGCAGCTGGGGCCGCTGTGGGCGTATTAGCAGCAGCCGCAGCCGCAGCAGCAGCTGAGGAGGATGAGGATGATGATGATGAGGAGGAGGATGAGAGCTGCCGACCTAGCTCCATGGTGAGAAGCTTGGACCAGGCGGAGCGCAGGAGGGGGGAGGCGGAGGCAGCGGAGGTGGGGTAGGAGCTGTGGGGGGCGGTGAGTTGGGACAGGGCTGCATGCTTCTGCTGTAGCGCCTGGGGCACGGGGGAGGGGTGTGCGGAGGGTACCGGTACCTCAGGGTGTGATGGCTGCTGCTGCTGCTGGTTGTAGCAGGAGTAACTACTTGAGGTCGTGAAGGCGGCCGTTCCCAGGCCTTGTATCCTGCCAACATCACCGCCATCATCGCCTCTGCTGCCGCTGCTGCTGCCAGCGCAACCGCAATCCGCCGTCAGCAGCTCACCGCACCCCAGGACGTAGATGGGTCGCAGGCGCTTGGAGAAGTGAAGCGTGGTGAGCTCGCCGCCGCCCCCGTGGCGCACGGTGACGGAGCGGTTGCGCACAAAACGCAGCAGGCCCAGCAACTACAAGGTACCGTAGCAGGGGGTGAAGGGAAGAAGGGGAAAAGGGCCGCGTGGGTGGGGGAGAGGGGAAGCGGATGGGAAGCGGTTGGAGTGGCAAGTAACTATTACCGGTAACATGAGCTCTGGGGGAAGCGCAGCCCTTCCTGCTCATCACCGCCTCTGCCTCCCACCCCCACTGCTCCTGCCCATGGCTTTCCGGGCTTTCTTCACGTTCCTCCCACGCTCACCTTATCCACGTCCTCATACAGGGCCACGTACGGATTGCCCTTGGCCGTCTTCACCTCCACCACCGCCTGGGGGCAGGGTGGAGGGGGAGGGACGAGAGAGGAGGGAGCGCGAGGAGGCGGTGAAGGGGAGGAGGGTGAAGAGGAGGATGCACCACATGCACAACCCCACCTGCACCACCCCCTCCGGGTCCACCAGCAACACATCCGCCTCCCCCTTGAGCGCCTTGCGGTTGGGGAAGGCGGCGCCCTCCACCCGCACCAGCGTGGCGCCCGAGATCAGCCGCCAGCCCTCGGGCAGCTGCCCGGACAGCAGGGAGGCAACCTGGGGGGGTGGGTGGGTGGGCGAGGGGAGGGCGAGGGGAGGGGGGAAATAAATGAAGAGTTATCGGTTGGGAATACTAACCAACACTTTGTATTGTGGCACCCTGCCGCCTCCTATCCCCATGTCGCTTCTACGGTATGGTATTGGTCTTTTACCCCTCCCCTCACCCCACCTGCAGCTCCGTGCGACTGCCGTTCCTGCGGATGTCCACCAGCGGTGCGGGCTCCCCCAGCGCCATCACCCGCTCCAACAGGGGCCGCAGCTGGGAGAAGGAGGCAGCGGCTGCAGCTGCGGTGGCTGTGGATCCTTTGCTTGGTGTGCTAGGGGGGCCGGTTGCTGTCGTTGTTGCCGAGCCCATGGCTGTTGTTGTTGTTGTCGTCGGATCCTGGATCTGTGCCGGCAGGTCTGCGGGCAGGTCTGCAGGCAGGGGACCCACGGTGGTCCGGCACCAGCCGTCCACCTGCGCCCGCAGCGCTCGGCGGCGGCGGTCCGAATGGGGGTTGGAAACGGAGGCTGAGGAGGATGCGGAGGTTGAGGAGGAGGAGGCTGAGGAGGAGGAGGATGGACGTCCGGAGGCGAGGTTCTGAGCAACCCCTGGGTCGGCATCACCTGGAACAGGCTGAAGCTGCTGCTGTGGAGATGGCGCTGATGAGGACGCTGACGAGCACCCACGTAACGACGGCCTCTCATCCCCGTCCGCAGCCGCACTCGCCGCCGCTGCTGCACTTGCAGCCGCACGGCTACTGCCACTGCAGCCGCCACCACTCCCAGCCGCCTCAATCCCTGTCTCCTCCTCTTCAGCTACTGGTACTGCCGCTGCTGCTGCTGCTGTCGCGACCGCACCACCCAGCTGCACATCCCCGCCGCCACCACCACCACCACCACCACCACTGCTGCTGCTGCTGCTCTTGTCGCTACCAGCACCGGCCAGCCGAGTGGGCCGCGTGCGTGTCCTCCTCCTCCGCCCCTGCGCCGCGCCCGCCGCACCCCCTCCCTTCTCCAGCATGCGGCTCACCAGCACCTCCAACGCAGCCGTGTAGCCGGCCACATCGCCTGCAGCCAGCAGCAGCAGCAGCGCCGCTAGGTCCACCTTGGGGAGGGGAGCGGTGAGGGGAGGGGAGGGGAAAAGGGGCGGTGGCGGGGGCCGGAGGGTGAGAAGGGAGCGGAGTTAAGGAGATGAGTTGCCAGCAGTGGTCACATGGCAGGAGCAGGAGCAGCAACAGCGGATTGCAGGCAGCGGCCGTAGCAGCAACATCCGCAACGGGAAGTAGGATGAGACGGGAAAGGACACAGTATTGGGTGGCAACCCCTGCAATAGTTGCAGCCAGTCGCAGCAGCAGCAGGAGTAGTGTCACAGCAAGTCTCACCTTATAGCGCTTCCAGAGGGCTCGATCGGGGAAGGAGTCACGTCCGATGGCGTTGAGCAGCAGGCTCCGGAACTCCAGCGTGGGAAACCTGCATGCAGGCGGGAGGGAGCATGTGGGAGTGGCCGTGGTCGGGGTTAAGAAGGAAGCAATCGCGACTTGATGGATCTGCTTAATAATACCGTACAGCGGTCGCCTGATGAAGTAATGGTTGTACTTGACGCAGTACAAGCAACGTCTCATCGAGATCGCCCATGAAGCCTATGAAAAATACACAGATATGCGGTTTGCAGAAGGGTGATCTGCGTCAAACCCCTGCGTAATAACTCCAACCGTTACTAGGCAGGATGACTCTCGCCCTCTGCGCATAAATGTGGGCCACGCCTTATTAGGCGCATAGCATACCAACAGTGACCAGCATACGTGCATTCAATACAAATTATCAATCCCGACAGACGCTGGAAAGAGATTGCACCGTCACAATATACAGGGGCATTGTTCCCGCCTTCAACAGGATAGCCTATTCTCCTAGTTGTGCTTTTTAAATGGTGCGTAGAAATGCATCGCGACCGTTGCGGTGTGGGGCGTCAAAAGAACTCAGCAAGCGCACCTCAGCAACAATGGCTCGTCAAGCGCGCCAAGCTCCACAGCAGGCGTCGGGACCGGGAGCGTCGCCTGGTGTGTTATCTTTCGGAGGACTTCCAGAGCGGCTGCGTTCCTTGAAATCCTGACTTTCCTAACACTCGCTGTAATAGCCTCTGTAGGCACATCCACCGAGCGCACCAAAGCTCCCCGGGTGCTCCCCTTAGGAGCAAATTGTTTCAGTGTTCCCGATGGCGTAGGTGTCGATATCGACAAATGACGCGCTTGCCTACAAGCAACATATCGGCACCCAAGGCTGCTTCTGTGGCACCTAACGGTAAGCAGTTCTTTCGGTAATTGAGGTGCCATTTTCTACGGGCTACCTCCGTAACTAAGGCCTAGCCCGGTTGGGCCGGTTCCGACTGCAGCGTTTTATTCGACCTTATAACCGTGAACAAGCTCTTCTGATTGAACAAAGTGTGCTATAAGAACTAACTGTTACTTGTAATGCTTGCATGCGAGTGGCTTCGTATGCGTTGCGAGGGAAAATGGCGAGAAGTCGGTCCATGCGGGCATCCGGTCAACCAACGCCAGCACTACAAAAAGCCCTAACCGTTCAAGTAAGCGGAGGCCCGCACTAACTATTGGCACAATCGCTTATCTTCTTGTGAGCTTTGTGAAGTTACTGCTACGCCCTTGCCTGTAGACCCGCATCCTTGAAGACTCGGGCCTGCTGGCTACATGGCGCTGCGGACTTTGCATGCGCCACAAGCTAGGACTGGCCTCGTATCACACCCGCGTATCACGTTAATTAGACGGGCCGGAATTTCAGGCCGCAAGGTGCGCAACGCTTAATTCTAGCGAGACGATTGGCTGTCACTGCGTTGGGATGCCAAGGTCCAGCTCCACGCGCGATTTTGTAGGTTCGCGTAAACTGCACAGCTGGGCTCCTCACTGCAGCGTCCGCAAGGCCTAGCGACCACCCAACATCGCGAAACTTCCCGCTTCGCTCGCTAAGCTATGACGAATTGAACGTGGAAACACCTATTGTAAGTATCCAAAACGCTACCGTAGCGTTGGGCGGCGTTAGTAGCTTGCTCTGGACTCATCAACGTGCCGCTCCGCGTCTGCGCTACTATTGTTCCGGCCACTCAATTTGCTGGATCCCCAATTTCTGTTTCACAGGCATATGAGCTCTATCAAGGAGCACTGGTGGGTAACGCAGGGTCAGGGCACGTGCCATCCGATAGCTGCGGTTGAATGGCGATGGTAGTCTGGCCCCTTCCCGCTTAGGCGTTGTGAATATGGGCATTATAGCTGTATCACAATCTTGATATCGTTATACACAGCAAGATGGAGCATACAGGACGCGCGTAGGGTCCTGTGGCCTGTGGCCTTCTTATAGTAGCGACGAGCTATGCAAGCGGGACGCAGAGAGCACGCCCATGCAATCCTTCACTGTTTTGAGATGCCATAGTTTAGGATAGAACACCTTGACTGTTAACCAAGCGCGCATAGGGGTGGTGAAAGGGGTTTCCTGACACAAGTCTCCGCCGTGCGTTTTCGCGCTATAACGCATCAAGCGCCGGCACACTACACAACCCGGCCCTGCAGACTTGACCCCCTAAACCTACCCCCACCCACAACGTCGCAAAACTCTGTAACGCCACTCTTCACTCCAGCCCCTTGCGTTCCCACGGCAAACACCGTCCCCCCCCCCCGCTCCTTGCTCCTCCCCCCCCCCCGCTTCTCCTCCCAGGCCCGCTGGAGTCACTCCGACGGCGCCGCAGTGCCTCCCACCGCCGTCATGGTTCACGGCATCCTGGGCAACCGGCGCAACATGAGCAGCTTCGCAAAGATGCTGGTGGAGGTGGGTGGCTTGGGGGGGGAGGCTGGGGGTAGCTGCACGGCCTCATTTAGCTAAGCGGGGGGCTGCGCACCACGTCTTGCGCAACATGTCATCATGACCCACATCACAAACGCAACCATTCAAGAGTGTGTTGATACCGCCTTTTACACCATCTTTATGGTCGTCACATTGGACCCCCCCTTCCGCCTTCTGCCTTCAAGAACCCTCTGCCGCTCATCCACCGCCCATGTGCATAACAACCCCCCCTTAGCTCGTCAGTTGCATCGTCAGTGTCTCATTATATTTTTAACCCCTCTCCTCCTTTCCCTCCCCACCCCTCCCACTCTCCCCCTTCAGGGATTCCCCGGCTGGCAGGTCCTGCTGGTGGACCTGCGCTGCCACGGCGAGTCCGCCGCGCTGCCCACCCGCCCGCACGGCCCCCACGGCGTGGCGGCGGCGGCGGGCGACGTGTTGGCGTTGCTGCGGCGGCTGCGGCTGTTCCCGCATGTGCTGATCGGGCACTCGTTCGGCGGCAAGGTGGTGATGAGCATGGTGCAGCAGTTCCCGCAGCGCCTGCCCAGGCCCGTGCAGGTGGGCGGGTTCAGAAAACTGGCGGCGAGTCGGAACATGCTGTGAGGAAGGGGGGATGAAGGGTGCAGTGCGATATGGGTTTGCTGTGGCGACAAGTGGTGGATTTTTATGAAGCGTGGGGAGCTCGTTCGGTATGCGATTGCCCCGAAAGAGAGCACTGCCATGCATGCATGGAGCCGCCACACCAGCGCTTCCTTTACCCCTGTATGCCCCTGCCATCCCATTGCATACATGCATTGGTTGCATCCATGCCTGCCTGCAGGTGTGGGTGCTGGACTCGCTGCCTGGCCGGGTGCGTTCGGGCGGCGGCGGCCCCGACGGTCGGGACCACCCGGGTGACCTGATTGAGCTGCTGCGGGGCATACCCATGCCGGTGGCCAGTCGGTCCGAGGTGATTGACCGAGTGGTGCGGGCAGGTGCGGCGAGGGTGGGGATGGGATGGGCAGGGAGGTATGCTGCGAGTGGTGGTTGGGAGATGGTGGTGCTGTTACTCCTTTAGCCGAGCCAGTCAAGCCCGGTACCTCTCTCCCATGCGCCTGCGCCTGCCGCCATGATCTCCAGGTTTCACGCCGGGTATAGCCCAGTGGGTGGTCACCAACCTCCGACCGGTTGAGGAGCTGAGCGGGGCGGCACAGGGGCGGTCCGGCGCAGGGAGCAGCAACAGCAGCGGGCTGTCTTGGACCTTCGACCTGGACGGTATCGCGCAGCTGTACAGGTGGGGGTGGCTGCTGGCAGTACGGATGGGAGCGTGTTGATGTCAACAGTTGAAGCCAGAAGTCGCGGGCCGGGTGCAGAGGAATGTGGGTGTCGGTGGTTGCGGCTGTGGCTGTATTGGCGAGAGGATGGGTGCCGTGCTCGTCATGTCGCATGTAAACACCTGAGGTTAACGCTTACTTCGCTGCCCCCACTAATCATTGGTTTCTCCCTCCCTGTGACATATGACCCATGGGTCACCCGAGCAGGTCCTACGAGGAGACCCAGCTCTGGGACCTCATCAAGCAGCCGCCGCAGGGCCTCAAGCTCAACTTTGTAAAGGTACGTGGGAGCGCCATGCAGTAGCCTTGCTTTGTCTTCTGCTCCTACCTCTCCCAACCTTTCAAAATAGCACTCGGTCAACCGCACCGTCGCCCGCCCTCCTGTTTCCCCTCTCCCAACAGGCCGAGCGCAGCACCTTCCGCTGGGGTGGTCCCGACGAGGCGGCCATCACCACCGCAGGTCACGGCGTGCACCTGCTGCCCGCCTCGGGCCACTGGGTGCACGCGGACAACCCGCTGGGACTGTACGACATACTGGCGCCCTCGTTCGGGGGTGGCAGCGACCTGAAGATGTGGCGGACGCAGAGGCGGTGAGGTGGGGTGGTGGTGAGGAGTGAGAAGGTGAGGAGTGAGGTTTGAGGGGCTGTGTGCACAGAAGTACCGGTACTGCTCGCCGGTGAGGTGATGGAGGGCGTAGTTTTGCCATCGCTTTGGAGGAGGAGGGGTGGTGATAGTGGTGAGGGGTAAAGGGATGTTAAGGGGATTGAACGGCTGCAGGTTTCTACACAGCAGCGGGTGTTAAAGCTGCCGTGTGAGATAGTTATCCACCCAATTAACCGGCCGCGTGTATTTGTGTTTTGGTGTCGTTTTCTGTCGATGCCCTTCGATGTTTCTGTCTGTCGGATAGCAGGATTTTGGGGCGCTTTGCGTTTCGCGCACGCCTGAAGAATTTTCACGTCAGCACTGAACATAATACTGAAGGGAAGCTGGAGCTATGTTCGGAAGGAATGTGTCGAAGTTAGACGTATTAAGGGTCGTCCGCCCTGTTTCACGTGGGCAGAGGGGTAGGGGCTGAATCCCGCGGCCCTTCCTCACTGCACGCTTTCGGCTGTGGTGGTTGGAATGGTGGTTTGGTTTAGGGCAATGGAAACGTGGTATTTCTACCGGTACGGAAGGCTGGTAACCGTGTCGTTTTTGTCGCTAGATTTGTTGCAACCTCGTAGGAAAGTAAGGAAGTCATTCATATCGAATCGTGGTCAGGGTGATTGAATTTTAAAGGGGGCCAAGGGGTGATAAGGAAGGGCGCGTCTGCGGCAAACGCCGAAACGGTGCGTTCGGTTTGACGCCGGTTAAGATAAGAAACAGTATACCTTTTACTGTCGAAATTTACATTTGGCCCTGTGGTTTTTAAATCACCAGTTGGAACCAGTTGTGTGGAAAGCCCCGCCTCAGTCCCTGTCGCGCTTCTGACTGTACATATAACGTGTTTGGGTGTATTTGCGCTTCCTCCGGCGGTTTGGCAAGAGGAGGCGTGACGGCGGTTTGCTAGGGTGTACTGCACGGAATTGGGTTCTACGGCATTCATTTGTTTCGTGATTATTACGGCGGAGGGACGATAATAGGAGCTGCTGACAGGTTGTGGGGGTGCTGTGTGCTGCCTGCTGGCCCCTATGCAAAGTCGACACGGCGCGTTGGTGTTGCTGCCTGTCAAAAGAGGTTGTAGCTGCCGTGGAAGTTGGTTGGTGTCTGGAAGCATGTATTGTACGAACTTGTCCTGCTGTTGTACAATATTAGCCGCGTCTGGTGAAGAGAAGGCTTCAAGGAGGTGCAAGCACCTGCTTGGGTTCCGCGTACTATATTTGGTCGTATATATTCTTTCTGCTCGAAGGTACTATTGTCGTTTTACTAATTAAGTTGTCGGCTGTAATATATCATAAGGTCGTCACGTGCACGAGGCACCATGAGCAACACGGATTAACTGCATGTCTTGATACATGCAAGGGAAGATAGCGGCTGTTGCACGTGTAAAGCCTCGATGTGTACGGCAGGATGTCGCTCCCATACTCCTTTATCC
The DNA here is from genome assembly GCA_021605115.1 of Astrephomene gubernaculifera. Taxonomy (NCBI): domain Eukaryota; kingdom Viridiplantae; phylum Chlorophyta; class Chlorophyceae; order Chlamydomonadales; family Astrephomenaceae; genus Astrephomene; species Astrephomene gubernaculifera. Next base: position 566,609 of record BMAR01000051.1, on the reverse strand, counting down.
AACGCCGTACCGTCGTCATGGCCGCTGCCGTACGTCTGTGATCTGTCCACACACGGATACAGGAGACAAAGCGCTCCATGCATAAAACGCATGTACTTGCAAACCGTACGAACATATTCCTTTTGCGAATACGCCATGCGCCCATGCCCCGTGCGGCCTATACACAAAGTACGGACACATAACGCGTACACCAACTCTAAAACCCTGTTTGTGCCCGTCGGCCCAGCTCAACTCACCCAGCAGCTACTGCACACAGACGAACACCCAGTGCTACACCAAGACGTTTTCTGCCAAATTGCTGCTTCCACTCACAACTATCGACTCTACGCTTGCTACAGCTCATTAGTTGCTACTGCTTAGGCTGCTACGCCTGCAGCTGCAACAGCGCCATACCGCCCTCTCCGCCTCCTCCAAACCCTCCCACTCCTCCTGCCCCCACACCACCGCTCCCGCCGCCACCGCCGCCACTGCTGCTGCTATGATCCAACACATGCGCTCGAGCCATACCCCTCACCAGCGTCAATTGAACATCCCGGGCGTAACGCTCCGGCACTCCCAACGCCGCCGCCAATGCACCCAAACCACCGCCGCCGCCGCCGCCAGCAGCACCAACACCACTCGCTACGCCGCTGCCGTACAGACCGAATGCGGCGGCGGCGCCACTCGTAATCGCCATCGTCGCCGTCGCTCGCGCGCATTCAGTCGCCCACTGCAGGAGCGCCTGCATGTCGGCCGCGGAGAAGAGCCGGCCGCCGGCTGCGGTTGCTTCCAACAGGGGGATGCAGTAGAAGAGGAGGGGCAGGCAGAGGCGGCGCGGGGGGGTGCGGCGCCGGACCATGGAGAGGAGGGCGGAGCGGCCGGAGGAGAGGGCGGAGAGGGTGTCGGGGTCGGTTGGGGGAGCCTGGCGGGGTGGCAGGGGGAAAGGAGAGGGGTCGTGGTTAGGAGGCGTGAGAATGATGAAGGGCAAGAGGCTAGGAATGCGATGCACATCCAAGGTCAATCCCTTGACGCATATGAAGGCAGAGGCTTGACACCCTGACCGGTCGCCATCAATAGCATGCATACCCCAAAAGCTCTAATCACGCCATCCCAACCACGTTTCGCTACCCACCGCCCAACCCCAACCGCTCGCCCCGAACCCATTCTACAGGCTCCGAAACCCCCTCCCTCCCAACCACCCAACCACCCACCCAACCGCTCACACTCACATTCGCGTCTCTCGCCTCCGCTAGCGCGCCCATCGCTCGACTTAGCCGCACCACGTCCACCAGAAACGCCGTCAGACCCCTCCCACCCGCTCCTCCTCCTCCTATGCCACGCGCCATGCCTCCTCCTCCTCCCACTCCTCCAAACAACCCCTGCTCCTCCTCCACCTCCTGCCATCCCCCTAATCCCCCTCCCTCCGGCAACAACCACTCAAGCAGGGCCTCCAGCTCGTCCCCGCCCGGGAGCGCCAACGACCCGGCCCGGTAGTTGCCCAACCGTCCCAACAACGCCTCCTCAACCGCCTCCCCAACCAACTGTACGGCAGCGGCGGAGCGGCGGGGGTCCGCAGCACGCGCCATCCACTGCACCCCGGCTCCCAGGTGGCCCCGGGACAGCGCGTCCACACCTGCATGGTGGGGGTGGGGATACCGGTGTTGAAGGGAGGGCGTTGTGGATGGGATGGGGCCGGGGCTATGACTAGGGCCCGGCACGGTGACGCCGAAACACGTCTTCCCTCTCTAGCTCCCCCAAGTCCTCCCCCCTCCCCCCTCCCACCTGCCACCCGGCACATCACGGCTGCTGTGGCTCCCAGCCCCAGCCGCCTGCATGCCGTGAGGGCCTTCTCCAGCGTTCGGACATCACGACTGTCAACCTGCGGAGAGGGACCCACGGGTGCCATGGAGGATGGAAAGGTGTGCGGTGATACGATAGAGGAATGCCCCGTTGCCCCATTGTCAGCCTCATTCAACACATTGGGTATTCTTCTTTCCCCCCTCCCTCTTCCCTCCTCTCTCTCTCCTCACCGGCATGGCCTCCAGCAGCGCCTCCGCCGCCGCCGCCCCGTGCTGCGGGCAGAAGGCCAGGTAGTGCAGTGCCAGCTGCCAGCCGCCGCCCAGGCAGCCGGGCAGCAGAGTCTCAGCCCAGCCCAGCCGCCAGTACTCCATCTGGGGGGAAAGACGGGAGGTAAAAGGGCAGGGGAAGATATAGAGGAGGGGAGATATTGAGCCGGGGAGAGATGCAGGGGTGGGAGCCGGTGTGATGTGGGTCACTCGGACCAGGCGTCGACAACCCATCTGGGTCGGGCTGGACAGGGCTCCCTCCCTTCCTGCACCCTCCCTCCCTCCCTCGCTCACCTGGTCACACCCCGACACCGCCAGTCGCCCCGTCAGCAGCCCCCCTGCCGCTCCTCCTCCTCCCATGCCGCCTCCTGCTCCTCCCGCCACCACAATCGCTCCTCCCTCCTCCCCCCATGCTGCCGCCACTCTCCCCACTCCCGCTCCTCCCCCCACTCCCCCTCCTGCTGCTGCCCCCGGGTATGCTGCCGCCAGCTCCATGCAGTGAGCCATGAGCCAGGGCGAGGCCACCCCGCTGGTGGAGAGCACCGAGACCACTCCCGCCACATCGGCCTCGCATAGGGCCTGCGAAGGAGGGGGGAAGAGGGGGAAGGGGGAGGGAACGGGAATGAGGCGTGGGATGCGTCGGTATAGATGGACGGGTGGGGGCTATCTATCGAGGACGAGGGCTAGGTGGCTGTTGGTTCCTCCATCCCCTTCCTCAACCCCTTCTCCCTCTAAAACATGGTCTTCCTTCTCCCTTCTCCACCCCCCTTCTCCCCACTCACCACTCCCCGCTCCCTCCTCCTTCATCCCCCCCACCTCACCTCCAGCAGGCTCCACAGCAGGTCCAGCAGCCCACTCGCCTCCTCCGGCTCCCGGCTCGCCCGCACATCACACAGCAGCGCCCGCAGCTGGTTACCCCCCACGATACCGCACCCCCCTCCTCCGCCTCCACCTGCGGCTGCACTGCCGTACTGCCGGTGTACGATCTCCGCAGCTGCGCCCTCCAGCCAGTCCGAGGTGGCGGCACGGAGGGCGGCTGGGTCGCCTAGGAGCACCCGCAGCACCGCTCGGACACCTGTTGGGTTCGTTGGTGGTTGTTGGTTGTCGTCAGTTAGTTTATTATTGGCGGCGGGAAGGAGGGAAAGACAGGATGCGGCGGCGGAGGAGAATCGCTCCCCCCGCTGGCTCACATGTTGCAACCCATGTTGACGCCTTATCCCTCAGTCAGTTAGTTGTTTCCTCTTTACCCCCAGCCCCCCAGCCTCCCCCACCACCTCTTATTCATGCCCCCACACCACCTTCTTACCCTCTGCCGTACGCCTGCTCGCCGCCCCCGCCACCGTGAACAGCTCCTCCGCCGCCGCAATGTCGCCCGCCTCCCGCAGCCACACCTCCCGAGCCGTGGAGTACTCGGCCAGGGAGCCGTAGGCGCGGGAGGTGGGGTCGCGGCCCGCCGAGGGAGCCAGTCGGGGCAGCCGTTTGAGCAGGACGTGGAGGCAGTCCAGCAACTCGAGCTGGGTAGGGGCGAGGGTGAAGGAGGACAGCGGGTGAAAAGGGCATCAAGGGCACCCCCATCTGCGCCCCTTCCCCTGATGCACCCACAGCTCAAATTCCCTCTCCTTTCCTCCCTCCTCCGCACCTGCGCCCTGATCCCCGGCTGCTGCAGCGCCCCTCCCGCCGCCTGCTTGGCCTCGTGGCAGTCCAGCAGCTGCAGCGCCTCCCGGGTGCGCCCCAGCGCCACCAGCCGCGTCAGCAGCGGCCAGTAGTCGGGCTGGGCGGCGGCGGAGGGGGAGCCGCAGAGCTCCTGCAGAGGAGGCAGGAGGATAGTGGAGAAAGAGGATGGTGGAGAAAGAATGGAGGCATGGGTCGTCGATGAGGAAAGGGGAGGAAAAAGAATGGATGGCTGCGGGTAAAAGCGGAAACGCGGCGCATCGGATTCCTGCCATCTCGCCAGCCAGCCATGGGCCCTTCCCTCACCCCTCCCTATCTTGTTCTTCTTCCACCTCCCGCCCCTTCCCTCCCCCCACCTCCAGCCTGCTGCTGATGCCCTGCTGCTCCGTGATCCCCGCCAGCGCGTCCGCATGCGCGCCCAGCCAGGCCACCAGGTCCTCCCCCAGGTTGCCCTCGTGGCGGGGCAGGTCCACCAGGAACACCTCCAGCAGCTGCCACAGAGCCGCCTCCAGCTGGCTGTAGCCGCCGTCGTCGGGGTCGTCACTGCAGGGGGGGAAGGAGGATACCCATTACGCATTAGGGTGGGTTTTAGTATTGTGTATAGTCAATCCAGGGGAGGGAGGGGAAAAGAAGGAAGAGGACTGTGGGGAGGAGGAGGATACCCAGTGCGTTCAATGAGAATGGCAAACAAGACGACATGGATGGGAGGGGAAGGGAGAGGGACATGGGGAGGGAAAGGGAAAGAAGTGAAGCACTGGAGGGTTGAGGGCAAGCGCGATGTGTCACTGGTGTGGCAGCGTGGAGGCGCAGCTCGTCACGGGAGGGAGAAAGAGCAGCAGCAATGCAGGGGTCTTGTAGGGGTGGCCACTGCATGGGATTAGGACCGGTCTAGTAGTAGTAGTAGTACCGATAGGTGTGTGCCAAACTCAGCCTGACTATCCAATGTTCGGGAGGGCGGTGCTTACCGCAGGCTCATGAGCTGCTCTCGTACAGCCCGTGCGTACGACGCTACTCGGGCCAGGTGCGCATCATCCCTGGCGCCTGCAGGTGACGGATGGATAGACATGCAGCCATTTAGGTGGGCCTGTTTCACTTGAGCGTTGCATACGGCTCGACCCACATCATCGCCCATCGTCCGTGTATCCACCCATCCGCGTGTCCATCCCATTTGTCAAGACCACGGTTGAGCGTACCTGACAGGCGAGAGCGCTGCACTTCGGCATATTGCTCCGCAGTTGCAAACGAAATGATGCGGTGGCTGCTAGAAACCTGGCCCCTGCCAAGTTGGAAACCGTGGTGGAAGAGCAAGGTTGTGGTGTGAACAGGAATAACCCCACACAACGTAAGATGCAATCATGAACAGCACGTTGGGGAGGCCAACAGACGTAGGGGTACGGGCCTTTCGCGCCAAGCCGCCTGGACGAAGGCGCATAATGCTCTCACCATGACACCTGCATCAACTGGCCTCCATCGCCGCCTTGTTGTGTTGCGGGGTTCTGGATGTCCAAAAGTCGTAGCTCAGTGCCCAGGCCCCATGAAAAATGTAAGCGTGACCCCCGCGAAATGGGAGCTGTGAACGCCGGCCCATCGCTGCTCATTTCCAGCTATTGTAGTGCAGGTGTTATCTAACGAGTATCATAAAGACATCTATGCCGCTGATCGGCGCGTAGAGGAAGTAGCCGCAAAATGCAAAAGTAGGGACAGTCCAGAATGTATAGAATTGTAGTTATGGCGTGGCAAGTAACTGTTAAGTGCAAACGGGTATGTAGGGTCTGCACAGTAAACAGTATGGTTGACGATTCACTGATCGGCTTGATTAGTGTCGCGCCAAAATCCAACCTCCCAACCTTGTTACAAAGGACAATGTTCTAGCTAGAACACATACTCAATTATCTTTTACTAACGTTAGAACACATTGCTTTTGACTGCTCCTTCAGTATGACTGTTAACGCAGCATGTAAGGCTGCGCTTGAGCAGCTAAGGGAGTATTTTTCTAGTCTAGGGGATAAAAGCCCTATCCGGAGCCTATCCCTGGATGAAGGTGGTATAGCTTTCATAGTTTGCACCCCTTCAGAGCAGCATCGTATCACTGTTTGCTGGACAGAGGCGGATAACTACCCAAACTCTGGATGCATCTTGTTTGGCCCTGAACCGGTGTCTGAACTAAGCGAGCGGTTCCAGGACCGCGGGGAGCTGCGAGACGTCGTGCGAGAGGTGGGTTGCTTCAAGATGCTTTTCGGCTCGACGCTTTTCGGCTCGACCAATATGCGGCAAAGTCTCGTTGGTTGGTTTAATGTAATCGTTGACGTCAGAGGTGTCCTCGCGGTCTATGTGCGGTTGGGGTAAGGCCATCTTGGGTCAGCACACTTCCTAGCTCCTAGAGCTATATGGGCATCGTGCCTTGTGCTCGAGCGCAGGCCAGACACCGAAGTGCATATGAAGTAGTGTGGCATGCCTTGTCGACGACATCCCAGGGTTTGCCGCACGCAGGTGTTGCGAGTATTTGGCATCCAGATGGACATCCCAGGGGCGCAGCAGGCTACTCCAGCCGCGATGGAAGAGGATAGTCCAGCTGGTAAACGCAGAAGCGGCAGCGACTCTGGTATGGACGAGGGATCCGACGACGACTGGGACAACGTGCAATCCGGCAGCGAGGACAATGATGACCATGGCAGCGATGGCAGCAGCGGCCAGTTTGAGGACGAGGAGGAGGAGCAGGATGAGGAACAGGATGAGGACGATGACGACCGTGATCTTATCATTCTTTGCAGCTCAAACATGGGAAGGTACCGAAATCGTGGGGAGGCGAAAAGCGGTTGGTCGTGCCTTGTTTGCATGGCACTAAACTCAGCGGGACGAATCCCCTCAGTAGTTGCCTGGTTGGCTTGCTATACAAGAACTGAGGACTGCTACAGGCGTGGTCTGGGAGGGGATCCACGGGATAGACGTTGCTATGAGGCTGCACTACCTTGTCTCAATCCAAGACATCGCTGTCTGCTTTCCCGGCGATTCGAACGCCACACGCAGCGCCTAGCAACGCGCTGGTCGCTCTCTCATGGGCCATGGCCCCGTACCTCCGGATCCCCAGTATCCGCCCTTCGCCCCCCTCAACCCACATGACCTGCCTCTTAGATTCTCTTCCTAAATACCCCCACGCCCCCCTCCCCACACACCCCGACCCGACCCAGATGGGAGCGGCACGAGGCGCGGCTAGAGGCAGCAGCAGCAGCCGCTGCGGAGGGCGATGCGGCCAAGCAGCAACTCTCCTCCATGCAAGGTGGGTGCCAGGGCTTGGGTAGCCAAGCAGCCCGACCGAGATCGGCGAGAAAGCGGCCTTGACCCAGATCACCCGGGGGGCCGACTTGGGGAGTGCAGCCGTAGCAATTTTAGCCGACCCACATCACTGTTTTGCATGCAACCTTCAGACGCGCATTCACGCCCTTCCTGCAAGCGATACACGTGCTCCTGACTAGGTGGCGTCCTTGCTGAATGTATGGGTTCCGCAACATGGGTATTGTGGAAGGTTAATCTAGGCAGCCACCGACCCATGGGTCGGTATGTAGAAAATGCTGCATGTTGCTGTATGCTTTTGGCCGTGAGCGCTTGCGCATTTAGGCAACCCCTCTTCCCTTTCCATCCACCTGCTCCACCCTCTCCCTCCCTCTCTTTGTCCTGGCTGCTATAACCATGCAAAGCCCCTTGCTCCTCCCCTCCCCCTTCTCTCTTCCTCTCCCTCCCTTCCCCCTCCCCCAGGCCTGGCCGCCAAGCGCCAGATCTTCAGCTCCCGTGAGGCCTTCGCCATGCTGTCGCGCGAGCTGCTGGACTTCCTGCGCGGCCGGCACCTGGACTGCAGCGTGGAGACGGAGGGGGACGACCTGTTCCACTGGGTGCTGGACCTGGGCTCCTTCGCGGAGGGAAGCGGCATGGCAAAGGTGGGGGGTCAACGACCATAACATACCATAGGAACCCACAGGCTAGGGCAAAGCAATGGGGATAGGAGACGGCAGGGTGGGTGGGTACCGAGGAAGAAGCTGACGGGTGGAGGGGTGTGCTGTTTGTTTCCTGGACCCCCATGCAACTCTGCAGTCAACCGTTCCAAGCCCCTCTTCCTCCTCACCTCCTCACCGTCCCCCCCATGGTATGGTGTTTTTCACCCCCTCACAGGACATGCGCGAGGTGTCCCGCCGCTACTTCTACTCCACGGTGCGGCTGCGACTGCGCTTCATGCGCGGACTGTACCCCTTCTACCCCTTCGCAGGTAATGGATTGGATTTGGGAGGGGCGCCGGCGTTAGAGCCTCTTGTAGGTTTATAAAAGCTGCTCAGCGCTGCTCCAGAGGTCACCCTACTCATTCCGAGTAGCCCTGTACGTTCCGACTCGCGGCCAGTTTTCTTAACACACCTCACCCCCTGCAGTTGAGGTGGTGTGGCCGCGGCTGGCGGGCCCGCTGCTGGGTGCGGTCGCCTCGCACCCCATGCTGGCCACCGACAAGTGGGACCCCTTCCGGCCCGTCATGGCCACCGTGGCGCAGATTAAGAAGTATCTGGAGGTGCGGAGGGAGGGGGTGGAACGTTCGGTGAGGTACGGATGAAAAGGGAGCACCGGTAGAAGACATGGGAGGTGTTGGAGGAGGCGGAGGGGTTTAGACGGGAGGTCGAGGTCGACCCAGATCACCCAGAAGGACTTCCAAGAACCCTTTTAGCCGCCGCTTGGCCCCATGACCATGCCATCCCCATAACCGCACCTCCCCTTCTGGCACCCTACAAGTACATGTCCAACACCCATCCCCTGTTCCCACTCCCTGCGTCCTTCCCGTCCTCCCCTTTTCCTCTTCCCCTTCCCCCCCACCTGTGGTTTCCTATGGTTCGGTATGGTCTTTGACCCCCCCCTTGCATCCCAGGCCCACGCCCGAGTGGACCTGGACCACCCCGGCAACGACATCCGCCGCCACCCGCACTCCACCTACTCTCCCCTGGAGTGCGGACTGGCCCGGCTGGAGGCGCTCAGCGGGGTGGCGCCGGAGGGCCTGAGCAGGAGCGAGGCGGCAGAGCTGTACGCGTGAGTGAGGGGCGGGGTGGGGTGGGGGGGCTAGCAAGGCATGGGTGGGTTGTGGAGGGAAGGAGGTGTGGGGCCAATGCTCTCTGGGTAGACTCCGCGACATCCCACCCTCCCCTGCCAGCCCGATAATCAAACCCAAACCAACCCAACTCCCCAACCTCCACGTACGACACGCCCCACCCACAGCGCACGTGATTCGTACGATAAGGACGCTGCACGGCTGCAGGCGCTGGTGGACAGCGGCAACAAGAAGCGCGCCCGGCCTGACGCGGCGGGGGCGGGCAAGCGGAGCAAGGCGGTGGTGTGGGCGCAGGGGACGGGGTACGGCAGCGGCAGCGAGCGGGGTAGGTGTGGGAGGGTGGGCGGGTGGGTAGGGGTGAGGGAGGGAGAGAGGGTGAAATGCGCGTGAGAGGGTTGCTGTGTGTTGTGTGTGTCGTCCTCCTTCCGCCCTATTCGCTTGTCCTTGCCTACCCACCCCACCTGGGCTCACTACTATCGTTCCCCCCTTCCCGACCCTCTCCCTCCCTTCCCGATTATTCCATTCATTGTTTTCCTTCTTTTCCGCCAGGCGAGGTGTGGGACGCCAAGGCCACGGAGGCCGCCCAGCAGGCTCGCGATGCGGAGATCCAGGGCGTGCTGGACCTCATGAGCGGGGCACTGCGGGCGGAGATGGGGCCGCTGGAGGGAGGGCCAGCAGTAGGAGCACTCGGGCCGTTGTCAGAGCAGCAGGCGGCAGCGACGGCGGTGGAGGGGCAGGGGCGGGGGATGGCAGAAGCGGAGGGGCAGGCGGTGGCTGTCGCCTCCGGGGGCGCCGGGACTGAGGGCGGGCCGACTGCTATGGAGGGAGTGGAGACGGCGGCCGGAAATGCTGCCGCCTCCGCTGCTGCAGCCGCAGGGAGCGGACAGGAAGGCGGGCAGCAGGCAGCAGGTGCTGCTGCGGATAGCGGCAGTGCCAGCGAGCCCCCCCAGGAGCAGACGGATAAGCAGCAGGAGCAGACGCAGCAGGAGGAGCAGGAGTTGCGGTTGGGTGCGGAAGGGTGTGCGGCGGTGATAGCGGATTCGTGTTTGCTGCCCTTCCTGGTGCGGGAGCTGCGGCTGGCGTCGTTTGCGGACATGGGCGCAAGGTGGGAGGGAGGGGGGGGGGAGGGGAGGGAGGAGGATTGGGAGGGAATCCTATCGAGAGGAGGCATAGTGGGTACTGAGGAAGGGACGCCAGGAAACGAGATACCAGTATTCCGAGGAAAGGGGAAAGATGTACAGGGGGAAATAGGGCTAAGCAGCCGCAGGTGGAGGAGGTGCGAAACCGCATTCCATGGACCCTACTTGCAAATCCGGGCCATCCTTCCACCACCTCTGGCCCCCCCTGCCATGCCCCACCTCCCACCCCGCCCTGCCACCCTACCAGGAACAAGTACTACACCTCCCTGCTTGCGCTGGTCCGCGAGCTGTGTCGCCCCGCGCTGCAACACCTGCTGTGGCGGGAGGTGGGAGCCGGACAGCGGGTGCTGCAGCAGCAGCAGGCGGCAGCGGCGGCGGCCAAGGCGGCTGCTGCTGCGGCTGCGCCCGCTGCGGCTGCTGCTGCTAACAGCGCAACTAACGCAGGAGAGGCAGCAGCGGCAGCCGCAGCAGCAGCAGCGCCGGTTGGGGGTAATAGTGGTAGCGGTGGTGTCGGAGGTGGGGATGCATCTGCATCTGCGTCACCAGGGGAGCAGCAGGGTGCCAGTGTGGCGGCGGTCATCACGGGCGGTCTCAGATCGGCGGCGAGGCTTTATCTCAGTGTGAGTGGGTTGTTGTTGTATGGCGACGAGATTAGCATCAACGTAACGCATCAACTTGATCGGGACCGCTATTGGCGTGTGCTGTAGCGTTGGGAGACCTAACCCGCTTGGTGCCTTCTCTGCCCTCCAGGTGATGTGCCATGCCACGGCAGCCGCCGCTGCCAAGGGCACTGGTACCGGCGCCGCCACCGCTGCAGCGCCCTCGACCTCCATAGGATATCGACAGTCGGAGAAGGGTGAGGAAACATGCATGGGATGGGGGGACTGCGACGCTAAGGTACACAGAGGCTGCGAAACACATTGCCGACTTCGCATAACGGAATGGGCGCTTGGAAGGGACTAGGGGCTTCCCCTACCTCCTGTCGTTGGCAGGTGCGGGTGAGGCAGCGGCCGTAGAGTTTCAGGCCCGGAAAGCCCGCACAGCTCTTCCCAGTTCCCCCCAACCCACTTCCTGCTTTTCCCCACCTTCCCTGTTCCCTTTCCCCCGCCTGCACGCACACAGCCGCCGCAGCCGCCCACAAGGTCGCGCAGGAGGGGGAGGCCACTCAGGGCCTGGCCCAGATCATCACACACATCGCAGCATACCTGCAGCAACACCAACCGCAGGAAGCGGCGGCTGCGGCAGCAGCAGCATCCGCAGCAGCGGCGGCGCCTTCGGCGCCGCCGCCGCCTTCGGCGGCGGCAGGTGCCGACGCCGCTCCGGCTGCGGATCGCACCGCCAGCGGCGCCCATGCTAGCTCCTCCGGCAGTGGCAGCGGTGCTGCTATTGCTTCTGGCGGCGGCGGCAGTAGCTCTCCCGGCTGCAGCGCTGCGGCCTACGTTGCCGTACTGAAGCCGCTGCAGGTGGATGCGGTGTCGGGGTTGGACAAGGCGGGGGCGCACCACTACGCCAACTCCGTGCGAAATGAGTCGCATGTTCCCAAGACGCGGGCGATGCGACTAGCAAAGGAGGTGGGTGATGACGGTACGGCCGTTTGAGCTGCGCTTCGGGGTAGCAATGGTGACGCCGTTCATGGCTGTTCCGCCTCTGGGTCTAGCAACTAGCAGCTGTGTTAGCCGGTCTGCTATTGAGGGACCCGGTGCCCCGCTCTGCTGCTGCTTTCTCCTCCTCCCCTTTCCAATCCGCGCCATCCCGCAAAACATACCGGTATATCATTCCGTTCCAAGTAACCCTATACACATTACCCGCCCCGCCCCACCCGCTACCCGCTTCACCCGCACCAGGTCGCCTCCCTGGAGTCGCTGCTGCCGCTGTCGCCCTCCTCCTCCGTGTTCGTGCGAGTGGACGAGGGCGCCGTACAGCTCTGGAAGGCGATTGTCATAGGGCCCGAGGACACGCCGTACAGCGGAGGGTGCTTTGTGTTTGACTTTTACTTCCCGCCGCAGTATCCCAACTCGCCGCCGCAGGTGGGGTGCGTCCGGACACCTTTTCTCCCTCCCCCCTCCCCCCCCAAACTCCAATACCCTGCAAGAATCCCGAACCTTCCTTCCTTCCCCACCTGTCAGGTTCACCTGGTCACGACGGGCGGCGGGCGGGTGCGCTTCAACCCCAACCTCTACGCCGAGGGCAAGGTGTGCCTGTCGCTGTTGGGCACCTGGTCGGGGGACCGAGGGGAGCAGTGGAACGCGGACGTGTCGACTGCCGTACAGGTGAGGGTGTGGTGGGGGTTCTAGGGTTTAGGGTTTTGGGGGGAAGTCCAAAAGTCGGTCATCATGGTCTCGTTTCTCATTTGGGTCGAATTTACCAAACCCACCATGCAACAGACGCACCGACTAACCCTCCTCCTCCCCGTGTTCCTGCTCCTCCCCCCCCCTCCCCCACACACACCTATCAGTACGTTCCTACTCGCGGCCAGTTTTCTTAACACACCTTCCTCGCCCCACCCTCCTGCCCCGCAGGTGCTCATCTCCATCCAGTCGCTCATCATGGTTCCGGAGCCCTACTTCAACGAGCCCTCCTACGAGGGGCAGACGGACGAGCGGGGCAAGACAGCGTCCCGAGAGTATAACAAGGTAGGGGGGAGGGTGGGCGGTGGGGGCTTAGGGTGATTTGGGTTGGGGGCGATGTGGGTCAGGGGTGATGTGGGTTTGCGGTTTCTTGTTTTCGCGCGATACCCATCCTCTATGCCTCCTCTGCCATGCCACATGCGCTCATGAAAAGGCGCAACTGGAAGGGTTATGCGCGCTTTCTTCCCCAACTCGCAAGAAACAAATTGCTCGCGCCTCCATGCCGCCACGCCGCCATGTACCCGCCGCGCCCCGCTTCCATGCACCCTCCAGGCCGTCCGTGAGAACTGCGTGCGCTACGCCATGCTGGACGTGTTGCGCCACCCGCCCGCCTGCCTTGCGGAGGTGGTGCGGGGGCACTTCCGGCTGCGGAGGGAGGCGCTGTTGGCGCAGATCAAGAGCTGGGCGGATGAGGGGCGGCAGCACGACTCGGGGCATGCAGGGCGGCTGATGGACATGCGGAAGGAGCTGGAGACGCTGATAGCGGCGCTGTGAGATGGGTAGTTGGCGGAGGGTGTCGGTTGGGGGTATGTCGGGGTGTGTTGGGTTATGTTGTGGGGGCTGGGGTGAGTTGGTATAGCATGTAGCTGTAGTTGGTGGGGAGGGGAGGGAGAGAGGAGGGTGGAGGGAGAGTGGGGGGCTGTGTTTGCGGGTGATGAGTTGGGAGGGTGTGTGCGTGTGGTACATGAGCGCAACACTATGCGGTATATTACCTGGATTGGGGCACGTCTGGGGCACAAACAAGGTGGCAGTCCACTCAACACTGTGGTACCTGCGAGTCCCTTACCTACTGAGGTACTTGAAGAGAGGACGGTAGAACCTCCATTGCTGTTTCCTCTGTGGACGTAGGCAGGCAGTTTGTGGCAGCATTACCTCCGCCCTCACATGGCCGTGTTGGAAGCATGGAGCAAGGGAGAGAGATAACGCACTGTGCAATGGCATGTACCGTTACTTGCTATGTTGACGTTACGGGGCTTTTGCATGTCGGCAGGCTTTCTTGTGTGTTAGCAGGATGTGAGTGTAAGGCCTTAGGCGGTAGTAGCCATGTGTTCCGGTATGCAGCCGCTGCATGGACCTTCAAAGCAGCGGAGTTGTGAGGGCATTCTAAACGGACGGAGAGGGTTAGAGGCAGTCTTGAAACCTGCAAAGAAGAAGCGGGGGTCTTATTTGATTGGTAGTGTGAGGTGTGCATCTGCGAGGACAAGCAGTGCAGTACATATGTGGTGCTGATCTGGGGCGTTACGATTGTGCGCTTCCTCGTGTAAGTTGGCCGGTCCTGTAAAAGCTCTGAATAGTCGTGCGCTGGTCGTGATTTGGGTCGCCAAGGCCCGCAAAACATTTCAACATGTCGTTGAGCCATGTGTGAGGTATTGTTGTTTGGTGCCAAATCCGCGCATGCCGACCGTTTACCGGTGCCAACCCACATGCCTGACTTCCGAGCAATCGTCCGGAACTTTAGTTTGGTAAAGCCGTCTCTGCAGGCAGCGGCATGTTGCTGGGAAAGCATGGGCGAAAGCTGTTGTAGGAGGGGTTGGGCAGCCATGAGACATGCCTGATGAGATAACCTCTCCGCTGTGGGGTCATCCAGATTGGGTAGTCTGGAGGTTTCCTGTTACAGCATGACTGGGATGTGGATACTGGACAGGCGACAGTATCTATGGCAAAGAGAATATATGTATGCTCCAGCATGGCAGCCTAAAAACTGAAACGAAGGCTTGGGTAAGCAGCAAACTGATTGGTGGAGGGATACCCGTAGGTGTTGAGAGCCCGCAAGTGGGAGCGGAAGCTGTCTGCACTCAACGGGCGTCCATTTCCAGCTTTTTTTGCTTTTATAAGGAGAGACTGCCGCAACAGACAGGCCCAATCCCAGGTTAGCCACCAACGCCTGTATGGCGCGTGCCCGAGACCCCTGGGCCGAACGAGTCGCGAGCTAGTGGGACAAGCAGCCGAACCCGCAGTCAATAGCGCTATAATTAAGATGACCATTAGGGGCCATTCATATATGAAGGAGGTGCTTTTGAGTGAGGGTGCGTGAATGAGTCGAAAAAACTCAATATGCGTTCACATTGGTCGGGCGTACAGTGAGAGTCGAAATGCCGCGACCGCGACCGAACACGGGCAGCAAGGCAGGAAGCTAGCGGCTGCGTAGACCTGCCAAGATGATCTCTTCGCAGGTCTCCGCAGCCATGCGCACGCGGTAGTTGCTTGTCGCGACAACGTTAGCAAATTCGTCAAACTCGCACCGCGCGAGGCCGCGCAAAGCTTTCTATGAGAAAGTAGTATATCGAGAACAAAAATATGCAGTCGCGAAGTCTAGGAAAGCAACCAAAGTGTGCGCTTGGCATAGGGATGCTAGTTGGCAGGGGGCCTCTACTCACGAGTTTCTTCACTCACTTCACTCAACTTCACTCATGATTCACTCATGTTTCACCTATGGAATTATTTTTTGAACTCAGGCGTTGTTAAAAATAATTCCAGGCCAAACGTAATTAAAAATTACAATCTGAACAATTTTCCCCTACGCGCTCCTACGCACTCATTCCCAAAATCACTCATATGTGAATGGCCCCTTACACCGTCAACATCATGGGCGACAACGACGCTGATCGATGGTTGAATGTCTTGTCCTGTGTAAATGTGTTCCGTACACGAAAGGTCGTCACCGCAGACACCGCTCGCCTTGGCAAGAAACATTGCATGCAAATCGTCTATGCTAGAGGAGTCCGCTTCATGCTGATAAGCATGGCTTTTAACGACGCTGAGGCCGCGGACGAAAATATGAAATAGCGCTTTTAGCGCCAGGCATTAATCTTTGTGGTTATATTGGCGTTAAGGATTATTGTAAAATGATAGCATCTACCTTAGCGTAACAGGAGCGGTATCTTCTCCTCGCTGGATACCGGTAGAGCACAAGGATGTTGAACCCTTTGGGTGCAGTTGCCGTTGTCCTGGCAGGTCTTCAATCTGCTTTGTTCCTACAAGAGGGTACAACTTTGGCACCAGCGTCTTGGGCAGTAATATCCTGCTGCATCTGGCTACTTTTCGTGCTGAGCAAAGGGGGCTGGGCGCAGCTTAGTACAACTGACGCCAGACGCTTTTACCTCGGTATAAGCGCGGCGGTGCTATTCCTGCAGTTCCTCCAATATGACCAGGAATTCGAGGTGCGTGACGGCAGTTGGTAGGGTTGAAGCCCTGATGTTGAGTATGATTAGGGTTGTAATCACAGTGCATAATTCGTAAACCGTTTCGAATATAGAGGGCAGAGCGTACAAGCTAAGGAGCCCTTTGTTGCTGACTGATTGCCCCATGCACCACGCAACATTGCACCCGCGCGTCCCCTACCTTCCGAAGCCCACCTTTACCCTTTCTTGCCTGCTGTAACGTTCGTCCTCCTAGGGATGGAGTTCCGTCTACTACTTCTGCGGAAGCCGGCTGCAGTACTGTACCTGTGGATTTAGGTGGAACTTGTACGGCTGGATGAAGGCGGCTGTGCTGTGGGTTTTCACGTTGTCAGCCACGCTGGGAGCCCAGCAGTTGATCATCCAGGCGGGACTGGGCGGCTTGCTGCCCGGTGAGGTTGTGGCCTGTGGGGTAGATGTGTAGGATGGATGCCCATAGATGATTTTGGTCAGGTTAGGGCGTGGATCGACGAGGAAGTTGACGTGCAGGCGTCGACGAAGGTTGGATGTGGCTTAAGGCTGAAGGGCGTAGGATCGACGGTTGCATGGGTCAAGATGGGATGACTGGCATGCCAGGAGGGACACGGGTTGTGTGCCATGTGGGTCAAGAGATGGAGCGGACGTGGATTCGATTTGGGTCGTGAGGGATGGGGCTGGGCGTAAGATGGACCTTTTACGGTTAAGGAGGTGCGGGATGGATTGCCGGTACGGTACGGCGGATTCGCTAGGAAAGCGGATGAACTAAGCGATCTGGGTCAACGCTAGCTTACACTATCCTGTCCCGCCCTGTCTCCTGCCCCCATCCTTCACCTGCCCCCAGGCGAGGAGTCGGTGACGCGTGAGTCCTTCATCTCCATCTGCTGGCGACTCATCCCCTACTGGCTCAACAACTGGGAGCAGCACTGGGGCGCCGAGGTGTCTTCCATGACCTTCGAGCTGCCGCATTTCGCGGTAAGGATGGGATGGGGTGGGGTGCTGTGGGTGTAGGGACCTTGTCTCCGCAGCTAGAGGGCGGTCAACAGCATTGACCACAACGACGGTTGCCGTCCTGCTGGTTTACGCCTAGTGCTTGGTGTGGCGCCATGCGTTACCGGTTATCGTAACTGGGTCAGCCTCCTGTCCTTCCATGGCCGCCACACCTCACCCACGCCAACCTCACCTCCTTTCCCTTCCTTCCCCTCCCCCTCAGGTTGAGTTGCTGATCATCCTGCCCTGCTGTCAGATCATCTGCTCGCGTCTGAAGCTGCTCATCACGCCAGCTGAGCGCATGGGGCTGCTGGGGCCGCTGCAGGAGCGGCTACAGCAGCAGCAGCAGGAGAGGGAGCGGGGGGAGGGCCAGGGGGTGGAGGAGCGGGAGCAAGGAGAGGGGCAGCAGCGAGAGCGGCGAGATCAGCAGCATGGCGGGGGGCGGGATGGGCGGCAGGAGGGACAGGGGCAGCAGCAGCAGCCAGGGGAGGGTTGGCGACGGCTGCTAGCGGATGCAGAGGGCGCAGCTGCCGCCGCCGCCGCTGCTGCTGCTGCTGCCGGCGGTGGCGGCGCCGGTGGGAATGGTGGCCAGGGCGTTGGTGGCGCGGTGGGTATCCGGAACGAGGACGGCGTGGGGCTTGACGATGATGAAGAGTCGGACGAGGATGAGGATTGGGATGAGGAGGACGATGGCGAGGACGAGGAGGAGGAGGGCGTACCGGGGCTGGAGGGCGACGAGGCGGCAGCTGCGGGAATCCGCCTAGTGATGCGCGACCAGGACTTCAGCCCCAACGTGCTGCGGGGCACCTGGGAGCGCCGACCCGAGCACCGCCGCTTCCTGGCACGAGCCAGGTGAGTGCCAGCCATGCAGCCCGGTGCGCCTCGCCTCACCTACCAACCCGGCCACCCGTCCCGACCAGCTCGTGGTTGTGGTTGTGTTTACATTCATCGATAGATACCCATATGCAAGTCCGCAGCTAACATGCCGGTACCTAAAATACCCCCAATGCTACCCGAACGCGACCTGACACGACCCTCGCAATTCACCCATCTGCCTCACCTGCCCCTACCTCAACATATCACCTCCCGCAGGAGCAACCTCCGTGTGCTGGCCTTCCTGACCGGCCTCACGGCCCTGGCCGCCCTCAACGCCTCCTGGGTGCCGCTCTACCTGGAGGGGCAGGCGGCGGGGGCACCCAACACCCCCGCTCTGGCGGTGGCGGCGCGGCATGCGGGGCAGTGGCGGACCTGGCGGGAGGCTGCTGCTAACGGCACGTTGGCGGGCACGACTGGCATGAACAGCAGCAATAGCAGTAACGCCAACGTTACCCGTACTGTAGAAACGGCAGCCTCGCGCTCCTCTTTGCCGCTTAGTAGTAGCAGCTTTGCTGCCCTAGAACTAGCGCTAAAGCAGCTACGGCATGCCGCCACCACCACAGCTCCAAGCCAAAACAGCAGCCATGACCCGGTAGCGTTCACCCTAGCTCCGCTGCCCGCCCTTACCACCACCACCACCGCCAATACCACCACCAACTCAACTAGTAACACGGACCAAATAGCAGGGCTGTTGCAACAGCAGCAAGAGCAGCGGCAGGAGGGTCACCAGCACCAACAGGAGCAGCAGCAGGAGCACCTTCTGCGGCGGGTCATCCTGGACCTGCTCTCCCAGCAACTGCCCCAGGAGCCGCCGCAGCTGGTGGCAGTGGTGGCGCAGCGGCTGGAGGCGTGGACTGTGCGCAAGGGCTGCGGCTGGGGGCGCCAAAAGCAGCAGCAGCAGGAGCAGAGGCAGGTGGCCGAACAGCGGCAGAAGCAACGGGAGCAGCTGCAGCGAGAGGAGCGGGGGGCAGGGGAGGCTGCCGCTGCCGTCGCTGCCGCTGCCGCTGACCCCGTTGTTGTTGGCAGTGGTGCTGAGGGTGGTGGGGGTGTGGAGGTGGGTTCGAGTGTTGAGCTGGATTTTGCGGCGTACTGGCACAACGTGGAGAAGCACGCGACGGAGCTGCGGAGGATGCAGGTGGGGGCGGTGGGTTGGGGCTGTGCATACGCCATCCCCTACCCCCCTACGGCCCCCCTACCCCCTGCCACGCACCCACCTCGTACCCCCGCAACACACTATTACCTGCGCTCTCTGCATGAGTCGGGAATTGGGATGGGGACTCCGTTGCTGCACTTATCAATTGTTTACCTTCGCCCGCCCCCCCCACCGACAAGGACCCCGAGCACCGCTCGCTGATACCGCTGGTGGAGTCCGCGCTGGCCATCATGCGCCTCTCCTGCGAAAAGTACTTTGTGCTGATCGCCATCTACCTGACCTTCCTCATCTTCAGGTGGGGAAACGGTGGCTGGGGTGTAGTTGACGCCCAGTCGGGAAGAAGGTTAAGAAAGCTGGATGACTGCACCGGATCCTGGATTTAGGCGGGAGGGTCCCAGGAGCCTCCCACGCTGCGCAGCGCATGAAAATCATCATGGCGAGCAACAGTAGCATATACCACGCGTGGGTATTTTGTCTGCATCTTTATATTGACCCATGGGTTGTTCTTTTTTCCCCATTCTC
This sequence comes from Astrephomene gubernaculifera, assembly GCA_021605115.1. Classification (NCBI taxonomy): domain Eukaryota; kingdom Viridiplantae; phylum Chlorophyta; class Chlorophyceae; order Chlamydomonadales; family Astrephomenaceae; genus Astrephomene; species Astrephomene gubernaculifera. The sequence goes on along the minus strand of BMAR01000051.1, from coordinate 547,354 downwards.
CTCCCTCAGGGACGCACCCCGCCCCGCACGCGTTTTGCTCAAGGTTGTTTCCCACGTGTGCACCACCTTCCAAAGGGTGGGTGCCGCGTTGCAGTGGGCTAGGGCGGGGGTACTTGGGTCCTGGGGTGGGTCCTGGGGCAGGAAGCATGCGTCCTGGCGCTCTTGGCATACTCATCACGAAACCAAACACGCAACACCTCATAACCGGTCCTGTCCTTACCACTCATCCCCACCGCGCTACCCCACAACACCGCGCGCAGGTGATCCTGCTGGCCTTCCCCGCTGTCTGCTGGCTTTACAATGCGGGCCTGCTGTTCTCGCTGTTCGTGTCGGTGGTGTTCTGGGGCGGCCCGCTGCTGTCGCTGTATGACAAGTTGCGGTCGGCGCTGCGGGAGGTGGGTGGGGTACTGGGCTGTTGATGCAGCGACAAAGGGGTTGCAGCTGTAGCAGACTGGGACTCTGCATGCTTGCAATTGTTGCTGTTGGTGGTGGTTAAAGGAGACCAAATTGGAATCTAATACCTGAAACACGCACCTGGTCTTCGGAATCACACTTGAACCCTGTTCATCTTGCCCTCCCTCCTGCCCTCCCTCCCCCCAGGTGAGCATCAAGTCCCTGACTCCAGCCACCGCTGAGCAGATAGAGCGCATGGGCGGGAACTGCGCCATCTGTTGGAATGAGCTGGCCCCTCCGCGGTCACAACGGCAGCAGAAGCAACACAGGCAACAGCAACAACAGCGGGAGGAACGAGGCGTCAACATCGATGATGGCACGCATGCGGCTGCGGCTGCAGGTGCCAGCGGCAGCGGCAGTAGGGGGTCACCTAGCCCCGCCGTTGCAGCCACAGCCATGGGGCGACGGAGCTCGACTGAAGTACCAGCCCAGCGGGGCCCTCCAGAAGAAGCCTCCGCTGCTGCTGCTGCTCATGCAGTTGCCGGAGCAGCGGCGGAGGCAGCGGCAGCAGGAAGAGCACCTGAGGCAGCGGCAGCAGCAGCAGCGGCGGTGGAGGGCCATGCTGCCGAGGCGGGGTGCGGAATCGCACCGCAGCAGCAGCAGCCGGTGGCAGCAGGCGACGTGGGCGCTGCTGGGTCTCCCTCAGCACGTGCTCCTGGAAGCCAGCATGGGGCGACAGCATCGGCGACAGCAGCAGCAGCGGGTTGCTGTGGGCATGGCAGGCATGGTGTGGTGAGGAGCCCCGCTGCTGCGGGGAGCAGCGGGAACACGGAAGCTGCCGCGGCCGGATTGCGGCGGGGTAGCGCTGATGAAGGTCGGAGTGGAAAAGACGGTGGCAGGATGAATGGGCGCGGTGACAGCGGGAGCGGGAGCAGTGGCAGAGCTCCATCAATGTCAGCGCAACCTGCAGCCACGGCGGTAGAAGAAGCCAAGAAGGAAGGTACGGATGGCGCGGATGGTGTTGCACCGCCGCAGGCGGCAGCAGCAGCGGCGGCGGAGCCGCCGCCACCGCCGCCGGATTCGTCGGAAGCCCACACCGGCAGCACATCCGCTGCTGCCGCCGCCGGCTGGGCGCTTCCCTGCGGCCATGCCTACCACCACGCGTGCCTCATGCAGTGGGTCGCGCAATGCGGGTCCACCGGGGCCACTCCCACCTGCCCCATGTGCCAGCGGAACATCCAGCTGCAGGTGCGCTGGCGCCTGCCGCGCTGGCGTGGCGCCGGCGGGGACGACAACGGAGCGACCGCGGTGCTAAACCTCGCCGCGCGCCGCCGTGGCGGCGGCGGCGCAGGCCGCTTCCGCCCGCCGGCTCCTGGCGGCGGCGACGGCGGAGGTATCGGCGACATCTTCGTCGCAGCCGAGCGCGTCGCGGATAACATAGCCGTCGACGCCGCTGCTGTGCGTGATGCTGCTGATCGGCTGCGGGCGGCGCTAGAAGTGGGCGGCGACAACGAGGCGGAGCTGCGTGAAGCAATTCACGCGTTGGGTGCGGGTCGGGGCCTGGGGTTTGAGGAGTTGAATCGGGAGCTTGATGGGCTGGTGCAGCGGATGCGGGAGTTGCAGGAGGCGCAAGGGCGCAGGCAGGGGCAAGGCCAGGGTGTTGGGCGGGTGCAGCCGCCACCGCAGCAGCAGCATCCGCCCTTGCAGCCGCAGCAGCAGCATGCAGAGCCGCCGGCACAACAGCAAGAGCAGCAGCAACTGCAGCGGCCGGAGCAGCAGGGTGTGTCTCGAAGGGAAACGGCAGGAGGGGACGCGGCTCAGCCACCGGAGCAGTCGAGTGTGCAGCAGCCCCCGGCATGTCTGTTGCATGGTGTGGATGAGGAGAAGGAGGAGGAGGAGGAACGCTGCTGTCAGGCAGGTGACAGACGGGAGGGGGCAGCAGCGGCGGCGGCAACGGGGTCGGCGCCGAGGGTAATGCGGACGTCAGACGAGGCAGCTGCTCTCGGAGGCGGAGGCCCGAGCTGTAGCAACAGAAGCGGCAGCAGTGGCAGCACCGCCGGACAGGGTTCCCAAGGTTTAGGCGTTGGCGGAGGGTCTGCAGCCGCCGTTGTTAGGGGTGGCGCTGGGGGTGGTTATGCCGAGGCGGGCGACGGCGATGATGGCGGTTACGACAACGACGACGGTGGCGGCGGCGAATGGAACAGCCCGGAAGGTCCTGCGGCATCAACAGCAGCAGGACTGGCGGGGACGGTCGGGCCTGCAACAGAGCCGCACAAGCCGCGCCGGCGCTTCTTGTTCTTCGGGCGGAGGCGGCATCAGTAACACCGGGGGTCGCATGCATGACTGCCGGCTGGAGGCGTGAGGTGCTGTCGGTGTGTTTGCTGTAGACAGGGCGCCTCTCCTGCCTGCACGTGTTCTCACATGTGGTCATGTGAGAAACCTGTTGACGATGGAAATCGACATATGATACAGTGGGCGGCTTAAAGCGACCCGTGGGTCCCTACATGGTTGGGTCGTCATTTTGAGGGTTTCAGGAGGGGTAAGGAAGGCGTTTGACGTATGGAGTTCTGTCGAGTCTTTGACTCCGCGACGGTTGGACAAGGCACCAACTGATAGAGCTCTGACGCTGAAGCGCACTGTCCCGCACTCCTGCTAGCAGCGGTATGCATGTGGCATGGAGGCTTGCTGCGGTTGGTTGACCGGTGCAGGAAACTGAAAGGGAGGCCGAATTCGGTCGAGCGTTGAGGAGGGGAGGATGAGGCGAGGCAGGGAGGAACTAAAGGAGCGGGGGAGAAGGCCGCAACCCGAGCACTGTATAGTCTGTATCGGACCGTTGGGCAGCACGCCTGCATGCGCCGGTGGGCTAGTTGTGTCCCCGTCCGTGTTTTTCCTTTTTGGATCTGCATGGAAGTGCAGATCTCCTTAATTACTCAACCTCTGCGTCCTTACAAAAGTCTGCTCCGTCTTCTTTCGCTGATTTTTTGGAGTTTGCAGCAGTCTGCAGTTGAGGCTGTCATTCTTTTGTCAAAATGGTCGCTCTTTGGGACGTTTGGTAGTGTCTAAAGTCGGCCTTCCCTTAAGCTGAGTAATAGCGTGTTAACAAAGCAAAATAACGCACATCAGCTAGGAAGTAACGTAACGATGCAGCTATGGACGGTTTGCGTTGCACTATGCTTTGCTCGCATCTAAGGGCTTGGCCTTAGGGAAAGACGTGGTGAAGCAGCTACTGGTATGCCCGCTGGGAGTTGGGAAATGTCGTACGATGGGAGAGACTTGCTCATGTGGCTGAACTGAACGCACTTATGTGCCAGGACAACCGGAGGGATGCCACTACTAGGGTTGCAGCGCTGAGTTTCTGTGGCGTTGTGCCGTATGTGGTAGGGCCTAGGAGACATGCGTGGGTACGATGACTGTTGAAATTTCGTACTCAAATGTGCAAAGGTCTTTAGCTGTGACTGCTCGATATTTGACGTGCAAACGGAGGCTGCGCCGCATCCAAGCACCGTACCCAACCCAACAGAATGAATTACGCCTTCCTTCAGTGTGGTCCGCGCTCCCTCCGTCCCCATGGCGCCTCCATTCACCGAGACCTTGTCCGAATCCTTGCCACTGCAGGCTCTACAGCGTCAAGAGCAGCGTTGGGCCCCAAGGTTGTTGTCAAGCCCCGAAAACAGGCAGCATCACTCTAGTCTCCTGGTCAGGACCATGCAGGCCACCCACATAGTCACTTAGCTAAATGGAGCATAACAGCAGCGACTGCCCCGGACACTTCCCGCTTGCATCTGGCGCTAGCAGCAGCAGCAGCAGCTGCCGTACCCTCGTCGTACACTCAGTCGTCGCTGTCGGAGTCGGTGTCCGACAGGAAATCGCCTTGCTGTCGGATCTGCGAGAACGGCAGCGGGAGGGTATGTACGGTAGTGTGCACGACAGGACATGCGCTTTAATTTTGGATTCATACTGGGAAAGCAAGAGGGGGGGAGAAGGCTTCAATGCCGGAGCGTTTGTGGGTGCCGCAGTAGCAGGGTAAGCAGCAAGCCTGCCGACGTTACGTTGGCCGACAACACCCGTGGGCAGCGCCCTACGCTACCGGTAGGTCCCGCTTGCCTTACCTTCCACCCTGGCGTGACCGTCACGATACCGCAGCGGCGTCGGGAAAAGGCAGGCGGAAGGGAGGGGGGTGGATTTCACAACGTGCTAGGCATGATGGGAAATAGGACGCTCATGCAGCACAGCCTCATCAATCGTGGGCTTGCCGACACAGGTACGCCCCCAGCGCTCGTGCCACAACCCATCCATTACATGGTCAGCCATGTAGCGGTCAACCAAGCAAGCAAACCCAGACCAAGCATGCTACCGGTAATACCCGGCAAACCGCTGGATCCCCAATCTCATCATCCCCACACCGCACCCACCATCCGCCTTCAGCACCACGCGCACCACCGTAACCCTCGGAGCCTCCGCCGCCGCCGCCGCCGGCCCCGAAGCCACCGCGAGCGCCTCCTTCAGGCTCGCCGAGGGCTGCAGCTCCCTGCCCCGCACCAGCACTCGCTCCCAGTCGGCCTCGAAGCCGGGCAGGCGGACCAGGGATGCGGCGGGCTGCCAGCCCTGAGCCGCCGCATGGGCGGCCAGTAGGTCCGCTAGGCTGCAGGAGTCGGGCAGCTCGAGCTCGCGAGGCTCCAGACACTGTGGGAGTTGACGAAAAACACGCATGTGTATGTGTGTTTGTGTGCGGGGAGGTGTCAGAGATATACCAACACCGCAGGTTAGGGCAACGCAGTGTGGGATAGAGGGAAGCAGTTCGTGTGGGAGGGCGGGGTCATGCTTGCAGGCAGGCGGAAAGCGTTTCACGTTGGTGGACCACCCAACGGCAGCGTGTGGTAGCTGCCATGCAGACCTCCTCACCTGCGTTTGCGTGCGCAGGCTTTCCTTCCAGTAGAGGGACCAGGACTCAACCTGCGCGCATGAGCAGAAACACAATGGGACACCTGTCAGTCGGCGGCAAAGTCGGGGGCCTGGTGGCTCCCTGCGCATCTGACCTGGAGTCGAGGCTGCACGATGACCTTCATGGCGCCTGCGCAAGACCTCACAGCTTCTGATACCCGATTTGTGTCCTTAACGGATCCTCAACAGAGGATCACGGGGCGCACGCTGATGCAGACGTAGGCGCCTCGCCAGTGGAAAAACTCAAAGCTGTGCGGACGGGGATTCCAGTGCTATCCTCTATCCTAACCTTGCAGCCGGATTGATTGGAAGCTGGCTACAGGCTACGGTAGTGGGGATGTTGGGAGTCGCGGTGGGAGTCGGACGGTCCCAGACAAGGAGCGGTCGCAGAGTCTGCACACAGGCTGCCAGCGTTCCCGGTTTGCGTTGCCTCTGCTACTAATCTCTGGTCTTATCAGGACGCCAGCGCGTGAGTGCTACTATCAGTGTGCGCGGAAAGGGATGTGTGACCTGTGCGTCTGGTTACCTTGCAAGAGGCATAGGGCGGCTGCTGGGGAAAGTGTAGCTATGGGTCTTGCTTCTAGGACGGATCGAGAGGCTCGTTGGTTGGTTGACCGTTGGTTTGTACGGCGCCCAGGTGGGGCTGTTGGCGTTTCGCTGAGCAGTGTTCTTGGCTGGTCCCAGGAAGAGCCGTTGCGCAGCTACTAGCCGCATGCGTTCGTTGAGGTACAGCGAAGCGGCCGCAACACCACCAGGAACTGTTACAACGGGCTGTGTGCGTAGGATAGGGGACCGCGGAAGGTTTATGCCTCCAGCGAAGATGCAAGGCTTCTTCCGTGTGCGACTGGCTGCGGTCTGGGGGACACAGCGCCGGCCGCGCCCATCTTTCAATGGACGGTCCAAACGACTTTAGAGACCGATAAATGCATTCAATGGGGTTTCTTCCTAGAATGTTTATCCCGTTGGCTAAGTGCAAAAGGGGATTCTCGTTGTCAAGACCGGGCGACGACGCGCCATCGCGGATTGAATGGATGGGCGAGCCTTGTGAGCGCCGCAATCAGCGATAAGTGCGAAAAGCATGGACTTGCTTCCTTTACTCAGATCTGTATTCAATGTATGAGAGTTTCGCACGTCTTCGACAGCTCGGCACTCCGTCGCGTAGGACAGACGCCAGTCAGCAAGCACATCCTAGCGCATGCGCTAAGCGTTTGAGTGGTATACACACGGTGCACAATTCGTCAGACGCACTAGGGCTTAGAGACACTGATGGCGGCAGTTGGCCTGCCAATTGAAATCCGGAACGATTAAAAGTCCATTGGTCGCGAAGTGCGTCTATCAAGGAAGACTTGCTATTGCTCCAAGGCGAAGCTGGTATTACAGTGCTATATAGGAAGCTAAGAGCTTTGACCATTCATAAGGAATTTGTAGCTACATGCCTTCTCGCTGCTTGTTTCTATAACCGTTTCTGCCGTTTCTTGAATACATAATGCAGATGTCTAGTTGTCTACCTTGACTTTGGGTATAGATGTGAGCAACCTCCCATTCGTCGGCGCTAGCAATTCTACCCTAGGGACGCCCAGGAACTAATACCTCGCTTAAAAATGAAGCTGAAGGAGCTTCACGCGTTGATGCAGGTAAACAAACACATCCGGCAACAGGGCGACACTGGTGAAGTCGTTGCGCTGGTTAGGTTGCATGGTGCCCAAACGCTCCCTCCTCCCCCTTTATACCTATGTGCCCAGCCCACTCATGCTATCTATAGTCCCACTTCCCCTTGCACTCGCCCCACGCCCCCTCCGTGGTATGGTTTGGTATGGTCTTTGACCCCCCCTTCAGGACATTGCGCCCTTCTCCCGCCCCAAGCCCGAGCTGGAGCAGTACCCCACCGGGCCGCACCTGGCCTCCCGCCTGCTCTTCGCAGTGGACTCCTCCTACGATGAGCTGGCGGGGCGGACCGTGGTGGACCTGGGGTGTGGCACGGTGAGGGAGGGAGGGTGCCGTACCGGCTGTACCGCGCATGGTGCACAAGCCTGGTGCACAAGCCTGATGCTGCTCCCTCGGGGACAGGCGGGGGGCAGGCATCTGTTGTGACACAACACACCAGCCCAACTGAGGAACATCAAACTCCTGGCCACACGCCCCGGGCCATGGCACCGTATGCACCTACCCACAGGGACCGATACCAACGCACGCACACGCCCGGGGCGTGCCCCTCCTTACCCAGATACACCCGCCCCATGTTACCCGCCCGGAGCCGCCCCCCGCCCCCCCTCCCCATTGCTTTGCCCTAACCTGTGGTTTCCTATGGTTTGGTATGGTCTTTGATGGTTTGGTAATTGGTATGGTCTTTGACACACACCCCTGTCCCCGCACAGGCCATGCTGTCCATCGGTGCCGCGCTGCTGGGTGCTCGCCACGTGGTGGGGCTGGACGTGGACGTCGAGGCGCTGCAGACGGCGGCGGAGAATGTGGCGCAGTTTGGAGGGGGTGACGATGATGATGAGGAGGAGGATGAGGAGGAGCAGCGGCTGCCGGTGAGGGAAACAGCGGCTTGGGGGCAGGGGGGGTTGCGATGTGTACGGTTGCGATCTGGCTTGCTTGACCGATGTGGGGCTTTCTCCGTAGCCCCTACCGACCCCTCCTCCCCCCACCTCCCAACCCCTCACCTCACCTCCTTTCACAACCTCCCCCCCCCAGATAGACTTACTGCTCGCGGACGTGCGGGAGCTGCCGCTGCGGCTGCCGCTGCTGCGAGCCGACACCGTGCTCATGAACCCGCCCTTTGGAACCAAACAAAAGGTGCACGGCAGGGGGGTCGAAGTAGGAGGACTCGGGAGCGGTATGTTAGGAAAACTGGCCGCGAGTAGGAACGTACTAGCGGTATGTTAAGCAAGAAAACTAGCGGTATGTGTACGGAGGCGGATCTCTGGGCGCTTGTGGTACAGCGCACCGACCAGAGTCGCGGCTTCTTTCCTTCAACTCCTACGTACGGCTTCGTACATTCCATTCCCCTGCCCAAAGCATTGAGAACAAGTGAAACCCACCTGCCTGCCCTCCTGCCTGCCCTCCTGCCCTGCCCTGCCCAGGGAGTGGACATGGCCTTCCTGCGCGCCGCCTTCTCCGTGTCACGGCACTCGGTGTACTCGCTGCACAAGAGCTCCACACGCGAGTACATCGCAAAGATGGCGAAGCGGTGGGTGGTGTGGTCTGGTAGGGAGTCTGATCTGAAGGAGGGAGGGAGGGTCGGGGGAGGGGGAGGGGGAGGGCTTGGAGGAGGCGAGTTGCAGGCCGTCGGACTAGCTCAGTTCCGCAGGCTCCCCACAGGCCCTCAAAAGCTTTCTCCCCTGCTCCCCACCGCGCTGCTGCTCCTCATGTTAATCCCCCCTTCCATCCAACCTGTGGTTTCCTATGGTTCGGTGTGAGTTTTGACCCCCCTCCACCCCTGCCCCCGCCCCGCCCCCCCGCCAGCGACCTGGGTGCAGTGAGTGCTGAGGTGCTGGCTCAGCTGCGGTACGACCTGCCCGCCACCATGAAGTTCCACAAGTGGGGCAGGAGGGGAGGGAGGGAGGGGGGGCATTGGGGGGGGGGGAGAAATATAGATTAATGCATCAACGGAGTCCCAATTCCGAATGGTGTTGGGAGGGGTATTGGGGGGTTGGTTGGGAGCAGCAGGGATGAAGAGGAAGAGAACTGTCGCGGCCATGTGAAGGAGGGGGACCAGACATGACCTACAGGCTTGGCGGTTTGCACGGCATGCCCTTACCTGTCGCCCTCCGTTGTATGTAACACCCCTGTGTGTAGTTGAGTAGGACACCTGTGTGTATGTAACGCCCCTGCAGGCAGCGCAGTGTGGACATCGAGGTGGACTTGTGGAGGTTTGAGGTGGGGGAGGGAAGCGCGGAGGCGGCTCGGAGGGCGTGTGAGGAGCAGCAGATGGGGGGCGGGGTATGCGTGGAGGAGGAGGGGGGGCGTGGGGAAGGGGCGGGGAGGGGGGCTGGGAGGGCAGGGGGGCGGGGCAGGAGGCAGGGAGGGGGACAGCAGCAGCAGAGGAGGCAGCAGCAGGCGGCGCGGTGGGGCCGGCAAGGGAGAGAGGAGGAGGGGAGCGAGGAGGAGGAAGAGGCGGAGGGGGAGGGAGGGGAGGAGGACGGGCGGTGATGATGGTGTGTATAGGAAGGGCGAGGGGCCCTGGGGATGGGTTGGGTGCAGACTAGTAGGAGTTGGATGCATATTGGATGACGCACAGAGCGAGCGGAGATTTCGGCATGTAAGAAAGTAAGAGGGAGGCAGAAGGGCTAGAGATGTATGGTTACAATACCCAGCTACTGATGCTGCCGGAGGATGACAGATTTGTTACTTTGATGCAGTGCGTACCGGTACCAAGCTCTAGACCGCGAGGGCTATCGCAATTGACTAACGTTGACTACTGTTAAGCGGGCAGTAACTGGACAAACAACAATGAAGCTGCCAAGGCGAAAGGCAAGGACAGCGCGGCAACAAGGGAGTCGACGCTCTGAGCGCCAGCTGTCGTGCTGTCCACCGAATCATGTGTACGACACACAATGCTCTCGCCCGTCTTCCCTACGGGCCCCCAAACTAGGTTCTTAGCTATCGGTACGACAAAAGTTCACTTCGGGTGTTGTACAGCGGGCACGGTTCGTGAACGATTTTTCGTTTCCGGTTCATGCCCGTACGGTATGTGTGGCCCTCACTGTCAAAAGCAGAGGGGTGGTAACGGATATCCTTACAACCAAGACGTTGGACGTCGTTATGGTCATCCATTGAAGTATTGTTTAGCCAAATACAATTGTAATTTGGCTCCAGTTACCAGCTCCAGTAACCTTTTAGGAGCGGCACACGTTTGAACTGTGACCGACAGAGCTCGGAGGTACCTACGGTTGCCTCGGTATTTGCTCGACCGTAATCATGATGGTGTCCCTGGCGAGCTCCGGCCAAGAAGAACGCGGGCTCAGCGACATACTTCATAAGCTAAGCATTCTAGCAATAGATGCCTTGGTGGATGAGTTGGAGAAGCAGGGTAGCCTGAGCGCTTTTCGTTTAGCAAGCCGTGGACTGCGAGACATTGCTGATGCTAGCGTGCGGCATGCCCGGCTTACCTTCCGTCGCGAGGACTGGCAGCCGCATGAGGAAGGACAGCTGCCGTCACTGGCACGCTGGCCCCGATGCAGCTCGGTATGCCTCATCTATAGCCATTGGGACCTTCATGAGCCAGTAGGCGTCTTAGACGCCGCGAGCTTGCTCTCGTCGGCTTTTGCGGGCCTTCCGCTTGAGGCAAGGAACCGCATCCACAAGCTGGAGCTCGACGGGGACACAACCGACATGCAGGACCCAGGGGCTGTCTTGGCGTCGCTGCTGCACCACTTACCCGCATTACGGGAGCTTGAGGCACCGCATCTCTTCCCTTGTTTCCCTGCCTTACCTCGAACGTCTGCGACTTTTCCATTGCCGTACTCTGGAGTGCCTGGGACTCCTCTCAGAGTGTAACCAGAAGTACCTAACAATCTCAAGTGACTGTGAATGCCGCGACAGCATCGGAGCATACGACCTGAGCAATGGCAGGGCCGGTGTCAGGGCTTTCTCCAGCCTCTCACGTCTGTGTAAGCTGCAGGAACTAGAACTCTTCGCCGCCCACTTTTGGGACGTTGACAGCCAGCCCGCTGCTCATGGCGATGGCACGGATGTTGATCGCACGGCCTACCAGACCATGCGCCTGCTCCTGCGCAGCCTGCCGCCCTCCCTGCAGCTCCTCCGCTTAAGACACTGCACCAGCAGGGGCTGCGATGATTGCTTTGACCTCCATGTCCACTTGCGCGCTGGCTGCATTGTGGCAGTGGACTTGCCGAGAGTAGCGCTGTGTGACTTGCCCCTGCTGGCGAAGCGCCATCAAGGTATGTTGTCATGCGCCTTGGAGGAGCAGCAGCTGCACAAACAACGACACCAGCAGCATTCCTGGCCACAGCATGGGCTGAGCATTGGCAAACTTGTCATATATGCCACACATCTGCTTGGAGAGCAGGAGATAGCGAGCTTGCGAGGCTTGCAGGCCAGCCAGCATGGCGGATGCGGCTTCGTCAAGACCATGGATCTAACCCAAGAAGGCGCCGACACCGCTCCTACGCTGCAAGTGATTCAGATGCTCGGGCGCCCGCAGGAGCTCGTGATTAACGGAGTAGGCCAAGTCCATAACGTTAAGGTCGACGTTCGGTTGCATGGTGGCCATGACGGGAAAGCAGCAGCGACATTAGCTAAGGCGGAAAAGCAGCAAGGGAAGGGGCAAGAGAATGCAGAGGAGGGCATGGGCGGCAGCACAGCGGCTTCAATGGTCACAGAGAGGCGTCCTACGGCTGGGGCTGCGGCTGAGGCTGCCTTACATGCGGGGGTGACGGCTGTGGCGCATACACCGCATGTAGTCAGCCCGGACCTGCTGGTGGCAGCGGCAGCAACGGCTGAGGTGCAGCCGTCATCTGCGGCCCATGCAATTGAGGGCGTCCCCGCAACAGCAGCAGCAGCCTCCTCAGACCAGCCAGCAGCAGTTGCAGGAGGCAAGCTGCCAGCCGCGGATGAGGTCATGCGGGCTGCGGTGTCACGATTGGTGGCGCGTGAAGTGACACTGGGGGCGACAGCAGCAGGGGCAGGGGCAGCAGCGACGGCCGAGGATGCGGCGGCAGTGCAGGCGGCGACCAACTTGGAACCTCTGTCCTCAGACGTGTTGCTGTTTAAGGGGTTTTACACGACGGCGCAATCGGGTGGGGAAGACATGGCCGTCAAGGCCTGGGTCCAGGAGCTGGGGGCACACGCGGCAGCCATGGCAGGCAGCGGCAACTGCATCGTGTCATACCTAGCCATGCCGCGAGCAGGCATCATTCTCATGGAGTGCGGCAACAGGGCCAAGGCTGCAGCGGTGGCGCAGGCGGCGGCGAGCATGATGCTGGAGATGTGTGATGCGTCCCTGGTGGCAGGACTAGAGGGACTAGAACAACGAAATCCGTCAGCATGGGTGCAGGTGGGGAAGACCGCGCAGCGAGAGACCCTGACGGGGGCGTCCGGGCTGGCTGAGCCCCCTCAAGTGGTGGCTGTGGACTGCTGCTGCCTTCTGACGGGCGGTGCTAGAGATGACGGGGAGGCGGCCAGCAGGGATTATCCGCTCGCGCGGTTGTATGTCCACGCACTTCAGCAGGTGCGTGCATCCATACATTAGTCAGTGTGTGGTTGGCCCTTGTTTCATGCATGCACTTGTCCGTAGCTGGTCCAGTACGCTGGTTTATATACCAAATCAGACAGGTGACATCGCGTGCATGGTTCCTTATACATCTCGAGCGTCTTTTGCACAGCTGGAGAAGCCGAGCCGTTCCATCTCCATGCAGGTCATCCAAGAGGCCTGGGACAGTGCAGCAGCTCCAGGGCATGCTGGCATTGGGCAGCAGCGGCTGGAGTGGCTGCTGCAGCTGCAGGAGGAGTTTATAGAAGTTCCGGTGGTATACCACTGATAGTGTGAAGCGTCTATGGGCGTCTGAGGGTGTGAGGACAGGATTGAGAGAAGAGGAGAGCTTGTGTCGACTGTGCGGGTCTGTTGCAGCATAGGTACACGGAATGCGCCTGGAGTTCAAGGCTGGTAGCAATGAAGGCTACAGAAGGAGTGCGAGGACGGGGAGTATAAGGGAAGGAAACGATGATGGGTTGGGCAACGGTTTATCGCACTTGACGCGATTGTGGAATGTTTCTGATTGTGTTGGCAATGTCGCTGCCGGTTACCGGCACCTATTCATTGCAACTTGTCCTTAAGAAGACTGAAAAAATTCCAGTATGTCGCGCAGATGGCGACTTTGTGAGAAAAGTAGAGGGATGTGCCACAGTGGACTGGGCACTTGGTAAAGTAACGACATGCTACTGCTTTGCGGTCCCAAGTCAGGGCTGCCTGAGGGTCTCAGTACAAGTAAGAGTTTCGAAAGCGCTATCTTGAGCAGGGTTTGTTTGAGAGCATGCCCAGCATGGCTTAAGGAAGGCGTGTACGGCATTAAAGACAGCTGCGTTCTTGCGTATGGATTCAAGGTCAGAGTCATATCAGACGAGGCATATAAACGGTTGAAGCTAGGAAAGCCTCTGTTATAGAGAATAAAGCCGCAGCCCCCTAACCAGCGTTAAATCCATTTCAAGTTGGCGCGCGAGTTTGTGGAAGCACTAGAGGCAACAACGAAGGTAGCTAACTACAGACACAATTTCATAGCTTTTGTTGACTTTTAGCACCGTTGCTTCTCGTTACAAGGACCGCATGGATACCCGCACTCAGCGTCCTCGCCGGGACCCTCTTAGTCTAAGCGAGGTGCTTCATACTTTAAGTATCGACGCAATAGATGCACTCTATGGCACCTTTAGAGAGCAGGGCAGCCTGGCAGCTGTTCGCTTGGTCTGCCGGGGACTTCGCGATGTCATGGATGGCAGCGTGCGGCAAGTGAAAATTGCGCCGCCGTGGACATCATCCAGGGTGACGCATGGACCTCCGCTTGAGCTCTCAGAGCCTAAGCAGTTGCCGTCTTTGCCCTCTTTGGCGCGCTGGCCTCGCTGCAGCTCAGTCCGACTTCTCTATGGCAAAGCCGGGGATGCGCAAGCGTTCACGATGTCCACTATTGGCCTCCCCCTTGCGGTCAGGAAGCGTATAACGCATCTAGCAGTAGAGAACAAAGAATGCGCTTTGCCAGAGCCCGAGTCCATCCTGTCACTACTTCTCCGCCGGCTTCCATCCCTACGGGAGCTAGAGCTGCATACCTTTCTAGGCATGTCCTACATGCCTACGCAACAGCAACTTCTGTACGACAGCCTGTCTTCCCTGCCGCACCTCGAACGCCTCACGTTGCCCAGTTGTCGTGCTCTGGAGTGCCTGGGAATCCTGTCCGAGAGCAACCTCAGCAGCCTCACCATCGACGCCTCAAACTCGCCTCAACTCACCCGGATGCTGTACAGCTCCCATCCGTCCATGCGAGGCGAGGGTGCCGTACTCACCGACGAACTAGCACTTAACCTGGCCCATTTGGGAAAGCTCCAAAACCTGACGATACAAGGATGCTGCCTAGCACGGGATTCCGAGGGGCCCCAGGCGGGCTACCGCTTACTCCGGCATCTGCTGTGCGCCCTGCCAGTACATACCAAGCGGTCTCTACGGCTGCAAGATTGCAAGTGCGCTGGCTTAGCGGGTGCGCTTAACCTACACCTACGCTTCGACGCCGGCAGCATGGTGCCATGCGTTGAGGTTGGCAGTGCGGAGCTGCCGGATCTTGCGGCCATGGTTGCACCCGAACATGGGCTGCTGCAATGCGCCCTTGCGGAATACAGTTCTCTGCCTCAACCGCAAGCGTCAACAAGGCCAGTAATGAGCATCGACGAGCTCATTATCGACCAGTCGGGCTTTCTCACGGACGAGTTGCTGCAGCGCTTGCGTGCCCTGCAGCAGCAGCAGTGCCAGCAGCTATTGCTTCGGGGCGTCAAGACGCTGACCCTAGGCCTGCATGCCACCCTAGAGGCTGTACTGCAGGTGGTGGAGGTCCTGGGGTCGCCTGGGGAGCTGGGTCTGCAGGTTGTTGCTGGCAGACCCGGCAAGTACGCATGCGGGAAGGAGCTGCTGGGGATAAAAGTACTGCTGAGTGGGGCTGGCGGCGGTGGTGGGAGCTGTGCGGCAGGTAGCTGTCGTGCTGCGGTGGCTGCGGCTGGGTCCGCAGCGGCCCATGCAGCTCATGCAGCTCAAGCGGGGGTGGCGGGACATGCGGCTCAGGCTGCGGGCTCGGCAGACCAGCCGTCGTTGGCAGGAGCAGCAGCAGCTGAGCTACCATCCGCTGAGCAGCTGTTACGGAACATGGTTGCACGTTGGGAGGCGACAGGGGAGGTGCTTGGGGCGTCAACCGCAGCGGCAGGGGCTCCAGCATTTGGGGGTGTGCAAGCCGCAAGGGCAGAAGCGTCAGCCGCAAGCGCCGCCAAGGCTGCAACGGCAGCAGCAGCCGTGAGCTTTGAGCCTGCGTCCTCAGAGGTGTTGCTGCTCAAGGGTCCCTTTGTGGCGGTACTGACCCAAGGGTCGGTCTTCCTTAACAACTGGATGCAGCTGCTGGAGAAGCACGCGGTAGCAGCAACAGCAGCTGCAACCAGCAGTGCTGGAAACGGCAGCGGCGGCGGCATCAGTGGCCGCTGTGTCGAATGGTACCAAGTCGTGCAAACCTCGGTGTTGGTGCAATGCGGCAGCAGGGCGAAGGCCGCTGCGGTGGCGGCGGCTGCGAGAGCGCTTATGGAGGCTGCGCTGGGCGGTGGAGGCCTCCGCCCGCCGGTGCAGGTGGTGGCGGTGAAGGTGGCGTCGCGGTGCCGTGTGCAGCGCAGGGAGGACAATGTGGACGGGATGTGGCTGGACGGGTCGTACCTCCCCTTGCGTAGCTTCGTCCTCCGGGGCTTTGAGCAGGTCAGTGGGACTGCGGGCGAAGGACTGAGGGGTTCATTGGGTGTGTGGACGGGGCGTCACGTACGTCGCCAGGTGGAGAGGAAAAGCACGCGCCGTCCTCTAGGCCTTTCCCCGACGCCCTGGAAGGCTGGAACGGAACATGCCTCCTTCACAAGTTCAAAGCTTGACTCTTTGCATCGACGAATGCCCCTTGGTGTTGATGCGCTGCCGTACTGTCTGCAATCATCCTCTCCCGTACAGGCAGTACAGGAAGCATGGGACGGGGCCCCCGCTGCTGCCGCAGCAGGGGAGGCGGGACAGGAGCAGGAGCAAGGTGCGGTCATCAGCCGGGGCCGACTGGAATGGTTGCTGGGGTTGCGGAATGTGGTAGCATCCCTACCGAAGATGGTGTGGATGCAGCAGGAGTGCGCAAGAGTGATGGGATGACGCTGCAAGCCTGTAGGTCTGCTGGCACCTACAGTCAGTGTAGGTGGGTTGAGTGCATCATATCTTCATGTGGTTGGCGCACTTGGCATTGTCTTGCTAGTCAGGATGTTGAAGTTTGTGCGTTGTGCACGCAAGAGGGGCTCTCAATGCAGGTTGCCGATTAAGGTTAAGTGTTTGGGGACTGAGAGTCGCTGGAAAGTATCAACCATAGGCACGCGTGACAGATGATTCATTAGCGGTTTCGCCTACCTGGTTTCGCCGACCAAGATGATGTTGTCAGAGGTGCCTCAGGAGCTCAACGAAGGCCTTACTCCGCTGAAACATGAGTGCCCATGAAGGCCGCATGACTGTTTGAAGCACCCTAATGGGCCGGCTTGGTTAGCCAGCAGCATGTATTGCCGAACCTTGCGGCATGCGCCCGTATCCTTGTTAGCAAGGGTAGTCATGCAGGGGTTCACTTTCATCATTTCCCTTGGGACACTGAAAGCCTCGACGGACACGGAAAGCCAATCTGCAATGTTTACCTACACATACCAAGCACTCCAAGCTACACCCCTCTGTATCGGGGTACCTAACCCAAGAAAGAATGGTACGACAACTTCCGCTTGTGTCGTTGGATATATCCCGATGATGCGAGACACTCACCACACGTCAACAGCTCACATACAGGAACTCACGAAGCCTCTCATCCTATCGCCCCTCTGCTACGCTTTACGCATTGCAGCCGCCACCGCTGACCACCGAACCCAGGGGAGTTCGAATCCAAGAAGTCCGTACGGCAAAACGCAGCCGTCGCATTATCCCAGACCTCATCCCGGGCTGTGGGGCTCCCTCCCACCCCGGCCGGTAGGTACCGGTTTTACGTACTCCTTAGCCACTACGCTTCCGCTTTCTACTCATCATTAATAACAGGGAAGGAACGCACAGGACACCCTTCCCGCACTCCATTTCCCGGCTGCTCTACTCTACCTCCTCTCTGCTCCCCTCTCCATCCACCCGTCCGCCTCCTTCGCATCCGCAAGCAAACACCCCAACACCCGGACCCCTAACCCGGCCACAGCAGGCCCCCGTCCCGCCCCGCCCCTCCTCAAATCCTCCTACCCCGATGCAGCCGCGTGCTTCCCCCACCCGGCTTCCGCCCTCCTCCCCCACCCCGCCCGCTGCTGCCACTTCCCTCGCCCTTCCCTCCTGCGTCTTCCTCCCCTCCACTATTGCCACCACCACCGCCACCTATCGGAGGAGTCTGTGGTCGCCTCCGAACCGACCCCCCATCCGCACTCCCACCTCCATCCTCCTCCTCACCACCATCACCATTATCCCCCTCTGCCTTGGGACCGTTCTCGCATGCAGGTGGTGATGGTGGTGAAGGCGACGAAGATGTAGTTGTTGCTGCCTGGGTCCCCCCTTCCGACACAGCAGCAATCTCACCAGCACCCTCAGCACCCCCACTGCCAGCAGCACCGCCAGCCTCAGCACCCTTAGCAGCACCCTCAGCGCCCTCAGCAGCCGCAGGTGGCGGGGCGGGTGGTGCCGCGTTGGCAGCTCGCAGCACCCCGATGACGGTGTTGAACTCGGCGAGCTCCGTGGAGCCCGGGAGGGGCAACACTTGGGCTGTGGGAGGGGAGGGGGGCCGGCGCGGGTGGGAGGGGCGGTTCGAAATAAAGGTGGTGGTCAAGGTGATGAACAGAAGCCTCTAGGCGCTCTCCCTTTCCTCCCACATTCATCAAGAAAGCACACTCGCGCTCCGGAGCACATGCCTCTCTCGCACCCAGCTCATACACTAGCACCCACCGGCACCCATCACACCGGCACCCCTCCCCCGCTCCGCCTCCCCCCCTCACCTCCTCCAAACATGCCCCCAGTGGGCAGCGGCAGGTAGGTGTTGATCACGTCCGCCTCCGTCTCACCCGGCTCACGGTCGCTGTTGCGCGAGGTGCGCTCCACGTCCCTGCGGGCGGTAGTTTAGGGTATACGTAATCTCCGCACTTATATACAGGCTATTGCGCATGCGGTGACTGTGCGTGAGGGGGTACGGCATGCAGGGGCTGCATGGTGGGAGCATGGTGGGAGGTTGCGGGTTGCCAACAGGAAGGAAGGGCGGGATCATCAAGGAGGCAAAATAAGGGCAACCAAGGCAGACCAAGGCAGAAGCAACCACGCGGGGGAACCACCTATACCGGTACAACGCCCTCAGCTACAGCCCATCCAGCCAGCTAGAGTCAGCTAGCCTAGCCAGCAGTCCCTTCCGTCCCCACCACGCCCCCCTGCTCCCGCTCCCGCCCCAGCCTCACGTGAACACCAGTGCTCCGAAGCTGGGTGCCGGCGGCGAGCCGCCCACCAGCATGCGCCGGAGTTCGTCCCGCTTGTACGACAGCAGCTGCGTGCGCAGGTCCTCCGACATGCCGGGGGAGTCACGGACCTTTTGAGGGGGGGAGGGGAGAGGGTGAGGGAAGAGGGGAAGGGAAGACGGGAGGTACCGGTAGTGAGGGGAGAGGAAAGGTTTGTACACGGGGCGAAATACCCCTGCTGCATGTCCCATTGTCCCACCTGCCATACAAGACCCCCTTACACCACGACCACCGCCACCCTTCCAATCTCCATCCGCACCGCTTTCCCTCCCTCCCTGCCTGCGCCGCACCCCTCCCCTCCCCCAGGCCCCTCACCATGATCTTAATGCGGTACCCTCGCCGCACCTCCCCCTCCACCATCATCGTACCGAACTGGTGGTCTACCCCCTTGAGCTGTGGTGGTGGGGGGTTGCGGTGGGGGGTTGGGGGTTGCGGTGAGGGGATGGCAGGTGGCGGGTGGCAGGAAGGGGCTGGGACTGAAGTGGAGAGCGACACGCACGCACACAAAACACACACGGCACTCCCCCCGGCCACGTTACCCCACCCTTCTCCCCCTCCCCCCCCCTCGTCGTACCTCCATGATCTCCCAGTCCGCGGGCCCGAGCTCCTCCAGGCTCTTGGTGGTGTCCGCCGCCACCGCCACCGCCAGCGAGTCCAGCACCTCCTCCCACAGGTCGCTCTCGCTGCCCAACGCCTCCACCTGGGAGGAAAAGAGTATTACCCAATGTGTTAAATGGGGGGGGGGGTTAGGAAGGTGGGGAAAAGGGGGTCAGGCGGTCCGGGCGGGTCCCAACACATCTCGGATGTGTGACAGCCCCGGGTAGCCTTCACAGCCTGGGTTGGCTTGACAGCCCAGGGTAGAGGGCCCTTGTATGCAACTGTTGGGGCTGCGGAGGGATGATAGTGGCAGCAGCAGTACGACATACGGTATACCACAGCATGTCAGCATCTGTATGCATGCATGCATGTCTAGGGGAAGGGTGAGGGGTTGCAGTGCCGCAAGTGAGGCAGAGCAGGCAGGGCGGGTGTAGCTGGTTGTTGGGTGCTGCCAACTTGCGATGTCTCTAACACACCACTCGGCTACCCCCCTTCCACGGTTAGTTGCTTTGGCCTAACCTGTGGTTTTGGTATATTGCCGACCCCCCATGACTCTTCCCCCTCCCCACGGCTACGGCTCTACCCACCACGTCAATGATGGCGGCCATGGAAGGCGTCCCCGACACGCCCATAGCCGCCAGCCGGCCGCCCAGACCGCCCTCCTCATCCTCCTCCCCATCATCGTCACTGTCAAAAGGGTCATCGTCGTCGTCATCATCATCGTCGTAGCCGCCGCTTCCCATCATCATCTCCTCCTCTGCCATGTCCGCGAGATCAGCCCGCAAGAACTCCTCCATCTCCTCTCTGCTTTTAAAGCCATTCGAATCATCCCTGCTCTTAAAGCCATTCGACGAGCCAGCTTTCTTCTCCTCGTCATCGTCGCCATCGTCGTCGTCGTTGTCTTTCGCCGAGCGACCCATGGGTCGGCCGCTGCTGTTGTTTTTGCTAGCACCACCACTCGCCCCCCTACGACGCCGGAAGCTGTTTCTGAAACTCCTTCCAGGGTTGATGCTGCTACTGCCGCCGCCCAATGCCTCATTTAAGCTGCTGTTTATGGACTTACCGCTACTGCTGATGTTGCTGCTGTTGCGGCTGCTGTTGGTGCTGCTACTAGGCTGTTTGCTGCTGCTGCTGGCATCCTCGGACGCCGCCTCCGCCCCGGCATCTGCGGCGCTTGAGGCGGCGGAGGAGGAAGGCTGCGACGTTGATGGTGGTGGTGTTGAGGACGACGATGATGTGTTTGCAGGTGACGAGGTGGCGTCAGGTTTGGCGTTAGGGGATGAGGAGGTTGGTGCGGAGGGAGGGGAAGATGATGAGGTCGCAGACCCGGGCCTTCCGTTGGGTCCCGATGGTGGTGAAGAAGAGGAGGAAGAGGAGGAGGCGGGCGATGAGGGCGGTGGCGGGGGCGGCAGCGCGGTGGGTGGGGTTGTTCGCGCGTCGCTGAGGGCGAGGATGTGTCCGGCGGGGGCGGGCATACCGGAACCCAGGCCCGCGGAGGTGGCCTCCACTCGCCAGATGGCCGAGCTGGGCGCGCGATAGCCCTGGTGGGGGGTGAAGGGGAAAGGGTTCGGAAGGAATGGAGACGGATAGTAGGAGGTTCTATTACACATGGTTTGCTCCACTACAATCCCATTTCCATGTTAACACATTGGGCATTCTTCTTTTCCCCATGATACCACTCTCTCTCCCTCACCCACAACCTAACCCGAACAGGCTACACCCCCGCACGGGCCATACCCCCGCACCCCCCCCACTATCACACCACACATTGGAATTTCGTTTTGCCCCCTACCTGCGACACGATGGTGTCCAGCTTCACGTCCCCATGCAGCACCAGGATCACGGCACCGTACAGGTGCATTCCGCTGTCCTCGCCATCCTCGTCATCTTCTTCTTCCTCTTCCTCGTCCTCCTCCTCATTATCATCATCCGCGATGGCTAACCGGCCGACCGCCGCTGCCGCAGCAGCAGCAAAGGCACTCGCCACAGCGCTCCTCCTCCTCCTCCTCCCGCTGCTGCTGCTGCCGCTACTGCCCTGTTCAGCCTCTCCGTCCGCCTGCTGCTGCTGCTGCTGTAGCTGCTGCACTCCCCCGTTGGTCAGCTTGCGGAAGAAATCCCAGGACTTGGACAGCCAGTCGCCTTCAGCCGCCGCCGCTGCCCTGCCCTCCTCCTCCTCCTCTTCCTCCTCCATCTTCCGGTCCCCGCTGCCGCCGTTGCTGCTGATGCTGCTGCTCTTTCGGCTGCCGTCTGGATTACCGAAGACCCGACCACCGAGCCCCGTCACCTCCTTCCTCGCCCTCCCCTTCTGCCCTTTCTGCCCCACCTCAGCCTTCCTCCTCTCCTTCTCCTTCGCTTTCTGTTCTTGCCGCTGCTGCATCAGCTGCTGCCGCTGCTGCCTCTTCTGCTCCCTCCGCACTTCCGGAGAGCTCCATGCAAACATGGCCCGCTGCCGAGACCGCACTCCCACACTAAGCAGCCCCCCCAGCTTTGCAGCGCGTGGAAAAGAGTAATCCAAGCCATCGAGAATGTCGTACAGTTGACTGAACCGTGGGTCGCTGAACATGAGGAAGGAGACGTGGCGGTTGGTGTCCGCTGGCACACCAACGAACTGCGCCCAACTCTCAACGGCCGCGTCTGCGTTCATTTGGGGTGCAAGCGGGTGCGCACATGGGTTAACAAAGTCGTTAACTTGCTAGCTTCAGGTTTACCGCACAAGGGAAGTTACAAGGTAAGGTGTAAGTTATAGTTCGACTGGACCATCCCTCTAGCTCCGCGCCTGGCACCTCCTTACCCACCCACCCAACCACCTACCCTCTTTTGGGACGCTGCTTCTTAGCGTGTGAAACACACGCACATCCACCTGAGCCGCATACCGGGGGGCGGCAGGAGGGCAGGAGGGCAGGAAGGCGTGAGAAGGCTATGAGGGAAGAAAGAGCGGGAGCGCACAGTCCAAGAGGCCGCGGACTGCGATGGCGGGGTGGACAAAAGCAAGGCGCGAGACGATGAAGGATGTGTGGACAAGAGGTGCGGGACCCGGATGGACACGAGGTGCGGGACCCGGATGGACAAGAGGTGCGGGACCCGGATGGACACGAGGTGCGGGACCCGGATGGACAAGAGGTGCGGGACCCGGATGGACACGAGGTGCGGGACCCGGATGGACAAGAGGTGCGGGACCCGGATGGACAAGAGTTCCGGGACCCGGATGGACAAGAGGTGCGGGACCCGGATGGACAAGAGTTCCGGGACCTGGGATAGGCGCTGGAGGCCTCCTGAGCCCCACATGCCCCCTGCGTGTGTGTTTGCTTTCCCTAGCACCCTAGCCAAACCCCCGTAGCGCTCCCCCGCTGAGGGAACTCAGCAGCAACTCACCCCCGGAAGCGACCCAAGGGTCAGACTAAGCGCCGTCTGCCCATCCGCCTCACAGGTGCCCCCCTCGCCGCCGCCCATGACGCCGTACGCCTGCAAGCAACAGCAGCGGTAGCGGCAGCTGCGTAAGCCAAACTGCCAGCATGGGGCAACAAGCCGCAGTAACAGCAATCTACAAGCCTTGCGTGTGTCCTGTACTTCGGACCCTCCGTTTTCACCATTATTCTCCCCTTTCATTAGCGACAGCAAACCGAACCACCGACCCACGGGCCAGCCAGCACTCACCGAGCACCCAAACACGTGCTTCAACGAAGGCAGCCGCTGCCTTAGCAGCGGCACCAGCCGCTCAAAGTTGCTGCCAAATGCCGAGGACACAAACACGATCGCGATCTCTGGGGCAAAGGCAACAGCATCCGGCACTCCTTGTCCTCCTCCTCCTCGCGACTCGCGTCCGCCCCCCGTGTTGGCTGCCTCCTCCTGCTCCCCCCTTGTTTCCCCCAACGCAGATGATGTCGCACCGACATCGTCCTCATTTTTGGCGCTGCTGTTGGCGTGGTTGTATCCGTTGTTGTTGTTTTGCATGCCGCGACGGATTTGCGAGATGCATTCGTCCACGGCACTCTGTTTTCCACCACACCAGGTGTTAAGGTGGTGGAGTTGCGGTGAGAGTAGTGTTTCGGGAGGCGGGGGAAAGGGGCGGGGGAGAGGGGCGCGGTAAGGCGGGGTAAGGCGGTATAAGGCGGGGTAAGAGAAGGTATGGTGGCATGTCCGGGCAGTAGATCCACAAGGACAGCGCATATGGAGATAGGGTGCAAGGGCGCATCGCAAAGGCGGGCTCTCCTGCAAATGCGGCGCTGCAGGCTAGGCGTACGTTAACAAGGCATCCTACGGCGCGTCGGGGGAATCGCTCGTGTCACGACAGCCAAACCCGCATTCTCCACTCATCAAACCCCTCACAGGCCCCGCGATCTTTGCAAGAGGCCCATGCATCCAGGCGATGGGATGCGATCCCGTACTGTCCCGCTGACCCCCGATCCCATTGTTTCTGCTATGCGGACTGCCAGCAAGTCCTGCCATCTCGCGCCATCCCCGCAAGCCGTACGCACCTCAAGCTTGGAGAGTGTGGAGAGGTAGGAGCCCCATTGGATGGTGCCGTTGGGAGTGCGAACCTCTGAGGCGATGCGGCCTTCTGAAGCTGTGCTGCTGGTGGCGCCAGGCGGCTGCGAAGCTGGCCTGCCGCGGCGAGGGTTGTAAGCCGTGGCTCCGAAACTGCCACGAGTCAGAAGCCCGCCGAAAGTGTTTTTGAGCGATATGGGTGCAAATGCTGCTCCCCATGGCCGGCCGCTGTTGCTAGCACCCAACACCCTTGCTGTGCCCAGCGAACCGTGAGGACGCAGGGAATGCGCGCCCCATGCCGACGCCGCGAAGACGGGAACGCGCAATCTGCGAGTGAACACGGGTCCTAGCCCTTTGCGATGGCTTGAAGAAGCGCTGTTGGCGGAACTGCCTAGAGCATTCCTGCCGTGGCCCATCGCCTGGTGCTTGCGGCCAGGGTACCGCGCAACTTTGCTGTGCTTATATTTCCAGGCGGTGATTACTCAACCGTGTAGGTAATTAATGTAAGCAAATTCCATCCAAGAGCGGTAAGCACCGATGCCCTGAACCTCAGTATGACGGCAAGCGCAATGCTTATTTTACACGTGTTCTAATGAGGTTTAATTACAGTTGAGTCTGAATAATCCTTTCCTGCTTTCCCAGTAGCAGACCGTGGACGCTTGCACGATCAGCCTACAGGAGCGATCTTGCAATGACGCAGCACGGCTTCCTGCTTTAAAAAAATATTCGATACAGTTCCACGTTGCGTAATTTACCACCTTCGCCGTTACACACAAATGAGCGCGCTCTTCTTCTAGCTACCCGCAAGTCGTACTGCTGGGTTTAAGCCTTAAACTGCCTTCTCGCTATGCTGTCTTCATGCCGCAAGCTGCTCACCGTGTTCGACCCTCAACTCCCCCTTCCGAGCCCCTCCTTAACCTCCCTTCCCTTACCCAGCAGGACCTAACTGGCTACCGTATCAGCCCCTTGAGGGAATTCTCAGGAACCAGGGGTCGCGGCATGGCTTTCATGTTGTGAGCACTGTGCAGCATGTAGCTGCAGCTCAGATAAACAACGGCTGTGCTTGCCAAATAATTGGCCTAATAGTCGTACAGCCTTCCTTGCACCCCCCATCAGTCTTAACCCCATGCACACCCACTCACTTTGCCCTCCCTATACCGTGCTTACACCACCACCAGCACCTCCTACATGGTTGGAACCTGCCTGGAACCCGCCATACCGCTTCCATTGCACACCCCTCCAAGCCACATGCCCCAGCAGTGAACACATGCATAAATAAATCCCGGTGGAGGTACCAGTAATAATCCTGGCCGCTAACGGTCAACGAGTTCTTGCTCGCTCTCTAGCCCCTCTTCCACAACAACGGTGTCATGAATCCCAGCCCTTCCACACAGCCACAACCTCTAACCTCTCCCTCCTGCAGCATGAGACTCAAAGGGGAAGTGCATGTCCAGCTGCATGCAGAGAGACGTTGAACCGCCAAGGGATGGACCCATTGCACCGAGAAGCCGACGCGAGGGACCGTTCCAACATCCACACGTGCACCTCCTTGCATACATGCATGCATGCAAGTAGCGAATTACTAAGCTCACTCGTGTTCACAGGAACGCAACGCCAGATATTTTCCATACGCTTTCCGCACCACACCACACAACAACACCGTCGAAACACACACACGCGCATTGGGGAACCACCGCACGTTACCGCCTCCGACATTGCTCTCATGTACGCTACCGAGACACCTGACCCGTGCGGGGCCCTAACTGTTGTGCGTCCTGCCCCCTGCTTCAACACAAGAAATGTTTCACTTCCAACAGTGAAATGGCCAAAAGTAAAAAGCGTCTAACAGACGAGGGCTGCAAAAGGCAAACAGCTACGCGGCAAACAACTGCTTTAACACACCGCTACAGTTGTGCAGCAACAGCGGTCCACATCACCATACACGCGACCGCTGTCTGTCGCTGCGCTCATCCACAGGACCTAAAAATAGGTTCACATCGCAACTAACCAAAGCACGAATCTCCCTTCGGGATCTAGATGCCTCTCAAGCACCGAGCACCAAAGACAAACGAGGGCGACCCAGAACAGGTTGAGCTAACGAAAAGGGGCAACAACACCTTTATCGGCCGCTGACTCCACACGGTACTCGAACAAATCTCAATCTGAGTTTCGCAAGCTAGTTCCAGATCGCGTCGATGAGGGTTTCAAACTTGCGCCCGGCATCCCTCCTTCCTCCATCCCCACTGACCAAAGCCAAGTGTTCGGTTTCAGACATGTTTCTGTTTCTTTATCAGCACCGACCTTCCAAGCATGCAATTATATCCCTTCCCCCCCTTCAAGCGGCAATTATTGCCGTATGAAGTAAGATCCGTCGGCCCGTCTACGGCTACTGCTCTTAGCGCTCCATTGTCCCTCCCCAAAAAACTACGCTAGCCTTCACAGCCAACCAAGCAGGAATTCCCCCTTGCAGGCGCGGAACTTGATCTAGTAAATAACACTCGCCACGCCAAACAATTAACCAATTGGCCAAATTAATTTGCACCCTGACGGAGTCCTGTCCATTAGAGAAACATTTGACGCCAAACGCTTTCCTAGCACTACATACCCCAAGCCAGGAATCAAGTCATTAAACGTGAATTCAACAATAGCCAAGCAACCCTCACATGCCTCTCTCACCCCACCGCACCCTCTCACACAGTGTCAAGCGCAAGGACAGCACATGTCGTGTCATTGAGCCTCAACAAACGGAAGACAGCTTGCACTCGTACTCATGCCAGCGAGTAGATCCATGCGTCGTGCCCTTCGAACAATGCCCCTCTCGGCATTCTGCACCAACGAATTACGGCAATGGCAAAACACGGTGACGTCGAGCTCTACCTGAGGGCAGCAACAAAGGGAAAACCCGGCCGGCACACGCCTATTTCACTACAACAATTCCATCCAGTGCATGTCCAATGTCACGACCCAACAGCACATGCACGCTAGCCAATGCTGCACTAAAGCCGTGCAGTGTCCCGAGCAAGCACCATCTCTCCTAACGTTCCTTTGGCTCTTCACCTCTCAGAACAGCAGAGCAAAAGCAGTAGAATGTTCAACCGAAACCAGCCAAGCTCACGCATCCCTCCCCAACCGCACCACACAAATGCAGCCAAAGTGCGTATAGGAAGTCCACTAAGCTCCTCCCATCCCCCATCCCTACAGCAGTACCCCTCTCCAGTCCTCTGACGCAGCGCCGCCCCTGCTCTGCTTTTGCCTACTCCGCCGCAGCCCTTGTGGTCTGTGTCGCCGCTCCCTCGCTCAGTGGAACACCAAACATGCGGAACATGCCTTGACGCACGGACCCCGGCAATGAAGCCACTTGACCCGGTTGGTTGCATTGTCCTTCTTGTTGTTGTTGCTGCTGCTGCTGCAGTCGCTGCTGCGCCGGCTGGGAATGGGTTAAAGTTGATGAAGCGACCCTGGTATCCACTGGATGGGTGGTGTGCATCGGGGCGGTCGTTGCTGCTACACCTCCAGACAGCGACTCAGTCGCGGTTGCATGGCTGCTTCCAACCGAGGGCGCTGCAGCTGCTGCCATTGCCATTGCCATCGCTCCTCCCAACCGTGTACCGCTTGCCCTAGAAGTACCACTATGCTCCCAGTCGGCGAATGGGGAAATGGCAGTAGCACCGGTAACAGTAGCAGTGGCAGTGGTAGCAGAATCCGTGGTAGCGGAGGTGCTAGCGTTATAGATGTCGGATGCGAGACGTGACCCGTGGGTCTGAAGAAGCAGCACGAAAGCGCCACCGCTCACGACGTTAAAGGCGGCGTACGGAAGCCATGTCAGGACAGTTGCCGTACTTTCGGTGTATGCCAAGACGTACAGAAGCGGCATGCCGTACTCGGAAAGAAGAAGAGCCGTACGAACGGTGGGTTGAACCTGTGTGGAGGGGCAACGAGGGTACAGAGCCCCATGGCGACGGGTAAGGGACACGAGAAAGCATTGGTTCAGTGGCTGCGGCCTAAACACGTTGCGATGCTTTTCCCCAATCTAAATGATCTGCTTGGGACGACGAAACACATACCGATCCTAAAAAGGAAAGCCAAGAACCCACCATCTCCACCGCTATCGGAGCCAGCGTCATCAGCAGCATCCACAACGCAGCCTGAACCCCAAATGCGTAACGCCCGCCAGTACGTCGCATCAGAGCGGCCGCCGTCAAGCCTACCGGCTCCAGCTCCGACCGCGTCGCCCCAACGGCGGCGCTCGCCGCAAGCCTGTACGGCAGCTGCGTCTCCGCCGCCAGCGTCAATATACATGCGACGGCGCGCCCGGCGGAAGTGATGGCGGCGGGCAACCATGGCGCCGCACCCCGGCATCGTGAGGGCAGCAGCAGCCCCACTGCCGCCGCCGTCGCCGCCGCCAGCAGCAGCGCAATGGAGGGCAGCCAGAGAAGGGCTCCGGGCAGGGCCAGGAGGGACGCGGTGGGTGGCAGGGCGCGTGCGCGAGGCATGGCAGACAGCATGACGACCAGCGCCTTGAATTGTAATGGGTGGGTAGAAAGGGGGCGGCAAGCGTTGAGTCTACAGGATGGGAAGAAGACATGCAGACACGCAGACGTAGCTTCTATGCCAGCGTGGAAAAACCTTGGCTCGGTACATACCCAACATGCATGCCCGAATCTCGCTTGCGGGGTCAGCTTCACCAGCTAACAAGCTAGAAACGCACCTGCATTGATCCCAGCAGCAGCATGAGAGCAGCCCACAATGGCCGCCGCTGCAGCCACCGCTCACGGTCGTCTACTTGCGGGGCAGCCACCGCCGCCGGCATTTCCGTACAAGGGGAAGATAACGCCGTCGTCGTAGACGGCGCCGCCGTCAGGGGCCCAGACAAGCGAGCGGTGGTCAACGGAGACGGAAGTACGACGGCAGTGTTGTCGGCCGTCTCCGCTGACAATCCCTGGCCCTCGGCATCGCCCGATGCCAGGATGGCCGGGAACCCCGGCCTCTCCAACCCTATCTCCCCAGCCACCGTAACAGCGCCCACCGAAACCGTACTCCCATTCCCGGGAAGGATCACGCCCGGAGCGTTTGCGGCAGCTTCAAACACCAAGGCCCCTCCGCCGCCACCGCTATAGCCGCCGGCGTGTGACGGATTGCCAGCGCGGCCGTGCGATAGCGCTTGCAGCAGCCGCAGCGAGGGTGATGTCGTCTCCGCCGCCAAGTCAACAGGGACAGCGCCCCTGCTGCCGCCGCCACCACCGTCCGGGTTGTGTAAGCCTCCGTACCCACCAGGTCCGGCAACGCCTTCGGAGCTCACAGAAGACGCCGCCGCAGCCCCTGGCGACGGCCGCCCGGGCGGCGACGTCCCAGCGGCAGAAGTGGAGGTCCCGAGTCCCGCCGTCGCCGCCGCCCGCCAGGGCACGTCAACGCATCCGCTGCCAGCGTCGCGGGAGACCTGCAGCCCCCAAAGACTCCGTAATGACGGTGACAGTGGCTCCGCCGGCGCCGTGGAGGGCGGCCCCAAGCCGCGCAGGAGCACCGCCGCAATCGCGGCAAAGCTGCCGCTGTTGCCGTCCTCACCAGCACCTTCGGCAGGCAGGTAGTCCGCGGGCGCACGACCTGAACAATCCAGGCGGTTCAGATCTGACAAGGGCAGACCCAGCTGCTGCGGCCACTCCACGACGAGGAGCTGCAGCATGGGCAGCGACCGAGACATGATCGCCAGGTGTAGCAGGGTATGGCCTGCGTCGTTACCTGTACGGCAGGATTCTAGTATGGCACGCATTGTACGACGCTGCCGTTGGTGTTGCTGCAGCATCGGCAGCGGACTGCCGCTGTCGACGTCAGGCAGCCTGGGCGTTGCTGTGCGCTCCGGTGACGCGAACATGCCAGCAGCAGCAGCCCCAACCGCGTGTGTGGTGCTGTTGGTAACGGCAATGAAAGCGGAAGCGGTGGAACCCGAGGCAACAGATGCGCCGGAGCTTGCTGCAAGCATGGGCAGACTCTGAATGCATGGCCCATGGATGATAAGCATATTCAGCAGCAGCCGCGCAGTCGCCACGGCGCCACATGCGACGCTGTAAGCTAGAAGGTCACAGCCCAGATTCAGTACGTCCTCCGCCACGCGTACGAGTCGCTCGCCACTGTCCGAGCTACAGGTGCTAGCACCAGCGCTCGTGTTCAAGATGTTTCGACACGACACAGCCGTTGGGCAAACCGCACTTGGGCTGGGCGAAGGCGACTGTATGGCGCTAGAGGGACCGCCAGTGTGCTGCGCCTGCGTTGCCGGGCTAGCGTTGGTGAGAAAGGGGCTGGCAAAGGCCTCGACGGGTGCTTGTGCGACTGCAGTAGCATCGCCACAAGCACCAGCCGGAGCGGCGGTTTGCGCTGGCAGCGGCGGCGCTGACACTGCACGTCTTGCTCCGAATGCGGGACCATCGCCGCGAGACCGTCCCATTGGCAGGTCAGCAACGGCAGCGGCAGCGCCGGCGGCGGCAGCGAACGAGCCGCTTGTGGCGGCAGTAGCGCCAGCACTGCTGAACGACATCACCGAGGCATTGCGGGCAGACTGCGTGGATGTCGAGTTGTGGAGGGAGGGGCGTTGAAACAAGGCAGGACTGCGAGACCCAAACCCCGTCGCCGCCGTCACGGCATGCACGGCCTCCAGCCACAGCCCGACGTCCGCCAGGAACGCCTGGTATGAGGTCGCCAGCGACGGCAGCTGCGACAAGACAACGAGCTCCGACGCAATGTCTTCCATTCCAGGCGGCAGCAGCAGCACCGGACGTGCGGGCCCCAGCGCCCGGCCTCGGCGCCATGCAACGTAGACCAAATGGGTTGCGGGGATGGTAAACGACCCAGTTGATGAGTTGACGGCGGTGGATGGTGAGGCGTTAGCCGCACATGCGCCGTCACCGCCACTGGTAGGGCTGCCAGCTGCGCCTGACGGCGGCGGCATCAACAGCCTTGCGCGGGTGCACTTTTCCAGGCTATCGTCCAACTGTACGACAGGGATGGTGCCTGTACGGCACCATGCAACCAACTGGGAGATATGGCCGCTGTACATTGCCGCTGAACTCCCCCTTTCAGCACCGGGTCCCAAAGCCTTGTCAATGTCGCCGCCTCCGCCGCCTTCAGCGCCGTACGAACGCCCGCTGCCGACCTCAAAGCCGAGGCTCCTCTGCACGTTCGTGCGTACGATAAGATCCGGACAGCGCATTAGCAATGAAACACCGTCGTTACCGCCGCCGATATCGCCGCCAACCGTGACGCTGCCGGCTCCCGCGGCTGCTGTTGACTCCGGAGCCAAGCCACCGCCACTGTTAGCGGCTGTTGGCGCGGGCCAAATGACCACCGCCGGGCTGAGCAGTTCCACAGCCTTTGGCCACCAGGGTTCCCTAGCAGCCAGCGGCGACGCCAGCGATGCCGCCGGCCTGGACCCCGCTGCGGTGAACTGCGGCGGCGGCATGGGCGGCCGCGTCAACGCCTCAAGAGCATCAACGCCCCAGGACAGGTTACTGCTGTGGTTGCTGCCGCCGGTCAGGTGCAGGCGACCCATCCGAGCCCTAATGCTGCTGGCAGCGCGCGAGGTAGGGCTGAAGCCGGGCTGCGGATGGGGCTGAAGAGTGGCTGGGTCATTGGCTGGCTCGCGTTGCTGGAGCCGCCCAACCGTGGCGCCCCCAGGTGCAGTTACCGGCTGCTGCGACAGGGGGAGCACGGGCGCCCATGCCCCAACACCACCACCGGTGCCGTCAATCCCGCCACCGTTGACCTGGGCGGCGGCAGGAGGTACTGGCCGTGCTCCAGCAGAGGTGGCGGCAGCCAATGCAGGATTGTCTTGGTGCTGTGTGAAAGTGACCATGGCTGCTGCCATGCCGCTGTCCTCTGTCGGGCCGCTGGCGGCGGCGGCAGCAGCGCCGCCAACGACGCGGAGGTTAGCAGTGAGGGCAGCGGCGCCCCAAATGTTTGTAGCAGTCGCCGCGTTAGCCGCGCAGGCAAGGTGCTGCTGCTCATGCTGCTGCATCTGACGGTTCGACACCTGCCGCTCCTCACCCAAGACCCGTGGGTCGATGGGCGTAACGGCAGCGATGGGGCGCAACGAGGTGACGCCAGCACCGCACGATGAAGCTCCCAGCTCGCGCGCATCACTAAGCCACATGCTCGCGTCGCCTCGCAGATTCAGGCTGGAAGGAGTCGCGTCCCGGCCTGGAATGGTGAGGCAGGGTCGCACGGGGGGCTCCGCCGAGGCCGAGGGTTGCAGCTGTTGCTGCTGCCGTTGCTCGTACAACAAGCCTTCGTTAACGTGCGTGCCGCACTGGAGCAACCTGGGGTCGACAACTGCCATCCTGCCGCCTGCGCTTGCACTGGCACCTCTGGCATTGCCCATGAAGCCATCGCGAACAAGGGCTGCCCCAGGGACTAAATGGTTCGCCTGGCTGTGGTGCTGTAGGTGGCCCTGGCTGAGGGTGCTGCCGGTCCCATGGTGGAGAGTGCTGGGGCTGGTGTGGCCAGCAGCGGCGGCTGGGGCCTCACTGCAGAGGGCATCCACCCGACCCTTAGCACTGGCCGCCGTTGCTGTGGCTGCTGCTGCGGGTAGAGGTGACCTGCGACCGGACTCCGAAGCGATGGGGTGCGTGAATCGGTTGGTCCGGGGGCTGGTCTGGGTCACTGCGCTCCCGCCAGCAACCTTGGGGCTAACGGCCGAGGAGCCCCACGTCTCGTTGAGAGGATCAAGGGGCTGTACGAGATGCTGGTGGTGGAAGCGCAGTGATGGCGTGGACGGCCCTGCAGCACCTGCTACCGCTGCAGCTGATGTTGCGCAGCCGCTGCCGCTTGCTCCTGCCGGCCCGCGAATGAATGTTCGTACTCCCAAGTCTCCGCCGGTACCCGAGCCACATGCTTCGGTTTCCTCTCCTGTCCCTGCTGGTGCCTCTTCCTCCATCATCAATCCTTCGTCGTTAGGGTGTACGGCAGCGGCGCCCAGTTCATACGACTGTTCGTTGTGCAATACGGTCACGTGACCTGGAGCGGCGCCTTCCGGCAACACTCCCCGGACGAAGGCGAGCAGTCGGGCAGGTAGCTGCGAGGCGTCTGGCGCATTGCCCCCTGTGAAGAAGCGACGGCGGAGCCGTGTTGCGGAGGGGCCTACTAGCCCTGTGCCTCGACTCACTTCTAGGAGGGTAACTAGCAATTGGACGCATCCTTGCTCAACGGCGACATGTAAAGCTGGCATGTGAAGGGTGTCCGTGAGAAAGTGCTGAAGCCGTGAGGAGAAGTCCTGTAGCAGAAGGGACAAGGTATGTAGGGCAGGATTGGGAATTTAGCTCGCGTTTTCACCGCTGATTGGTGAGAGTGATGACTCATTTGCAAAATGGAAGTGACTCATTGCGCGCTGTAGTTAGATGGAAGGGACCGCAGATGCTAAGGCAGTATGGGGCAAGGAGGGTTGGAAACTCACAATCCAAGATAGCCTGCGGTGGCTGCTCAGGCCTAAGGCGCGCCATACAAGAAGTTCGCTATGAACTCCAGCTTGGTATTTACCTCTGGAAGATCCCCCAGGTGCGGCCCTTCAATCTTCAGATAAATATCGTGCATCCGAGGCCCTGTAAGCAGCGCTGAGCTTCCGCCGTTGGGCGTTGCGGCCCCACTGCGAACTTTACTAGCGCCTGCGTAGCCGCTGCATCCATTGTTTGCAGGTGCGGAGAGGGTCCGCCTTGTATATGCAGGATAACTGTGGTCGCTCGGCTTGCAGCGTTCATAGGAGCTCCCCAAAGCAGCGTGTTGTTCTGGACTCGGTTGACCCTTTCGCTGGTCAGGTTCCTGGTCAAACCTAAACCTAAGGTCACAAGACCTTTCAACCGAGTGCGCATGCTTGGGCCTTGGCACCTCATGGCCCCGGTCTAGCCTGCTGCTCACAATTCCCACTGGTTCCGTTGCCATCAGCGTCTTGGACATCGATGTGTTTTACACCTACCAACAAGTAGTGAACACCATATGGACTCCAGATAATAGCATATGCTTTGGTAGACGGAACGCCTTGACCTGAGGCCTTTAGGAAATCGTTTAGCAAATGGCCTTCAAGGCACCTTAGGTAAAGCCGCATGCGTTTTTTGCGTTGTTCAACTCTAAAAAATCAATGAGAAGGAGCTGCAAAACAAGAGTACGAAGAACTGACGTACGTTCTTCCCGTAAACGCCCGACCTCCCTAGATTGGTTTTATGAATATCCTAGAAGCGTTCCCAGGTTGTATACCTGGGATACCTTTCCTTCTAGCCGCCTACTTGCCAAGTTGTGTTTTGCCGTTAAGATTCAGGTTGCCAAAGAGAGCCCGAATGCGACAGACTGCATTTTACAAGTAAGGCCCGCCTTCGGCGGGAGCGACCCGTAGCTCGGTAAGGGAAGTGAGTTATGTAAGCTGAAAGTTAGGTTGGGTATGTGGTGTGGAACGGGAGGAGACGACAAATGTATGGGCGGTATGTTGCTGTTATAAGGAGTCAATCTCCGTACAATCGGCCGGCAGGTATTCTCTGCCAAGCGTGCAACCGGGTTCAATTGTCTCCAGTCTTGGGCGACGGCCAAGCGAAGACGCCTGCATGCGCGCGGTTGGCAACAATTTAGGATTAAAGTTGCAAAGTTCCAGTTAATCTGGAGCTGGAGTTAGAGAGGCACAACAGCCACCCGCTGGATGTTGCCCGGCGTCATCGGAAGGGTTACCTTGGGTGTGTGATTGCATGGCGGCACAGCACGGTATGGGTAAAGACGCTGTCTCCCACCCCCCCTCCACGCGCAGCAATGCACATCAGGTCCTTACCTGTCACCGGGATATTTGGCGTACGACCAGACGGCGCTGGCTCCTGACCAGCATCCGGACCAGGCGATCGACCACCTACAAATGTACGGTCCCAGGCGACGTCGGACGTACAACTGGTAACAAGGATGAGTCAAAACAAGCTTCCCTGCTCATGCGCACGTTCGGACCATTGCGTTGCAGATGGAAAAGGTAGGCCCCTCGCCTGCTGCATTCGCGCCCTCCGTCGCCGCTTCCACATCATCCTGCTGCTGCCGCACCTGAGCGTTGCCGGCACAATCCCCTTCAAATGCAGCGCGCATGACCGCTGCCGTGTCTGGGTCATCTGTAGCCACCGCGTGCGCCACTAACGGCTCTGGCACCGTCGGCTTCGCACCCAGAGCGCGATACTGCTGAAGTGCAGCGTGGTCCACCTGAGCCATTGGATTCACGTGAACGGCCCACTCCGCCCATGCAGCGATAGCCAGGCCCCGCATCTCCAAGCATGGTGCCTGCCGCACTTTGGCCTCAAGGTCGGCACGATCTTTGACAGCATCAATTAGCACGACCTGAATGAAGGACGGCAGATCCTCTGGAGCGTACAGCACAACACGCTGGAGCTCGCTGGGCACGTCGTTTGGAAAGGCGAGCGTATGCCCACGCAACGCCGCTGGCAAGGTATCCACCGCGCGCCAGCTGGGCGTACCCGGCTGCCGCACAACGAGCAGCCGCATGTGAGGGCGAGCGAGGCCCACCACCAAGCTCTCCAGATGCGTCAGCGGTACGAGCGAATGACCATGCTGATTTACAGGGGTACGTCGCCGGGATCCAACCGAGCCAGCGCCCCATCTGGAATCCGCCCACCTGGTGAAGGGCAGTGACAGGGGTGTTCAATGTCAGTAGAGGCATGGGAATAGACGGAGGTACAGTGCCAGGGCCCGGTCGAGGCAGCCCATCATCTGTAATGAAAACAAATAGCACCATGCCGGTGCTAATAGTGATCACAACCTTCGCAAACAGACGGCCCCCATGTTACCATAGCGTTCACTACCCAACGTACCCTGTAAGGCCTGTATGCATTCCGAGCAGACCGTAAAGCGCTCCACGCCGTCCGCTGAAACGTTCATCGTTCGGTTAGGCAGTACCGTCTCCGCGCGCATGCAGTACGGCACCTCCACCGCCACGGGATCATCGTCACACAGCCGTACCCCTACCCGCGGCGCATACGTCGGAGGACGGTCTATGTCGCAGCGTTGTCGGCGTGACGG
Organism: Astrephomene gubernaculifera; assembly: GCA_021605115.1. Taxonomy (NCBI): domain Eukaryota; kingdom Viridiplantae; phylum Chlorophyta; class Chlorophyceae; order Chlamydomonadales; family Astrephomenaceae; genus Astrephomene; species Astrephomene gubernaculifera. The sequence goes on along the minus strand of BMAR01000051.1, from coordinate 511,675 downwards.
CCGATCATCGGTAGAGTCGTCAAGGCCGCTGCTGGTCTCGCCGCTGTCCTCGCCAGCGGATGTGTCAACTACGCCGACGTTGCCCGACTGACCACCACCGGCCTTGTAGCCGCGTGGCAGTACGGGATCCGGCGGGTTTTTGCAGTCACGCCGATTGACACGTCGCCAATACAGAACGTGCGCGCAACGAGGCACAGCCGCAGTCCGCCGCATGTCAGCACGTTGCTGATCAACGCCAGCTATCTCGCTGAACTGCAGCGCCCGGACCTCTGAAGCGGACTTGCACTCGCTGCAGACTGCACACACCCGTGATGGCATGTTGTCGCGAACGAACTCGGCGAGGCCACAGGCCTGCTCCGAAAACGGTATCTGGGGAGGCTGTTCACCTGCTGGCAAGTCCTGCAGACGTTTGTGTCTCTAAGAACGTCGGCAGCTCAGGTACAGCTGGATTGTCGTGACGGAAAAGCGGCAAGCAGAGGCAGCCTGAAAGGGACTCGAGGTAGTCATCGTGAGACAAGCCACCCACAGGTCGAGAACGCTTACGCTGGCGAGCTTGCCTAGCTGCTGCCATCAGTTGCCTCCGCTGAAGCCTGCACGCTGCATTGTCACGTCTGCGCGCCTGCCTGGCTGCAGCCGATGCCGCCGCTGGTGCACCCAAAAGGTCGTTCTGCTGTACATGCAGCGCTGTGGAACGCCCATGCCCCAATCCCAGCCCTCCCGCTGCTGCCGCCGGCGCTGCTGCTGGCGCTGCTGGCGCCACTGCGGGGACCTTTTCCTGCGACACACCCAAGGGAAGGCTGGTACAGCGCCAGAATCACCGGAAGTATTGCGCCCGCCACACACACCTTGGTCATCCTTTTCCATGGTGCCCGGCTCGAGGAGCGGTAACTCTACACTTAACAACGAAACGAAAGACGGCAGCAGCAATCCAGTCCAGAGGTTCGGCTAGGACTACTCTCCAGGCAATTGAGTGTTTTTGGTATCCTCGCCCACGTGGCGTGGCTTGGGCGCCGTTATGAATTAGTTTTACGTACGTTCATATATACGTTTATACTTTTAGGACATCTTTTCTTTTTATGCGTTTTATGTTCTATGAAGCGGCGTGGTGTTCCTTGCGAGACCGAAGCGCGATGAAGCCAACGTGAAGCCACACTGGCTACGCATTATAGCCTTAGCCTTTTACAAACTCAGACAAACCCGGAAGCAAACGACTCCTTTCAACGGCACGAGCGACGCCCGAAGCGCGGCCGACCGTTGAAAATCTGGTAAAATCACGAATCAAAGAGCGTGACAGCAAAAGCGCGCCACGCTGGACGGTTCAAAATAAAGGCCGAGCCGTGAACAAGGGCGCTGAAAGGATCCCGTTGAGCGTGACGGGAACGGGGTATGCATCCCTTCGCTTCGCTCCTCCGAAACCGCATACTTCTCACTGGGGCCGCCCATGCGGCCCCAAGCCCCTCCCCCCCGCCACCGCCGCTGGCGTCACTGCCGTCACCGCTGCACCAGGCGCGAAGAGTGGCACCGGGAACGCGCCAGGCACACAAAGCAGGGCCCCTAGCCCCGAGCCCCCGCTCCTCGCCGCCGCCGCCGCAGGCGGCACCGCCGCCGCGGCCGCTGCATCACCCGAGGAGCCCAGCGGCGCGCCAGGTGTTACGAGCGGCGTGCGAGACACCCCAGGCACGCCAGTCAGCGGGGATGTTACCGGCGCCTGGCCCGTGGCCGGCTGACCTAGCCGTGGGTCGCCTGTCAATACTCCCGGCATTACTGGCAGCACAGCAGCCGCGTCAAACTGGTAACACGCTACCTCCGGGTACGGTATGCCCTTTCGCTTCTTGAAAGACAGAGCTTGGTAAACATGCTCGTCAAACCGCGAGCAGCACACCTCCTGCAAGTCTGCCAGAACGTGACGAGGAGCGCTCTTCTGCAGCCGCAGCAGTAGGGCGCACGCCCAGACGCGCCCCGGCTGGCCAACGGCACGCAACTGCACCAGTAGACCCTTCAATAGACCCGGCGAGCCGGCGGCCCGAAGGAGCCCATCTCGGGTCGTACACAACGCTGTCCTGATGAGGCGTAGGTCGTCCGCCGAATCCGCAACAAGGGGGCCAAAGCAACGGCGCACTGCCTCAACCACCCAATTATCAGCAGCACATTTGCTAGTAAGTAGCATGCCGGGAAGACCGGCGTGCCCGCGAAGGACGACCAACTGCGCAGCAGCTGCTGCTGCGGGCCAGAAATCGCGAGGCACGTCACCGACCCGGCCCACCGTCCAAACCGGCCCTGTCTAACCCAGGAGAGCTGATAACTCGACATCTGGAGAGTACGGCTCAACAAGAAGCCGGTGTAACGTAGCAGCACACCGACTGGACGCCGGTCGTGTCGCTTCGCCTTCAATACAGCACGGAAGTGCGATACTATGCTTTTACTCCAATTAACTATTTACAAATGTATCTACGCACAACTAAAGATACGTGCACGTGCGGTGTCGCGAGTACCGCAGCTTCGGCAAAAGTTGCCGTGCGAGCAAGGTTCAGGAAACTGGTCCTGTTCTTCCTTTGTCGACTTTTTGTCTTTTCTAAATTCGCACGGCAGGACGAGGACGGAAAGCGCGCCAAGCGGCGAAGGCAAGGATCCCAAGCGAAAAGGCGGTTGGAAGTCTGTTTGTTAGTACAGAATACTCCGCTATCCGATTCGCATCCCAGCGTGACATCAAAAGAACGCTACGCTGGACGGTTCAAAATAAAGGCCGAGCCGTGAACAAGGGCGCTGAAAGGATCCCGTTGAGCGTGACGGGAACGGGGTATGCATCCCTTCGCTTCGCTCCTCCGAAACCGCATACTTCGTATACGTTTTCTTCGAATCGAGCTACGGGGACCGATGGACGTAAAGCGGGCGCAATTGTCCACATGGCACATTTACTGAAATGTCCATCTCATGCAGCCCTTTGTAAGCTTTAACGGCGTAATTTCCCGCGGCTTACAGCGGGCAGGGCATATTTACATCAACTGTACTACCCGACACTATTCGTCCGACCACTCAAACTGCACAGATGATTTCATGGGCAAACACAACAGAAACACTCGACTACATGCTTCTTGAATGCCACAGCATCACATATAGCCAAAAGCCCGCAATCTCCTTTTCATCTGTCTTTCCCTCCATGTTACGTGAACTGGCCTCTCCTGCTTCCACGCCTCATCCAGCCCCGCCTCACATTGTCGCTCATAACTTCTCTCTCTGCTTCTTCCATTGCCATGCCCTCTTCCAAGATCTGTATCATCGCAATGCCGTACATCCTCATCTAGCCCCGCAGTACGATCTTGTCCGTACGGCCCACCTGGCCCTGGTCTCGGAGCGCCGCAGCCACCTCCTCCAGAGGCCGTACGTCCACTGCGCATGTGTGGGGTTTACGGGGAGTGGTGTGGGGTGTGTGTGCGAGATGCCGTTAAGCCGTTTAGGTGTAAGGAATGGGCGAAGACGGTATGTAGGTTAGGACAGTACGGAAACACGAGCGAAGGACGCGTGTACGACAGTCAGAAATTATGGATGCGACAAAGGACACGGGAGGAGAGAGGAAGCGGATGGTGAAGATCCAGCGGATTGGTGGGACAGTAACCACATAGCCCCACACAACCCCAAACCCTCTCAATTGCAACCTTTCGCTTACTCCCTTGACCTGTCTCCCCCTGCAAGGTCGACCCATGGGTCCCTCGTCCCGCCCACTCACCCTTTGCAGGCGGCAGCACCCCCTCCTTCATGAGCTGCAAAACCTTGGAGATCATCTCCCGTTGGGCCTCAATGGGCTGGGCATCAAGCCAGGGTACCAGCCAGAAACCCTAGTTATAGAAGGTGGAAGAGGGAAGAGGGGAAGGTGGAAAGGGGTTTTAGTAGGATTCACGCATGCAAACCGGGCGAACGACGGTTAGCTGAATCTGCCATGCCTAGTTAGGTTGGTCAATTTACCGGCCCACCGTAACCCACTGCCTGACCCATGCTCCATTCCAACCTTCTTCCCAACCCCTCTCAAACCCCTCATTGCCACGCCCGCTGCCGACCCCTGGGTCTCTCCTCACCTTCAACGCCACCATGCGGAACAGCGCCTGCCCCACGTGCCACTCCACGCCCGGCTCACTCATGGCGCCGTACACGATGATGGAGCCCCCCTGTGTGCCGTACAACGGACGGAGGGAGGGGCGGAGGCCCCGTACGATGGACAGGGGAAGGTGTCAAGCAATGCCGAACCGTGGTGGGGCTAGTGGAATGTAGAGCGTCAAAAGCGCACATCTTGCCTATCCTACAAGCCCCCATGTTCGTTTTTTAGACTGTAGGGCATGCATAGGGCGGCGGCATCGGGCCCTATGGCTCCCAAGACCGGCCCTGCCTCTCTTCTTCCTCCCACTTCCGTACAAACCCACCTGCCGCACACTGGGCGCCACCAGCAGCGGGCTGCGGCCGGCAACGCTGTCCATCGCCCCCCAGGCGCCCTTGCCGCCTGTGAGCTCCGAAACCCGGGCGGCCATGGCCTCCGAGTCAGCATCCGAGGTGAGGACGAAGACCTCGTCGGCACTGCGTTGCGTTGCGTTGGTGTATGGACGGGAGTGGGAAGAAACGAGCGAGAAGTATCATTTGTAGTAGAGATTTACAAGGGCCTCCCCCGCACCTCACTCTAGTTTCTTTCCGCGTTTCCGCGCTACCCACGCACCTCACCCCGCACCCTCGCCCCGCACCTCACCCTGCTTCCTTCAGCTCCGAAACCTGCTCCGCCCGTCGGCAGGTGGCAATGGTCTTGACGCCGATGTGGCGCGCGTAGCGCAGCGCCATGCGACCCAGCGCGGAGCCGGCAGCGGTGATGATCACATACTCGCCTGCATGGGGGGGCGCGGGGCGGGGATGGGTGGGGTCAACATGAGGCTAGGAGGGAGTGCAGCACTGGAAGGCCAATCCCATGGCCCGCACATGAAGAAAGGGCGAGGAGGAATTGGCAGTGTAGTGGGGTAAGACACTTAAAAGAGCACAGAGGGGGCGCTGCTGAGGGAGAGGGCCCCTCGCCCACCCTGGGGCGCAGCCAGGTCCTGGAACATGCCGATGACTGGCACGGGGTTGATGAGCGCCTGGCAGGCGGCCTCATCGGATAGGTCGTCAGGGACAGGAACCTGGCGGGGGGTGGGTGGGTGGGCGGGGACATGGGGGTTAGGTGGGTGCGAGGGGTGCATGCGCGGGCTTAACCCATGCCGAGAGCGGGACGGGGGCTTACACTCCCTGCTTCCTCCTTTCATTCCGCACGGGCAAACCGCTACCAACACACATCTCCCGCGCACCAGGTCCTCCTCCCGTGCAACCAGGAACTGCTGCCAGGTGCCGTTGCCCTCCGCCGCCTGGCGCCAGTTGACCGCCACTACACGCTGACCCTCAGCCAGCCGCCCGCTGCAGCCGGGGCCCAGCTTGGCGACCTGGCCCGTGCCTACATGGGAAGGTGGGGAGAGAGGAGCGGGGGTTAAGGAAAGAAGGTTAATGGATGGCGTAAATAGCTCCACACCGGGCGGGAGACGGAAACGTTCGGGTTTGCTTTGGGGGCGGGGATTTGCCGCACTCACCCTCGAGACCAAGGACCGCGGGGAAGCCCTTGGGCTTGTAACCGGGGTAGACCTGCGATTAAGGATATAAAAACGCGAAAATAAAGGCAAGCGTTTGGTACAAATATGAACAAATGGTGGCTAAGACGATACTGTAAGGTAAGTCGTCACTACCATACTTGCAAGCATCGGTCGCTTTTGGACAGGAACCTTGGATTCAGCTTGAAGACAACATTGCAACCGACCAAATATTTACACAAAGTAGCGCGCTGCCCTACCCCTAGCACGCAGAAGACGTCGGATGGGTTGAGGGGCCGGACACTGATGCGGACCAGCACCTCGCCATTGCCAGGTGAGGGCACCGGGGTTTGCGCAACCTTAAAATTGTCAAACCCGAAGGCCGTGACCTGCATATAGGGCACGTATAGGGTTAAGGGTGCCCAAGGTTTGAGATTATCGGAACCAGACAGCCAGACATCCCGGTGCTACCGTAATATTGCGGGTAGCCACCGTTCAAGACTACAGAGCATGACCAAACGCAATGCGAAAGTACCTGAACGGCCGTCTGTGTGGCTGGTATCTCCATGTTGTGTTGCTACGCAAGGAAAAGCAATTGATCAGGCGTAAGTGTTTTTCGTCTTCATTTATAGCTACCTTTCCGGCTAGAATGCACATTGATGTGAATCCTTCCAGAAGAAATCCGCGTTTGTCATCGCCGTACGGGATGCGCCAACCTCACCATCAACAGGCGGAAGTCATTGCTGCGCTGAAGTCTTTGCGTAATAACAAGTCTGGGGGTTTGGACAGAGTACCGGCTGAATGTTTCAAGTGTGCGACGAGAGAGGTTGAGGGTAGAAGGATGTTTGTTTTAGCCCCTTACCTGCTCAAGCTACTAGAGCATATCCGCAGCACGGGGGATTATCCTGTGCAGTTTGAGGTCTCTGCGCTCACGCCCATCCACAAAAAAGGCGATGTGATGGAGAAGGGTAACTATAGGGGTTTAGCAGTGGGTGGTGTTTTGTCTAAGCTTTATGCGTTTATGTTGGAGCACAGGCTGTCTCGTTGGGGCGAGCTGGTGGGAGCTAGGTCGCCGTATCAGGGAGGTTTCCGACGCAAGCGGGGTACCTGCCACAACCTGTTTTTGTTGCGACATCTGACGGACAAACATAAGGGGGGGCGAGATGCAGTTGACCCCCTGTTCGTTTGTCAGATTGACTTTGAGAAAGCGTTTGACAAGGTGCCACGTGATCTCTTGTGGTTAAGGTTGGAGGAACGGGGTGTGCATGGCGCTATGCTGGAGGCTCTCAAGACTTGTTACAACAAGGTCATGATGCGTGTCAGGGTAGACGGAGTGACGGGGGATCCTTTTGAATCTTCGCAGGGAGTCAAGCAAGGATGCCCTCTCAGCCCTACGCTTTACGGGATTTTTGGCGAGGGGTTTGCTGACTATGTTGACGCTAAGGATAAGTGGCTCCCTGATGCTATGCGCGCTAAGCAGCAGACTCCCCATGCGGATGGCCGGCGTATCCCGTTGGAACTGTATGCCGACGACCTCAGCCTTTTCGCTACGACGCACAGACGGCTGATTGTGTTGCTTGCTGATTTGAGAGAGTGGTGTGAGGCCTTTGGGATGCGGGTGAATGTCCGTAAATGTGAATTGATGGTTTTCCACCCTCGTGCCAATATCCGCGAGGCTTTTGCTGCCCTTTGCCCCGTGGTGTGGACTTCTATTGAGGGAAATGCGCGAGTACCTATGGTTATTCCCTGGGTACAACGAGCCCGTTACCTTGGTTTGCACTTTGGTCCTGGCACACCGTTTGTTTCCTGCACAGAGGAACTGTTGACCTCTGGCCGACGTGCTATGTTTTCTCTTCAGCGTAAATTAAAACGCCTAGGTCTTTTGGTCCCTGCTGTTGCAGTTAAGTGCTTCGACGTGCAAGTCCGCTCCATCTTGTCGTACGGTGTCCAGGTGTGGGGGCCTGATGTGGTGCTGAAGCTAATGACGGACTGCGAGAATTCCGCGAGGTACTTTGACAGATCCTTGCGGGACCCAATGGTGCAGTTACAAAGGGAATTTCTTCGGGAGATTGCGGGTGTGAAAGTCTCGCCTGATAAGTTGCTGTTTAAGGAGTTTAACCAGCGCCCCTTGCATGTCTTCTGGCTGGAACTGTTTCTGAGGTTTTGGAATGACCTGGTCAAGCAGAAGGACACGGTCTACCACCAGGCGTTGCGAGGTGAAATTCGTTCGGCTCTCAGTACTGAGCATTATGATGGCTGGGGTTCTAAGGTGTTGAAGATTCTGAAAATGTTAGGGACGGATTTGACGGCCTTGGGGGGTGAGTTGGACTTGAATGCGCGTGTGGAACGTATTGCTGGCACGGAGCTAAATGTGTCTGCTCTCACTAAAAAGTTTGCTGATAGAATGGATGCGGATTGGGAGGATAGGAGTTTGGAAGATGACCCGCGGCTTTTCAACCCAGTAGACCCCGTACCAGGGGTTGGAGTTAAGATGTGCAGGTACAAAAATTGGATGGGTGACCCGGTTGACAGGGGGTACATTACTCAGCGGCAGCATGTGAACCTGATGCGTTTTCGGCTGTGTGTGTGGGGCATTGAAGCCAATCGCCCTAGGGGTAGGCAACGAGTAGCGCGTGTCTGTCCTATGTGTGCCGTGCAGGGGTCGCCGGGGAGAGTGGAAGATGAGAAACACATCCTCATTGAATGTCCCGCTTACGATGATTTGCGTGATAAGATATGGGAAAGTGGTGTCTCACGGGATGCTGATATGATTGCTGTCATGGGCATGGAGAATCAGGCATTGCTTGCTAGCGTAATCACTAGCATGCGAAGTCGCAGGATTGCGCAGACAGGGTTTATCATATGATTAGCGTTCTGTTTGTTGTCTCTTTTGTTTTACTTTTCTTCTTTTGGTTGTTTTCGCGTTTTGTGCTCGCGATCCATGAGCCTTCTGGCTCGGACGGATCTTACGAGCTCGGTACGAAGCTTGTAACACATACATACATACATACATACATACATCAACAGGATGCTCCTGTAGTAAACGCATGACTTCGTATATTATTGCGTTGCTGCTGCGCGCTTGGTGTGCTTAGGTTCATGCTCCACGGCTCATTTGCCGCCCCAAGCGCGCATGTAACTTGTGCATGCGGCAGGAGCCCCACGGCCGCTGCATTCTGCCAATACTAAACAGGTTAGGCTGTTAATAGTCCGTGCAAGACTTGTGGGGGTAGATGAATGTAGTTTGGAGAAACAAGGACGACATCAAGGGGGATAGGGAGGCACACAGGGGGCACAGGCATGCAGGCAGCCGAGGCAGGGAATATGCAGGGGCTGCATGCGGGTATAAGGACGGCGGCAGAGGCCACACGACGACGGTGCGGTGGTGGTGGCACGCACATAAGGACGGCGCATGTGCCGGGTCAGCGTGTATTGGTTTGGCGGGACAACAAAAAGTCGGGTGCAGCTAGGCAGCCCTTCGCAATGCTGGGCGAAGACGTCCTGGTTTCATGCCTAAAGACTCCTAAAGAAAGGGCGTTGACCTACAATGTAACACGGACCGTAAAGCGCGACATGCATACCCCGTGTCAGGTGGGTAACCTTGCAAGCCGCCGCCTTCATCGCATGGCGGGCTTTATGGGCACCCAGGGGCAACCGATGCGCCTTCCTAAGCTCGGTAGTGGCTGTGGCACGATGTCACCGCTGAGACGCAAGAGACCACATACCGGGAGCTGGTCCGGTGACGCTGGTCAGGTGAAGGTGTTTAAAAGCATTGTACGGCTTATCGGCGTTGGAATACGAGGCATTGCGGCCTGGTATCATCGGGGCTAATTGTACGGGTGCGCGTGCCAGTATCTGTATCTGGATTGATACTATCGCTCTAAGGGCTCTGTGATTTATGAAGGCGACAAGGATTACTTTAAGGAGATACACGCCCCAAATTTTGGAGGCAGCATATTATGACTAAGACGCCGTAGAGGGGACAAAACCCACAAATTATATCCCACATGGTAGAGAGCTTTAGAATGTAAACAAAGCTTCTGCGGCTACAGTTGGGGCCATAAGGGTACAAACAGTCCTCTTGTTCGTGACTATTAGCTACGCAGTGCTTGACTACCTCACCCTTGCTTTTAGAGTTGCCGGACGCAGTAAAGGACTCCAACTTGCCATTACAAACAGCTTAACAATCCGTTTAATTCATGATTCCATCCCTTTCTATGTGCTGACAAATGAAGTTCCTTTCCTGCTTGTTTGGCGGAGGCCTTCAGCGCGAGGCCCCAAATGCCTGCCCTGTTGCGTCATTTCGTCAAGGGGAACAGCCGGTGGAGGTGGAAGCCAGATTCGGGCCACCTCGTAGTCATGCTGAGCTCATGGCGCCTGCGCCAAGAACACCTTCGGGAACGCCGGCCGTGCAACACACCGACATTCAAATAAGAGAGTTACGGGAGGTGCCCGGCGCAGCTACAACCAAGTCGCAGCAAGTGCAGGATGCTGAACGTGGAGAGACCTCCTTAACAGCTGACCTTCTCCAGGGGCTTTTCTTTACGGATGTGGTTCTCGGATATGGCTCATTTGGCATCGTTGTCAAAGGTATGTCCGGGCTAGCATTGTAAAGTGACTAAGCGACCAGTCCGCGCGAATCGAATGAAGCATGTCGCCATACTCAAAGGCCTACCTGATGAGCTGACAGCAAGTCTGGAATGTTTGCGCTTAACTTCCTATGCCTAACCAGGCCTTAATGGGCCAATACCATCATTAGATTTAGGCCTTTGCACTGTTGCAGGCCCGAGCAGCCTTGAACACTAGCCATCTTTCGCGTATAATTGCAGGAATCCCTTCCTAAGCGCTCTCCACTTCCCTTACCAGCTCTCACTCCCCTGTTTTTGTCGTACAGGTTTCCTGGACGGTAAGGACGTGGCAGTTAAGTTCGTCGTGACACACAAACCCGCCGATCGCGCTGCCGTACGAGAGATAACCGTTGGGCCCTCCCAAGCCCTCGTACATCCACACATTTGCAAGGTACGTTACCCGTTGGAGACACAGTGAGGCAGCTGGGGCTCCAAAACCCTCAACCCGTAACCTCATCCTTGTACCTTGCCGTACACTCCTCCTCCCGCCCTCTCCCCCCCAAAACAGACCTACTCCACCCGTTCTGCCGTACTCACGCATCGGCTAATCCGCGAGCTCCGAAACCACGTGGCGGAGATCAGGACCCGCGAGGCCCGCCAAAAGCAGATGCTCCGCATGCCGCCGCAGCAACAGCAGCCTCAGCCCACATCGCCATCGCAGCAGCGGCAGCAGCAGCTGGAACAACAGCTGCAGCGACGGCAGCAGCAGCAGCCACCGCAGCCTGGCCGCAAGGGAGGTGAAGGCCAGGGCGCTGGAAAAGGCGGAAGAGGAGCAGGAGCAGCAATCACCAACCACCTCAGCAACCCCATGCAACCACTAACCGCCGCCTACGCCGCATCGCCGCGTGCCGTACTTTTCGAAATGCTCTCCCGACTCGGAGCGTACGACAACCAGGTCGTAACGCTCGTCATCATGGAGCACTGCTGCCGAGGAACCCTGACGCAGGCCATTCACGGGGGCTGCTTCGCGGCTTTTCCGGGAATGTGGAGTCGCCGTACGGCGGTTAGGGCATTGATCCGTACGGCCGCTGAGCTGGCACGTGCGCTACTGCATCTGCATCGGGGCGGGCTGGTGCATGGGGACTTGAAGGTGAGGAGGTGGAGAGGAGAGGGGAGCCTGGGTGGGCAGAAGCGAAGGAAGGCCGCGGTAGAGTGGGCGTTGTGCGGAGGAAGGGAGAAGGGAGGTCCTGCGGGGTGTCCTTACTGACATGTTTCTCTCCCTCCTTTTTCGATGCCTCTCCTTACATCATTGCCATCCCGCCGTATCCTCTCCTTGCTGCCCTTAATCGCGGTTTCCTCGGAACGGTTTGTACTTTGGTTACTCTTCGTGAACCTCTCATTACCCAAACCTCCCACTCTCCCCCCTTCCAGCCAAGCAATGTGCTGTTGAAGGTGTCAAGGGAGGACCGCCGCGGCTTCACGATCAAGGTGAACATGTGCGCCAATTCAACTGGCCGCCGCGTGTGTGTTTTGTACAACATGGGCGTGTGTACGACACAAAGTACCTGTTTTGTTTTTGCAGCCCAGTCCTCCCCACCTTTCCAAGGTTTGGTAGCCATGGACCCTCCCACCCCCTCTTCCCGCCGGCGTCACCTCGCAACACCCTTGCCATGCCCCTTCCTTATCTATCCCCCGTTTCCTTCTCCTTTACCCCCCCCCTCCTTTGGTCTCCTATGGTTTGGTATGGTCTTTGACCCCCCTCCTCGGACCCCAGCTGGGTGACTTTGGTCACTCCCATGTGCTACCTGCGGGCGCCAAGTCCCTGGACACGAGCACCTGGGGTACCCCGGCCTACATGGCGCCGGAAGCGCTGTCGGGGCGGGTGGGCAAGGCGTCGGATGGTGAGAAGGGGCCGCTGCGGTCTTTGTGGGGAGTTGCTACCATGCGGTTATGGCGCAACACTTGCTTATTTCCCTCCTGTTTTGTTCCTTCCCTGTTTTAACAAAGTCTGGAGCTTTGGTGTGATCCTGAGCGAGGCGCTCACTCGGACGCATCCGTACGGCGAAGACATTGAGCTAGGTACGACAAAGGCTTGGTGTGATGTTGTGTGTGCGACACAGGGTCATGTGACAGGTCTATGGGATGTAGGACGGGGCGTGGCTTGAGGAGGGCTTGATTGCGACACATGAAGATAACAGATGGAAGCAAGGCAGCGATGGGGCATTGCGGAAAGACGTGTGTTACCGGGTACGCATGTACGGCATAAGGTGCATGCATGGGCACGTGCGCCTGTCTGTTACATGCAAATTTGTAAACTTGTTATTTACATAAATCCCTGAACCATGGTATGTTGCCCGTTTATCATGATTACTGCAGATCGGCTCGTGCTCGGTATCCTAGACGGTTCCCTCCAACTGGCCTGGCCGAGATTGAAGACGATTCCCATTCGGGCCACCACGAGAAGTGACGGCGACGGCAGCGACGGTGACGGAGCCGGCGGAGATGGCGGGTGCACGGTAACCAACAACGCCCCAACCAACTTTGCCGACGGAGCGCCACCAGCGGCCATGAAGGCCAAGATACGCCTCGCCAACTCGTTACGTAACGCATGCGGCGACACAACTGCCTCTGCTAGTGGTGTTGCTGCTGTCGCCAATGACATTGTCGGCGGCGCCGCTGGCGGCGTCGCCAGTGGTGTCAGCGGCGTCGGCGATATCGGCGGAAGCCCCGTCGCTGTCGGCATGCTTTCTACGGCCAGCGACACTGTTACGGCTGCAACCATCGCCTCCGCGGCCCAGCCACAGCCCTTTTCCCCGGACAACGGCTTCGGTGGCGGCGGTCAAACGGCAGCAACGAATGCCGTTGGTGCTTGCACGTCGCCAACGAACGCAACCAACTTTACGCTGCTAACCACCAATGGCGGCGGCGCCGGCGCGACTATGGCTAGCATGCCGACGAATGCAACGGTAACGGCAATGACTAATGATACCATGCACAATTCCGTTGCCGCCGCCGCGGCGGCGCGCCGACTGCACTACGGTCACGGCGCCGCCGTTGAGGGTTGGGACGTTGACGGCGGCGGCGCCGCCGTCGCCGCCAAGGCGACAGCTGCGGCCGCGGTGCATGGGCACAACACCAGTAATAACGCCTGCATTGGCGGCGGCGGCGCCGCCGTCGGCAACGGCAACAACGGCTCCAACGGAAATGACGACGAGCTGAACTCAGTGGAGGCGAGTCTAGTCGACTTGGGTCGCCGCTGTACGAACCCAGTGGCGGCGGACCGCCCGTGCTTTGCGGCGATCTTGGGCGAGCTCATTGACTTGGAATTACTCATGAAGTCGGCGTCGAAGGGCAACCGTCAGCCGAACGGCGGCGGCGGCGCCGCTAACGGTAATGCTAACGGGGTCGTTAAGGATTCTGGCAGCGGGGCGTCGCGGAATCGGTCGCGGTTCTGCTTTGCGGCGGCCGCAGCGGATCAACTTCGGCAGTCGAGAAAGGATGCGCGCCGGATAGGGAGTATGGAAGGGGAGTGCAAGGGAGGGCAGGATGCTGGGGTGGCGGTGGCGAGAGCTGAGGCGGCATTGGGACCTGCATAAACCTTCTAATTGGTTGCACGGCGGCGGGGTACGGCAATCCGTTCATTAAATCATTAGACAGAGATGTTCTGAAGCTGTGCAGCAGTGGGAAGATGACGTTTTCGTTTGCGGGTGTGCAAGATGGGTGCCGTATTGTAGTACTGTATACTGTCATCTTCGTGCACTGACATGCCGTGCATTGCGTTGTAGACAAGGTGGGCGGGGTGGTTTCTCACGAGTGTTGCAAATGCCGGCACAACCGGGCTTACCGGTATAGCTACTTCGATGGGCGTGTGGTATTTTGCTTTGCGGCGTTAGCTTTGCTTGCAACGGCTTCGGATTGCGGTACAGTATTGCTCACTTGCAAAACCTGTTGGGATGCAACAGCAGTATGGTACTTGTTCTTGACTAAGCGGAACTGTTTCGCAGCTGCTGTCTCTTTGAGTTATCATTGGGAATTGCTGATAACACGGATGCTGATACATGCTGTTATGCGTTGTGGGCACCAGGGGTGCAAGGCCACCACCTCGTCCCGTCGCAAATTCGAGTCTTGCCTCCATGGAATGGAGGGAACGGGCCATGAGAATGGGCCATGGGGTCGACCTCTCCTGTGGTGTATTTCGCTGCTTGCTAACAGGCAACTGCGCCGTGCTCCTTGGTGGCTGAACAGGGGCTAGATAACTGTTGTGGAACGGGGGGGAAATAAATGATAAAGTGCAGCAACTGGAGTCCCAATCCCGTATCCCGACTCATGCAGTGAGCACATTCGGAACGGGGGGAGGGTTGGCTGGTGGTCAACTTGGGTTTCGTTGTTGGGGTATTTTTCAGTCCCTTCTGGGGGTCCAGTCCGGTAAGTCAACAGTGACCACGTTGGTTTGGAACGCCAATGGGTCCTGTTAGACTGGAGGTTAACGAGGATGTTTCCATAGTCACGTACTTTATGTACTGCGTATTTGCGTACGGGGCTTTGCGCACTGTTGGATTTGGTTGTTGCCCGAGGGAATTTGCGACCTGGTGAAATTATTTAGGCAAAGGCAGAGACTGCCGCTCGAAGTATTTGTGGGATGCTTGATCTATTGCGTGGTGGTTGTTACTTGCACGGCTGGGGGATGGTCCATTGACTGCATGGAATGGCGGTTGGGAGGACATGCAATGCTTGGCTTGGGATTAGGCGACTGGGAGGTAAGGAGGAAACAACCTGACCCGTGTGATAAGGCGTTATCTTGACAAGGAGGTAGAGAGGCCTAAAGAAGGACATGGGGCTCATACGGACAGCGATGTATGGGAGATGTCGAAGCAGGGTTTGTTGATTGGCTGTACGGATGGCTACTGTGGAGGTTCCGGAACACATTTCATGCAATAGAGTCACAGCTGCATATAGATGTGTTCCGTTCCGTACGAATTGGCGATCGTCGTTTCTCATCTGGACGCGCGGTTATTGAGCTTAAATAGGTAGGTTGTATGTCGAGTTGCAACAAGACCAGTAACGGTTTTGGTACTGCAATGCGGCAAAGCGTGCTGATGCTCTCGCGGGGTTAGTACCTCTAGACCCACGGGTCAGCACTGGAGGGGATGTACCGGTCTGCCTTGGGGCCTTGAACGCCCCCACACTGCCCGTTGTGGTGCCGAAGTTATCGTTATAGGCGGCCTGCACGTTTAATCGAGTCTTTCTCTAACGTGGGAGGTGCTTTCGTTTGCCACGTCGGAATAGGTAACAAGTAGGTACCGGCGGGTGTTCAGCGCACTGCCACGGTAGGCGTTGGGGCCGATGGGTTCACCTAGAAGCAATACCTCGAGAGCCCACCCGCTGCTGTGCAATACTGCTAGCGGGAAGCCTCAACTGAAAACGCCGTACAATACCCCCTAGCTTGGCGAACGCTGCTGCACGCTAGGTACCCCCAGGTGCCATCAGCGCAACCTGCTAGGCACCACCCGTGCCAATGCTGCCCACGTCTGCCCAGGGGCTGCCATGCGGCCCGCACGTATGGGCAGAGTGTATACAACGCACGATGATTTCATTATGAGCCCAAATCAAGAGCTAGGAAAGAGTGCCAGACCAATAGTACCCACTCTTCTTGGACCTCACATACCACCAAGCAGCCCTCCGCCGCCGGTACATTACCCAGGAAGCATCAAGCGTGGGGGGGTGTAGCTCACATGTATTCTAGCGACTAAACTAACGCTGGCTGTTTTGCTGATGCTGCCGACTGCTGCTGGGCTAATCCCGCCCGCGGCACGGCCTCACAGTGAGGTGCTAACGGTAGTGGGCAGGCAAGGGAAATCAGTCAAGATAGGCCAAGCTTCTGGGTCCGTCCCAGGTCCCACAGGGGAGAACAGGGCACCTGAACCCACACCCTACGCCTCATGCCTCTCCATCCTTCGTCCTCCGCTTGCCCTGCAGCAAAGTCTGAGCCACGCCAACCCGTCAAAATACGCAGCCAGACCTTTACACGAGGATACCATTCGCACAGGACCATGCACCATGTCCTCCTCGGCCACTTTGTCTTCCCTTTCATACCGTCCTTCTTCCCGTCTTAACCCCTTTACCTTCTTATTTCTCAAGAATACTGCCTAGTTCCCTATGAGTAAGGAGCCTTGCCCCTTGCGTGCCCCGAGGTACCCCAACCGCACAACAACAGGCTCCCGAGAGGTCGGCATGACGCCCCCACCCCTATACCATCATTATAACCAACCGCCATTCAAGCTGCACTAATCATCCTACCCCTCAAGAACACATCCCAAAGCCACCAAGACAGCTCCAGACATGTCTTCGTTGCCCGATTACGCGCCGCGCCAACAGTTAACATGAACGACTGCCGCCAGTCCATTACCGTTGCTTCGCCGGCCCCTTAGCGTTTTGCTGAATTGGACCCAACACTCCCATTACGGGCATTATACCATGCCAAACATTTGTTGAAACCCTGCAGTCCAACGACCAACGAAGTTTACTTGGAAACCCCGTTACTTGGAAGATCCGTTACCGTTGCTAAACTGCGCGGGATCCACTCCCAGCGTCTCACACAACTTCACCCAGCGCTCGGGCTCCTCATCAAAGATGTACGTCATGGGCTGTACGAGCACTCCGCTGCCGCCCAGCTTCTGAAGAGCCTTCACGGCGCCGTACAACTGCTTCTTCCGTACACAGATGGTGGCCGCGTAGAAGTGGTGGGCGGCGGCGCTGTCGTTGGGGCCGCGGTTGTAGACGTTGCAGACAGTTGGGCCCTATAAAAGAAGTACGGTAGAAAGGGAAATCCTTGGGTTAGGGATAGCAGCTGGGAGGATTGAGAGGCACTGTGTTTAGAAGATGAGTGCGAGGAGGCAGGTAGGAGGAGGAGGAGGCAGTGCGCACTTGTGCGTGTTTGGCTTAAGGGGCAGGGAAGACGGGATGTGGAAAAGATGGCGATGAGCGCGAGCGGATAGCCACCTGGTGGGTGTTTGGAGCCCAAGCGGGCACTGCGGCCTGACGCATGGCGCAACCCAGTTAAAAGCAACAGGTACCGGTGTACCGTAGCAGGACAGCTTACCTGCACTCCGCTGCCAACACCAACACCCCCTCAACCCTCCCTCCATGCGCACCTGCAGACCCTGCAGTCCGGGCGCCTGCAGCAGCAGGTCGGCCACTGCCTCGGGGCTCTCGCCGCGCATGTTGGCGATCACGGAGTAGAAGGACTCCGCCTTCAGGTGGCCGTCGAAGCGCTCGATCAGCTCGTGCACGATCTGAAAGGGAAGGGCGGGGGAAGGGGAGTCGGGAGAATAGTTTAGGGATTAGCGGAGGGAAACCAAACCGTGTATAGTGTACCGGATGCTAGGGCAAAGCATTGGGGATAGGAGGCGGGCATGGGGGTTCGTCATACGGTTCGTGTGGTTCCTGATTCCCACCCGCCTCCCCACCTGCAGCAGGCCCGGTCGCTCCATGAGCGAGCGCCTGTTAGCCACCAGGATGCCCTGCGACTCCAGGATGTTGCCGCCCTCGATCTCACGCAGGTTGTTCTCGCGCAGCGTGACGCCGGTGCTGACCTGTGAAGAAGGCGGGCGGTGAAGAAGAGGGGGGGAGGACAGCATGGTTAACATGACTACTGAAGAGGGGGTGATGGTGTTGCTGGGACGAACCAGGGACGAACTGTACCGTATTGATTACAGGTGTGAGGAAGCGGGGAATGAATACCGTAGCGAGTGATGCGAGTGGGACCAACTACGGTGGTAATGGCTACTGCAGATGGTGGGGGGTGGAAGGAAGGACGTACACAGGGTAGGCGACAAGAGGCGCCTCATGCTTACGGGTTTGTATGGAGTTTGGACTTTAGGGGTGTGCGATGAGAGTACCGGTAGTGTTGCAACCACTGGGACTACGGACTGTCTTTGGCTGTTGCCGGATATCCAGCTGGATTGCTGCATTTACACACCGGTAATGCCGGGGCGAGGGCAAACATAGCCAAGATAAGGGAAGCGGTGAAGCACTGGAATCGCAATCCCGTGGCCCGACGGGGTGAGAGGGGATGGGTTGGAGTCGGGGGTTGGCGTTGGGGCTGAGCTACGGTACTTTGTGCTTGGTGGTAGTGGTGGCGGTGGCGGTGGTGGGTGGGGTTGGATGGGTTGGTGAGGGGCGAGTGGACAAGGGTTTGGTAAAAATGGAAGTAGCGGCAAGGGAATTGGGGGATGTCAGCCTGTGGGATGGGAGAGCGCGGGCACAGTACGGTACCCATTGCAAGCATGGAAACGGGGGGATTGTCCTTGGAAGCCGGGCATGGCGGCTTGCCAAGGAAACCCTGGGTCGGTTGTAAAGAGATGGCGTTCTCACAACTTTTAGGACTCCCATGAGCAATGCAAGGCAACCCCGCGGAGTCAAGACCCCGTGCCTGCATTCGAGTTTCGCAAGCCTCCTCGATACCAAGCAGTAAAAAACAAGAGATAAGGGGTACTAGTGCTAAAAACTATGGGTGCGTGGGTTATCCTTCTCATGGCGCCTTTTCGTTCCTTTCCGCCTAGGGAGGAATACCCTAAAACACGCGGTTACGGTACCCCGAGCTTCACACCATGCTGGATAGCAAGCCGGCGACCGGTACAAGGCAACCAATACCAGTACGGAGATCGTCAAACGCAGGTTTAGGGGCCGAAAACACGTGGGCAGTGATATGTAAGGGGTGTTGTGTTTTGCTTCCAGTTCAACTAAACCAGGCAAGCAGCTTGTAAGCGCACGATCGTTGCCCACGTGGATTCAAGACTGATTAAGAGAGAGCCCGTGTCAAGAGTGTCACTATTATGGAGTTAAGAGCGAAGCAAGAATGACTCAACAGCACAGGATTCGGGAAGGAACTGCCCAGGTACCAAAGTTTGTAAGCCAGGGCGCTACACCATACACAGCGAACAGGGCAGCGGTACTGTCAGCTTCATAAACGCAAAGGTAACACGAAAGAACTAGAGGCAATAAGTAGAAAGGCGGCTGCACGGCATTGTACGGTGCTGCCCACTCAGAACACCGAAAATCTTCACAACTGCTACAGAGGTCTTACCATTTGCTTTTCCCTTTTGTAAAAACATGGAGATTGTTTGCAACAAGCAAATTAGGGCCTTGGGGTAAACACGAAAGACTTCACCGCCCTAGTTCTGATACGTTAGCACGCCACCATGGGAGCATACTTGTCCTCTCCTATCACTGATAAGGAAACATTTGAAGGGGATGGCCATGGCTTGCGCTTCGGGGGAGGCGCTATGCAGGGCTGGCGCCGCACCATGGAGGACGCGCATCTGGCCGAGGTCAACGTCGCAAACGACCCTAATGTAGCTGTCTTCGGTGTCTTTGATGGGCACGGTGGCGCTGAGGTAGCAAAGTTTTGCCAGAAGTATATGACCACGGAGCTGCAGCGACTGGAGGAGTTCGGGAAGGGCAGTGTGGAGGACAGCCTCACCAAGGTCTTCCACCGAATGGTACGCATTCCCACCCTACTTTCAACTTTATCAACCTTTAAATGCAATATTGGCGTACTTAGCGGGCTATGGATGACGAGGGCTCCCCTGTCCTCCGAAAGGGATTGCATTTAGGCTTTACAGCCATTTCCTCCTTTCCAACCGCGTAGGATGAGATGCTCCGTGATCAGCGGTATGCTGAGGAGCTGGAGAAGCTAAAAACGAAAGAGTCCACGGAGGACGATGGCGACGGCGAGGGGGGCAGTGTGGACCCGCTCGACCTGCTGCGCAGGGTCTTCCAGCTGAAGCGTTTTGTAGGTGGAAACAGCAACGCGGGTGAAGGTGGAAGCGGCCAAGCAGAGGAGAGCAGCGAGAGCCCTGAGGAGGAGCTAGTGCAAGCTGGCTGCACTGCAGTTGTTGCAGTGAAGTTCGGCTCCGACCTCTACGTCGCGAATGCGGGCGATAGCCGTGGTGTCCTCAGCCGTGGAGGTCGGGCTGTCGCTCTCAGCGAGGACCATAAGCCAGCTCAAGAGGGTGAGCGCTCGCGCATTATCGCGGCCGGCGGCTTTCTGTCGGAAATTGGAGGTGTTTGCCGCGTAAACGGCAACCTCAACCTCAGCCGCGCTATTGGCGACCTGAAATACAAAACCAACGTGGAGCTTCCGGCAAAGGACCAGATTATCACTGCGCAACCCGACATCCGCAAGGTTACCCTGTCTCCAGAGGACCGCTTCTTCCTTCTGGCTTGCGATGGTGTTTGGGACGTGATGTCAAACCAGGAGGCTATTGATTTTGTGGGCTCCAAGCTCGACCAGGGCATGACGCCTAGCCAGGCGGCATGTGCCCTGCTTGACGCATGTCTCGCGAGCGACCCGAAGGAGGCTCGCGGTGTAGGATGCGACAACATGACGGTTGTCGTGGTGCAACTGCAGCCGACCAGCGGCAGCAGCTAAGCGTTGGCGGCAAGCCGGTTGTGACTTTCGGTTAGAGGTGTAACGATTGATGGCTTGGGGTGAGCGGATTGTCGTTGTGTGTTACACGCATATCCATGGGGGTTAAGGGGCAGCAGATCACTTAGAGAAGATACAGCGCGTGCTCTTAGGGGCGCGCAAAAGGATACTAGGGGGCAAGTGTGTTGCACGGGTGTTTGGACCCCGCAATGTAGGCGCCAGTGCAGCCAGCGCCCGTTCACATTTGATTGTGACCCGGTGTGTTCGCGTGGGGGTAATGCAGCGAAACAGCCGGGGACGCATCCCAGGTCGTGTAAAGGTTATGCCTGAACGCTTTTCATTTCTCCTTCGGCATTCTATAGTTGCGCTTGCTGGGTTTCTAGAGTCATTACAACTTGTAGTGGGTGGTTTCTACAGGGGGCTTAGGGGGGGTGGGGAAACGCTAACAGAAGAACTATTATGAATGCCCTGCTGCGGATTGTGTAGTTTGTGTAAAGACTGTACGGCAATGGGTTTGCTCTGCTTTCTCGCCACTGGTGCATTTGGTCAAGTGGGGCAGGTGTACCCACACGGCTTTTGGCATGATTTGCGTGTAAACGTTATGCGAGCGGATTTTGAGGATTTTGGCTCCAGGTTTCAACTGCGCCCCGTGCGGGTATCGTCTCTTCCGACAGGTGGTGGGAAAGGCGTTGCGCAAGACGCGCCTTGCAATCGGTTTTGACCACAATCCCCGTGCCGCTTGCGCCCTTACAAGTAACAAGGACGCTACGAATGACGGCCTAAACATGTGACTGCTGTCCTCATTTAGCAGGTTTCCTAAACACAGCTTTCCCAGGCAATAGCACACGCATGTGGACCGAGAGAGGGCATGAACACATGCATGAGTGAAAAGCAGCGGACACACGAGACATCACGTAGCACAGCAAGGCAGAGCAACAGCACGCGGACAGGGGAAATGACGTCATCTCCCCGTCCGTACAGCAGCACACGACAGGGAAATGACGTCATCTCCCCTGTCCTAACAGCAACCACTGACGTGAGGCAGGTGAGGGGCAATGAGAAAGTGGGCACAGAGGTGCAGCGGCATGGGTGGTAATCTGGTAAACTGATTAGACATATTTGGGTTTTCATACGCGGGCTATCTAAGATGTCGATGAAGTAGGGGCTTCGAGTGTCAAGACTCTCCCCACTCTTACCCAAGCTTTTCAACTCTCTTACGCTTGCCCAACTTTCTTCATGGTTCGCACCTAGCCGCTAGACCTCATATCACACCTTGGCAATGTACGCCGGTTGCTTATCACGACTGCAAACATGCAAGATTGCATGCGCAGGGTTTCGCATGCTTAGGAACAAGGGCTACGATGCGGGTAGTTTTGCTCACTATGTTGGGCCGACTTGCAGCAGCAGCACATAGGCTGCATGACGCGCAAGAATCCGCATGCCGACGTGGGGGCCGCCAACACGAGTACGGTGCCTCCTCACTTCTCAGCCTTTCCTTTCCTCTACAGCTTCCTTTCCAACTGCTGCCGCTGCGGTTCCTTTCATTACTCTCTTTCCTGCTTACCCCTGTATCCTCCGCCATCCGCTCCTAAACCCCACTCCCTCCCCCCCACTGGGTCTTCTCCCCAGGCAAGTTTCCTGTAACACGTCTCGATAACTTTTATGCGTGTATGCCCAATATCCATGTTGCCTTAGAATTAGTGACCGGCGGCGCGGCACATGTGGGATTGGGACTCGTTGCCGCACTTATCATTTATCCCCCCCCCTCACTCTCTGTGGGAAAGGGAGTGCCCCTCTAATCTTTGCCCCACTCCCCCTCGCCCAGCCACAGCCCCATCTCTTCCTTTCCAGTCCCCCCCTTTCCCCTTCCCATCCCCCAGCCCCCCCCCCCACCCCGCATCACCAACCAGGTCAAGGATGATGTCCGCGGACCCCATGGCGGGCGCCGCCTCCAGCGCTCCGTCTGCCGACAGCAGCACCACGTGTTGGAAGCCGTGCTTGGCGAAGAAGCGGCGCGCGATGTTGTGGTATCCCGTGACCACGCGGAGGGGCGTGTCGGGGGTCCAGTCGGGCATGTCGCGCAGCTGGGCCAGGCTGGTCACGTTGGCGAACTTGCCTGGGGGGGGGGGGTAGTACGGCAGGTTGTGTAGGGAGGGGGTGAAGGACGGGTAAGTACGACGCGGTACTCCTTTCCTCTCCCTCTGTCCCCCTTCTCATTTTTCCCCTCTCCCAGGCCAGGGCAGGGCGGGATGGGCCGGCTACCATGTTTGCACCCGATGCCTTGTCACACAGCTCGTCAGTTGCCTTGTCTTTCCCCCTCCTCTCCTCTCCCCTCTCCCCCCTCCTCACCCGTCATGGGCACCCCCAGCGCCAGGTGGCACTGCCCGAATCCCAGCGCCTCGTGGCACACCACCAGGTCGGGGTCGCCGTCCGTCAGCTCGGTGAACATGTCGGTGCCCACAATGCCCAGGTCCACATCGCCGGTGCGCAGCTTGCGGACCACGTCGGAGGCGCGCTGGAACCACACCTCCAGGCCGGGGATCTGGGTTGGGAGCGGGGGCGGGGTGAGGGAAGGAAGGAGGCGGTAAGGGGGGGGAGAGGGGTCGTCGTTGAACCGCACAGTTTGGGCCCCCGTGCAGCATGTGCACCCCCCTGCCGGTTTCATCCGTACATCCGTGCCCCTCGTGCGCCTCACACAGTTTCCTGTCGTCCTCCGTCCCCACCATCCCTCCCATGCTAGCCCCCTAGTGAGCTGTCCGCCGGGCAGCGTCCTCGCCACGCACCTCCTCATGGCACCCCCCTGCCCTCTCACACAAACACAGCACGCATCTGGGTCCGAACCCTCCCTTCCCTCCCCTGCCTCGCCTTCCCTCCCCCAGGCCGCCCCCCGGCCCCCCGCTCCCCCCCAACATGCGGTCCTCTCACCTGCGGGATCTTGGCCACGTACTGCCGCGGGTTGGGCTTGTACACCGACAGGGCGCAGTCCTGAGGGAGGGGGGTTGGGAAGGCGGGGTAGGGGAAAGGGAAGGTGAGGCAAGGGAGGGTGAGGGCGTGAGGCACGGAGGCTACTGACCCAGGTACAAGCCAAGTAAGGGAAGTAACAACAACCACACGGGTCCCGGCGCCGGCTTAACGCCCGCTCCTGCATGCAGCCCCCCCATGCCCCCAGCCCCTGAAACCCCGTATCCAAACAGGAGCGGTCAAGCCACCCTGGTGTGCTGTGGGCTAAGCTACGAGGAGCTCAGCTGAACGCCTGGACAGAGCTCTTCGGCGGCTCTACCCCTGTCGTACCCCCCCCCTAGCAGCAGCCACCACCGAACCGCCGTGTCAGCCCCACGCGCCGCCTGGTGGAGTGCTAGGGAGCAGGCCCCCAGGCTCCGTCCATGCCACGCATGGCCCTTCTACTGGCCCCCCTGCCTCCCCAGCCTCCCCCCAAAGCCGCCCTGCCGCCCACGTGTCCCATGCCCCCACGCTAACGACTCAGGGCCCGGCGCCTTGCTCAGCACCTCCAAACCCCCCCACCTTGCCGTATGATTACTTCTACCCCTTGTTAACCCACCCTGGGCAGCTGTGCGGAGTATGCATCCCCTCTGCGTCCCCCCTGTCGGTTTGTTACTCGTTTCCTTCCGCCCCCTACCTTGAGCAGCTGCATGGTGTCCTCCGCCATGCGCCCCTTGCTGGGCAGACCCATGCGCAGCGTGTCCCGGGGAGGCGGCTTGTAGGCCTTGGGCGTGCCTGCCGGGGGTGCAGGAGTGGAGAGGAGATGGGTTAGAGTAGAGAAGCAAAGGAGGGGGGGCAAAGCGATGGACTGCCGGAGAGGACAGTCCCGGGTGGCGGGGAGTGGGCAGGTGGGGTAAGGATGGGAGCGTGTGTGGGTTGCACCCACATGCACGCGCCCGCATCGCATTCGCAAGCATGCCATGCAAGAGGAGGGCAGGGGAGGTGCGAGGAGGGGCCCTGACAGGTCGTACGCCCTGACGTGAGGTGCGCGCCGGCAATGGACTGCTCGCCCAACCCCCACAAGAGGCTGCTGCTGCGCCCAAGAGAGAGAGGTGCCAAGCGACGCTTCCATGCAGACGACTACGCCGGGTCCGACCCCACAGCCCCATACATCGCCGTACGCCGTGCCACTGGGGTTTGCGTGTTGACGGCGACCCCCATCGTCGCATAGGTAGGGAGCGTGTCCGGCCCTCCTTCAACCGGCATGTTCGCCACCTCGCAACCCACAAACCTCGCCGCCTGCCTGCCGCAACCAATCGCCCGCTCACACCACTAGAGCACCCAACGCCATCCACCTGTGTGCTGTGCCTCTTAACCCTAATGCCGACCGACCCAAATCCAGGCTTTGCGTTGCCTCGCCCCACCCAACATTCCACCAAACGTCACCCCATTATTAGGCTGCTAGCGCTCTTTCCCTGAATCCGAATGACCCTGCCCCGGCAAGATCCAAGGCAATCCAGATCCAGGCAACCCCACGAGTGGAGCGGGCGACAGCCCCTTCCTAACTCTAATCCGGACGGCTCCAGAGCACCTTCCAGATCGAGTCACGTGAGAGGACCAGTCACCGTCAGCGTGGCAACAACGCCGTCGCAAAGGCGCCGGAGGAGCCCTCTGTTGGCCCACGGGACCATGACAACATGCAGGTACTGAAGCAACCTAGCTGCAGCCAGGCGCGTTCCTCGAAGCCGTACGGCATGCAGCAGTCCCTGGATCCAGTGGTTTTCCGTCAGGGCCGGAAGATCACACCCTGATGTGGGTCACAGCTAGCGGCCAGTACAACCCACATCACCCAGTTACGCATAGCAGCAGCTCCCGCACCATTTGTAAGTGACTAGCCGGATGGCTCAGCCGCGCGACTTGAGCCAGCCAATTCGCCAAGCTGGGTGGAGCTGATGTAGGGATGGCCCACAACTCCCAATGCATACAAGCGGCTAAGCAGTAAAACATCCTCGCCAACAACGGGTGACCCTAGCCAGGTAGGTTTTGGCGTACGGTGGTAGGGGTTGCGTCAACACGAAGACGCGACAACCGTTTATATGGTGGACCCAGATTATGATGGCGAAGCCCCTCGACGAGTTCCAAACCGCCCATAGCATACGAATCTAGCGACGTCTATTGCCTTTGAAACCACTTTCAATGCCCCTTGCAAATCCACGCGCCATCTTTGCAAAACTATTCGTTTCTCAACTCGTGATTGACTCGGCAACTTCTGCAAGCTAAGCTTACTCGGCAGCACCGGCCCGCATGCGCGCACTAACCACGCCGCGAGACGGAAGTAATGTCATGTGTGTACATCTAGCCGTCCCCGTTGACTACGGTAAGCCGCCGACTGGTCGCCTTTCCCCGCGGAAATGCGACCCTACGAAACTTACCCGCCGGTGCGTTAGCGACCTCATCCTCCATGCTGTTCAAAAGCGGCTTGCCGCCGAATCCACCATCCTCAGGCCTCCGGGTCAGGCTGCCAAAGACGACCAGCTGGCGGGGACGAACGGCATTGCCCCTAGCAACGGTCGGCGCCGCCGACTGCACCCGGCTACGAGGTGGTGCAACCTTTCCCAGCTGACGGCCTAGAGTGGTCTGCATGGTGAGAGTCGGTGTCCTACGGTTGACTACAAGCAGCGCACTTGCAAGTGAAGGACTAAAGAAAAGCTCACGAAATATTATTTTATGCAAACGCTGTTGATATAGCTATTATTTTGAAAGGATTGATCGCAGCGCTCGTCGTGCAGTATACCTCCTAATGTTCCACAATTCCGTTAATGCCTCGACGTAACAAACGAAGATTACTTTTATATACGTCTTGGCATGTCTTCGCTTCATCGCTTCTTGTTGATAGCCTTTAGGCTGGCCCGGCCCGGCCGTCGTCGGCCGGCGGGTGAGACCGAAACGTGCCATAGTTCGTTTTAAACATTGGAAATAGTAAACAAGGATTAAACAATAGCACTTAGCAGGAGCTGCGTCCTTAAAGCTGCGTGTCAGGGCTTGGGCTTGGCCGCTCCAAGCCGCAACACCTGCTTAGCAGGTGCGCGTGTAAGCTTCTGCTAGTGAACACAAAGGTTTCTTTCCTTGGGTGCATACCGCTGGGTTAGACGGATGTATAGCGGCGGCGGTGCGCATGCTTACTGTACCCTTTGGCGCGCGGCGATTAAAAGACGTCTGATGCCCCTTTGGGCATGATGTCTTTGCCACATAGCAGCCGCGCTCTCTCCTTCTGTGGTTTTATGGAAATGACTGCGCTGGTATCCGAGCCCTTCCTTGGCTTCGTAGCTACCTGCGTCAACCCCTCAACGGATGCCCGCACCTCCGCAGCCGACTTCCGGTGGCTTTGGCTGTCTACAAGTTTAAACACTTAAAATTATGGCTTTGACGGAGGAGGGCACTGGAGCTGCGGCCCCTGGTGCTGAGCTGCAGCAGCTGCTACACGAGGGGAATGCCACCGCCGCGGAGGACACACGTCCCTGGCTTCTGTTTGACTTGAACGGTAAGGCCAGGGGCGGGCCTCAGCCGCTGCAGCCCAAATGAGGCTATGTTTTGTCGTGTGCTGTCCGACCCAGATCGTTTTGAAAGCTCAGCTGTGGGTTCAAAGGATCCGCGTTGCACCGCGGATTGGGCTAAGCATTGCGGGCTGGTATGCTGTGGGGCGCTGTTGACAGTGATGTGGGTAGTGTGCTAAGTCGTCGTCACCACAAGGCAAGGCACACCGCAAACCTTCGCACCACCTAACTTTGGAACCCTCAATCTGTCGTTCTGCCCCCCGCTCTCCCGTTTCTTATCCCTTCCCAATACTGCTGCTGTTGCTGCTAGGCGTGTTGGTTGAGGAGTCCAAATACGAGGAGCAGCGCCCGCAGCAGCATGAGCTGCAGGCCGGAGGAGTTGATGCCGGCGACGGGGGCGGAGGCGGTGGTGACAGCGGCTATTACAGCAAGCGCAGCCGTTACGGGCGCTTCCCAAAGCGCCGCCATTTCCGCGCCCGCCCCGGCATTGCCTCCCTCCTGCTGCTTCGGCAGCGCTTCCGCCTGGGGCTGTACACCTCCGCAACGCATCCCACGGTATGTAAAGCGCTCGATTCCCTAGGCACTCGACTCGCGCAAGAGCTCCAGGACCAACCAGAACGGTTGCGAAGCCTGCGAGAGGAAAGCACCGCGGCGGCGGTCGCAGCTGAGGCGGCGGAGGCTGCAGCAGCAGCCGCTAGGGCCTCCACGGCCGCAGCAGCAGCGGCAGCAGCAGCAGCTGCTGCTGGAGGGACCAGTATGGCAGGTGGAGCTGTGATGGCTGCGGACGCTGCTGCAGCCTTGGCGGGTGCAGGCGCGGCAATAACAGCAGCAGGTGCACCGCTGGGAACGTTAGGATACTGCCAGGGGGTCGCTCCTGATGCCGCAGGACCACTGGGAGCGGGACCGGAAGCAGCTGCCGGAGGTGCTGCGGGTTACTACGGCTATGGTAGCAGCAGCGGCAGCTATAACACCTACAACAACAACAACTTCGGAGGCTACGGAGGCGGTTATTATGGCGGCTATGGTTACGGTGGCGGCCGTGGCCGAGGCGGCGGCAGGGGCGGCGGTCGTGGCGGCTACCAGCACGGGGGTGGATACGGCCCTGCGCGTGTGGATGCTCGCGTGCTGTTCAGCCGCATCCTGTGTCGCGAGCACTGCGCTCCGGACCCTGGCTGGCGGCAGCGGCCCGACGGGCGCGAGTGGGACACGGTGAAGCCCCTGGCGGCGCATGGCCTGCCGCTGGGGCGGTGCCTGCTGGTGGATAACGAGGCGAGGAAGAGCGCTCCAGGTAGGTAGGGGGGAGGTGGGTAGGAGAGGGGGGGGGTCAGCGGGCTGCATGGGCACGAGGAGTCCTGACCCACATCTCCTTGCCGGTCCAGTGCAGCCAACCCGGGGCCCCGCCGCCTGCCCAACCATCATCCGCAATGCGACCACAAGCTGTCCTGAGACGCGCGCTCTCCTTCCCTGCCCACTCCTCGCCTCCTCATCCCTGCCCACGCCTCCCCTCCTCCTCCCTGCCCACTCCTCGCCTCCTCATCCCTGCCCACTCCTCGCCTCCTCATCCCTGCCCACTCCTCGCCTCCTCATCCCTGCCCACTCCTCGCCTCCTCCTCCCTGCCCACGCCTCCCCTCCTCCTCCCTGCCCACTCCTCGCCTCCTCCTTCCCTACTCACTCCTCGCCTCTCCTCCTCTCCTCCCTGCCAGGCGAGGAGTCCAGCCTGCTGTCGCTGCCCACCTGGGAGGCCGCTGCGGACCAGGGGGTGGGCGTGTGGCTGAGCCTGGTGGCGGAGCTGCTAGCGCTGCCGCAGGTGGGGTGGGGGTGGGTGTGTACCGAAGGGGTGTACGGCAGGGAGTACCGCAGGGGTGTACAGCAGGGCGCAGGGGTGTATGGGTAGGTAAGATGAGCTGCGTCAGGAAACACTGACCATATGACCATGGGAAGACCCAAAGTCGCTGGCAAAAAAATCGCTGCCATCTTTGGGGTGTACGGCTGCATTCCTCTAGGGCTGCTGCTGTACTGCACTGCGACCTCGGTTATGCCTGCTTACTCCCTTTCCGTACACCTCGTACAGGGCCCTGACCTGGACCTGCGGCAGCACAGCGCCGCCATTTCGGCGCGGCTGCATGCGATGCACGTCCCCAGGGCCATCCTACCGCCGGCGGTGCAGGAGCCGCCTCCTCAACAACAGGGGTTGCTACAGCAACCGCAGTCGCCCCAGCAGCCTTGCACGCAAGAGCGGGGGCTGGAGGCGGCCGTACAGCCGCAGGCACTGCAGCAGCCACCGCAGCAGCACTTGGCATTCGAGCAGCAGCAGCAACAGCACTTGTCAAGGAAGCAGAAAAATGCAGCAGCAACGGCCGCTGCTGCTGAGACTGAGACGTCTGGTGCTGGCATCACATCGGGCTCTGCAGCAGCAGCAGCTGCCGCTGCTGCTGCCAGTCCTGGGGCCCCGGGTCTTGGAGCGGACGGCCGGCCACTGTGGGTCACAACAATCAGCGCTAAAGCTGCATCCATAGTGGCTGCTAATGCAGCCGTGGGGAACGCCGGTGGTGCTGCCGCTGCTGCTGTTGGCGATGACGGTGGCGGCGATGTGCCGGCAGCTAAGAGGGCCCGACGTGAGTCGCAGTCGCAGCAACCACGGCTCCAGGCCTCGCTACAGCGATCCGAGCTAGAAGCTGCCATCATGCAGCTTTGCGCGGAGTATGCTGCCAGTCCGGCCATAGGCAGCGGCAAAGGCAGAGGGGGTGCTGAATTCGCCAAAAGCCGCAAGGAGCTGAAGGCCCTGCAGCAGTCGTGGCTGCAGAAGCCAGAGGACCCGCGGATGTCGCTGGTGTTGGCATGTTGCGCCCTGGCAGCGGACGTGGTGACCCGTGGGTCGGCGGGGCGCGAGGAGCTGGCCTCATTGATAGTCGGTCGCTGGAACAAGCACGGCGGCTTGGGCGTGTGCAAGGTAGGCGTTGGAGGTGTGTAGTAACGGGCCCACACGCGATCAGCCTATTTTCCATCCACCACCGCTGCATCCGTGCTTTGCCTCACATCCTAAGCCGATCCTTCATTACCTACATGCCCCATGCCGCTTTTCCATTGCCCCTTCCCACCGCAGCTCAACGGAGCCCTGGCGGCTCAGGCGATCGACGCCTGCCTGCGGGCCGGCATGATCCAGCCCGCCCCCCGACCCGGGCCGCACTTCGCGCCCAGGTACTCCGTAGACCCAGCCGCGGCTGCTGCGACCAGGAGCCCGCAGGTGAGGGGTGGAGCATTCCATGGTGTGGAGCATGGCGTGGGATGGAGCATGCTTCGTGGTAGGACAGGGCAGCGGGGTGCGGTCATGTCCAAGCGCCAGGCTTTGCCTGGCTCTCGTAAAGAGAACTCGCCGCCGTCTACATAATGCACAACCGCCTCTGCCCTCTACATCCTTGCCGTACACGCATTCGTACGCTGCCCCCCCCAGGACTCCTTCCCGCGAGCCCTCAAGCTGCTTCTGGACGCCGATCCGGCTGCTGCGGCGGCCTCCACAGCCGCCGCATTGGCTGGTCCTGCACCTCCCCTCTCGCCCTCCGAAAGCGAAGCGCTACTGCAGCGGCTGGTGCAGCAGGCTGGGATTCTACATCTGATTCAGCAATGCGTGGCGGATCTGCAGCAGCCCGACTCGGGTGTGCACCCGGATGAGGTGGCTGCGGTCCTCCGGGACCTGGCGCCAGCACCCCTGCTGGCCTGCATGACGTGCCGGCACCCGCCCAGGGCTGCATGCAAGGAGCTGGCGAATCAGGGGGTGCTGCGGGAGTGGAGGTGTCCACAGGCGGGTGCAAGGTGCGTGGGAGAGGGGGGGATGGCGGGTGGATGAGGAAGAGGATGAGGACGCAACGGAAGTGCATGCGTGCCTCTCAGAAAGCACCTGAATCACAGCGCAAGGGAGGCTGTAGCGTACCGGCACTCCAATTGCCCGGGAGGTCTATGCAGCATGTAGCGTTACCGGAGTTGTGGCCTCATGAGGAGCCGGAGGTGTCTGATGAGGAGCCCTGAGGACTCCACCGCGTCATGGCCCACTGCAGGTACTGCCTCAATCGGTTGCCTAATTTGGATCTAGCCAGGGAGGCCTTCCGTTCTTTGGCGGCCCTAGAGCCTTACGACGAGGCGCGATTCGGACCCGCCTTGAACAGCGCCTCCACCGCCGCTGCTGCGGCTGCCGCTGCACCCCCGTTGTGGATAGACGTCGAAATTGTTAACAACGGAGGCGGCGGTGGGCGCAAAGAGGCGGAGGAGGAGGCAAAGGCGGTGCAACAGCAGGGGGCGCCGCATGCGAACCACGAGGAGGAAGTGGAAGTGGAGGAGGAGAAGGAGGAGGAGGAGAAAAAGGAGGCAGCAGATGCCGTGCAGGACGACAGGGGCCTCGGACCGGATGGTTTCCCCCGGTGGGCTGCAATTGTCAGTGCACTAGGAGCACAACCTGTGGAAGTGTATGCGAACGCGGCGCTTGCGGTGCCGGTCAGTGGTGGTATCAGCGGCAGTGCCGGTGCTGCTGTTGGCGATGACGGTGGCGGCGATGCCCCGGCCGCTAAGAGGGCCCGACGTGAGTCGCAGTCGCAGCTGCCACAGCCTGAGGCCCCGCCACTGCGACCCACAGAGCTGGAAGCTGCTATCCTGCGGCTCTGCGCGGACTACTCTGCCCGTCCGGATGGCCGTGGTGACCCACGGGTCGCTGACAAAGGCAAAGGCAAAGGCAGGGACCGCCCTTTAGGCCGCAAGGCGTTCAAGGATTTACAGCGCCAGTGGCTTCAGCGTCCGGAGGATCCGCGGATGTCGCTGGTGTTGGCATGCTGCACGCTGGCAACGGGCGTGGTGACCCGTGGGTCGGCGGGGCAGCATGAGGTGATCGCATTGATGACGGGTCGCTGGATGAAGCACGGCGGCTGTGGCGTATTAACGGTAGGTACACCATGGTATGGTCTTACTGGGTACGGTCATACGGCGCACTAGTTATGTGGCTAAGGAGAGGCTCCTTGCCGGCTAATCTCATCTGGGGCCATCTAGGGTCCTCGGCTAACTCGGAATTGATCGAGTTGTGCCAACTACGGTACCACGGTGCAACCCTACCTGTGAGCAATTACTGCAACAAGGCTGGACAGCTGGCTGCATTCACGCATTTCCTTAGCCATACCCCGCCGCTCCGTTTTCCGTTCCTCCGTGTGCTTCTCCGCGGGCGTCCGAAATTCTGGCCGCCTTACCACACCGTCCGCTACTTGCCTGGACACCTAGACGCCCCTCACCTGCCCTCGTTCCTCACCTGCTGCCGCGTCCCCCACCTCAGCTCACTCGAGACATGGCGGCTCAGGCGATCGACGCCTGCCTGCGGGCCGGCATGATCCAGCTCGCCCCCCGACCCGGGCCGCACTTCGCGCCCAGGTACTCCGTAGACCCAGCCGCGGCTGCTGCGACCAGGAGCCCGCAGGTGAGGGGTGGAGCATTCCATGGTGTGGAGCATGGCGTGGGATGGAGCATGGCATGCCCTGCAGATGGGTTGCGACATGCGTTTTAGTGGGGCATGACGCAGCGGGCGATTGAGTGCTATCCAACGTCTACACACTCATGCACACCCTTTGGTTACACGAACGTTCCTATGCCCTGACGCTTACCCCGTATCCCGTATCCTTCGTGTCGTGTCATGTGGTGTCCTGTCATGGCATGTCGTGCATATTGCCCTTGCAGGAATCCTTCCCTAGAGCCCTAACGGCGCAAGTGGAAGCGCTGCTGTCAGGCCGCAGCCACCCCGACAACTACGGCAGCGGCAGCAGCAGCGACCGGCATGGTGGTACCGCGACTCCGCAACTGCCGAGGGGGCTCTTACACCTCGCCCAGCAATGTGTCGCAGCTCTACAGCATCCCGATTCCGGCGCCAGCCCAGATGAGGTCCTGGCCATGCTGAAGGACCTGGGCCCCCCGCCCCTGCGAGCAGCCATGCTGTGCCGGCCACCCAACTCTGCATGCGTCCAGCTAGCAAAGGACGGCGTGCTGCAGGTGTGGAGGTGCCCGCAAGCGGCTGCAAGGTACAAGCTGGCGCGCTTGCCTGGTTTGGATCTGGCAGGGCAGGCCTTTCGCTCCCTGGCAGCCATGGAGCCCTATGACGAGGCGCGGTTTGGTCCTGCCACGGCGGAGGGCGTGGCCGCTTTCTGGACGGTCGATAGCAGCAACAACAACGGCGGTGGTGGCGGTGGCGGCGGTGGTGGTCCCGTACCCAGGGCGGACCTTAGCACTCCCGCCTTCGAGGTTGACGGCGGCGAGGCTGCCGCTGTCCTAGGACACAAGAGAGCGCGCCCAGAGGAGGACCCCGCACAGCTGTTAGATCCGCAACCTGACTCCTCATTGCCCGGTGCCGCACCCCTGTACGGCCGTCCCTGGACCCTTCCCATGGCGCCCCATGCAATGCCGCATGCTGCTGGCGCCGCCGGCAGCTCCCGACAATACAGCCTTGCCGCCGCAGGCAGCAGCACTCCACATGGCAGCACCGCCGGCGGCGGCGGCGGCGGTGGCCGGCGGCCTCTGTCGGCCTTACATGGCGAGGTCGCTGCTTTTGCGGCTGACAGTGCTCCGCGAGAGGAGGAGCTGGCGGCGTTGAGTGGGGTGCTGGCGGGGGTGCAACGCGTGGTGGCGGAGATCTGGCCGACCGCACGGGTGGTGCTGTTCGGGTCGCAGGTGGGTTGTGGCAGCTAGTCCTCTGCTAGGCCCTATCCACCGAGCTCCGTTTACCCCTTCCTTTATGAGGCTGCCGGTCCTTGTGTTATACTGAACGTCGTGCCCCCTTCTTATCATGCCTCCTTATTCCTGATCCTCCCATGTCCAAACCCGTCCATCCATCAGGCTGCGGGTCTTGCGCTGCCGGGATCAGATCTGGATCTGGTGGTTCTTGGTGTCATGCCGCACCTCGCCACTCCCGCGGAGGGTTTCGGAGCCCCCGCGCGCAACACAGCCGCGAACCTGCTTGAGACCCTGGCTCGGCGACTGAGGGCGGCGGGGCTCATCCGCAGGCACACGCTCGTCCGCGCAAAGGTGCGGCATGTGGGGCTACGGGCACTTTTGACGGTTAGGAACCGAGATTGATTCTGCATCAGGCGTCAACCCATGTCAGTCGCTCTCGATGTGTTACTCCGTACATATCTGTTACGTCTTCCGGATCGCCCTTCTTCGCCTTCCGTCGCTGCCCAGGTGCCCATCGTCAAGACGTTTCTGCTGTCGGTGGACTCTGCTGGCCGACCCATGGGTCGTGGGTCTGCACAGATGGCTGCGGATATCTCTATTGGCGCCGCCAACGGAGCTGCTGCGGTGGCGCTGGTGCAGCGAGCGGTGGCCTGGCTGCCTCCCCTGCGGCCGCTGTGCCTTGTGGTTAAGGTAAGTGGCGAATAGTGGCAGGGATTAGGTGACGTGAAAAGGTTGGAAGTACGGGATTTGGAGTACGAGGATAGGCGTGAGTGGAAGGTAAGATGTACTGGCTGAAGGTCTTCCGAATCCTGCTTGGTTCCTCTCGCCATGTCCAAAACCTAACTGGTTGCCTCTGTTTTGCCTGTACTCGCGGTTCACATGCGAACCTCTCCCAATTGCTTGCTCTTGTCCTACTCAACTACACACGTTTCCGACAATCACACTACGTTCCGACTCGCGGCCAGTTTTCTTAACACACGTTTCCGTGGCGCTGTGTTCCATTCCTTCCCTTTCTCCTCAGGCACTCCTGAAGGAGGCAGGACTCAACGAGGTCTTCACGGGTGGCGTCTCCTCCTACGTCCTAATCAACATGGTCATTGCGCACCTGCAATGCGAAGGCTACGATGTACGGCACGTACTCCAGGCGGCGGCAGCTGCCGCCTCTGCCGCCGCCGCCGCGGCGGCGGCGGCGGCGGGCGGCGACGTGGGCATGGGCCCGCCCGCCAAGCGCCGACGGCGGCAGTCGTCGCAAGGTGACGTTAATGGCGTCGAGGCGGAAGAGGAGGGCGATGACGGTGGCTACGGAAGCAGCGAGGATGACGGGGATCAAGGTGACGTACCGGAGTGGGTCGATGATGACGATGCGGATCTCGATGTGGATCTTGACGTGCACTTTGAGGAGGAAGAGGAGGTGGATGAGCTTGCAGCCCTGGGTGATGTGGATGGTGCAGCAGCGGCAACGGCGGCGGCGGGTCTAGCCCGAGTGGACAGCCGGGCGGCTTGGTCGCAGCCCTCAGTCGCCGCCGCTGCCGATGAAGCCCAAGACATGGCGGCGATAGCGGAGGCGGCCGCGGCAGTGTCGGAGGCGGCAGCCGTCATGAGTGTCGACGGCGGCGGCCGCCGCCGCCGCAGTAGCGTCAGCGGAGGAGGCGCCGCTACCGTCGCCGTGGAGGGCTTGCCGGAGGCACAGCTGTCATACCTTCGCGCGCTCAGTCGTCAAGACGTGTCTGGCGCGGACTTGGGGGAGCTGCTTGTGGGTTTCTTCAACCGTTACGGCGTACGGCTGGATCTAGCAACCGAAGCGGTTAGTGTCGTACGAGGTGGCATCACTCGGAAGCTCCCTGCATGGCGCAAGTCGTACCACGGCCGCGGACGGCTGGCGGACGGCAGGCGGCCGGGGTCGCTGTTGGCGGTTGAGGATCCACAGCAGCGTTGGGCAGACATTGCCGGCGGCTCGTTCAACATTTCGGGGGTGCTGGAACGCTTCGCGCAGGCTGCCCGGGCCCTGGGGGGAGCAGGAGCGGGGACGCAGGTGAGGTTGAAGGGTCCGTGTGAAATGGGTGTGGAAAGCGACATGGGACGGAGGCGAGCATGCAGGGTGCGCTGTGCAGGGGACCGGACATGGCATCACATGCTTCGCAGTTCAATCGTCGTAGCCCCCGCCGTGTACCTCGTATGAATGGGTCCACGTTAACTACGTACCGTATGCTACCGGTATCTTCAACACTGTACGTGCATTGGTGTATGTGCGCCATCGCATTTGCTTTCCAGGGTTTCGGAGGGCCGCAGAGGGGAAGTTTGCAGTCCGGGGAGGCCTGCGAGAGGGCCATGTGGGCTGCCGTACAATCGGACGGCTCACACCGCTCCTTTGACCAAGGTGCCGTACAACAAGATGCCGGCGTTGGCATTCGGGCTGGTGCCAGCACTGTACGGCATCGGTACACGTTGCTGCGTGCCGTACTGGATCCTGATTTGGCACTGTGCCGCTCGGCGGCAATGGCGAGGAACAGGTGTGATCATGCGCGCGAGGAGGGGACGCGATGGGGTTTGCGTGGGCATGCCGTAGGACGGGTTGACTGCGCATTGTACTTCATGTGGGAGTGGCACGGGTGTTATCAGCCGGGGTATCAGCCGTCAGTATTCGTGGTACTCATGGCAGCCAATGTTTGCTGTACCGGTAATACCGGTAGTAGTACCGGTAATACCGGTAGTAGTACCCGGTAGCTGTGACGGTATTGATCGCGGCATGTCTGGCACATGGAGCTGCGTGCACATCCGCGCTCTGTGCCCATGCCAGTCCTGCACCGCGCCGTGTGCTATGTCTTAACGCACTTCTGTACCAACAGAACAACGGCAACTCGCCATCAACCACCACCAACTGCTGGCCGTACAGGGCCGGTCACGCCGCTCGCTTAACGGCTCAAGCGCAAACCCAGCTGGGGTGTGCAGCTCCCATTGATGGCGGACGCGGCGGCGGCGGTGGTGGCGGCGGCGGTGATTGGGGGGAGCGAGAAGACAGTCAAGGCGGCAACAAACGGCGGCGTAGCAGCAACGGAGGCGAGCGGTTGAATGTACGACAGCAGCGGATAGCAGCGGCGAAGGAGCGGCGGCGGCTTTCGGAGAACGAGCGGCAGCTGCATCGTCGAGAACGGCAGCAGCAACAAGGACAAGCACTGCAGGGTCATCCTGAACAACAGGAGCCGCTGTTGCATGGGGCCCCGGCGTCAGTGGACGGCGACGTCATGAAGTTCAAGAAGCAGCGACGTGGTCAGAGCGCTAAGAAGGGTAGCGGGGGTGGGGCTGAGGGAGCAGGCGGTGATGGGGGCATAGGCGACACGGGCCAGGGAAAGCTGAAGGTACCGGGCAGGAAGTGGAAGACACAGCTTGCGAAGAAGATCGGAATGGAGGCTGTGAAACAGGAGCGGGGCAGGGGCGGGAGCCGGGGCAAGGGTAGGAAAGGAGGCGGAGGTGACGGCGGAGGGGGAGGGGGGCATGGCGGTTGGGTGATGGCGTGAGGAGCTCCCGGGGGGAAAGAGCGGGTGCTGTGCTGGGGTTGTGAAGAGGTCGTGGCGGCCATGGCATCGATATGGCAGCTAGTTAACTAGAATGGGATGGGAGTTTCGAGCTAAAGAGGGGTTTCCATGGCTCGATGTGCACCAACGGCAAGATATGGTACGCGCGCGTCCTGTTAGCAAACATACGAGGGGGTAACACACTGATAGATATACAACTGGAAACCAACGACCGGCAACCACCTGACCTTCGTAGCTACCGGTAATGATAAAACACACGAGCACGCTCCCTTTTGCACGCAATCCTGCTTCCCTCTCCTCAAGTCGTTCCAGTGCTGTAACACCGCATGCAAAGGTTTTCGGCCTTCTATGCCAAACGTGCCCATCCCACTAAAACCCACGCTTTCACTTCGCACGGGAGCATTCCACTTGGTCAACAAATACAGGTATACAACGCATCCAGAAACCGTCTCATTGCTGCTGCACCCAAATCACGTAGCTATGCGCTGCAATGCAAGGCCACAAGAAGCTCGACATCCCCGTCAAACCTCCGCGGTTTACCGAGGCTGCGTCGTCACCGCCGGCGATATTAATGACGACGACAGCGCCTTGAGGAGGATATCTTTCCCGTTACGCCGCTGCGGGCTGCTGTGGTGCGGTTGGTGCCGCCGCCGGCCGTGAGGACAGTGCCTTGCCAATTGCTCCGAAGCACAACGCGTAGGCCCCCGCCATGCAAACAGCGCCGGCAAAGGTGTTTCCAAGTGTCACTGGCAACAGGTTGCCCGTCAGGAAGGTGGCCCAGCTGACAGGGGCTCCCTGGGGGGGAGGGGGAGGTAAAAAATATATATATGATGATGAGAGGGGGGAGGGGGAGGGGGGGGAGAAAGCAGGTGGCGAGGTTGAGAATAGTGCATCTGGACTTAGAGGAGTTATAAGGGAGGTGAGGGAGGCTGTCGTGCACATGACTGGTGAGGGGAAACCGTGGCCGCAGGTGTTTGGACTTCATAACTGGGTTGGGCACAACATAAGATGCCGTAATTCCCACGAGGCCACCCTAGTTCCATGGCGTGCCGTATGTGTTATCTGCTGTGTTTACGGCTAACAAACCCGACGTACCTGCACAATGCCCAGAGTACACATGAACCTGCGTCGGCGGAGGTTCCGGTAGAGATTGGATCGGATTTAGTAATCAAATGGGAGCCCGCAAGGAATTTGACGGGAAGCATACGTGGAAAATCGACAACGAGTTTGGTCACTTGGTAAGCAGGGGGAGGAGCGACCCACGGGTCGGTCACGGAATGTCCTGAGAAGCATGCCTCTAGCTACGTAGCCAGCAGAACAAAGCGGGACCTTCCCAGCATACTTAAAACCTAAGTTGTTGTACGAGTTTGGTGCCATTTGGTCCATTACTGCTCGGTACAATACAAGATGCATGGACATGTTAGCGATCTACCAAAGAAAACAATAGCACGCAGCAAGTAAGCAGCACTTACATGTTTGCCACCGAGTGCTCCAGACCCAGTGTAATGAACGCCATGACGGGCAGGTAGGCTGCCACCGCCTTGCCGGGTAGCGAGGTGGCGGCGGAGGCCATCCAAACGGCGGAGCAGACTAGCCAGTTGCACAGCACGCCGCGTACGAAGGCCTGGTGAGGGGGTGGATTGGGTTTGAAGGTTCAGGTTGGCGGGGAGGCAGAGTGAGGGCGCGGCATACGGAGGAGCACAGAATGCAGAGTTTAGAACCTGGGGTTGCGCGTGTAGGCTTCATTTCATGTAACGATGACGGGCACTCAAAGGTGATGTGCGGCGCACTACGAGGCAAGAGGCATGATCTTAGAATCATGGCAATGCCGTACATACCTGTCCAAACGGCAGGCTGCTCTTGGCAACCGCCATGCTCGCCGCTACTCCCGTGGGTGAGACGGGCAGCAGGCCAGTGGCGCTCACCACAGCCACCATCGCGAGACTGCCCACCAGATTGCCTAGATAGGAGCAGCTCCAGTTCTTCAACAGGCCCTGAGGGGAGGCGGAGGCCCTAGTTAGGTCTCTTTGGAGCTGTACAGCACGGAATCCTAATCGTACCGCTCCCTTTCCCTATTTTTATCTCTGCAGCAGAGTAGCCCCTAAGAGCACTGGACCCAGCCATGTAGGTCAGGAACGGGGAGGACTTGGAGGCTACGGCCTTGATTAACAAAGGTCTAGTGTTAACCCCAGATGGCGCACGCCTCGTACTATTAGAACATTCCTGCTTGTTATTGCCGTACCTGTACGGTCGCCTTGTTCTCCAGCACTGCCGCCGTAACCAGCGCCGTGTTGCCCGTGTACAGCTCAGCTCCACAGACCAGTGTGACAAGGAGACCAAAAGGAAACAGCGCGCCCATGACTAGACGCGTCAGGATGGGGCTCGTGACTCCAAGACCTGCGGGGTGGGAGCGAGGGTAATTTAGTAGGACTGTCAATGGGGGTATACAATGGGCGTTTATCAGCAAAGACGATCTTGCAGAAGGCCAGGAATTTACGGTTTGTTGCCTACCGGTAGCGCCTACCTGAACACATTGTTGCGAGCATAATCGCAAGAAAGCCACCAAAACTGATGTAACAGCCCGCCATAACTCCCATGAGGAACGTCTTCCAAGCCGGCATAGCGGCCTTCGCAGCACCTAAGCTGACGATGTTGTTGTAGGCCCCGATGGGCGGCAGCACGCCAGGAGGCGGGGCCGGATGAGCCTCCGGAACTGGAGGTGAACTTGAAATATGCATGTGGTTGTTGTTGCTGGGCTGAATAGTGATTTGCGAAACGCTCGCTACTCCGCAAATGGCACGCCCGACGCGTTGCCCCATCCAGCAGGCGGAACTGCGCTGGCCCGCTGTCGATCGGGTCCTAAAGATAGATCCTTGGCATTTAAGGGTATCCATTATGCTTAGCACGCTGTGTGCGGACAGGATTTAGGTTTTGTTAAGTGTTAAAATACCGTTTCCGTTAGGGTTCGAAGTGCCATCCAACGTATGGAAAACGGTCTTCCTAGGCTGCATGTAAGTAAGGCATATTGATATTTTATAACAAAATGGCTTAGTAGGATAGGGGCCCTTACTGGAAGTGTCCCTTTGTCCTTTGCTGGGGTCAGCAGCCAGCCGGCCTGTCGTAGCAAAGCGGCTCGCGGTCATGTGCCGTGGGGCAAATGGAATTTTCTGCGAGAGCCATTATGCTTGAAACATGGTGTATGACCCTATGTTTGTGCGTTGCCCAAAAAGTGGGCAATCTCTATGACTGTACGTTCGTGCAACCGCCTACGCGCCACACGTGAGCTCTGCTGTAGTGCCAGCCAAGCCATAGTGGTCTATTGAGATATTGCTATGATTCCTGTCTGTATGTTGTTCGTAATCTTGTTTCCTATTCTTCAGCTCTTGGCAGGCTTGCCGAAGAGGATACGACCGTGTACATACCAAGCCAGACACATATAGGAAGTTTCCAAGTGCTCAACATTGCTTGCAATTTATATTGTATGCGCCCTCCAAAGACATTGCTGCTAGTTGCTTGCGCTGCGACCCACATTGGCGTAGGCGGTAGGCCGCTTACTTACTAGCCTTGCTTGTTCAAAGTATAACTACTGTACAAAAAGGTTCAGTTGGCATGACCAGGTGAGATAGCACAGGAACTCGGGCTAAGATGTCGTCAATATTGCTTGTCTATTTCCTGAGCCAAGGTGTCACTGTATTCAGCACGTTCGCCATGGCATGCTGAGAAATCCTAATTCCTTACCGCATTGCACGAATTACTTGTCGCCTGCCGCCAACACTCAAGGTATGATGCCACTTACAGAACAAATTGCGGACGCTGCAGCAAACCTCATCGCTGGTAGTCCCTAAGGCATGGTGTGGTTGCCTGTGACATGTTCATGCCGTCGTGAAACCATGTCATTTAGGGGAGGTAGACAGTTGTCAAGCTCACCTAAAGCACGCAGGGGGTGCCAATTGCGTTCTTGGGTGTTCAGTGCCGGGTAGGTATCCCGACTTCGATCGCTCGTCAGAACAGGTGAGCTGAAACGGATGAAACCAATGCATGAGGGGCATGACTGCTAGGCCGCACAAAGCAAACCCACCGAGAGGGCGGAGGTTTTTATGGTGCATGTACCGTGCACCAGGTCCTGATGCATGTATGTGGACATGTTTGGCCTAACCCATGTTGCGCATGTACGGTGGGCTATTGAGATCTCACCTGCAGAACATGCATGGTGCGAAACTCGTCTTTCGTTTTGGGGCCGTGTTTCATGGAGACAACTTGTGCGCCCAAGGTAGCTAGGATGAATTGTAATGACGTCGAAGGGATTTATCCTTCACTTATTGCCGGTGGGCTTGCCTCTGGTACGGCACCTCTGACGTAGTCATTACAGTGACATGTATGTGACTAAAGGACCCAT
Source organism: Astrephomene gubernaculifera (assembly GCA_021605115.1). Classification (NCBI taxonomy): domain Eukaryota; kingdom Viridiplantae; phylum Chlorophyta; class Chlorophyceae; order Chlamydomonadales; family Astrephomenaceae; genus Astrephomene; species Astrephomene gubernaculifera. Next base: position 469,973 of record BMAR01000051.1, on the reverse strand, counting down.
GGGTCGCCTGTGTTGACAGTGCACGCACTCTTCTCAGTTGATTCACCCTCCCACCTACGCACGGAAAGGCGCCAACGTACCACTCCACTGCATCATGTTGTCCTAATTCTTTCTGCAAATAATGCAACATCGTACACCCAGTACAAACATCCAGAAGTACTTTTGAGCTGTAGATCAGGCAAATTGCCAGCCGAGCAGCCCGAATGCGAAATAATCCACAGACCGTCTTTAGTAGTACACAGCACATGCACAGCACATGCACAGCACATGCACAGCACATGCAATAAGTCAGACTTCAATGCGAGCCGGGGAAACGTACCTGCACATTCCTACTGTGCTATACCTAAAACCGTGTACAGGCCATAAAACAACCATACAGGTACTTTTCTCGAATACCCCTTGCATAGCTCTGTTAACGGCTCTGTTGACGGAGGCAACCTGCAAGGACCCCGCCCGTACTATCCACTGGAGCACTAACCCTAGCCTATGCGTATCACTCAACTCGCGGCCAATCCTGTTCAACTCGTAACCAGTAGCGGTCTACCACCAATTAAACTAAACCTACTCAACAAGCAAGGTAGTTCCAGAACAACTCTCACGAAACAACCCCGTCTAGTGTACGGCGCCCTGAGCTCTACGTAAGTACAGAACTCAGACCATGCAACAAACCAAGAAATACATACTTCCTAATACTCTCTCCTTGTCCCTCGCTCTACGGCCTCGAAGCGTTAAAGCGGCTGGTCCTTGCGCTGCTCTCCAGGACGACGGAAGCAAGTACAGCGGCATAGGTCTAGGCAGCGGTCGCTTTCTCCTTGGCGCCAAACTCCTGAATCAGGATTTCCTTCAGCCGCGGAATAAGGTGGGAATAAACGGCGGGAACGCCCTGCGCAATGGCAAGAGAAGAAGTGGCAAGGCATGTCAGCATGCAGGCTACGGCAGGAACCCATCACCGCGCAGTGCCAACCTTCCCGCATACCCATGCAACACATGTAATGCTGGATGAACCTTGGGTCCGCCCTGCACGCCAGCCCACCTGCCTCCTTTGCGTAACACACCTCCATGCAACCCACCCACCTGCTCAAACTTCTTGGCCAGCTCGGGGTTCTCCCCAATCTTCCCGCCCAGGAAGATCTTGAAGCCCTCCACTGCCTTGCCGTCCAGCTTGGCGGGAGCGCCCATCAGACCGATGTCGCCCACCTTTGAGAGGCGAGGGCGGGAGGGAGCAGGGGGCAGCAGGGAAGGGGAACCATGTAAGACGGCAGGTACGTACACGAGAACACGACCCGGAACACAACACTTATCGCATGCATGGCGCGAAACCCGCACCTATCCTCTGTTCTTACCTGTGCCTGGCCGCAGCTGTTGGGGCAGCCGGTGAAGTGGATGCGCACCGGCCGGGTGAGCTCCAGCTGCTCCTCCAGGGCCTGAACCACCCGCACAGCGCGCTGCTTGGTCTCCACCATCGCGAAGCCGCAGAACTGGTTGCCTGAGGGATAAGGGGTTTGGGGAAGAACAGAAGGAGGTGGGGTGTGGGTCAGATTCGGCGATGAACTTGATGGGCGCCATGATGCATGGGATGCACGAGGCAAGTGCGGGGTGGTGGGGCTGGGGATCGGAAGTGACACGTCGGAAGTGTATCGGTGGATATCTGGAGAGATCTTGTAACGATCCCATGTTGTCAGATTGTAATGTACGTCCCCCGGACTCACCAGTGCACGACACCATCCCACGCAGCAGCAGCCCGGGGTTGACCTTGAATCGCTGGAAGAGCGGCTCTGCCAGCATGGCCGGAATCTTCTCGTCCGGCACGTTGACGAAAATCACGTTCTCCTCGCACGTCACGCGTACGGTGCCGTCACCGTACTGCTCCGCCATGCGCGCCATCTCAGCAAAGTCAGCCGCCTGATGGTAAGGAGGGTTGGGTAGCGGGTTTCGGCACGTATAAGACAGCAATAGACTCCCTCCGTGGCTACCGGTATCTTACAGCAAACAAATGCACAACGCATAATGCGCGGACGCGCTACCATCATGCACGCTATTCCCCAGCCGTACGAGCGCTCGAAACTCACATGCAGGCGGCCCGCCGGCACGCACGCGCCCATCCAGTTGAGCCCCGGCTGCCGCTGCGGGTGCACCCCCATCAGGTCCCGCCGCTCCCAGGGCTGCTCGTGGTGCACCTGGGGGTGGGTGAGGCATGGAATGGGCAAATGAGGAGCGGGATAAGACGTGGAAGGACATGAAGGGATCGGCTTAAGGGACATGGGATTGTAAACATGGGGACAAATGGACGTCATGGTGTCGCAATGGTACGGCAACCAAGAAACCAAATAAACATTTGTGCGACAAGAGGTCTACGACTCACATGCACGGGTGGTGCGAACTCCGCTCCGCCCATGTACTCGGCGATCAGCTGCTTGAACTTCTCCACCCCAATCGCCTCCACTGCGTACATTAGCCGGGTCTGCTGGCGGTCGCCGCGGGGGCCGTGGTCCCTGAGGGAGGAAGAGGGTCGCGACATTGAACATTGCATGAGCTTTGAACGTAGATAGATGGCAGAACCATGCATCCATCCAAACATGCCCCATAGACCCATGGGTCACCTCGCAATCGGTCAAAGTTCTCAACACCCACCTGAACACGCGCAGCAGGGCCTCCGTGAAGGGCATCAGCTGCTGCTGCGTAATGGAGCAGCCCAGCGGAATGGAAACCACGTTGCGCTTGATGGAGAACATGCCGCCCACAACCACGTTAAACACCACCTCGCCGCTCTCAGGGTGCCGTACGGCCTCGTAACCGACGTCGTTGATGTGGGTGTGCGGGAAGTCGTCTCGCGTGGAGGAGATGCAAATGTTGAGCTTGCGGGGCAGGTTGGCAAACTCCTGGCGGCCCTGAGGAGTGAGAGGGAAGGGCGAATGGGCAGATAGGTGTGGTGAGTATAAGGGAAACAACCAAAGCCAACCACAGCAAACGGCAATCAAGGAGGACGGCATTACAGGACGGACTGAAGAGCTGCTAGCAACAAGCAAGCTCCTTCCCTGCTTACCCTGCCATCGTTGAAGAGCATCGCCTCCATCTCCCGCAGCAGCGGTCGCGTGTCGATCAGCTCATGTGGGTCGACGCCAGCAATGGGGTTGCCCGTGAGGTTACGCACGCTGTCCATGCCGCTCTGGAAGGACGTAAGGCCCACGTCCCACAGCCCTTGGATCACGGACTCCGCGTCCTCGAGGGCAAAGCCGCGAAGCTGAATATTGGCGCGTGTGGTGATGTCGGCGCAGCCGTCAGCGCCGTACGGGGCAATGGTGGAGGCCAGGTAGCGGAGCTGGCGGGCGTCGAGCTCACCGTTGGGAAGCTGGATGGGCGGTTGGAGAAGGGAAATGAAGGAGAGCGGAGCGGAAGGGGATGTGGGAAAGAGGCAAAGGAGCTAAAAATGAGGGCTAGCAGATGGAATGGGGCATAGTGGAGAGGGAGAGGGTTTGATGAACTGGCCAAGAAGGCATGCTCGACATGCACCAGCAAATGGCTGGGATGAAGGAGGGCGATGTGGCAAAATGACTGGGATGAACGGTAACGGCAGCAGCAGCATCGAGGAAAGGTAATTGTGGCTCGCGCATACCTTTAGGCGCATCATGAACTTGCCGGGCGTGCGCTTGCCGCGATGGAATAGCCCTGCCCACTTCATGCGGATATCAACATCATCAAGGTTGAGGTCTTCCCACGTAGACTTGCCCTCCTGAAGTAGCCGTGACAGCTCAAAGACCTCAGTCCAAGCGGTCGAGCCGCACTTCTCAACCTTGATCTTCTCAAACTTATTAGCCTTCCTGTCCAAAGCACGGGCACGGGCAGGCTCCGGCAAATGCTTAAGACCGCTGCGCTCGCTGATGCCGACCGTTGGCACCGCCGGCGCCGGGGAAGCCGAAGGAGCCGGGGGCGCAAGCGGGGCCGCTACTGCCAGCACCCGAGTGGCCAGCACACGAGAAGAGCAAGCCATACGGGCGTGAGCGCGGCGGCTTAGTTGCTGCTGAGGTGCCATCATGTTAACGAACTTGTAGGTGAAAAGAGAATAGTTCGCAAGCGCGCGCTTGGCTTAGTGCCACAGATGTGTATACACTCGAGGAAGAGTGTTTTAGAGTGAGCCCTGAGCGCTATCCCTAGTACAGGAAGTTGTTGATTGCAACGACAAACGTTGAAAAGGCTTGAACCTATGCAAGGTTACGATCACTATCTGCCATAATAGGAGAAGTGAATTCAGATATATACTTTTCCCTGTATGTACCTTACGGCGTTGGGGCACCCTATGGAAGGGTCGTTGGGACCATTTGACTTTTGTACGAAAAGCGTATGCGAAAGGGCCATGACCCTCTGGGTAACTCTCTAGGGGTTTATACGACGCGCTGTAATGCAGCACTGTTATAGTTAAATGTTTCTATGTTCCTTGCCCACCACTGAAGTGTAACTATCACGTGGGTTGACTTCCTCATAACAGGGCCAATCCCTTTGCGACAGCATGCCACAAGAGTAAAAATGAAACTGGTGTCATCGGTTGGGCTCCTCACAGCCTGAACCCTAAAGACTAAGAGCGGCGTACAGGTACCGGTTTGTACCGGCGGTACATTTTAAAATTCCGACGGATAATAGTTGCACTCACAGTATTCAAAACTGTAAAACGTGTCGCAACGTTTTGTAACAGGTATAAAGCGTATGGTTTCCCATTGCACAATGATTTCGGCTCGACTGGATCAGCATGTTATAGTTGGAGTATGCAATACTACCCGGCTGAACCTTTACAGTTGCATATGTTTTTGTTATAATTCATTTTGCTGCGCACGGCACGTGGATGAGGGAAACATTTTCCTAGGATCGCCATGGCGATGAGTCGTCCATAAGCGAGGATCAATTACCAATCATTACATCCACAGCAAAACTTGAATGATCTAAAGGCTTCTGCGTTGAACGTCCCCCATCGACCCAAGGTTTCGGTAACCGCCCCCGAATGACCCAGACATGTGTGATTGCGTTGCAAGCTTTCAGTAGCGAGTCTACCAATCTGGAAGTGGTGCGGGCATCTTCACGTGGGAAGGTCTTAATTGGGATCCAGCAAATGCGGTTTGTTTGCCACTGCACGCATCAGCTGCCGTTAGACAGACGTTCAACTCGCCAGGCTCGGCTGCCTGCTCCATGAAATGCAGTAAGATTTGGCAAGGTTGCTGAGCTAGTACTGTTTGCTAATAAACGCCCACTATCACTGGCTAGTGTTGGACCTAAGCGGTTGCTGGCTCCACAGGACGTTGAAAATACGTAGAAGCCGTACCTACGTCAAGCTTGAACTTGTATCAATCTCCTGGTAACAGCAGGTAACAGTGCATTAAGACATAATCCACATCGCACGATGCAGGTTTCTCTACCTTCTGCCCGGCACCGCCCGTATCCATGTCGCGTCTTGATACCGGTGGCGCGTGTTTTTCACCAACCGGGGTGTGACTGTGGCGCGTGTCCCCTGGTTCAGTTCTGCTGTTCAATTGAGCTGACATGCATGCCGTGTTGATGACACAAAGGGTAAGAACGTCAGCTACTTGCTTAAGAGCTGTGCTAACAAATCAAAATGCCGAAATAAAGTTACAAAGTGTACGTCAATGTGTACGGCTTCGTACACACCAACCCCGCTGACAAGGGCGTCGAATTGCCTGTTTGTACGGATACAGTTGTTGCAAGCGCACATATGGCAACGACATACAACGGCGTGGCGGAAGGTTAGTCAGCCAGCTAGCCAATTAGTTCAAATCCTGCTATGGCACACCTAAGCGCACCTAAGTAGTGTGAAACACATTGTCTTCTCTTTCTCAGTCAAGACACACAATAAAATTATATGTACACTCTCCATGCGTGCTGAACTGCATGATCCAAACGTCCTTAAAAATACACAGTGCATGCATCAAGTCAGGCCCGGGAAACGGTCCTGCACATTCCTATTGTGCTATACCTAAACAGTATACAGGTGGTAAACATCCACGATCTAGCTACCCTACCCTGCGTGTCAGTAACCAGCACGCCGTGCGCACACAAAACAACGTGGCATGACGCAAATGGACATGCACCCTAAACTCACCAGTAACGGGATAACACCAACTGTTCTTACGCAACAAGACGGTTCCAAAACAATTCCCACGAAATAAACCGTCCAGTGTACGGCACCATGAGCTCTATATGCTGAAGTACAGAACTCGGACTAGAACCATGCAGCAAACCAAGAAGTGCATACTTCCTAATACTTTATCCCTGTTCCGCGCGCTTTGGTGAAGCGGCTGGTCCCTACGCGGCTCTCCAGGGTGACGGAAGCAAGTACAACGGCATGGGTCTAGGCAGCGGTCGCTTTCTCCTTGGCGCCAAACTCCTGAATCAGGATCTCCTTTAGCCGCGGAATAAGGTGGGAATCCACGGCGGGAACGCCCTGCGTAATGGCAAGAGGAGAAGTGGCAAGGCATGTCAGCATGCAGACTAGGTAACGTACGCAGGAACCCACAAAAAATAAATACCATCACACGTACGCCGTACCGTACATTGCGCAATACCAATCGACCTTCCCGCCGCACATTCAGCAACGCATCAGCAGCCTACATATCAGCCCACCTGCCACATACCTCAAACCGATCAGCTGTCCCACCCACGAGTCCACCCACCTGCTCAAACTTCTTGGCCAGCTCGGGGTTCTCCCCAATCTTCCCGCCCAGGAAGATCTTGAAGCCCTCCACTGCCTTGCCGTCCAGCTTGGCGGGAGCGCCCATCAGACCGATGTCGCCCACCTTTGAGAGGCGAGGGCGGGAGGGAGCAGGGGGCAGCAGGGAAGGGGAACCATGTAAGACGGCAGGTACGTACACGAGAACACGACCCGGAACACAACACTTATCGCATGCATGGCGCGAAACCCGCACCTATCCTCTGTTCTTACCTGTGCCTGGCCGCAGCTGTTGGGGCAGCCGGTGAAGTGGATGCGCACCGGCCGGGTGAGCTCCAGCTGCTCCTCCAGGGCCTGAACCACCCGCACAGCGCGCTGCTTGGTCTCCACCATCGCGAAGCCGCAGAACTGGTTGCCTGAGGGATAAGGGGTTTGGGGAAGAACAGAAGGAGGTGGGGTGTGGGTCAGATTCGGCGATGAACTTGATGGGCGCCATGATGCATGGGATGCACGAGGCAAGTGCGGGGTGGTGGGGCTGGGGATCGGAAGTGACACGTCGGAAGTGTATCGGTGGATATCTGGAGAGATCTTGTAACGATCCCATGTTGTCAGATTGTAATGTACGTCCCCCGGACTCACCAGTGCACGACACCATCCCACGCAGCAGCAGCCCGGGGTTGACCTTGAATCGCTGGAAGAGCGGCTCTGCCAGCATGGCCGGGATCTTCTCGTCCGGCACGTTGACGAAAATCACGTTCTCCTCGCACGTCACGCGTACGGTGCCGTCACCGTACTGCTCCGCCACGCGCGCCATCTCAGCAAAGTCAGCCGCCTGATGGTAAGGAGGGTTGGGTAGCGGGTTTCGGCACGTATAAGACAGCAATAGACTCCCTCCGTGGCTACCGGTATCTTACAGCAAACAAATGCACAACGCATAATGCGCGGACGCGCTACCATCATGCACGCTATTCCCCAGCCGTACGAGCGCTCGAAACTCACATGCAGGCGGCCCGCCGGCACGCACGCGCCCACCCAGTTGAGCCCCGGCTGCCGCTGCGGGTGCACCCCCATCAGGTCCCGCCGCTCCCAGGGCTGCTCGTGGTGCACCTGGGGGTGGGTGAGGCATGGAATGGGCAAATGAGGAGCGGGATAAGACGTGGAAGGATATGAAGGGATCGGCTTAAGGGACATGGGATTGTAAACATGGGGACAAATGGACGTCATGGTGTCGCAATGGTACGGCAACCAAGAAACCAAATAAACATTTGTGCGACAAGAGGTCTACGACTCACATGCACGGGTGGTGCGAACTCCGCTCCGCCCATGTACTCGGCGATCAGCTGCTTGAACTTCTCCACCCCAATCGCCTCCACTGCGTACATTAGCCGGGTCTGCTGGCGGTCGCCGCGGGGGCCGTGGTCCCTGAGGGAGGAAGAGGGTCGCGACATTGAACATTGCATGAGCTTTGAACGTAGATAGATGGCAGAACCATGCATCCATCCAAACATGCCCCATAGACCCATGGGTCACCTCGCAATCGGTCAAAGTTCTCAACACCCACCTGAACACGCGCAGCAGGGCCTCCGTGAAGGGCATCAGCTGCTGCTGCGTAATGGAGCAGCCCAGCGGAATGGAAACCACGTTGCGCTTGATGGAGAACATGCCGCCCACAACCACGTTAAACACCACCTCGCCGCTCTCAGGGTGCCGTACGGCCTCGTAACCGACGTCGTTGATGTGGGTGTGCGGGAAGTCGTCTCGCGTGGAGGAGATGCAAATGTTGAGCTTGCGGGGCAGGTTGGCAAACTCCTGGCGGCCCTGAGGAGTGAGAGGGAAGGGCGAATGGGCAGATAGGTGTGGTGAGTATAAGGGAAACAACCAAAGGGGCTATCCAAAGCCAACCACAGCAAACGGCAATCAAGGAGGACGGCATTACAGGACGGACTGAAGAGCTGCTAGCAACAAGCAAGCTCCTTCCCTGCTTACCCTGCCATCGTTGAAGAGCATCGCCTCCATCTCCCGCAGCAGCGGTCGCGTGTCGATCAGCTCATGTGGGTCGACGCCAGCAATGGGGTTGCCCGTGAGGTTACGCACGCTGTCCATGCCGCTCTGGAAGGACGTAAGGCCCACGTCCCACAGCCCTTGGATCACGGACTCCGCGTCCTCGAGGGCAAAGCCGCGAAGCTGAATATTGGCGCGTGTGGTGATGTCGGCGCAGCCGTCAGCGCCGTACGGGGCAATGGTGGAGGCCAGGTAGCGGAGCTGGCGGGCGTCGAGCTCACCGTTGGGAAGCTGGATGGGCGGTTGGAGAAGGGAAATGAAGGAGAGCGGAGCGGAAGGGGATGTGGGAAAGAGGCAAAGGAGCTAAAAATGAGGGCTAGCAGATGGAATGGGGCATAGTGGAGAGGGAGAGGGTTTGATGAACTGGCCAAGAAGGCATGCTCGACATGCACCAGCAAATGGCTGGGATGAAGGAGGGCGATGTGGCAAAATGACTGGGATGAACGGTAACGGCAGCAGCAGCATCGAGGAAAGGTAATTGTGGCTCGCGCATACCTTTAGGCGCATCATGAACTTGCCGGGCGTGCGCTTGCCGCGATGGAATAGCCCTGCCCACTTCATGCGGATATCAACATCATCAAGGTTGAGGTCTTCCCACGTAGACTTGCCCTCCTGAAGTAGCCGTGACAGCTCAAAGACCTCAGTCCAAGCGGTCGAGCCGCACTTCTCAACCTTGATCTTCTCAAACTTATTAGCCTTCCTGTCCAAAGCACGGGCACGGGCAGGCTCCGGCAAATGCTTAAGACCGCTGCGCTCGCTGATGCCGACCGTTGGCACCGCCGGCGCCGGGGAAGCCGAAGGAGCCGGGGGCGCAAGCGGGGCCGCTACTGCCAGCACCCGAGTGGCCAGCACACGAGAAGAGCAAGCCATACGGGCGTGAGCGCGGCGGCTTAGTTGCTGCTGAGGTGCCATCATGTTAACGAACTTGGAGGTGAAACCAAGATACTGTGCAAGTGCGCGCTTAGCTTCGCGCCACAGATGAGTACGCTCCGGGAACAGTGTTTTAGAGGAAACCCTGAGCGCTATTCCTAGTACAGGAAGTTGTTGATTGCAACGACAAACGTTGTAGAGGCTTGAAACTATACAAGATTATGATCAGTGGTTGTTATCCAAAAATTATAAGTAAAAGGACATTATATGTGCTGCAAGTTCTCCACGGCACCAGGGCACCCTACAGAAGGGCCGTTGGGACCATGTGACTTTCGTACAAAAAGCATACGCGAAAGGGCCATGGCCCTCTGGGTAACCCTCTAGGGTTCCTACAGTAACGTATCTTTAATATATCAAAGTTCATTTACCACTATCCTCCTGTGTTACTCACCATTAAAGAGTAATGTCACGTGCGAAGACACTGACACGTGGTGCCGAGTGCCGACCCATACAGAAATGAAACTTTTGCGACAAGGACAAAGTAAAGGTACATTAAAATTAAGTGGCAAAGGCTGTGCCTTTTCCTTCCTGAACCCTAAATACCATGAGAGGCCTACTCAAAGTACATTTTCCTTCCGATCAGTGTGTATATGCATGCATAGCTAAAGGCAATAACTCACATAAAACCTGTCATTTGCCAGTGCAAAAGCAAAACCGTTTTTTGTGTACCGGTAGCCGGGTCGGCTCGACCGGATGCATTAAGCGTCTCAAAGCTATTCGGGCAAAGAGTTAGCATTTTGTATAAGTTCTTCAAATAGCACTGTTATAGGGCACGGCATGCGAGTGAAGGAAATGTTTCCTATGGCATGGCGGCGAGTCGTCCATAGCCAACATAATAAGCCAAAGCTTACAGCACTAGGCATTCGTGCTAGCAATTGAACAGCATGCTTTTGGTGTTCTCTTAGCTTCTGTACGTTTCACGGCCTTCGTTTGAGGAGAGGAGTGGTGGAGGAGTGAAGGGTGCCCAACTGTGCCTGGGCAACTTAGAGGACGTGGCCCTCCAGCTGTGCGTCGCCTGTGAAGTGCGCGCTAGCGAATGAGGGGGGGCATGCATGGTGGTCTCGTGATCGGAGCTGGATCCCCATGGTTATTAGGGCCCGGGGCCCACCTTGCTCGCACCGTGTTCCCATCGTGTTCCCGTCCATGCATGATCCGAACTGGCGTAAATAAGGCACCCCACAAAGGCACACATTTCTACTGAGTGTTTCAAACCAACCCAGGTGATACCCCATGCTGCACACGCCCCTGTACCCCCGGAACAAGCCGCATGTTACTACCTTGCTCGCACCGTGTTCCCATCTATCGTGTTCCCGCCCATGCATTCCATGCAAATCCCGCCATGTTCCGAGGGTGCACGCATACCTACCATGCCAGGAAGGGCCTCTAGCTGATGCTGAAGCAGTGGCGGGCATCACACGATTGGTTTCGTGCTTGCCGGACCAGACTCCCACGCACAGAGGATGCGAACACGGAAAGAATACGTTGGAGCACGGGATCATATGGAAGCGTGTTTCCTGCAGGAATCTAGTGCCAAGTAATAAATTCGACATCAACTGGGTGACATTTACTGCGTGGAGTTGTAGTTATAGGCATTTGAGGCATTTGGGAGGTGGGAACACGGAACATGCCCCTCGTTGGACAGCCGGTACATTAATGGGAACACGGAACATGGATCCCTACCGGGGACCGGGCGCCTCCATGCCTCACACCGCCTATATTGGTATAATATTGGTAGGGGTGTGAAGTACGGCGGCGTGTACAGACGGTCAGGGTGCCGTGTCCTAACCATGCTTTTGTGAAGTCGGGGGCCGTGGTGTCAGAGCGTGCCGTTTGATTGCTTGCGCCTTTCAAGCAGTCCTAGGGGCGGTGCCCGGCCAATGACCGACCAATCCATACACACGCGGATACCCTGCTTGCCTATCGCTCCCATCCGGTCGGCAGGCCTACCAGTCCACCTGTCCATCCACTCACCCACCTGCCCCACGCTGCATGCCGCAACCCCGGCCCCCGCCCTTTCTGGCGCTGGACGCTGGTGTCGCTGCTGCGGCGGCCGCGGGCGTGGCTGATGAGCGCGGCGAGGGCGACATGCCGCAGCTAGCAGTGGACAGCCTCCGCTGCCGCCCCTCCTGCATGATGCCGTAATAGCATATGTTGTACTGCTTGCATGATGATGGTGGGAAGCTGAGGGAGGGAGGGAGGCTGTGACGCAAGGCAACCTCTGCGCAGGATGGCGGTGTGGCTGCGGGGGCTGCGGGTGATGGCAGCGGTGGTGGAGGGGCATCCTGGCATGCAGCGGGCGGCATGAGGAGGTGGAGTACGAAGCGGAGGGCAGAGGAGTGTAGGGGGAGCGCAGGGTGTTTGGGTTTGCTAAGCGCACGGTGTGCATGGGTGTTCGGTTGCGTATTTTAGTGAGATTTCTCATTGGAGGTGTGTGGCGAGGAAAGATAAGCGGTGGTGGGGTTTCCAATCCGCGTTTTGATACGTGCATAAAGCTACACCCTGCCATCCTGAATGACCGGGAACAATAGGATAGCCCCTGGTGGATGCCTGTGGCAACACTTTTGGGTTTGCGTGCTGCTTGCAGCGGTCCTTTGCGCCCAACGGCAGCAGGAGCTATCCCAAAAGACGGTGACTGAATCTCTCTGCCTCGACCCATGCTGCCAATCCCTCACCACCGCGCGACATAGCCGCACCTTCACGGAATAATGCAGCAAGGGAGTTGGTCTGAGGACAATGCAGCAGATCCCTGTCGGATATGTATTGAAACGCTGCATTCTCCTTTATCCTGCCTCCCTCCCCTCCACTGTCGTACAGGTGATGGTGTTAAGCAGGTTCGTCCCATCCTGTGGATGACTTCCATATCGTGCACTGCAGCACTGGCAACGTGGTTATCGTTGGGCGCAAGACGCTTGCGGACCTCGCCGCCTCCCTTAAGGATGCATGGGAGTCTCAAGGAGCAGGAGGCGCGCATCACGGCAGTGCGGACGGGTGCCATCATGTACGTCAGCACGCACCCTGCATGACCTCCCGGACAGCGTGCAGCAGCTCGTCAACGGGATTTCGGTGGCACCAAGACGGTCGCCTGCAAGCTGCAGCTCAGCGACGGGACTACGGTGCTGAAGTCGCCCTCGTCAGCGTGCACGTGGGCCCTTGTGCAGGAGTTGGCCGCGTGCATGCGTTCCGATAAGCTCGATGCAACTCTGGGACCGCATGCCAACAAGGTACAAATACCGAAGCATTAGCAACGCGACGCTGTGCACAAGGCAACCTGGTAACCCAAGGCATGGGGTCAATCTCGCGGTCGCGTGCGCCCAGGGGAAGGGGCCACTTTACAGGGTGCCAACGCCTCGTCATCCTCAGGAGGGAGTCCTTCTTGTGAATCGCTACGTCCCTACCTGTGTCCAAAACGCGTCCAGCGCCTCTGTCGACCCGAGGAAGGGGTCGTACCGTGGCTGCTCAGACACGTGCCGCAATCCCATATTCTAATGCATCCTTGCCACAATGTGCGACTGTAGCAGACGGGCTCCTTAGCTCCTTACGTGCCCGACAGCAACTTCATTCCGTGCATGATGCATCAGTAACGGCTCGACGGCCAACACCGCCCTAACATGCTACAGATTCAAGTTGCCAAAGCTTACAGCCACAAGGGTGGCGTACGGGCCACCTGGAAACATCGCCTACTTTGCGTTTAACCCCGCCTCAACGAAAAACCTTTTTATGTGTTGAGAGAATTGGCCCCCCTCCCTCGTTGCTTCACTTACCGGTATCTTTTATTTCCCCCTCCTCCCCCTTCTCTTTCAATACTACTGCGCTGCGTTTATAGGGTGTACAAGCACTAGATGCAAGGGGAGCGGGTCCCCCTTACGCTCAACCCCTGCTGCCATAGCTACAAGGCCCCTTTTTGGCCTGCCCTTGGTTCTAGGCGCTCCGATAGGCCGCGCCGTGGAAGCAAGGGAAAAGCCATAGGGATATGATCGCTACCGGGACCCCCCGGGACCCCGATACGTACGGCACGGGACCCCGATGCTTGGACGAGTATCGGGGTCAATGGGGTCCCGGCTTTACAAGCCGCAAAGCTAGCACGCTTTTACAATTGGGAATGTTATCTTAGTATAACTATGCCCTTGGTGTAACAGGAAAGACTGCGCGCTCTTTCTTTCTCTGACATGGGCAGCGCCATTAACTGTCAGTGCCTTGGCCGCTTAGCATTGCAGCGCGATTGCCATGTCTGAAAGAATTACATTTCCGCTATTGATTGCAATCAATTTTCCAGCGCGGTTTGCGCCATTCGGGATACCGGTTCCGGGTGCCGAATTGGAAGGGGTTCCTGGGAGTCCCGGGGCCGTCAATAACTTAAGGTCCCCTGGAAATTTCCTATTTAGGTAACATCGCGCACGAAGCCATAACATTGACAATGTTTCCAAACTATTGCTATGTGTAAGCCACGGAACCTTGAAGAACAGTTGTTATCACGCGCAGACAACAATGTTACGGGTCATGGAAATGAAGTTGGTGTTATGCTTCGGTACAGTGAATGTTCGAAACAACTACCTTACGTGTTTTCCTGTTGTCTGTTGTTAAGGTGTAACGTTGCTGTTCTTAAAGGGGCTGTCGTACACGTGCTTTCTTACAGTGGCTGTTTGGCACCCCTTGTTGATGACGGATAGTCGTTGTAGTTATACACAGTGAAGCGTTTCAGAGTACCGTTAGAATACTTATGCTGTTAATGTGTTGCTATGAAGCAGCATGGGCAAACGCCGCTGGACTGATGACCAACTGCTTGCGCTGCAACAAGCTGCAGAACGTATAGCTGTAGATAATGGAAAAGTTACTGTCAAGCACCTTACAGAAGCTTGAGGAACGACTCTCGATTTGCCAATGTTACAACGACGCAACTAGAGACCTTTATTTACAACACTAATCGTGGTAAAGAATTAAGGCTTGGTAGCGGCACCAATGAAGCAGCTGTTAAGCTGGAGAAGTGGAGAAGTCTGGTCCGCCACCACCCAAAAAACGCTGTCGGTGGTGTACTGAAGATGAGCAGGCTTTTAAACAAGCATGACAAACGATCGTGGCTACTGGGAAGGAAGCTTCGCCACAGATAGTGCTGCTTGAAATGGGGCGGCCCAGTGTTACAGCACGCATGGTGCGGAAACGACGGCGGAACGAACAAAATCAAAAAGGCATGGTTGCTCATAGTGAAGCCTATAACGGTAACCACTGTTTCGCTGACGACAAAGCATCATTGCATAGACAAAGGTCACAATGTTGCAAGCCGCGCTCAAGAGGAGAGCGGTATATATACGTTGTTTGTTATGAGTGCATTTCTGAAAAGGTGCAAGAATCCTTTAGCGACGATGATGAGGATGCAGGCTCGGATGGGGAGGACGAGGGAGATGACGGCTCCAATAGCCACAGTCAGGACACGGATGAGGGTGACAGCGAGGGCAACTGATTCATAGGAACGCGCTTTTCGTTATGTGCACGCCTCTGTTACGCCCTTGTCGCCAACACGCTTGTAACCCTCCGCAGCAACACAACTTCCCCCTGAGGGCCACAGACGCCTGGCTAGATGGTGCAACGTGCCCATGGGCACAATTTGTGTCTTACTCTCGCCCATGTAAAAGCCCACAACCGCGTCCCTACGCCGCAAGCTCACCATCCCAAATGTGACTCCCACGCGCCGCCCTGGTAAACAGCCGCAAAAACGCACCCAACCACCCCACCGCACCGTCACCCCACAATGCTACACACCCATTTGGGCAGGCCATGAGATCGCTTCGGTCTGGTACCCCCAAACCGGTATCCTTCTTAGTACCTGTAGTGGAAGTTCCGCCGAAAATGCATGGGCACCATGCTATCGTCACCATTGACTGCTACATACAGACTATGTGCCATAACGCTTGGGATGCATGAGCCGCAGCACCCTTAGTGCACGGACAAATGTATTGCATGTTCAGGTGTTTGAGTCCAGAACTTAGCCCTTGGCCCGTTAATCTTTCCTTAGGCTAGTTCAGGTGTATTGTTCAGCTGTATTGTACAGCAACGACACGGGCTCTTGCAGCAAACCATGGTTTGGTGTAAAGCAAATGTAAAAGCACATAGTACGTGGCAGTCAATGGTGACGATAGGAAAAAGAGGGGCGCTTGCGCATGCCTTGTCAGCTTTGCTAGCCGGGGGGGAAGGGTACCGTTTCGGGGGCAAGGGGGGCCTCGTGGCCTGCACGGCCGCTCGAGCACAGCGCAGGTGGTGAGGGGGGAGGGGAATAAATGATTAGTGCAGCAACGAGTCCCAATCCCATTTCCCGACTCATGCGGTGAGCGCATTCGGAGACTCTATGGGGGTTTTGTTTTAAGGAAAATTTCAAGAGCTGTATGATGTGGCTTCACGGGTTGGTAGGGGGGAGGGGTAGGGGGGTGGGGGACACTTTATGGCTAGGGTTTTTGTTGAGCCGGAAGATGGTGAGTGAGGGGTTAAGTTGGGGGGGGGGAGGGGGCCCGTGCGCCCCCTCAGCCTGAGGCTACAGTTAGGTCGTTTTCGCACTGCCACCTACGCTTGGGTCGCCTTGTCAGCTATACTAGCTCACCGGCTAGGGGGGGGATTTGCACTACTAGAAAGGGTACCGGTTTGGGGGCATGGGGTTCGTCATCATGGCTGTGGTATAGGAAGCCATGCAAGTAAAGGCTAGCTGGGGAATATGCACTCCTAAGAAGGGTACTGGTTTAGGGTGAGGGGGCCCTTGTGGCTTGCACGGGCTCGAGCACAGCGCAGGTGGGGGGTGGTAAAACGAGGAATCTCACGAGCTGTTTGATGGGGCTTTACCATTGGGTTCCTAGGGGGCCGGGGGAGGGGGAGGGGGGTGGGGGACACTGGATGGCTACGGTTTTTGGTAAGTCGGAGGATGTTGAGGACCTGGACGGGTGAAACAATTCATTTCCTTATTTCAAATAATTTCTACTCTGGGGAGGGTTAGGGGAGTGCAGGCGGGTAGCGGGTGGGGTTAAAGGATATCACATATCATAGGAAATTTTAGTAAGGGCAACGCAAAGGGGATATGTGGTGGCTGGATGCAATCAAATTAGTGAGGGTTAGCGTTGGGGGGACGGAGTGAGGGGTTAAGTTGGGGGGAGGGAGGGGGCCCGTGCGCGGATTGGGCGGGCGGGCGGGAGGTGGGGGACATTGGATGACTAAAGATGATGAGGCGCATCCTGGTCTGATCACATGAACGCCATTCATCACACTTCTAGCTCAATATTCGTTGGTGGGCCATTTAGCCCGTAAACATTTCTACTCTGGGAAAGGGTTTGATTGTGTGAGGGCAGGCGGGTAGCGGATTGGGGAATCAACAACATACCAACCCATAGGAAACCACAGAAAGGGCAAAGCAAAGGGGATGGGAGGCGGTAGCGTGTCACAAACAAGTCACGAAGGACAGCCGCAGGCTACAGTTCATCGACCGTTAACATGTGCCGCACACCTAGCACTGCCTTCTCTTGCTTTCGCCCAGTATGGATTGCTAAGAAATGAACAGGTACCGCTAAGGGATCTGGGTAGCAGATGTTGGGAAAGAGGTCAGGGGGCTGAGGCTACAGTTGGTTGTCTAACCGCTTTGCACGTGTGGCATCGCCTCTTTTCCTACGCACAATTAGCTTATGTTCTTCACCGCCGTTTTCTTCATGCGTTTTCTGCCGCTGCGGCCCGTTTACAACACAGCGGCGTCTCACACAATTGCGGTCCCTCCGTATTCCTCCGTCCAATCTGCAGTTAGTACGGTCTCTCCGTCTTCCTGCATCCTTCCGCGCTGCGGTTTCGCCCTGAACATCGATGATCAGCTTCCGTGCCTATTGCACCCGCACATTCCATGTTAGGCGCCTTGGCTGTGTTAAAAGTTTACGAGCTCTTGACGTACACTAACGCGAGCTAGCGTGGTCCTTCCGTCTTCCAGCGTCCTTCGGCGCAGCGATTTTGTGCTTACCACAGGTGATCACGTTCCGTACCTAATGCACCCGCATTTTCATTGCCAGGCGCTCGGGCTGCGTCAAATGCATATGAGCGCAGCCGTACAATGACGCTCTTCCTACTAGCTTCCTAACCTAGCGTCGGTTCGGCTGCCGTGCCGGCCGACGAGGCCTGGCGGGTGCTTGCCCGTGCGCTTGCCTGGCGCCCCACGCCCACCTTCCCGACAGCCGTCCCCCTGCTTCGCCTCAGTGTGCGCCTTGGCACCCACCTCCAGCTCGCCCCGGCCTACTGCGACCTCCATGCTAAGCATTCCACCTTTGTGGCGGAGGCCTGCGGGTCCCCCGACGCCCCCCCTGCCGTCCTTGCTGGTTTTCGATCTACCTTGGCGCGGCTGTGGCGTCTGCGCTGGGAGAACCAACACAAGGAGGCGCTGTGGCGGCTCGCCCTCAATGGCTGCGCGGGCTTCCCTCTGCATGCCAGCCATGCCGCCCGGGCAGCTGCGCAGGGCCGTTCGCACTCATTGGCCTGCCCGTGTGGAGCACCCCTGGTCGCCCTTGGAGTGGCACAAGATCGGTTACACTTGTTTTGGGAGTGCTTTGTGGCCCGTACCCTTCGTGAGGCCCTGGGCGAGGCCTTAGGTGCACCCGTGGGCTCACTTGATAGTGCATTTACTAGGCAACATTTGTGGTTAGTCCAACCTCCAGACGGTGTGCATGGTTGTGTGTGGGATGTCGTGGCGCTGGCCGCTCTTTCGGCTCTTGAACAGGCCCGTAGGTGGTTGTATGCTGACAACAGTGGCCGGACCCCCCTCCCCAGACGGTCCCTTGTTGTGCTGGGTGCTCGTGTTGTTGCTGATTTCTGGTCCCGCCTCCAGTCCTTTGCTGTCTTAGGTGTGCCTCCCCGCGGCTGGGACTGTGTTCCCCCTATTCACCCTTTCCTTGCAAATGCGGCTGGCCGTGTACGGTTTGTTGGCCCGCCTGATACTGCGTCCCCGCCGGCCTCCCCCTGACCCTGGATTGTTTTGCCATTGACATCCCCTATGGGTGCTCTTACCTTCGGCTCACGCCGTTGTCGACAGACTTGGTGACAGTTGGGCACTGCTGTGACACAACGCAGCAGCTTGGCAGTTGCTCTGTACAATAATTTGTTGCTTCTGTCGCGGGCTTCGCCTGAGTGCTGTTTCCCCCTCGTGGGCTTGGTGTTTGTGGAGCTGTGGCCTTGCGGGCTTGGTTTCAGGTGGTTCTGTGTCTGGCATGGCTCCTTGTTTTTTGCAAGGCATGTCCCTGGGGTAGGTTGCTTTGTTGCGGCTGCCTAGCGTGTACCGCTAGCGATTGGGTCTCTTGTACGGCTCTCAGGCTTTCAGGAACTCCGGTCCCCCTTGTAACTTTCGCATTCTAACCTAGCGTGTACCGCTAGCGATTGGGTCTCTTGTACGGCTCTCAGGCTTTCAGGAACTCCGGTCCCCCTTGTAACTTTCGCATTCTAACCTAGCGATTGGGTCTCTTGTACGGCTCTCAGGCTTTCAGGAACTCCGGTCCCCCTTGTAACTTTCGCATTCTAACCAGACGCTGGTGATTGTTTTCAGCGTGCAGGCTGCAAGTGCCTGTGTGCTTGCTGTGCAATACAACTCAAATTGCCCAAGGAACGTAACGGACCAAGGGCTCAGTTATACACCAAGGGATAGGGTATACCTCACTGCTCATTATTGACGCGAATAGTAATCCTTACATACAGGAGTCGAGCGGCAGCCCAGCCGACAAGGCTAAAAGTATTGCAAGGCAGCAAACGTGCGTCGAGAACCTAGCAAATGACAAACGGGCTGACACATACACCCTTGTAAGTTGTAACACATACACAGCTACCATTACTAAGCCGTACCAGGTAGCAAGAGCTTGTGGAGAATGGGGACGCCCCAAACAGCATTTTTGTGAAGACAAGATATATAACGTGAAAGTAACCGCAGTATTTCCAGGGGTATGGAAGTAGGCCGTCGCTGGGTTAGTATAAAGACTCGGACGTGCCTCGCCTTGCGTCAAGCAGCAGCAAGTGGGACAGCATAACAGTGCCGGACATACTCCCTGAAATGGTGCACGTGGCCGATCTGCAACATAAGGCAGAGTGGCTCATGGTAGAAGAGCTAAATACCATGCTGGAGAAGCATGGCCTGCAGCAGGTCCAGTACATTATCGAGGCTATCTACCGGCAGGGCAACAAATTCATTAGCACTGCGGAAAAGGAGGAGCTCATGGAGGTCCTCATCGCTTTCTTCAGCGCCAGTCTCGGATCGAAGGAGGACGCTGAGGCTGCAATTCGCGAGTGGCCGGTAATGATGAAATGGCACGGCCGTCGTGCGGCCTTCGCGCACCCGCTGGGCAGCGACGCGATGGACCCAAAGGAGCTCAAAATCCTCAAGGAGCAGGTCCTGAAGGCGCAGGCGTATGCCCCTGTCCGCTCCGCCGTCAGGGCACTCATCACTGCTGCTGAGGAGGTGCTAGCGTAAGTGCCAGGGAAATCTGAGGGGAGTTCCAGGCACTTTTGTTTGCACCAGACATGTTGTTGCTTGCGTGTTGCGTCTGTGCGGTTGCATTTCCTTTGTGTGTCAACCCTGTGTCAACTGACATTATGTCATGGCCTTGCAGGGAGGTGTACGTCCCCAAAGTGTGCTGAGCTGCCGGCACCTGAGGGAGGTGAGCTTTCCACCCACGTGGTACGGTGAACGGTGCTGTAAGCAGGGGTGCATCATGGAGCGTGGGGCTCCAAGGAACAGCACCCGAGCCACATGCGGAACGGAAGGATGACACCCTGCCTGCTGATGCACCCGTAATGCCAGTCAGACGACGCCTCAACACACTCCGCCGCCTCCAAGTTGGAATGTACGGCATGGTTAACTGACGAACCTCCATTCAACCGTATGCAATGTACCTTTGTCTCCTGCAGGGTGGTTATAAGGCGCTCTCCTGCACAGTACGAAGCGCCTGCTGCTTGGCACGGCAAGGGCATGGAGAACTTTGCGGGAGTGATTGCAACCGCAAAGTTCTCCATGCCCTTGCCGTGCCAAGCAGCAGGCGCTTCGTAATGTGGAGCTTCGCTCTGGCTGGCTTTTGCTACTGAGCCACTGGGCCAGGGCAGGGGCTGTGAAGCGGCAGCGGCACTGAGCGCATGCCTGGGCAAAGAACTGTGGCACGGGGCACCACCTGTATATAATGTTGCGCTGTAGTGCAGCTGTGCTGTATGGCTTTGCGGGCTGCGGGAAATGAGAGGGGCGGCCTGCTCTGCCCCAGCACCCGTGTGTACCCCGTCCTTTAGCTGGGCGGTCTTTGCATATTTTATAGTTTACCCTGCAGCAGCCGGCGCTGACCTGTACGATTAGGCCTGTCCTCACCACACTGACGGACTGCACATCCGTGTATGGCATGTTTGTTTTGGCTTGCAACCCCAACGTGTGGGATGCATGCATCTGTGTGCCCAGCGACGTGGATTGTGTTTGACGGACTAGTGTATTTCTATGTATGGGTGGTGCGGACCGTCTGCCAACCACGCACTGGGGAGTTTAGGGTGTATTGAGAGAGGGTACTAGACGTGTGATGAACACCCGCCCACACAGGCGGGCTTGCATTATGGCCACGGGCGGTCTCTGAACGGGGGCCGGCATTTGATTCCCCTTTGCTGGGCATATAATGCTTTCCTTGTGGACGTTTCCTGCCTCTATGAACAGGGTCAGGTATGGCACAGTTGGGTAGCGTATGGCTGAGTGCTACTGGTGGTACGTTTTGCTCTCCTATACAAACCTTACCCGTGGGGTCATCGGCAGTCCTCACCATACCTCCACGCACCAGCCATCAAACCCAATGCGCACAGTGGTTCCCAAGTGAGCTGAGTCGTAAGCCATGCTTAATCTATATATGCATGCTGGCCTGCCGGCTGCTGTCTAGGTGGATAAATGCGTAAGGAAGGGGATGTTGCACCAAGCATGTATGCATTCGCATAGTGCACTGGAAAGCCCATGATCGTGGTGATTTAGGGTTCAGTGTTATAAGTTACATGGCAAGCTCTTTGCTTAACGGAGCTGTGCCAATCCTCGAGGATCCCAACAGCCGTACTATACGGTGTCGTACAGACGCGGCTACGTGTCAACCAAACTGAATAAGATAATCTAACCGACGCTGACAAGGGCGCCGGAATGACATTTTGTACTGATACAGTCGTTGCAAGGGCACATGTGGCAACATACGACAAAGCAGCAACCCGATAAGTCAGCCAGTCAATCAATCCTGCGACGGCGCACCTTAGCGTACCAAGCTAATGTGAAACAGAATGTGTTCTCTCTCTCAGTCAAGGCACACAATATATATGTACACTCTCCATGCATTGCTGAACTGCACGGATTCAGTTGTAGTACAGAATGCCAGTAATAGATGGTAGACAGTCGCCACACTTGACAAATACGACAACCACACGGTACGACATTCCGAAATGTATCCTGACTACTTGCCTAGGCGCCTAGTGACAGACACGCACCGCCGGACGCGATACGGCTCACGTGTGCGGGACTCAATCCTCTTCTTCCTCACCCATGCACCCTGATATGCGCGCTGCAAAGATCTTTTCTCGGGGCAACCTGACTGATTCTAAAGAACAATCGACAACTACTAACGGCACTCTTGCGGTTGATCCCGACGGCCGCAATGACCATGACAGACGGTGATTTTGGTGATGATGATGGTATGCCAAAGCTCAACAGCTAGGAACAGACGCCGACTAGCACCACGCACCTAAGTACCAAGCGCTCCCGAAACAGTTAACCTACGGAACGGCTGTCCTGTGCCGGTGTCGTCGAGGGTGGGGGATGCAGCGCCGTAGCACGCTTCGGCGGACGCCTTCGGCGGAGCCCCACATCTTCAGTGCTGCTGGGCAGGTTGCTCTTCCGTCGCCTTGCGGTAACCACGCTGAGACCTGAGTCCGGGCAGGCATGAGCGGGTAGGAAGGGGCAGCCAGTCTTAGTACTATGCCAGCTAGTTGACCCTATGCTACAGCAGCGACAGCACGGGCAGCATCAAGCTATACACTCCAAGCTGATCACCCATTAAGCAGCAGTATTAGCGAGCAGAGGCCCAAGCACAATCCTAAACATTCACGCCTCATGCCTTAGCTACCGGTAGCCTAAACATCACTCACTTGCTCTCCATGGCGAACTTCATGGAGCCGTGGTGCAGCCCCTCCGCCACCTCCTCCGCGCTCCACTCGCGCATGTAGTAGTCCTCCTCCTGCGCGCCCTCCCGCGGGCCCCGCAGCATGGAGCCCCACATGGGGAAGTAGACGAAGAACAGGGGCAGCGTGAGGGCGATGGTCTGGATGCCCATGTAGACCATGCCATCGGCCTTGGAGAGGCTGGGAGTGGTGGTTGTACGGCGGGGAAGGGATGGAGGAATGCGGGGTCAACACAGGGATGGCAGAAGAGGGCGAGGAAGGGGAGACAAGCAAATTGAGACATGCATTGTAACGAGGCGCGAGAGGTGCCCCCTTCCTGTCTAAGCCCTGCCGCCCCCATGCATGCCCTGTCCCATAGCAGCAACCCAACCCCAACCCCGGAACTCACTCGAGCTGCCATTTCGCCTTGCCGGCAAACCAGATGGCCTGCGTAATCGCCGCTCCCGCGTTGCCGCCCGCGCCCACCAGGCCCGATACCACACCGTACGCACGACGCGAGATGAAGGGCGTCACGCCAAAGTGCAGACCGCAGGCTTGCTGGCAAAAGATGCTAAAGATGATCATGACGACAATGGTTGCAGACAGGTTGTGGTTGACCTTGCCGAGGACGATGCAGAAGACGCCGCCTAACGTTTGGATGATCCACAGCGCCCAAAGCCGGCCGCGCATACCAAAGCGCTTGGCCACAAGGTCAGAAATCATGCCGCCGCTGGCGCGGGAGAAGAGGTTCATAAGACCGAAAATGGCACCCAGGGCTCCCGCAACGGTTAGGTTGAGGCCGAACTGGTCAAAGAGGTACTCGACGATGATGTTGTCAATGGTTAGCTCGACACCAAAGGAGTAGCCGTACGTGAGGGCTAGGATCCAGCTCCTGTACGATGTACGACAGGAGCACGGATAAGGGGCAGTACGGACAAGCAGAAAGCCGGACAGTACGGAAAGAAAGAATAATTCGGTCCGTGGCAAAGGTGTACGGTAATGCACGCATGGTACCCATCACCCATTCACCAATTACGTGGTAACATGAACATGAGCACTATCATGCAAGAAACTCACCGGTAGTTTCCGAGGCCGCACTTGAGGACAGGCCACAGCGCGCCCTTGGTCTTAAGGGTGCCGTCCTTCTTAAGGTCACGGTAGTCCTTGCCGGACGGGTGGTCAATTCCCAACAGCAGCGTAGACAGCGCATTCAGGATGTAGATGCCACCGGGGACAAAGAAAGCCCAGCGCCATGCCTGAAAGCCCGGAACACCGGTGTTGCGAATGCCCTGGTAGATGAGAGGCATGATAAAATGGCAGGCGCCGCCGCCCATGTTGCCCCAACCGGCGGAGATAGCATTGGCCGTACCGACGATGCGCACGTTGAACATACTGTTGGAGTGGGTGGGGAACGAGGAAGGGAAAGGGAACGGAGGGCTCAGCGTTTGTTGGGGCAAAGGTGTGGATACTAGGCTAGAATGGTCACAGGCAACCTGGATAAGAGGACGCAGAAAACAACAAGGCAAAAAGCATTGCTATCACAGCTAGCATGGATATGGCATGAGACAGGCAGACGTGGTGGGGTACCAGCAGCGCACCCAACTGAACACTTACGTTCCACACCAAAACTGGCAGCATACGAACATGCAGAGACTGCAGCCGATGAAGAAGCGCGCGACCGCGAAGGTTGAGAAGTCCGTTACTAGCGACATGCAGAATACGGCGGGCGCGGTGAGGAGCATGGTTGCAGCCGTGCCGTACCGTGGACCTGTACGGGGTGTTGTAGGCGAGTGAGGAATGGGTCACACCAGAGATTAAGCTACATGAAGATGGTCAAAGGAAGATGACAGGCTCGCTAGCTCATAGGAGTAACTTAATGTGTACTAGGGCTTTTGGCATGATGGCGAGCTACTTAGCCTAGCAGGCACGTTCGAAAGGCAGTAGTGGCAGGGGATAGCAGCATGGGGCTTACCTACGGTATCCACAAAGGCGCCCATAAAGAGACGCGCTGCGATGGCGCCGCACACGGCTGCGACACCTGCGTTGCCGAGCTCGGACTTGGTGAGCGAAAGGTCATCGCGAATGATGGGCAGCAATGCTGCAGGAGCGAAGGTAGCCAGGAAGGAGACGAAGAAGGAAAACCACGACAGCTGCCAAAAAAAGAGGGTTTCCGGAAATCAGGCTTAGCAAGCAGAGTGGATATATAGTAGGTGGATAGATGGTTGGCTGCTAAGGCAAAAAAGGGTCATGTGATGCTAGCAAGACGTGAGGGCACCTGTACCCGTGCATAAGCCTTGTGTTACACAACTGCAAACCAAAGCAGATGTGCCCAGTGTAAATGATATAGAACCCTAGTGCATCCAAAGCTTTAGGAATGCCCAAAACCGTGAGCGACTCGGCTCGTTAACCTACATGGAAAGCCATCATGTGTGGCTGTGTAAAGGTCCATGGCCGAACCGACTTGGACTTTCCCTCCGAATCCAACTCGTATGGAAAATATTTCATAGGCTTTGAAGGAGCCTCGCTCTTCCCCACCACTGCGTCGACTGTCGTCACTGCCATATGTAACTACCCTCAAGAAAGTAGAGCGCAAGCGAGAGTTGTACTGATAACACTAATGCAGCGAACTAATAGAACGGTGATGCCTTACTGATGCTAGAAGGAATTCTTTGACGCTAGCGCAATGACAGTGCACAGGTGAACTTGTGACTGTAGGCTTAACTGTGCTGTTAATGTGTTTATAGTTGGCTAGAGAGTGCAAAGGGCTGAAGGGTCGCCGTCGTACAGCCCACATGGTCCTAACGGTGCAACGGCTTACCACAGTGTCACGTGGACGAGCGGGACACTCCTATCGGCAAGGACCTTTAGGAAGCCATGCAGTACCTACTTCTTCACTTTATATCTTTCTATATAGACTTGATAAGAAACTCCTTATACCCAGGATACTGACTCAGGCTTATAAGGTCTTCAGCCCCGTTTCACTCACTACTTCATAGCCTTGTCACCAGGAATGTATTTTCTTCTTCTCCCCTTAGTAGCCGTGCTTATCACGGCGCCGAGTTGCCTTGCGGAAAGCTCTCCATCGGCACCTAAACCCAATTCACCTAGTAAGTTCCCTCGTTGTTTAGTAGTGTGGTGAGCCATACCCTAGCTAATGCTGTTGATGATAGCGGTGCTTTTGCTAGCTCCTTGCGCCACTGACCGTCGCACGGATGTACTGTAATACTATACACTTCTCTTATACGTGCAGCATACACTACGCTTGCCAACTACACCGGACAATTCGCGATTCGCGCCTACCGTCGCGACTCCGCTGCTGATGGTTGGCAGTCCCATGCCTGCAACATCTCCGCCTACGGCGCGCCTTGCAACCAGCCGCCCTTGGAGGGCAACAGCGACTCTCAAGTCAAGATTGAGTTTAATGTGAAGAATACGTCCGCCCCTTTCCGGACTTGGAAGAACGGCACGCCTCAGGAGGTTGTCGTACGCCTTGACTACGCCACAGTCTCCCAGGTCGACCGCGGCTGGCGCAAGAAGAACCAGGCTTACCCTGGGGTGAGTCACTTGGGTCCTGTCTGCGCCTTTACTATACCTCACGATCCGCAGTTTTCTTGCAGCTAGCGCATACAGCCAACTATGCCAAACAGTATGCAGGCCAAAAAGCCCCTACATGAAGTCAAGTTTCCATCTCTGTTGTATAGCCGCTAATCCCCCCATGTTGCCCCCGTCCCTGCTCCTTTGCCGCCGTCCCCCCCTCACCCTCACCCACAGCACGGCTGGCATGCCAAGTGGACTCTTGCTACCCTGCCTTGGAGCAGTTCTGGGGAGGCCGTTTGGAACCTTAGCGATGCCGATGAGGTCACCTCTGCCGTACTTTACGCCGAGGTCTGCGTCATCTGCAGTTTCGAGGATGGAACCAAGGACTACTGCATGTGCGATCGGCGCAACAGCGGCCCAGCTGCTATTACCTTTGAGACAGTTGCTGCGGGGTCCATCACGCCCAGGATGCGTGGTGCGGCTATTGCGCTGTCGATCTTCTCTCCGGTCTTCCTGATTGTGTTTGCGATTGGGGATAACCTGTATTATAAGCGCACTGGACGGGCGCTACGGTTTGGAGGGTGCTAAAGGGCTTTGGGGGGGTAAAAAGACGTTCTCTGAAGCCTTGGGAATGCATGGGGTTGCTGGCTTGGGGTGCAGTGTATGCATGGAGCCAGCGTGTACAAGTATGCTTTGTTGTTCCAGGTATTTATTCAGCACACTATGTTAGCTTGGCTCATAAGCGACAGATTTCGCACGAACTTCAACGTGTATGTGTGTCGTATAGCACTGGTGTTACTCGCATTTGCGCGTTTGCGTATGAGAGGGAGTGACAGGCATGTTCCGCGTGTTGTTAGGTAGGAAGACCACTAATCAAGTCCGTTAGTCAGGCTGTTTGCATGCTGCTGGCTGAGCATGTGCGCAAGACATGACCTAGGCATGTGTGTAGTACCCTGCAACTAGCGGTGTCATATTCGCAGACGCGATGGGTGGGTGGGTTCCAAACCCTGAAACTCCGACCACTCTTTTCTTGCTCGATAAGTTCGGTGATGCCCCACCGGGCGTGAGCCCCCATGAGCGGGCATCGTCTTGTAACAGTGAAGGTTTATGAAGACGTCGTCCCCCGGTATTAAGCCAGCATGCCTTAACTAGCAGCTCTAGCGTTTGTGCGGTCCTCAGCTTGTCATGTCGTACGCGGTACATCCTTCGGCCAGCACCTCCCGGCCAAGTTCAGGACTATCTAGGGCTTGTCAGGAGATCATTGTTCACGAAGCATTAATTGCATGCGTAGGCTTGGCGCATGTCGTGCGTCCTCAGTTTGCGTCAGAGAGACTTGGCGCATGGGAACAACGGCTAATTAAAGACTGGGATATGGTGCGCCTCGCAAACCTACCGGTACTCGCTGTAAACGTGCCCCCCTACCTTGCGTCTACCGCCAACTAGATTTCTTAGCACTTCTTATTCCAGGTAACCGTCATGCATGGCATGTATGCCGCTGGCTAGGACAGCTAATAAGGACACTGGGGTGCGGACTTTGACGCCAAGCGGGCTGAGATGCACTTGTAGGCGGGGCTGGCGGGCCGCCCCGCTGCCGAACAACCACACGGTTCAGCCGCCCTATTACATCCTGCCTTGCATCTAGTGCTTGCAGAGCGCAGCCCTTAGTTTGCGCGGCCTAAGAGCACGGCCTGCGCAGCCTAAGAGCACGGCGGCTGATGACGGCTGTACGACACAGATTCCAGATACGCCGTGCCAGAAGACCGCGAACAAACCGCACCTAGAGCAACGCAGCTACAACATTTACCACAAAACATAAGCAATAGCACGTGCACAAGCCAGAAAGATACCCGTCTTGCCCACAAAATGCACGAGCCATCAAGGGGGCACGACGTGCATGTCTGTCATGCTCCACCAGGGGCTGGTGCCGCCGTCACGACTGCGCCGCACATACTTCCTGTTTACCTCTCCCTTGCTGCGGATCATGCTACGCTGGCAGTTCCACACATACACTTGGACATCTTGCTCAGCCAAAACCAAAAGAGAAGCTCGTGGTGAAACGTACTTGTGTGCTGTCGTTGCATGCATCGAAGGTAGGCAAGCCCTAAGCGGCTACTTATGGCTTGCCGAGCGAGACCATGGACAGCTTCGTCATGTGGGAAGTGTGGCCGGGGTGGGACATGTAAGGCGTGTCCAGATGGGCTGATAGCCCGCGGGCCCATGGTGAGTGGGAGGGCTGGGATATCCCCACATGCGAGGATAACGTGCATCCAACCACACCTACCCGGGGAGCAGAACACAAGGATGTGCGGGCCTGGGGCCTGTGGGTCTTCTCTTGGGGGTCCTAGATGTTGTTTGGCTACCCGTGGCCTGGCTAGCTCACGTCTGTGCCCTACCTCACTCCCCGCGGCAAGCATGAAATCCTCAAGGGGTTTAGGCGATGGGGTTTAGGTGATGTGGTGAACTCGCACGGGAACCGCCCAAGGTCTGAGCGGGCATGCAGATGTTGCAAAGGTATTGGGGATTGAGCATAAGATGCATGTTGTCATGGATTGCCCGTGATTCGACGAGCTACGTCGCGAGTACGAGGGTTTCCTGAACTTTGCAGTAGGTTCTAGAGGGAGATCATTACCTCGTACCCCTCCGGAAGCCCTGGATAGCGACCTGAGTCGTGTATGGGAGGACCCGCATGTCTATCAGGATTCATCGGCACAGAGCCCCCGAACGGCTGCCCGTAGGGGACCCTGACTCGGCCTAACTTTGCTTCTCACAGTGTCCTTGGCCCCCTGGCTCGTACGGACGCACTGTACACGCGTACAGGCTGTAACTGTAACTGTTGTTAGAGGGGTCAATACCTACCATACAAGTCTGTGTATACAATGCTGTCTGTTGTCGGTACGGCTTTGCAAGTACCGGTACAGGCGGGTTGCCTGCCTGCCTTTAAGCAAAGGCAGCGCACGGGTATCTTCTAGTTGTACCCCTGCTGTACCTAAGGAGGAGCGGCGAAGTCCGCACACCATGCCAAACCCTTCGCAGCACACATGCCGTTCGACGCCATGCTGGCGGCGGCTCCCAGTAGGGCCGCCAGCAGACGGGGGTAGCCGACTGGAGTCGCTCGGAGACAGCATGCATGACAGCCCGGCAAAGCGCACCCACTGCCTCAGCATCACATAGCCGGCAGCGGCAGCGTCTAGTGTCTTGCAGCGGCCCTCGGGGGAGCGAGGGCATGCCGGCACGCTGGATGAAAGCGCAGCGGAGTATCCTACACAGCGGGCATAGTACTTCAGCACATGGCCTGAACCCTGTCAGGAAGCCAAATGGTAGTGGTTGGTAACCCTTCCTAAGCTGCATCACTATCTACAGCTGCAGCACGTTTCAATGGAACCCAGCTCCCCGGTGCCAGAGCAAGGTCTGCGCCCGTAGCCACTGTGCCGCCGCAATAGCCCATTGCCGGACCGGCGCCAGACCGCCGGTCCCTGGTACGGTCGCCATGGTAGGTTTGTATTGCGCTGAAAAGATATGCCGCGCATTGTGATTTGGGTGTCTCGCTCTATCCGCATCCGGGCGTGGAGTGCTGGGCACCTTGCTGAGAAGACCAGCAGCGTGCGTTTGATGGTGTCTCCTGAACGCTGCTGCTGCTGCCGGTATTAAAGCGTGACAGTGCCGCCAGTGCCGCATGCATGCGATGGCCACCAGGCTGGACGAGCAGGCCGTGTCTACGGTGTTGGCAGGGCCGCGCAGACCAAGTGTGTACGACAGGTGGCCGAAAGTGACGGGCAGCGCTGAGGCTGTCTCACTGAAGGCAGTAACGGCTGGCGCCACCATTGTAGTGGAAGTGCCGGTAGTTGTCAGTACAGCATTGGGCATGCAAATCTGGGCATAATTCTGCACGAGGGATTCATGCACTCATGACCAGGACTGTCATGGTGCATCGTAAGCAAGCAGCAGGCACGGCATGAATTTGCAGTGACGCATGCAAATGGGCCCAGGACACGCAACACCACTCCATGCACCCTCACCTGCCTAGCGTTCGCAACCGCCAGCGCCACACGTCTGACAAAGTTCCCTGTTGCCGGGCCACCACCACCCTGTTGCCAGCACCACGGCCGCCAGCACCTCCGCCGCGCACTCCATCAGCAGTTGCTGATGCGGGTCCTTGAGCACTGCTCGTCCGTTAAAGTTGAGACGACTGGTCTCTGATGCTCTCCTACCTGCATACCGGGTAGTCCGCCCAGACAGCCCTGCCGCTGTCTGTTTCTGCGTTCGCTGCCTGCATTAAACTTGGTTACCCTACTGACCCATGGTGCACTGTTGCCAAGATTACCGCTAAGCTGACTTGCGCCGTGGTTTCTGGATCCGTACAGGTGGGTCACGGCCTGTTGCAACCGCTGCCCACCCCAAATGCGCCCTGAGAAAGTGTCTCTATGGATTTTGTTGCGCTGCCCAACAATGAAGGGAGTTACGACTTTGTCCTTGTCTAGTTGACCGCCTAACTGAAACGGCACACCTGGCTCCTACCACAAATGGTTACATCGCTGAGCAAGCTGCCCGCCTGTTCTTTGGTAACGTTGTACGTTTGCACAGAATGCCTGTTAACGTGCGTGGTCTCTGATTGTGGCTCTTAATTAGCAAATAGGTTTTGGGCTGCGTTGGGTGAGCTGCTGTCCTTGCATGTCTATTTGTCGACTGCAAATCACCCTCAGATCGATGATCAGACAAAGCGTGTTAACCGCACGGCCATGCTCAGATGCTTGCGGACATGCGGAGGCCGTGGCGGAAAGGGATTTGACTTTCACGGCCGTTGGCACGGAAAGCTAGTGCTTAAAGGGTCCATATGTGGTATGGTACATAGAGTATGAACACGCTCGGTTCTGTGCGATACCTGACACGTCAAAAGTTCTACATGGGTGCAGGAGAGCTATAGGTCATACAGGAACCGGGTAGTGGGCTGTGCTTAAGCTTTGTCAGGCGGCGGGAACGAACATGGAGAGAGGTTAGGATCTAAACTTGCAAGCGGATATGCAGTCAAGTCACCGGCATCTCCGACGTTGGGCGTTTGTTGGCATTAGCTTGTGATTTTTGTGTCCAATTTTTTCGCGCGGCTGTGCGTGTCCCAAATGTCCATGCTTCCATAATGCATACTGATAGTTGATGGGGAAATACGTGACGTTCAATTGGTTTATTACATTTAAATGGCATGCCGGCAATGCACTGCATGTTTTGACGATAGCCGTAAATTATGCTCTAGGAGACATTGCATGGCAAAAAAACGCGCGTCAGGCGTGACTAAGAAGGCATGAGAAGCATGGACGATCCATGTTTTAGGCGTCTCCTCTGTAAAATGATAAAGATGTTGCCTCTCATTGAATGAGTACAAAGGACTGTCTACGTCTCTCGCGCTGCTGGCTTCCAAGCATTAGGGTTTGCGAGTATGTAAACCAAGTTAACTCGGAGTAAAATTGTAATCATTTTTTTGTTTGCTATAGTCAAGCATGCAAATGTATTTTGCTCGACGCACGTGCTCACGTGCCAAAGGTCGCTGACAAATCACTGCCACGTGAATCGTGCTGTAGGGGGAAACGCGAGCTAGTTGTGCAAAGCAACTGGATAAACCAATGCAAACAATGATCACGTCGTGAAAGCGCAGCGACCATACTAAAGGGGCCACTACAAGCCACGCGCCCTTTTAGCGTACGGCGAACAGGTGGCCCAACGACCAGCGAGGGGGCACCCAGCGAGAAGGTTATCAGCACGTACATAAAAGCACCGAAGTTAAAAGGAGCACACACCTCTTCCATTAACAATTGCTCAGTATTCCAGTACGCTTACGTGCACGTGACACCGGTTCAATCTTTCGTCGTCTTGCTGCAGAGTCGTTTTGCTGAATCATATAGCTCATATAGGAATAGGAATAGATTTGTTTTTAGTAGTGCTTTCCTGGGACCTGTTAGTCGAGCAAGCAGTTCACCGGTCACGTACCTGTTTCAGTATCTTAGCATCATAAGCAACATGACAGCATCCGAGCCGATTTCTGGTGCTATTATCTCTCAAGCGGTTGAGCACGGTGCGCCGTATGAGCCACCGTTGACTCCCGACCATCCTGAATGGCAGTTGCATGTCCCAGCGGCTCAGGTCGACAAGAAAGACCAGAACACGCCTGACAGCTGGGTTCGTCGTGATCCTCGCATTATTCGCCTCACCGGTCGCCATCCGCTCAACTGCGAGCCGCCCATCGATGTCCTCATGAAGTATGGTTTTATCACTCCTCCGGCCGTTCATTTCGTTCGCAACCATGGGCCTCCACCGCGCATCACCTGGGGCGAGCACCGCGTTGAGATCAAGGGCTTAGTCGATAAGCCGCTGGTGCTTACCATGGACGACATTTTATCGCTGCCATCCGTTACCTTCCCCTGTACTCTCGTTTGCGCCGGCAACCGCCGCAAGGAAGAGAACATGATCAAGAAGTCCATCGGCTTTAACTGGGGCTGCGGCGCTGTCAGCACCTCGTACTGGACCGGGGTGCGGCTGCGGGATGTGCTGCTGCTTGCCGGCGTTAAGGTATGTTTGGTACTGGACACTTTCCTCGCATGGATGCTAAGAGCATGGGCACACAAATTTGCAGCTCAACCTGCCCTGGATTTGGCTACTTGATTCTGTGGCCTTATCCTTACCTGCCCTCTCCCCATTCCTTCATTCTCCCCAGACTCCTGAGCAAGGCGCCAACTACGTGCGCTTCCGCGGCCCCAAGGGCGAGCTGCCGCGCGGAGAAGACGGCTCGTACGGCACCTCGGTGACGTACGGCAAGGCCATGGATCCCGCGTCTGACGTCATCCTGGCGTACAAGCAGAACCATAGGTGAGCGTGATAGCCCTTCTGGGAGGCTATCCTGTCCTAGGGCGTGCAACGGGCTGCTGTCCCACGTATCTGCCGTGTCATTTTTTCATCAGGTGGTTGACAAAGACCCCAATTGCTCCCCTCGCCACTTCCAATCCCTCCGTTCAGGTGGCTGACACCGGACCACGGCTTCCCGGTCCGTGTGATCATCCCCGGCTACATCGGCGGCCGCATGATCAAGTGGCTGGAGGAGATTGAGGTGGCGGAGACGGAGTCACAGAACTTCTACCACTTCATGGACAACCGCGTGATGCCGTCGCACGTGGACGAGGCTCTCGCCACGGCGGAGGGTGAGTGTCATGAATACGGTACTACAGGAGTTAAGAACAACTTCATTGCTGCAGGCCAATAGCCCATGGTGTTGGCTGGCAACCTTAATATAGCGCCTCGGCTATGCCATTGCGCTGTTGCCCCTATCGATGCATAGCTCATAGCCTGCTAATCCTTGCTCAAATTAGGTCCTTGCGTTGCATTACGTTAACCCCTTCTTCCCCACCTTGCGTACATTCAGGCTGGTGGTACAAGCCCGACTTCATGATCACGGACCTCAACATCAACTCTGCGGTGGCGCGGCCCTCGCACGACGAGGTGGTCCGGCTGGACGCCAACAGGCCCTACACCATGAGCGGATACGCGTACGCAGGTAGGAGAGGGGGTGGGGCAGCGGGGTCACGTAACAACATGACTGTACGGCCCTTGGCTCAACTGTTATTCAGCTAGGCCCTCCTTCAGCACTTGCATGCTCCTTTCCTTAACCCCTAAACCCCACGCCATACAACTACACGCCCCACTTCAAGCATGCTGACATCCGGCTGCTGCCCACCTGCCACCCATTCCCTCCAAAGGTGCCGGCCGCAAGATCATTCGCTGCGAGGTGTCCCTGGACGACGGCAAGACCTGGAGGCTGGGCGACATCCAGAGGTTCGAGAAGCCCAATGCGTACGGTGAGCCAGAGGAGGGAAGGGAGAAGAGGGAAAGAGAGGCGTGGAACGCGTCGTGCTTGCTTCCTGTCTTGCCTACCGGCCGCGACCGATCGGTGCCTTTGCAGACCGGCGGGCATCCATGCGAGGGAGTGCTTTGCATGCATGAAAGACCTTTTGCGCACCCCACGCCCTGAGCCTTTGGTAGCTATCCTCTTCAACGCGCAACTACAACACGTGACACACATTTCACCCTGTTGAGGCTGAACCAACCATCCCCTTGCTAGCTAACTAACCAAGCCCGCCCCTTCCCACTCTGGTTGCAGGCAAGTACTGGTGCTGGGTTCACTGGACGCTGGACGTCATGACGTTCGAGCTGATGAGCGCTAAGGAGGTCCTGCTGCGCGCCTGGGATGAGTCCATGAACACTCAGCCGGCGGTGATTACCTGGAACCTGATGGGCATGCTCAACAACTGCTACTTCAGGTGAGGGTAACAGAATTTAACAACGGTCATCTGCTTCTTGCTGTTGCATCCCCGGCCTGTGGTACAGACGCTCCTTACTAGGAACTAGGAAGAGCAAATAGTCCAGGACGTGCTTGGCTTCAGTCAGCAGCTGCGGTTTATACTCCTTTGTCCACATAAGGGCAATCAATCACCATAACCAACATTCTCATCCACTTCCCTCTTCACCCTTTCCTCCCCAGGATCAAGATCCACCCGCACGTGTGCGCTGATGGCGTGCTGGGGCTGCGCTTCCAACACCCAGCGCCCCTCGAGCAGGGCGAGCTGGGGAACGTGGGCTGGCGCGAGGAGGAGGCGCTGGTAGCGCAAGCGCTGGCGGCGGTCAAGGAGGGAAGCGGCGTGCCGGCGCCACCGCCACCGCCGCAGCCCACAGCGGGAGCGGGCGCGGCCGCGAGTGCGCCTGCTGCCAACGGCACCGCGGGACCGCGGCAGTACACGATGGAGGAGGTGGCGCAGCACAACACGGAGGAGAGCTGTTGGTTCGTACACGATGGCAAGGTGAGGCGGGGAGGGGCTGGTCCTATCGTGGACTTCCCATATAGGTCGCTTTCTGAGCATGGGCCTTTGTTGCCAATGATGGCTTCGAATCCCCTGCACCTTTCCTCATGCGTAAACCAACCTTGTTGCTTCCGTGTGCTTCCTGACCCCATGACCCATGGGTCACCTCCGCCCCTGCCTCCTCACCCTGTCTGCAGGTGTACGACGCCACTCCGTACCTGGAGGAGCACCCGGGCGGCTCCGAGTCCATCCTCATTGTGGCGGGTGCTGACGCCACGGATGAGTTCAACTCCATCCACTCCACCAAGGCAAAGAGCATGCTCGCGCAGTACTACATCGGGGAACTGGTGGCCAGCAAGTCGGCAGACGCAACACCGGCAGCGGCGGCAGCACCGGCAGCACCGGAGCCGCAACCCGTAGCTAGCACGTCGGTGAGTGACACCTTTCCTATTCAGCGAGCTGCGTGTGTTCTCTACCTCTATTCGCTATCTGCATGCTTGCTGCATACACACATTTCACTACTTCCGTACTTAGCACACATGCATGCGAATCATCATTCTCCCCCTTGACTCTTGCTCGTGCCTTCCAATTGCCATACCCTTTCTCACTTCCCTTTTGCTGCTGCCTGCCTCGCTACCTCTTCCCCTGCCAGGGCCCCGCCGCCGCCGCCCCCCTGGTGGCCCTCAACCCGCGTGCCAAGGTGTCGCTGCCCCTCATCGACCGCATCGAGCTCAACCGCAACACGCGGATCTTCCGCTTCGGCCTGCCCAGCCCCGAGCACCGGGTGGGGCTGCCCGTGGGGAAGCACGTCTTCGTGTACGCCAACATTGGCGGGGAAACCGTCATGCGCGCCTACACGCCAGTCAGCGGGGACCAGGAGCTGGGGCGACTCGACCTGCTCATCAAGGTGTACTTTGCCAACGAGCACCCCGCCTTCCCTGCCGGCGGCAAGATGAGCCAGCACATGGAGTCCTTGCGCATTGGCGACTGCCTGGACTTCAAGGGCCCGCTGGGGCACTTTGTGTTCGAGGGTGCTGGGTGCTACACGCTCAACGGGAAGAACCCGAAGCAGGCCACCCACATGTCTTTCATCGCGGGAGGCACCGGCATCACGCCCTGCTATGCGGTGATCCGGGCGGCGCTGGCCGACCCACGGGACACCACGCAGCTCAGCCTGGTGTACGCCAACAACACGGAGCAGGACATCCTCTTGCGCGAGGAGTTGGACGAGCTAGCCAACAACAACCCCGACCGGTTCCACTTGTGGTGAGTAGCGGTGGGGATGTGCGACCTGCGACCGGTGCCTACATTGTTTGCTGAGCGGCATGTTGGTTGTTGTTTGGGTCACCAGAGTTCGGGGGTTGCCACATCAATAGCCAATAGCCTGTCGATGCTGTCTGCCCTTGTCCATCCTCACAACTTGCCAATTTGCGAGGTCTTTAGGCTAACTGGCCCCCCTTTCCGTTGCTCCCATGCCACCCCTCAGGTACACGGTTGTCGAGCCCACCCCCGAGTGGAAGTACGGCACGGGCCGGGTGACGCAGGACATGTTCCGCGAGCACCTGTTCGCTGCTGCGGGCTCCGAGCGCCTGGCGCTCATGTGCGGCCCGCCGCCCATGATCGAGTACGCCTGCCTGCCCTTCTTGAAGGCCATGGGGTACGAGAAGGAGCAGATGGTTCAGTTCTAAGCGGTGCCAGCAGTGTACCGTTGGGATGGAAGTCTAGCTAGCAATGCGGGAGGTTGCGGCTGGTTGCTGTTTGGTGTCGGTGTCTTGCTATCGTGCGTCATCGGTTGGAGATATCCTGTATTATAAGCGCATGGAAGGGCCCCTTGGTCGCCCTTGGTGAGGGGGCTCAGGAGGTAGGGGAGCGGGCGCATGTTATGTGGAGTATGGGCATGTTTTGGCTATTTGCTGTTTTACGAACTGTCTCATCAAGGCCGACGGGTATGTTCGGCTTTTCGACGTGATTTATTGCTAATATTGACGCATGACACATACATGAGAGGGATTGCTGACGGTGCCGCTTTGTAAACGGCGGGCACGGGCTTAAGGGTGAGTGCTGCGCGCTGGGTGCAACACAACTACACAGGGGGAGCTTTGAGCTAGCTAGCCCACTGGGATGCGTTGCAATAGAAACGTGCATAACGTGTATGTTAAGCAGGGAGTGGCGTACGGCAGTTGTGTGCGAGTACGGTAGCCTATGATGTCCTTTTCCCAGTCCGATAAGCATAGAGTGGAGAGTTTCCTGTCATATGATAAGGATGCGGATTATTCTGTTTGTAACACGCAAGTGTACCGTACCTCGTGGACAAGCTTTATCTCATAAGCCTTTCTTGGTTCACGTGCTTCCCCTTTTGCTAGTAGCCTCCACCATCACACTGGCCCATCCAAGCTGGTGTCCAGGCTTAGTCCTGGTTGCTGTTGCCCTTGTAATGGTAGTTGTTGTTTCAAACCCAGGGTACCGGCATGCAACCCATGCGAGCTGTCTCGGACGGGGACACTTTGCACACACAACCCCTGAGGCGACAGGATTTCCACAGGACTTCCCTGCATCTCACAAAGGCAAGGTCCTAGTTGGCATAATGCCGCTTACGAGGAGACATGCATCACACATGACTCTGTAACTGATTGGCGTGTGGCATGTGTTGCGCTTGTTGCCACTGTGCAGTCGTGAGACGGGAATGAGACCTAGTTTATGTATGCGTACGTAACCCATGCCGGAGTACACCGTTGCATCTTATATACGCAACATGGCACATTCGCGTGGGTTTCAAACGGGGAAGGTTCATGCAGAAGGAGTCTAGAGTACTGTCCATGGCGGCGACCCATGGGTCATGCTGCTGCCGTGGCTTCAGCTCTTCTCTGACTCCCCGCTTTAGCTCATTGGAACTGGCATTGGTTATAATAGTGGGTTGCAGCCTTACACACCGGTCGTGTCCCAGTAACATCATGTGTCACCAAGCATCCCTTGACTGCGGCAGACGCAGCAAAGGCTTAGTAAGAGAGGGGGTGGGAGACTAGGTCAACAACAGGTCATGTGGCCGAACGTTTCTTGGTCGGGATAAACCTCATCACCAACGAGCACGGCTGCTAACAAAACCTACGAACACACGCTACTAGCGACGTTGGGTTCTCAGCAAATCGGCCGGAACGGCTGATGCACAACCCCGGCAGGGTCATGCATCCCACGCAGCCGAACCAGTGTCACACACAGCACGAAGGCGACGAGCCAAGTTGCGTTCCTCCCACTGACATCAAGCCAAAGTCAACATGACCATTCCACTGCCACGCCGGTTGACGTATTTGCCCATGTGCATTAAGTTGTTAGCAGCTCAACACACTCAAGCCGACCCCGAGCAACAACAGTGGTCTCACAGAGGAACAAACCCGGCAAACAACAACCCTTCAGGTAAAGTTTGTTCGTCATAAGCAATTGCAAACAATGGTCAGACGAGAGGGGTGTATATGTCCGTACAGCCATGTAATGGCGAATTTCAGGGGCCAAAGAAGGCTCCTTTGCGCATGCCAAGCAGCTGATAATGGTTCAGCCCGGGCCTTGCAAAAGCAGAAACGAGGTGCTTGCAAGACACTCTGCCTGCTAAGGCTTAACGAGCCTCGCCACTCCGTCGTTAACTGCAGTTCATTAACTCCTGAGTTATCAAACAGCAGCAGTTAACAACCGAGACACACACTCCGCTCTTAATACCGCCCGATAATGTCGTTATAGCGTCTGCAAATGGCTTGGGGACAGAACTGCCGTGAGCGAGAGCCGACAGGCAGATCATCAGATCGCTCTAGCACGCCTTAGAACCAGCAACAAATTAGCAGCAAACAAGGCATTCATGAAACACACAAGGGTGGTGTCTTCTTAAGTCGTCCGCTTCAAGTAACCTTGCTACGGCCAAGTAAACCCACCAACGCCTACCAGCTGAATTAAAGCCTGTCACACCAGCTTAGCAAGACAGGTAAAAGAGAACCGCTATCTACGAAAGTAGCAGATGAGGCGGCGTCAGTTCATTTATCAGCAGCACTCGGATATCCAAACCACGCACTTAAAACAACACGCTCCTACTCTCCACTCAAGAGGGTCACTTGCGGCTGTGCTGGGAAGGACACAACCGCAAACAACTCACATAACACAATGATCCGTGCTCGAAACATGGAATTTGCATCAAAGTCCAAGACGTGACAGATGGCCCGCCATGGCCCAACAGCAACATGAAGCCGAAATCGCAGCTTTCGTTGGTAACCCTTTAATAACCGCCAAAAGCATTAACTGTCTCCCAAGACGACGTCCGGCCCCGTGGTCCCTCTCTCGCCGCATGCTCTTCATCGTTTACTCCTCAGACCCAAAGCAGGCAGCACTCCCTCACCTCTCGTGCTACCCACCATAAATTTTAGGATGCACCGCTACCCTCACATACGGAATCCATAGTCACTTGAATCTCCCCTGAACGTTCTTTCCACTGCTGCTCCCTTGCATGCACCTCGCATCTTTTTGCTTCCACTCCACTTTCCCTCATCTCCATTGCCTTGCGATGTTGTTATACAATCCGCAATGTTATACAGCCGAATATTGATAGCCACTTCCCTAAGCAGCTGCTGCAATCGTGCTTCTTGTTCTTCTCCTCTGATGCGCCTTCTCACCGCCTCACCCTCCCATCCCTCACATTGTCAGCCTCAGCCCTCGCTCGCACGCCCTCCTCAAGACCCTCCACGCAAAAATAAACTATACTACCTTGCCTTAATCCCTTTCTCCCAGTCGTCTCTACTACAATGCCCCTCTCAACTAGCCAGGCTAAGGCCCGGCTGCTTAGTTCTCACCGGGCACCGTGGTGTCTTCCGCGCCCCGCAGCGAGCAGGAGCCGCCCATCATGCCAATCAGGTGCGACACGCACTCCTTCTCCTTCTGCAGCTCGTCCTCGCTGGCGCGGATCTTGGAGCGCAGGTACTCATCCACGATGAAGTCGTCGCAGATTTCGTAGTCTCCGTCGCCCTTGGACCTGCGTGGGGCAGGGGTGGGGTACGACATCGTACGACAGATGGTACGAAGATCAGCGAGAATGGTATGAGGCTTTGTACGGCAGTCCATTTCTGCATGCCACAGATGGCCACAGATGCATGCCACATTCATGGCTCAATCGCACACCAGCGCCAGAACTGCGAGCCCGACCCCTGCATTAATACCTGCCGTAACCATCCTCATCCGCAACCCTCATGCTTACCGGCAGGGGAAGGAGAAGATCAGGCCCTCCTTCACGCCGTA
This sequence comes from Astrephomene gubernaculifera, assembly GCA_021605115.1. NCBI lineage: Eukaryota > Viridiplantae > Chlorophyta > Chlorophyceae > Chlamydomonadales > Astrephomenaceae > Astrephomene > Astrephomene gubernaculifera. The sequence continues at coordinate 429,527 of BMAR01000051.1, read as the reverse complement.
AGGGTTGCCGTCCGAGATCACGCCCGAGGAGAAGCAGTCGCCGGGGGCGGTGGGCGTCACCAGCGCACGAATTGCGTCGGCAACGGACACGGCGGTGGAGGCAGCGGAGGAGCGGCCCCACTTCTTGATGAGCGCGCCACCGCGCAGGGCCACCTTGGGCGTGAACTCCTCGCGGAACCACTTCATGTCGCGGATAACGTCGGTGGCGGGGATGCCGCCGATACGAGCGTTGATATAGTCGGGGACCTGATAACCGGGTGGGGTAAAGGATTGGAGGTGAAGTGCTGGTGGGTGTGTGTGCGCTGCAGCGGCGAGGATGGTTGCTAACCATGCACCCTTTCCCATACACATGCCATTCCTACCCTGACGTACGTACGACGCCCTCGCACGGCCCTACCTGCGTGGTGGAGTGGTTGCCCCACACCGCCATGCGCGAAACGCTTGTGTAGAACTTGCCGCTCTTCAGCGCCAGCTGGCACTTGGCGCGGTTCTCATCCAGTCGGGTCAGCGCGTGGAAGTTCTTGCGCGGGATGTTGGGCGCGTTCTCCATGGCAATGAGCGCGTTGGTGTTGCAGGGGTTGCCTACCACGAGCACCTTGCAGTTGCGGCTGGCAGAGTCGTTCAGCGCGCGGCCCTGCATGTGTGAGGAGAAGAAGATTAATGACAGTTAGGTGTGGTTAGGTGCGATGGCGTACTGTTGCCTATAGGTTTGCACATAGATACGTTCCTTAACACAATACACCTAGACCAGTCTAGGCCTTATAAACCATCATGAAGTGATGGAGCACACGCAGTGAAGGTCAACATGTATATCGGTAGTACGTGTTCCACAGGTACAGCATGCCTGTCTAGTGCGATGTATGCTGTATTGGAGCAAAAGCGGACGAAATCGGGCGTTTGTAGATCAAGGTGGTGTTAGGCTAAACCGGGCGCACTAGTCTGATTGGAAACAGATATTCACATAAAGGCGGTTACTAAGAAATGCATAATGGTCAGCTAAACAGCTGTCCACTGCTCCACTGTAATGGGGTGCGTTGTAGCCATTAAAGCGCTTTAGCGAACTGCCAGCTAACGCACCTGAACCTGGAAAATTTCGCCGTTTTGCTGCAGCAGGTCGGCACGCTCCATGCCGGGGCCACGAGGCTTAGCTCCAATCATAAGCGCCCAGTCAGCGTCGCCAAAGACCTCATAGGGGTCAGTGCCAATGCTCACCTGGCGAGGCGGTACAATGAAGTAATGTACCCAGTCAGAAACAAACACAACGATGGTCGCAACGCTAAAAGGAGATTACATTTAGAAAGCAAGGAAAGGTTAGCGTACCTCGCGCAAGAGAGGGTACAGGCTGTCCTCAAGCTCCATGGCAACGCCCTCCAAGGCCTCCTTCGAGCGGTCGCTCCCAAGGAGTTGAAGCGCAATGGGCTGGTCCTTGCCATACACCTCACCCGAAGCGAGCTGTGGAAAGAGTTCAAGGGCAAAACAATAACTGTAAAAGGGGCCAACGACCAACATGTGGCGGACTACTCCAGATGCGGTAAACTCCCAGGACTATGTATCAAAATGGCGGGGTTGCATTCTTACCATAAAGAGCAGGTGGTTGGAAATGTTGCCGGAGGCGCCAGTCACAGCGACCTTAATCGTCTTCTTCCAAGTGCGAGTCAACGACGGGTCCTCCTGCGCAACCAGACGCAAGCTGGTAAGCTTTGTATACGTGCGCGGGCCAGCGGGTAGCGTCGCTCACATTTTGGGTGTCATAAGACAGACGGAAGACGCCATAGGCCTTCTTTGCCTCCTGAACCGCGGCGGCGGGCGGCGCTGGGGCAGCTACCGACCGAACTTTAACCACAGAAGAGCGGCTCACAGAAGAGCGGGCCGCCTTGCGCGAGAGCCCTGCGGACGTCGCAGGCGCCGGTGTCAATGCAACACAAGGCGACCGTGAAACGGTGTTCAACAACCTTACCCGCATCCATACGCTGCTTCATGTTGAGGGCCATCTTGATGCTCCTGTTTACGAATACTTAGCACTCAATATTGCAGAATAAACTAGTCGATGGGAGGTTGTTGTTATTTGAGGTTGCTACCGTACAATATTATGGACGAGCAGGAACAAGCTTGCAATCTACGATCCTGGGCTGTAACCGTTTTATCTGGAGATGCTTTTTGAGACGTCAATGTAAATGCAGTTGGTAAGCGCTTTTGGATAGTATGAGCGGGAGGCCGACTGGCGGCAATATATATGGGGCGCGGTTTAAAATCCTCCAATATTCTGCCGAGGGAACCCTATGGTGTCCTACTACACAAACACAAACAAGTTCTCCAATGTCCCTACCCACATATTGTGGTGTAATGCCTTCTTATGTGCGTGACACATATTATGCTTGCATTGTAAGCACGTAAGGATGGGCATATTCCCATAGAATTATTACATTATTAATGCGTGGGCCGCTTGATACGTATAAATTACTCGGGAGGGTTGTCCTGCGCTTTACACCGTTTTTGGCTTGCGCACTTGCCCGAATCGCCGGCGTGGAGAACAGGCATTGCATACTTCCTCGAGAGTACGCTTCCTACATGTTCCCGCAAGGAAACGTTCGTTCCCGGGAGCACCACCTGGCGGATGGGCACTACTTAGCGTTTCCATGCTAAAGAACGCAGGCCCATTCCGTGCAGTTCCTGCACACGGGACCATACGGTATCATGCAATCGCGCGCCGCCTTTGACAGCTTTGCCTTCGTTCCGCAAACATGTGCGCACTCTCCTCCGGTCACTAGAGGATCCTCCGCTGCCCGCCACAACAGAACCCTTCGTGCGCATGGTAACGGGGCCATCCTACCTAAGACACCCTAGCCGGCGCCCATGCTACCTTAACCGCCCTAGCCGGCGCGGGTGTTGTGCGTCAAACAAATGAACCCTCCTCTGCCATGCTGCTCATTCTCCTATGGATGATGTTCGGGGCCAGCACGGGTAAAGGACAAGTGGACTGACTCGTGCCCTGGCTAGCAGGTCCTAAAAGCTTTTGCTGGCCCACTTGCATAACACCATGTGTCGTACCTGGTGCTGAAGCATGCCAAAATCCAGACCCGGAGGCGACCAGCGGATGGCCCCGGCGGCAACCGCATAACCACCTGGATGCACCAGAATAAACTGTGCTGCAGCGTATGGCTCCTGCGTCTATTAATAGGTCACAGCAGTTTCGGTAGCGGAATTTTCACAGCAAGGACTCCTTAGTTGCAGCGTTATCACTTACCAGTTAGGCAACTTCATGCCAACCTTCACCCTGCTACTGCTTGGCGCAGTGCCATGGTGAGGCCAAGCCTTTTCGGCAAGCATCTGGCATCCCTTGCGCATAATCGACTAAAGCGAGTTTCTGCGGGTACGTTTAGCAAACTTCGCAAGCAGTACAAGAGCACTTTCGTAATACACATACAAAATCTTTTGATTAGGAGAAGAGACCCACCCCCGACACGCCTATACCAATATCAATTCAATAGGTCAGAGTATATGGAGCTGGCACGGCGTCACTGCCAGGCTTACATGGCTGTTCAATGGTGCTGCGTACGGAACCCTGCGTTTACGCGGCTGCCGTACACAACATGCGTATTGCGTAAAGCAATCGCTGTAACGCCATGTACTACTCTCTTGCTGTTGATATGCGGTTGTAGAAAAATCGTCAACCCGCTCCCTGTGCGGATCTTACTCATAATATAATCAACTGACGGACTGTCAGAGGTAGCTTTGGCTGAGCTTTTCCTTGTGTACTCGTATGCTTGTATTACTATCAATATAAGGGCATATAGATAGTCACGCATACTCCACACAACGAGTTGGTGAGGAAATGGCACCTGCAAGCGAGGAATCCGACGCCTTGGAGAAAAGCTTGAAGGATCTGAAGCTAACGAATGAGGTGGGAAAGCAGCATGATGCTGTACTTGCCCAACTTGCAAGGCCGCGGGCCGCGGGGAAGTCAAGCTAATGCTGGAGACCCCTTGTAAGCGATCCCTTGCGGTGGCATTGTACAGGAGATGAACAAATTTGAAAAAGCATTCAAGGATCCCGAGTTCCTTAAGCTGTTCGAGGAGTATGCGAAAGAAGTTTCCGACCCGAAGGTGTGCAGAAACTTCGGGTTCGGACAGCAAAAGCCCCAGCTGTTGGGCTTTTGATATGTCGGGAGGGACTTGGGGTGTATGAGAAGTCCCTAACCCTGATTTATACCCGACCCAAATGACGAGTAGGTCGATCGTCTACTAAGGCTAGGTAACGGTGGGATTACCTGAATTAGTGCGCACACTCTACTTCAACATACCTGACGCCCGCTATAGAGGCGCCTGCTTTCATGCCATCTTCACCTGCAATCAGGTCAAGGCTGAAACCGACCAGTACCTCCGCCAGCTTGAACAGCAAGGCCGGGGGGAGGACGTGTACGGCAAGGGGGTACAACTTGTCGTACCAACGGCCGGGCTGGTTATCAAGACCAAGATTCTTAGTACAGCTAACGGCAACAGTACGGCAAGCAGCGGCAAGCAGGAAGGCGCGGCTGTGAAGCAGCAGGGCGGCAGTGGTGGCAAGGAGGGCGCTGCTGCTGGCTTTACCGTGGGCCAGAGGGTGTTTATAAACGTCTGCACCAGCGACAAGGTAAGGACTAGCAATGCCCTGCACCTTCGGAGCCATGCCCAGAATGCCCTGTGCCGGGCATACACGGCACCGCTTGCTTGCCTTGTTGTGTGTCGCTTTATCCCTGCATGAGTGCCCCTTCTTCCCATAGCTCCCTAGCTGCCTTCCGCACCCACTTGACACCCACCCAAGTGCTCCCAAGATAATCCCTCCAGCCCTCAGCTTCGCCCTAAATCTCCCTCGACCTGACCACCCCACCCCACCAGCGCCGACGCTATTGCGCAGGTCTAAATCACTACCATACCCGTGCCGTCCCGTCGCCTCATCCCTCCTTATCGTCAACTCCTCACGCCCTGACGCCCCCTAACCCACGCCTCACGCCCCGCCCCAGGTTGCCCGCTACAGTCTGGAGCCCGCTCGGGACGCCAGCGGCCGGGTTGGCAGGAAGCTGAGCATCCCCCTCACCCTGGGGCCCCTGCGCATGGGAACTGATAAGCAGGGTGGGTGCGGGGCAGGGTGGGGGTCAGGGGTGGGTGCGGGGCAGGGTGGGGGTCAGGGGTGGGTGCGGGGCAGGGTGGGGCTATGTGTAGGCGCAGCGAGGGACTGGGACTGTGCATGCATGGCTCCTTCAACATGTCGGGAGTGGTGTCCCCTACCAATGGTGTCAGTAAGCTCGATACTGGTACCCAGTTGGCTTCACCAACATCCCCCACCGCCCGCCGCACACTGCGCCCCATGCAGGCCAGCCCGCTGCTGTGTACGATTTTGTCGTACATCCCGAGTCGCTGGAGTTTGCGACCAGCAACGAGGCGGCCATGGGCTCCCTAGCGGAGACGGTAAGGCGGGGCTTGGTGGTGCGATTGAGTAGGTGGATAGCGGAAGCGCTCCTTATGCCCATATCCCCGCACCCAGGTGTGGGGGTTCCGTGCAAAGCAATGGAACAGTACTTAAGCGTCATGCCGACCCATGGGCCACTAAACGTCTTCCTTGGGCCTCTTCGCTCTTTCCCCTTTTGCCCTTTCACATAGGCTCTGGAGCAGGTGGAGACGGTGAGCCGCTGCCGACTGGGTCGCCAGTGGCGCCGCCTCAACACGCGCTTCAAAGCCACGGAGGGCTGTACGGAACCTCCCGTACAGTGCATCCGTACGGCGACCTCGGAATCGGAAGGTGGAGGTGCAGGAGGGGCGGAGGCGGTGGAGGGCAGGCTGAGGCCCAAGCCGGACGTGCCGGGGGTTGAGCTGCCAGGGCAGCAACCGCGACCGGCGTCCGCTGCGGCACCGGGCGGTGCTGCTGCTGCTGCAGTGGCTGGGAAGGGCGCAGAGGCGGGGAAGAAGGTGGACGGAGGGGCAGGAGGTCGCAGCGGGTTTTCGTTTGACCGCCCTAAGGACAAGGCGAAGCAGGCGGCACAGCAGCAGCAGCAGGAGGAGATCAAGGTGGGTTGGATCTTGGCGGGTCCGAGCGAGGAGGGCAGCGTAGGAAGGGCTAGACAGGCACTTGGGCCGGAGAAGCTTTGCCTGCCAGCTTTCTTATGCCTCCTTGCCATGTCGCCCTGTCGTCTGCTTTGCGATTGTCATGCTGCCTTTCTCTAAAGCCCCAGTATGCGGCCAAGTGGCTCCCTTCCAAACTGCTGTGCCCACCCTCTCCACCTTTTACTTTCCCCTCCCACCACTCCTCCCTCTCCCTCCCTCCTCCCTCCCGCAGGACCCCGCCCAGCCCGGCTACCGGCACCCTGACGGATCAACCACCCCGCAGTGGCAGCTGGTGCACCGCGGGGAGACGGATCTGGCGGAGGCATGGGGCGACGCGGGACGGGGGCTGGCAGTGGGGTTCAGCGTACCCAAGGTGAGGGGCGACGAGAGGAGGTGTTTAGATTAGCTGGGTTCCTTCGAGTGATGAGGGGAGGGATGCGGAAGCGCCCGGTGCCCCGGTACCCTCCGCTGGCAAGCACCCGGTGCCCCGGTGCCCTCCCCTGGCAAGCGCCTTCGGAACCAACACTCCGTACCAACACACCTTACCGCACCTGACCCCACTACCCGCCACTCCCCACTCCCCTCCTCCCCAGGAGCTGCTGGTGCGGGTGACGCTGCCCGAGGTCGCCTCGGCAGCCGCTGTGGACCTGGACGTGGGGCCGCGCAGGATAACACTCAAGGTGGGCGGGGGGGGGGCATGGAGAGCAGCAGGGGCGCGCATGGGGGCAAATAGCTACCGGTACTACCCGTACTCCGTTCTCCATGGAACCCACCTCGCTTGTCCAACCTCCGCCGTATCTTTTCCCCGCCCTTACCCTCGCCCATGGGGGGTTTAGATAAACTGAGCCGCGAGGAACCACTGACCGGTTTCCCTGCCCACCCCATGCGTCAGGTGCCCGGCCGCTACCTCCTGGACGCGCCCCTGCCCTTCTCGGTTGACGACAGCAAGGGCAAGGCGCGGTTCGATAAGGCGCGCAAGCAGCTCGAGATCACGCTGCCCGTGCTGCCGCCGCCGCCCCCGCCGCGACCCACGGTTCCCATAGCGGTGTCATCGCCGCCACCACCGTCGCAGGCAGCAGAAGCGGAAGCGGCGGCATCCACATCCGCGCCTGAGCCTGAGCCTGTACGGCAGCCTCACAGTACGGCAGCGGAGGAGCATGGGAGCTCCTCATATGGGTATACTCCTGGGGTAACGGAGGGGTCAGAAGCAGTAGCAGCTGCTGCTGCAACGGCAGCGGCAGCAAGCGGTGGTGGCGAGGTGCTGTCAGAGGAAGGCCCAGCATCGGCAGCAGGAGAGGTGCGAGAACAACAACATACGCAGCCGCGGCAGCAGCAGCAATCAGCGCAGCGTGATCTAACGGAGAATGAACGCAAATGGTTGGAGCTCCACTCAAAACAGCATCAGCAGCAGCAACAGTCATCGCAGCAGCAAGAGGAAGCTGGGCCACAAGGTGCGGTTGGAGGCTCCGTTGCTGCTGGCGCTGCTGCGGCTGCTGGGGCTGCTGCTGCTGCCGGGGTGGGTGCGGTTACCAGCGAGGAGGTTGAGGCGGCGACTGTGATGCTGGCGCCTCGGTTGCGTCGTGATCTCGCCATGGAGCTTGATTGAGGCGCGGGTTGCAGCACGTTAAGGGCGAATAGCTTGCTCGCCAGCTGAGATCTGGGGTGTGTATACCGTGCGTGCGTGCGGGGCGAGTAGCTCCTCGGAGAGCGTGCATGCATTGTGTCGATCATGCGAGTTGCAGCGGTTGTTACGTCTAGGGAGTGGCTGGCAGAGTGGGAGTAGCAGAAGTTTGCGCTTAAGCTGTACACGCTGTGGGTAAGACGCATGTCATGATGGACGCATCGAACATTCTTGTGGCGCACACGTACACAAAAAGAACGATGGAGCCTTGTTGTGCTCTTGGCTAAGCACGCGCGATGACGCTATCCAGTGGCTTGGACTGCAGGGAGCTTTCATTTGCAGGTGACATTGCACCCTTGCAGCTGTACATTGCCTTCTCTCACTGCAAGAAGAATTGCAGGTCGCAGCAATTGTTGCCAAGAAAGCAAGAACGCACAGCACTTGCACGACACGACACGTCGGTACAGTCAACCTTGGTTGACGCTGCACCATCTCAAGAGTTTCAAAATAGATTATAAGTTACACAGAGCGACGAGCAAAGCTGCAGGTGTAAACTTGGTTTCCGATATAAAGCCTGAGAGAGACTATATGTTCATCGGTTCTGACACAGCTGCTGCGCGCCTTTGCCAGAACAAGAGAAGGGTTGCCTGACAATTGATAAGTTTTTTCCTTTGTAGAAGCACCAGAAGGCCCTAGCACTATGCAGACGGAAGAAGGTCCAGGCTACTCGGACATGGACACAGGCGGCGGAACTGGCGCGCGAAGCGACCCGAGGGACATTCCCCGGTAAGCAGCAGAGCAGCACATCGCTTTGCTGCAGATAAGAAGACAATTGTATGGCTCAAAATAGAAAAACATTCCTATTAGCCGGCATAGGCTTGCTCGTTGCACTAAGCCCCGCAGCATCGCAAGGAATTTGCCTTTCACGCTGTGCTGTTTGTTTGGGCGAGTGGAACGATGAGATAACTCCTCTGCCCAGCCGCGGTTATATAGAAGCCTCTGAAAAGGGCGTCTATCTCAAGATCAGGTTTTAGAAATTCTTCCCTCTGCCACGGCCCATTCCTACAGCACCGCTGCGTCGAAGCACCATGGAAGCATCTACCCAGGCGCAGCCAGCGCGCCCGGCGCCGGCGGCAATTACGGCGGTGGCGACGTCCTCCCACGCGACCAACTCCCTCCGTACGGCTACCGAGTCGGCGACGAATTAGTTGGCCTGCCGCGCGGCGGCCTGGGAGCTACCACAGCGTTCGGCGCAGCAACCGTCGAGGCAGGCCGTGCCACCGAGGGCGGCGCCGGCGGCGCAGCAGCCGGTGCCACTGGTGGCGGCGAAGCGGCAGTGACAGCGACTGCGCCGGCGGCGGCGGCTACTTCCTGGCCGACTCATGGTCTGGGCGATGGGTTTGTGTCGGGCGGACGGCACGTGTTGTATTGCGGGGCGGACATTCCGATGGAGCAGTTGGAGGCAGGGCACTGGCACCATGCACAGCGGCCGCGAGGATGTGAGTGTGGTGACCCGTGGGTCGGTTACGCCTCCTTTCGAGATGGTCCATCGCATACACAAAAGGGGTCATGTGATTCTCTTGTCATAGCAAGCCAAACCACCAGTACAGCCGTGAAACATGATGACCCATAAGCCTGGAACCCGCTTCCCTGCTTAAGTGACCTCCCCCAAACCTGTTGTCCCAAACCGCATGCAGGCAGCCCGCTGCAAGCAGCTGCTGGCAGCCCAAGGTCACTGAACCACCGGCCAGGGTTTCTGCTGACACGCCGTACTGCCGAGCCTGGAAGCGGTCATGTTGCTGCCTCAACAGGCGGCGCATGGTCCCCGCGGTCCTTCAGGGGCGGCGAAGGAGGTTCACATGGTGGCGGGAGTGACCCACGGGTCAAGCAGGGCCAGCTGCAGCAGCAAGGAGACACGTCGATGGCGGAGGAGGACGTGGAGGATGACGTAGTCGAGGTAAGGGTTGCCAATCGGGCAAGGGATGAAATTCAAGGTCATTCACTCATATAATGACTGCAAGAGCTGGGAATGAAGAGCCAATCATTGACCCATTTGGTCGCTGCGAAGCACGTATCGCAGCACGTATCATAGCGCCATGTGAGCATTTTGCTCGTCCTAAATACAAACCACACGATGCGTTCAAAACGTGGGCGCTCTCCGCAGGTCGAGGCGGACACGGCGGGTGGGTACCATGTAGCTGCAACGGTACTGCACCCAGCGGACTCCAACGACCCGCAGGTGTGTTTTGTTCCCATGCACTTTGACACTGGTGTCGCCCTGCTGTCACGTGTATCGGTATCGCTCCCATGCATGACGCACCTTAACACTGGTATCACTGGTATCACGCTGCCGCCAGCGCAATCTGCCTGCCTGCCTACCGCTGCTGTTGTAACACGTCTGCTTGCATGCGCCCCATCCGCAGGAGTTCGTTGTGACGGCCACGGCGGTAATCCCACCTTCGGGACAGGGCAGCGGCGGCGGCGGCACTGCCTCCTATTGAGCGAGTGCCGGTGCCGGCGATCCCGCCGGCAAGGGACCGAGAAGATGAGCTCATGCTTGCTACCTGTAGGAATGGGCCGGCAGAAGCTTGCAGTGTAACTCGATCGCACATGCCGATGCCATGCATTGATGTGGGTGGGTAAAGGACTAAGGACCTGAAAGTTAAGCATCGGAAGGTGATGCGTGTGCTTAACTAGGCGTGGCAAAAGAAAAGACGATGTCATATGGAGAGGCAGAGGGAAAAACGATGCAGCGGCGGTGGATTGCTGCAGAAGGGGCGGCAATGATACCGAACGGTAGCTTGCAACTTTGCTGCGCATTCGTGCATGGGTATTGTTAGGTTGTGGAAGTTGCCGTCGTTTAGTTGTGGCGGTTACAGGTATCGGCAATGAGAAGAACTGTTACCAGGGAGCTCATCGTTGCCTGATAACGCAACAAAGTGGTAACACATCAAACTGGTAATGCCGCCAAGGCTCACCACGTCTGCCTCGTCGGCACAGCCGCTTGCAACTCTTGCAGTAGGGTTGACAACGAGGCCAACTAGCTTCATAAGAATCATAACCGTCCATGCGCCCATGAGAGCAAGTAGCCCCAAGGCGCATGTCGCCCCCTTACAGGGTACTGCACATGGGCGCCTATGGTGCCTCCCTTACTACCGGTACCGTTAACCAAACTAACATCTTAAGCATCATCTACCGGTATAAACAACGATCTTACCAGACCTAACGACTAAAACCAGACTGATGGCATATACTTGGTAGTATCCCGATCGCTTTCAGTCTACAAGTATGTCCTACACCATACAAGTAAACACCCACAGACTAGTACACGAATATCTACGTCGAGTGTCGCACTTTAATTACTGTAAAGCACCCCAGGACGGCTCCCCATCACTTCTCATCTTCTACCTTTAGTCACCCGTATACCCATAAAGGAGCGAAAATCCCCGCCCCCAACTACAGCAAGCCGGTACATGACAGAACACGAAGTGTCGACACCCCATCCGTACACCTTTCGGCAATAAGTCAAGCATAGCCTTCGTATGACCATCCATTCGTGCCTTCCCAACCAACCCAGACAGCACGTCAACAAGCGGTGGAAGAACGGATCGACACCCTTCCGGCGGCAACCCTCGGCCCTTCTCAGACCGCACACATTCCAACCGGAAAGGAGAATGCTGTTAGAATGGGTTTACTGGTGCTGTAACTGTAACCCCTTTGCAGTTAACATGCAACCAGGTACCAAGGCCCGTGGTGCAACGGCACGCAGCAAATGTCTCCACGCTCCGTCTCTTGTCCACTTCCTCCTCCTCTTCGCCCGCAACCTCGGGCCTTATGCGTCCCTCGTCGCTCGTGCACCATTCCAAGCCCCTAAACATCACCAGGAGCATGTTTGCAAACAGAGCTGCAGATTCTGGCATAGTACAGCCTAACACGCTCTCTCTTGCTTGTGTATTTTTGTTTATGTAGAGCGTGTGTGACTCGGAGATATACTGCAGCTCGCAAGGAGCCTGCCAAACCGACCGTCCAACCATTGCAACGGGGTTCAGCAAATGTACACAAGTGCCCAAAGTTGGTTTGAGTCCCACTCCTTCAGTCCTTGAATGCGACCACAGGGCAAGGTGCTATAACAACCAAACAACAAAATGCATCAGGCAACTAACGACGACCAAACTCTAGCCCCCCGCAAGGGAAGCGATACTAGTGAAGCGACGTGCCTATCATTGTCGCCTCCCTTAGGATCGAAGTGCAACGTTTCTTCCTTGCCAAACTGCAAGTTCGCATGCATGTGTTTAACCTGAGGACTATTCGAAATTGATGCTACTGTTCAATCGCAATCGGTGTCGAGCTAATGGAGCTATGCCTACGGCTGTTCACCCTTTAGGTGAAAAGCATAACAATGGGCAGTGAAATGCCAAAAGTACCCACAGTTTTCTCCCCGAACCCAGCCCTCACAAACCCTCGCACTGCGCGCGCCCTCAACCGAACGTGATCGAGCACGACGTCTTCAGCAAACCCATACGCTTGAAGCGAACCACAAATTATTCAAATGTCTGGCTACCGTTACGGCGTCACGGTGGTGAACACCGGACGAGCAGCTTTTATCATGTGCTTCTCCTCGCCATAAATCAAACACGACGACGACGGGTCACGTTTGCAACAAGACCGCAAGAATCGGAGGTACTCCGCAACTGTGAACACCTGCAGCTGCACGACCCTGCCCCAGCCCGCAACAACATCCGTCCTGGATTGGATGAAGTTTGCGAACACGATATGCGATAAATTCAACCAAGCCGCGAGGAAAAGATATAATGTATTCAACAGGTGCGCTGAACACGTCCCCAGCCAGTTGCTAGGCCTTACAGCCACCCTGCTCCTAGGCCCCACACCATACAACCATAAGCTTCAAGCCACACGCCAGCTGCCACTGCTGCTGTTCTGTTCCGCCCGCCGTATGCCCCAGCACGCGTAGCTTTGGTAACGCCACTCGTCAGCGTGACGAGCCTCGCGGCGGCGGCAGCTGCTGCTGCCGCCGCTGATCTGCCAGCGCAACCGCTGCTCCCACCATTGCTGCCGCCGCCGCCGCCACCACCTGCGGCCCCAACACGCGCTGCTGCTTCGGTGCGCCCGCCGGAGCCGCCAGCGCCGCCGCTGCTGCAGCCGCCGGCAGCACAACCCCAAGCTGACGTGCTCGCTCCACCGCTGCAGTCGCATCCACCGCTTGCTGTTGCGGCAGCTGTTGCCGCGCTGCTTGCCGCATGCAGCCGGGACACCTGCACTGCTGCCTGCTGGCCACCACCGCCGGCGTGGGAGCACTGGGTGCGGATTGGGGTCGTACGGGAGTGAACGCCGAGGCGCGGGGAACGCCAGGGGTGACGGTTGCGGCGGCAGAGCCCATGGAACAGGGTGCCGCCCTCAGCCCTGCATGCCGGGGCTCAACCGCAGAGATGGGCCGAGGGGCAGTTGCTTGTTGCTTGTCGATCTCTGTTGGTTCTGATGCTGGAGGACGGAAAGCGGCACCGCCGCCTGCAGCTCCGCCTGCTGTGCTAGTGCCTGCTGCGCTAGCCAAAGCAGCGGAGTGGAAGGCCAGCGGGGTGCCTTGGGGGTGAGCCCTGGCAGGCCCCATTGCTGCAAGCATGCCATGTGCCGCACAACACTCAGGCGGGGCTACCTGGATTGCCACTGCTAGCGCCGCTGGTGCTCCTGTGGTTGATTGCATGTCCGCTGCATGCGCCGCCGCGGTTGCTGCTGCAGCTGCTGCCCACGGCGATGCAGGTGGTGTTGTCCGTTTCGGCGTTGCTGCTGCTGCTGCTGTTGCCGAAGGAGCAGGCGAGGGCTGCTGCTGTGCTTGCGGCTGCTGCTGCTGGCTGCGAGAGTGACGGTACCGGCGCGGGGTATAGGTTATATGACAGGGAAGAGGCATAGGGAGATGTTGTTGTTGAGATGGCAGCATCTGCTGCATGTGCTGCTGCTGTGGTACGGGTATGGATGCCTTGGGAGTTAGCCCCGGGCGTGGCAGGTGGCCGTGCGCACGCTGCATGTGCTGCTGCTGTCGCTCCTGTGGCTGTTGATGCTGTGGCACTAGAGGAATGCTAGCGGGTCGGGCCGCCTCCTGCTGCTGAGGCGACGGCTGCTGCAACTGAGGCTGCCCCCGCTGCTGCTGCTGCTGTGACGGCGGTACAGGTGACGTTGTGCGAGAGTCAAAGCTTGGCGGAGGCAGGAGCGCGCGACCCCCCGGCGGCAGGAAAGCTCCCGTGGTCACTACATAGGTCATGGGCGGGGCGGGGGAAGGTGCGGGAAAGGCAGCAAGTGGCGTGGGACCAACAGTCGTCCTCCCAGGGGAGTTTCCGGACGGCCGAAATGTCTTCACTGTCACTGCCTCCGGTCCCCAACAAGCGGCTCGTGTGGGGTAAGGGCTGCTGCTACCGGCAGCAGGAGCCCCCGCGCAGACGCCTAGCATGGAGCCAAAAGCACTGTTGGCGACGCTGCTCGGCGCCGCAATGCCGCCACTGCGCTTACATGCAAGGCAGTCGCAAGCCGCAGGCTGGCTATTCGGCACCGCAGGAGTGAAACACGACGCCGGTAGCGACACAGGCGTTCGGCATGCGCTGCTACTGCTGCTCGCTCTGTAGGGTAAGCACTTGCTACTGGGAAACCCCGCCACAGGTGACGATGGAGCGGACTGTGGCCTAACCGCCACAGCTGGAAACGGCACAGCCGTCGGCGTCCCGTGCTGCAGAGGCTGCCTCTGTGTCATGGAATGCTGCTGCTGCAGCGGGGCTGTCGCCGCCCGCATGTCGCAGACACCCCGGCGACTCTCATGCGGCTGCTGACGTGTCGTCGCCAAGACGTTCTCTGTCCTGTTCCATCCTTCACCGTACAGCCCTGCTCTTGGCGCGAAGTCACGGGCGCCAGGCCGGGTTGCAGCCGCCGCAGCTAGCTGGAGCCCCGGAGGACGCAGCATTTGCAGCTGTTGCTGCTGCGCGCGCGACGCAGTAGCTCGGGGCTGCGTGGAAAAGAGCTGCACGTGTTGCGCCTGCGCGCGTGATGCAGCATCGGATCGCAGCACGTGTTGCATGTGCGGCGCATGGCAGGCTGCTGGAAAGCAGGCGTCTGCGGCAGGGCTGCATCTGCACTCCCACACGCAACAGCATCGGCGACGCTTCGCTGGGTGTTCCCGTTGCCGTCCCTGTCCCTCATGCTGCACTGAAGGGACTACGCCGTCGCCGCTGCCAGGCGACAGTGATCGTCGGGTGTCATTGCCACTGGCGGCTGTGACTGCTCGTACTGCGTACGGGTACGGAATACCGTACCTGACAGGAACAGCGCCTCTGCCGAGGCTAGCGCTAGCTGCGGGAATGGCTGTATTGAAGTCACTGTCGCAGCTAACCGCAGGTGCATTAGCTCGGGAAACTTGCGGGGAATGCAACTTGGCACCAGGGCTGTCGGTGCCGGTGCTGCAGCCAGCTACTTTCCCAACGCTGCTGCCGTCGTCTCGGCCCCTCTTCAACTTTCCAACGTCAAAGCAAGCGGCACCGCAGCCACAGCCCAGGTAAATCCCATCATTGCCGCCGCAGCTGCCACTGCTTCCTCCTCTCCCTCCCGCACCAGACCCTACCACTGTCCCCTGGCATGTACGAGGAACTGCAGCAGCTGTCGTACCAAGCGTCGAATCCAAACCCACCGCCGACGCAGGACCTGCGGATCCAACCGGCCGTACTTCAGCCGCATGCTCCCCTGGAGTGTCCACAGCCGACTCAGAAGGTGGCGCCTCCGGTAGGGCCTCGCTTGCGTCGCTGGCTTGCATGCTATCGCAGTGGAAGCGGACTCCGCTGCCGTCGCTGCCGTCGTACTTTCCGCCAGCAACACCGTCCCCAGCAATAATACTGGAGCCCCGACTGTCGTCATCGCCGCTATCGTACTCGGCCCCTGTCGTACGTTTGTATGACAGGAAGAACACCACGGGCGGTAAGGTCGAGAACGCAATGTCGTACAGGGATTTCAGTGTCCGCCGGTTTAATGTGTAAGCAGCAAGAAGACCGTGTGTCGCAATAGACGGTACAGGGGTACAAGGAGAAACGGGAGGAAACGTGCTGTTGGCCTGACACCAATGTACGGCACCGTACCAATGGCTGCTATGTACGTCCAACCAACCACTCTTCATGCCGACCTGCCAGGGCCTCGTCCTCGGGATCTAGCCAGAAAATAACTGGCTTTTGCATCTGGAAGTCGCTTGGCAGGGGCAGCGTGCATGCGCCATCAAAGTCCTCCAGTTGCGGCTGCAGCAACCGGTCGAAGCCGCGGCAGGGATAGGGAGTAATGTCATCAGTATGATGTGTTTGGCGTCGGAAAGGCCACGTTAATGAAAATGCGATTTGTGGTTACTTCAACCGCTGCGAACTATCTTACCATTGCAGGGTAAGCAGCCATGACAGCGGCACCTATAAGCGGCTGATGTTGAGCGGAAAATGAACCCCAATGTGCTGCAGCTCCAAGGGCCACAGCGGCCCCTTGACGGGGGTGACGTTGTGAACACGAATGGAGCCTGCAGCACATGGTAGCGAGGGTGGGAGGGCTCGGTCATTGAGTGCCTCTGCCAGGGTATATAGCACACGCACATGAAACGTGCGGCAACATTCCCTATGGTTCATACAGGTTCTCACGAGAAACGGTTGCGCCCAGCCTTGCGGCGCTTGGAACTGTTAGGGTAAACAGAAGACCGACACGTAGCCCCAGTTTCGGCTTAATTGCAGGAAGGACGTGAACTTAATTAAATACAGAGGTCGTGGCAAACCTGCCCACAATTACCTGCCGTTAGGTCAAGCCAGACAGACGCCTGTTGGAACCAACGTACTGGGCCCTGGTCACCAATTTGCCAAGCCTTGTAGAGCGCCAGACAAAGCGCACTAAAAGGTCGTATCTTGGGGCCTTTAGGCCTTCCGTCTGAACTTCTCTGTGCGGTTGGTTGAAACGCTTTCCCAGACGAGAAGGTATCCTACATTAGCTTCTTACACGTCAGACTATAACCTTAGAGGAGCACTTTACGAAAAGCTGAATGCAGTAGAGTGCCAAGGCAATGGCCGTCCAATTCTGAAAGGCTGTGGTAGCTAGCTTTGCTTGCCGAGGTAAGTATACCTATGGATATAATCCTCAACAGCAAGCAAATAATGACAGCGCTTCAGCAACAACTGCACGAAGTGGCACAGTGCTCAAAAGTCGTTTGAACTCTTGTCTGGCAGAATGGTAAGTATGTAAATAAGTGTAACTCACAAACAACGCAAACTGAGAAAGCTATGCGAAAGCCGTGCTGTAACCGCGTGTTCGAGGAGTCTGCCATGTACGGGTGTGACTGACTGGAGCAGACGAGCAACCGACGAAGCAGCTCACGGCCGATGAATTGCAGGCTCAGATAACAAAGGACTATGTTTTTCGTTAGAACATAGCTTGACTGCCCGCATGGGCCATCACTTGTCGGCCTATCAGCTAGGTTCCAAGCACGGCCCCATTCGTCCCTCCAGTTTAGCTAACGGTATACAGTGCCGCATTTTATTTACCTTTCAAGCATAGAACTGCGCCGTTACGTAGGTTAGGAAAAAATTAGTAAGCAGAAATGACTTGGTGGTAGCCGACGCGTAGCCGTTACAAAGCCCCGGTAAAGCCCACCGTGTACAATCCACCGCATTTCTAATTGATAATGACGCCCCGAAACCTCCAATACACTTCGCAAGTACCACCCGTCATGTATTTTACCTTTCAGCCAACCCTAACCAGCGGTTCACCCGGACGGGATTTTCCTCCGTTGTTACATTTCCTCCAGAGCAACGCTTAAAGTATTCAGTCTTGCACGCGTGAACGGTACACTTATCACCCTCATGCAGGAAGACTACATACGAACAGTTAACCCGGTTGAAACCCTTAGCCAACATTACAGGACATGCAAAAGCAGGTAAATGCGTAACACCACATAAATCTTTCCACCTTGCACTGCGCCTGAGACAGTACACCGCCAACTCTTGACAGAGGCACACGTGCAAACCAGTATAGTTATCTTCTCCAGATGTTCCACGCCACTTTGTATCCTATACCGCCTTCTTTGCTACACCGCCTTCGAGACGGTCCTCACTCTCTCCCACACACAGACCATCCACTCAAATATACCCTCCTGCATGCTTCCCTGCACAACAAACGAATACTGTCAGGCCTCCAAAACATACCGGTACGTGCCTGCCCCCTCGGTACACCGTACGACAGCACACGGGGGCTTCCAAAAAATACACACTCCCGTGTCTGCCCTCTCCGCTTCACCACTCGCCCTCCTTCCTCACCAACCGCTCACGCATCCCCCTTGAACCGCTTGTTCACGTAGTTGAACCCCGCCACGCCAACCGTCAGTCCGAACACCACCCAGAACGCAATGAGCGCCGTCAGGTTCTCGTAGTAGATCGCGAATGCCGTACCCGCAACCGCCGTCATGCCAACCGCCACAATTCCCGTGATCAGCACCACGGGGTTGAACTCCTCGGCCCCGCCGGACACATCCGCATAAACGCTGGCGGATTCCTTGGTTGGGTCCATGCCCTCAAAATAGACGGTTGGCTGGACGGTGAAGACGTTGTTGTTTTCAACGGAGGTCCCAGCGCCGCCCCGGCCACGTGCCGTACGCACACCGCCAAGCGAGCCCCCAGACACGTCCACGTAGATGGCCTCCTGGGTCAGCTTGACGGGGTAGATCTGAGGGGCAGGAGTTGACGGAGAACGACAGGGGGACGAAGGCAACGTGCGTTGGGCAGGACAATCCTGTGCGTTATACGGGTTGAGCCAAAATGCCGGATACGACACGTATGCAAGATACTCCAGCTCGCTATGTTTGCTAAGCAACTTGCCTCCATAGGCCGGCAGTAAGACGCCGGGGTCAGGACCCGGAGTACCGGGTTTCCGGGGTACCATGACACGATGGAGCCGTCCTTCAGCGAGAAGAGGCTCCCAGTCGAGGGGCACTCGATGCAGTAGTCCTGCGGGAAGGTTGGGGAATCAAGAGCTCAAAACGCTTTCGCGCATGCCGAGGAAAGTTCTTGTGCCCGGCGGCATGGAGCAACATCTAACCCACCTGCGTAAACTTTGCCCGAATGAAGCCTTCACTGTACGCTCCCTCTGCTGGTGATCGTGCCTCAATGCAATAGATTTCATTGCGATACCAGAAAAGTAGGACTTGTCGCCCGTCAACATCAACCTCCTTTCGAACACCTGCAAGCACAAGGCCGCAAGGATTTCGTTGGGAACTACAATCATACCACCGATTGGAACGTTTACCGCGTGCTGTGCAATGAAACGGCTAAGTAAGTCACCGCGTACCCTTCGGAAGGTCTTCTGGACGGCAAACAGGCACCCAATTGTCAGAATCCTCGACAGTCGCGCTGGTTGACGCCAATGGCGTTACTTCAACTGCAACTATGTAGATGGGTAAGGTTTATAGTGAGCAAGCTGTGAGTTCAAAGAAGATGGCTGGATGTGTGGTTCACACCAACCTGACTCCTCGGTCGCGCGTGCGCGGAAATCAAGGCCGCGTCGGGTAATTTTAACTGAGTTTTGACATCTCGCTGCAAGCTGGGAAGCCAAGCAGCGACGCCCAAAGCCCGAAGGCAGCAGCTGAGGCGTCCCGCAAGCCTTCCCGCTGGCAACACGCTGCTGCTGCTGAAGTTGATGCATTTTGCTGTCGAGAGATTTACCTAAGCTAAGGATGTCACGCGAACAACATGTGCGCCAGTTGCTTAAAGAGAAGCGAACAGTGTCTGCCGTACATCGCGGTTTCAGCCAGACGTTCATCCTGCATCGCAGCCAATACTCAAGGCACCAATCAATTCCACAATCATCTCGCAGATGTCCGCGCAAGCTCCGCCTTTAAGCGCTTGACCTCCTCTACCAGCCAGTACATATTCTCATTCTCAAGCCTCAGCGCCTTGTTCTCGCGGCATAACCGCTCCACTTCGACGCGGAGTTGCATCAGCTCTCCAGCCTCAGCCGGCGTTAGCGGAGTGCTCGACGAAGACGCGCTGCTCGACCCCGTGTGCAGCCCTGCATTTGGCAAGTTACACATACACGCGGTGATGTACTCTCCCCTCAGAACCCCGGTCCCTACTAAGAGACCTCCCGCGGCCACTGCCTAAACGAGATGGGGGACCAAAGGAAAGCAGGCAACAGGAACCCTGTCCCACGGAGTAGCGCCAGCACAAAACCCTTAAGAGTCATGATCTGTGCTTTCCGAAAGTGCGGTAGCCTACCTGGTGTTGTCGGTCGCAACCCTGCCGCTGTCCCCGGCCTGGCGCTGCTGCCGCTGCTGCGCGGCCGTCCCGCCCTGCACGCCTCCACCTCTTTGATTAGTATCTGCAAAGGGCAGCACAGTGCAACAAAGTCCGTAGCAACATGTTAATCCCCAGTCCGTGGCAAGGAAGGACGTCACCTCACGTCAACCGGCACCTTTCTTGCGGTACGGATGCACTGTGTGCAATGGCATGAGCGCTAAGCCGTTAGCTCCACTGTGGTCGTGCCCAACTGTGTGAAGGAAGCCCACCAGCATTCCCCAACTCTTGAATCCCATGAGCATGGCATGCCTTCATCAGCATGACATGCCATGAAGGACAGCCACATCACGGCATCAGCACTGTAGGCATTGGCAAGGGTAGCAGCAGGTGTACCCTTCGCACCCCTTTCAGGACACTTCCTCATGCCGCAAGCCCATCCTAGCCCATCACAAGAATCTTTCCATGCTGCCCTCGTCGCATGCAAGACCCTATGAGCCCGAGACTGCCCGTGTCCCCTGTCAAACCAAGGCAGCACAGCTTGCCGGACGTATGAAGTCCTGCCTTCCTCAACCCCGCGACTCCTGACCGGAAGCGGCCCAACCTTTCCCAACCTGTCCCCCCGCCCGGCCCGGCCCTCCTCAGCCGCCCACAACGTCCTCCTCTCCCAAAACCCCAACTGAACAGAGCACCCAGCACCTAGCGCCTACGCAACCCTTACTCGCCTCACACAGCCGCACCAGCTGTCGGCACAGCTCATTCGGCGATGCCGTCGCCACCATCTCCTCCGCCATACCCCGCCGCACCGTCAGCGCCGTAGCTATGAGCTCCTGCTGCTGCTCCGCCAGCCTCTTAGGGTCCACATCCTCACATGCGTTCATGGCGGCAGCCGTATCACGTAACCGCTGCGCAAAGGAGGGTCCTCGGCTTCCGCCCATGCCGCCGCTTGGACCCGAGCCCGCACCCCCGCCGGCACTGCCGGGCGGCCGCCCAAGTCCCGAGTGCTGCTGCTGCTGCTCCGTTAGAGCCATCCCTTCCATGAGCACGTGTTTCGCCAAGTACTCCAGGATGAGTGGGTGGTCGTTGAGGAGTTCGTTGCTCAGCAACTGGGTCGAGGATTGCAGTCCGGAGTAGGCACTGCCGGGGCGGCCGCCGGCAGCAGCGGCGCCGCTGCCTGGCCGTTTGGCAGCTGTTCCCGGTCGGGGCAGCAGCAGCTGCGGCTGCGACGGCGTGCTGGAAGAGCCCGGCCCGGGTCCGGGCCCTGCTGGCAAGGACCTAGCTGCAGCAACGGCGGCAGAGCTGCTGCTGCTGCCCGGACGAGGCGCCGCCGGCCATGCGGGGGCCACTGGACGGCTGCTGGCGGCGACACCTTCTGCAGCATGGCTGACGCCACCGGAGGGAGGCCGGGATGAGGACGACACTCCTGCTGTGCTGGGTTCTGCTTCGGCATCTCCGCCAGTTGATGCCGCGCCGTCTCCTAGAGCAGCGCGGGCGGCGCTGCCTCCGTCAACGTCCTCCAGCGTCAGGATGTCCACCCGCGGGCCTAGCTCCGGAGGCAAGCCGCCGTTTGCGGCGAAATACTCGTTGGCGAGGTCCGTGTCCAGCTCGCTAAGGGTGTCGCCGTCTAAGTTTTCAAGGTCGAGCTGCAGGACGATGCGGTGCTTGTAGTCTGGGGCGAACGAGCATGGGTTGCCCGCCAGCTCGAGCTCGCGAAGCTTTGACAGGTGAATGAGTACGGAGAGGGTCTGGTCTAGGTCTGCTATGTTGTTGCGGAACAGGTGCAGCGTCTGCAGGTTGACGCAGGGTGCTAGCGGCCTGACGTCGCGGATACGGTTGTTTGCCACGAACAGGTTCTGTAGGGCGGTGCAGTGGCTGATGCCCTCCAAGCTAGTTAACGCGTTGAAGTTTAGGTTGAGGCTGACCAAGTGCTTAAGGTGCTGGAAGCCAGCCAGGGAGCTGACCAGGTTGTGCGACAGGGACATTACCCGCAAGTTGATCAACCGCGCTGTATCGCCCTGATCAAACGATTGCAATTTGTGATTCCGCAACGTTAGCTCCCTGATGTCCTCTAGTGCATCTTCGCCCGTCAGGGCTAGAAGATTGGACTCGCTCAACGGCATACCGCAATTCGCTGTGTTTGCCATAAGAATTGTAGTCAACTATAGCTTGTCTAGCTTATCGTGCAATCATAGCGTGTGAGAAGCTTCATTGCCAACCGAAGTGTGCACGAGTACTCGTCTTAGCAAGATTGTAGCAAGCGAATTAGGACTATACTGACAGATTGGTGCGTTACTTTTTTAACAAGAGGCTTTCTGTATTTGTTAAATTGCCACTACGAAGCTTCGCATAGGGTATTGGTTGACTGTTCAGTACCGGTACCGTATTTGGGAAAGTGGGTAGTTATAGCTTCCCGAGACTTAGTAAAAAACGTCGCAACCAACAATGGCAGGCGGTTTTTGGGCTCTCGCAGCTGGTAGGTAGCCGACCATCCCGGTATTGGACATGTCTGCCGTGGCACCAGGCTGGCATTCCTACAGGCGACACGCCATACCTATGGGCACGTTCTCACGATACCTCCGTTACGCATCGTACCAGCTGAGGAATCTCGGGTTATATCACTCTGAGGGGCCCTTGTCCCGCACACAGGATACCTCTTTGCCTACTTCAATGCCAAGAGCATTGAAGAACGAAAGGCTCGAATAGAGCGGGTCAACAAACAGGCAAGGGGAAGAATCGGGGTAGCACATGGGGAGTTCCTATGGCTAATAAGAGTAATAACGTGGCCCGGCGTAGGGTTTACCGCATAGCAGTAAACCATGAGTGGCATGTGAGAGCCGGAAAAGGGTGATGAGAAGCGGGAACAAGCCTACTGGGTGGCTGCAGGGTCTTGCGGCTGATGCATGCGACAATGCAGCCGCAAAGCACTCTCCTAAAGACCTGCATGCAACCCTTAACACCTCACCAATCCGGCAATCTTCCTCCACGAAACCACTCTGTTCCTCCACTGCCAATGCTTGGCTTGCTTTGTCTTGTGACGTACCACACCTCTAACCTGTACGACACACCTGTACGGCATCTGTACGACACATATGCAGTTGAAGAACTTTTACGGGCCGTTGCTGTCCTGCGTAACGGCCTCGAGATCCGCCTTCCATGCGATGGTCCAACAACACAGCCCGGATGGCACAAAAGTAAGTAAGGGTCTTTGCCTTACCCGCAGTCCCGCAACTATACACCATCCCGCTCTATTTACCCTTGTTGTACTGCAGGCTGCGTTCCGTGCTGCCGTAAAGGCCAACCCAGAAGGCAAAGAGGCGCGAGCGTACCGCACGTGGATGGCGGAGGTTTTGCAACCGCTCAACGAACGTGCTGCGCAGGTAATGGTTGCGTTAAGCAACACGCTAACTAGATCCGTATTAATGTAGCCGAATCTCGGCTTTAGAAACTGGTCGCTAGTGGTCGCTAGTGACCCCTGGGTTCGATACAACATTAACAACCATGTACGACAACTTGCCTGGTACGGAACTCGCAGGTGGTTACGGAACACATTGACCTGCTGGACTCGCCTGGGCTAGAGCCGCTGCTGTTGCAGCTGGTGGCTGCAACTAGCGCCTACCGAGTCACCCTACAAAGGTGCCAGGGAGGGAAGGAAGGGCATGTTTCGGCGGTAGTTCCCTACCTCCACGTATCCCGGGTAACTATCGCAATGCAGTGCTCAATTGGTGTCGTGCTACTGACTTCGTGCCCCCCTTTCCTATCCTTCCTTGTCTACAGCTGGAAGAACGGCGACTTCGGCGCCCACAGTGTTATCAAGGTACGGCAGCCAGGGACCGTTACGGAGTCCATGCAAGCGCTTAGACCTATGCGTGACTAGCATGGGGCTGGAATGGGATCTTGAATACCCTGTCGTACACCCTTCAATGGTGTCTGGTTCCCTCCCTTTGCTGCCCTTATCTCGCAGTACCCGGACACGATTGCGGATTACGTCAGCCGGGAGTTTGCGAAGATGAAACGTCGGCAAGCATCTCTGCTGGGTGAGGGCTCCATGACGCTCCTCTCCAAGCTCTGAAGCCAAGAAGACGGTTTAGGGGTTGGGGTGCGAAGAAATAGAACAATTTGCTTACTTGGTGGTGGCATGGGACTGTGACCCATGGGACATTGTACTGCTTTTGTTGAAGTTGGGTTGAGTGTGCTTGGCAGGGCATCGGTTGCATTTTCTGGACAGAGACAATCCTTGACGTTGCAGAACAATCATCAGACTACGTTTCCAAGCATCGCCATCTTTGGTTGGGCCCCCCATTTAAGGTGTGCAGGGAAAGACGCGCGGCTCTAGCCTTGGGGGTACCGGTATCACATGTATTCTATATGGTGGTGTTGTATGTAACAAGCTCGGACGGTTGGAATTGAGCTCAAGTGTGCGCATTAGCATGGCTGCTATCTGAGGGGATAGCAGTAAGGTTTCAAACGTACACCTACGTGGTACGGCATGCTACGGCTTTGAAGGCGGTTGTATAACTAAAACCGGTTGATGGTCCTCCTGGAATGCTTGGGCCGTTAGGTTGGAGGCTTGGCAGCGGGAAACAGGTGGGGTGGCAGGCTGAGGGGGTTTCGTGAGTGGGAACCCGGTGCCGTTGTTGGATGTTTGGTGTCGCCGCTGTCGCATTTCGGGTGTGGAAGGTAGGAAAACTTTCTCGCGTGCATTAACGTTTCGCGAGCTCGCACCTGCATGCCGTTAAACCATTCCTACTAGCTCCCAACTTGTGAGTTTTCGCTTACAACAAGGCGCTGTCCGTGTGGTGCCGACGCAAGCAGCAGAGCTGTTACGGGCACGCCCGCACAGATGGTTGGCACTTTACTGCATTGTATCGCAGAAGCGTTCCATGGGAAGCATACTGTCCATTCGCAGCACTGTTCCCCGTAAAACAGCATGCATGGATGCGTCCTTTTACAGCCGCAGCAGCAGCGAAGACAGGACTTAGGTGTCGGGACATGACAAGCCATGCAAACTAAGCCCATCGACACCCTAACAGCAACAGACGTGTGGCCTCAACAGGATTTGCGCAGTCTTCCTTACGCGTCGATATCTCATTCGTTTGCTTCCGTTGCATACACGCCCGAGAGTCTGCACCCGCACCTTGAGCAAGACAAGGTTCCCTATCAATTACCAAGTGGATGCAATTGTAGTGGTCAAAGCAACACATAAGGCTGCGGGCTTTCCCGGAATGCCATGTAAGGTCTGTCGGTATGTGCTGTGCCAACCATGCGTCTTTGTCCTCAATGACCCGAAGCCCGACACGCATAACTCCATACACACCCCGAGACCCCTTACGGCATGTAGTTGCTAACAACGGTCTTAGCCGGTACAAGAACCTGCGTGGGCTGTGACTCATGTGTCCCGTCCTCATAAGCCATGCATGACACCCCACTGTCAGTGTCTCCCAACAAGTTAGCTCAAGCAAGCTGCAACCAGCCACAAGCGCCCAGCCAGCCCCCATAACCCCGCTACTACCGCATTGCAAACAAGCCAGCAAGCAGCGCTACCATCCTTTGTGTCTCCTCAGTCCTGGAACCCGTTGACAAATGCACGTCCTTTCATGCTTGGCCACATAGGTTGCCTCCTCCACAACCCGTATGACCCGTAATTCTCAACGGCTGCAATGTTGCCTTCTGGGCCCCTAACCGTACTCCCTTGTCGCCGCCAGCCTACACCCAATGTAACTTACTACTTATTCCGACTCATTTTAAAACCATCCACAACCCTCGCTCCTCACGGCCTTCCCTTCTCAACGCCGCAAGCGCGGGTCGTTCGGCGCTGACCCACCAAACGCCCCCGACCCACGGGTCGCCGCCTGCCCAGCCCCTCCCGTCCCCTGTGGCGCCCCAGCACCCGGCACCGGCGCCGCTGCCTCCATCGACCCTGCACTAACGCCACCACCCGGCTGCTGTGGGTATTGCTGGTACCCTGCCTGGTATCCCGGCTGTTGGTGTTGAGGGTGATGCGGGTACTGTTGTTGGTTGTACGGCGGTTGATGCGGACCTTGTCCGTACTGCGGATAGTACCGCCCGCCAGTCATACCGCCGTACTGTTGCTGCATCTGCTGTTGCTGTTGTGGCTGCCCTTGCGTGGCTGAGGCGGCACTGCTGCCGCTGTTAGCGGCTTGCGCCGCTTTGGCCGGTTGTTGGCCATACGAGCCCTGTAAGGATGGCGGCTGATCCGGCATGGTCCTGGGTCCAGCTGTTGTCAGCGAGGATGGGACCTCCGTCGCCTTCGCGGAACCCGGCACTGACGCCGCGGAGTGCTGGTAGTTCTGTACTAGCGGTTGCTGCTGCTGGTGCTGCTGCGATGGCGGCTGTGGCCAGTGGCGGTGATGGGGAGGGTGCTGTGCGCTAGCCACCCCCGTCCCAGCACCCACATCCACGCGTTGCGTTGTTGTCGCCGCCGTTGTTGCATGACCCTCGGCGCCAGCCGCCGGCGGCGCTTGCCCGTACCCAGGCCAACCCATGTAGCCTCCACCACCGCCCATGCCGCCAGCTGCCATGCCGCTGCCGCCTCCGCCAGCAGCGGCAGGAACCCCGCTACCCGTCGCCGTCGAGGTGACCGCCGCTTCTGCCGCTGCTGCCGCTGTTACATCGCCTGGCCTCGCTGGCCCGCTGGTACTTGCGTTACCGCCGCCGCCGCCGCCGCCAGCAGCCCCCGGCTGCTGAGCTGCCAGGCTTGCCGTACCTGTGCCGCTGCCACCGCCAGCATTAGGACCGCTGGTTGCTTTGCTGAGCGCCGCCAGCACTCCGCTCAGTTGGGAGGCCCCGCCGCCGCCACCAGCTGCACCCTGCTGTTGCATGAGCAAGGCAAGCAAATCGGCGCTTGTCAGCTTGCTTGGGTCGACGTTGGGCGGCAGGGTAATGGTTCCCAGCGTCAAAAGCGGCTGCGGACCGACACCGCCGGCGCCGCCGGTCGCGGCGGCGGTGGTCGACGTTCCGCTGGCGCTGCCGGCGTGCGCAGTGGGTTGAAACGCTGCCGGCTGCTGTTGTTGCTGCTGCTGCTGTGGTAGACCGGGCGCGGATTGGGCGGCAGCAGGCCATGCAGCAGCGCCACTGGGTTGCTGCGTGGCGGTGGCGGCAGTGGAAGATGCGGGCGTGACCGGAACCGCTGCCGCTGGTTGCTGCTGTGGCTGCTGTGACTGCTGAGGCTGCTGTTTCTGGCTGAAGTGTTGCTGCAGCGCTGCAAGAGTGCTCGACAGGAGGTCGGGCTGAAGAAAAGTTGGACCCTGCTGCTGCTGCTGCTGCTGAGGCGGCCCCTGTTGTTGTTGCTGCTGCTGTGGTTGCACTGCCGACCCTGAAAGCAGCTCTGGTTGTTGTTGCTGCTGCATTGGCTGCTGATACTGCTGTTGCTGCCAGTTGCTGGGAGCAGCAGCAGCAGTAGCAGGGGGCTGCTGTTGCTGTTGCTGCTGCGGCATCGCTTGCGGCTGCCCATACGGCTGCTCGGTGAACGACTGACGACCAAACGGTGGGTTTGGTTGTTGTTGTTGCTGCTGCTGCTGCTGCCCCTCCTGTCCAGTCAGCTGCAAGTCGGGCTGGTAGTGTTGCTGTTGTTGCATATGCTGTGGTTGCTGCTGCTGCTGCTGTCCTGGGGGAACCTGCGGCCCCACGGGTTGAGGGTATCCCTGTGGAGCAGAAGCAGCGGCAGCAGGCCCTGCCGGGACGCCCCAGCTGGGCGCATGGGCTTGAGGGAATCCCTGCGGCTCCTGCTGCTGCTGTAGCTGCTGTAGCTGCTGCTGTGGCTGGGGTCCTTGGCCCATGTGCTGAGGGTAGTGGGGGTTTGCTTGGACCTGCTGCTGCTGCCCTTGGGGTGGTGCTAGGCCAGCCTGCGGTGCCCCTCCAAAATGTTGCTGCGGCTGTGGCTGCTGTTGCTCCCTAGGGTCCCAGGGTCCCTGCTGCTGCTGCACGCCTGGAGGTGGCGCCTGGCCGCCTTGCCAGCCCTCCCACTGCTGTGGCCCATAGGGCCCCTGCGGTGGACCGCTCGGACCTGTAGCCCCGGGCGGGCCCTGTTGCTGCTGTGGCCCCGCTGCAAACGCCACATCGCCGCGTCCCTCGCCGCCGCCTTGACCGCCGCCGTACGGTGGATACGAACCGTTGCCCATGTACGGTCCCGCCTGCTGCTGTTGCTGGTACGGCGGCGGTCCCTGGCCGTCGTACATCGGCTGCATTTCGGGGCCTGCGGCCGGGTGGTACTGCGACTGCTGCGATTGCTGAGGCTGTTGTTGATGCTGCTGCTGTGGGTGCTGCTGCTGTGTGCGTGGGGAGGCTTGTGGTGGTTCATCGGTATCCCAACGGGACCTTTTTGTCCTCCGCCCAGGAGCTTCTGCTGCTGTTTGGGGTCCGGACGGCTGCCCGGAATTCGGAGCTGGCTCGGGGCCAGGCGCCTGCAGCGGCTGCTGCTGCGGAGGCTGTTGCTGCGGTGCGCCGTGGAAGGGCGGGTACGCGGGATGCCCATGCTGCTGGGGGTGAGGGTAAAGGTAAGGCGGAGGCTGCTCGTTGGGGTCTGGGTTCATGGGATACGACGGCGGCTGCGGCGCCGGCAAGGACCCGCCTTGCCAGGGCTGCTGCTGCTGCTGTTGGTCCATGGGCGGGTAAGGCTGCGGGTGCTGTGGTGGCCCCATACCGTACGGCGGTTGCTGCATGGGGTTGTAGTAGGGCTGCGGTTGCGGGTTATAGCCCTGGTCAGGCGGGGCAGCATGGGGCCCTGTGCCCGCCACGGCGACAGCCTGAGATGCAGGGTACAGCGCCGCCGCCCCGTGAGCTGGGGCCGGCGGCGGCGGCGGTGGTGGCGGCGGCGGCCCTTCCGCTTGTGCCGCAGCGGCTGTTTTCTTGTCATCCGTCGTACCGTCGGTATCGTTATCCCACCTGGACTTGCGCTTTAGCTGCCGCGGCGTTTCCTGCCCCTGCTGTTGTTGGCCTGCCGCCGCAGCAGCCTGCGCCTGCGCTGCTGGGTTCTGGGACGGCTGCTGGCCCCCAGCTGCTGGCAGGTCGTCTTGCGCTGCGAACTTGATGCGGATGGGCTTGTTGCGTTCTGACACTATGGGCTTGTTGCGTTCCAGCACAACGCGGCCACGGCGGGCCTTCAGCTGCTGATCAGACTCACCGCGCTCTCCTGAAACCCCAGACTGCTGTGGCTGTGGCTGCTGCTGCTGGGGTTGCTGCTGCTCTTGAAAGGCGGGAGCTGGATAGCCAGGGGCAGCATATGCCGGCGGCCCATGTTGTTGCTGCTGTGCGAATTGCGGCGGCGGTTGCTGCTGCTGGAAAGGTTGCTGCTGGTGTTGGCCTGCCGCAAAGCTGCCAGGACCGCCTGGGCCCGACGGAGGTGCGTTCTCTCCCGGGTAAGGCCCTCCCGGGTAGTACCCATGTCCATGGTTGCCAACAGCGGCGGATGCGGCATCGAACTGGCCAGGCGGCGGTGCACCGGGCATCACACCGCCGGGCGGTGGGCCTGCATGGCCGCTTTGCAGCTCGTGACCCATGGGTCCATGTGGGCCAGGGTGTGCTGCGACATGCGTCGGCCATTGCTGATTGGGCTGATACTCTGCATGGGGGTAGGCATGGGGCGCGGCCGCAGGGTTAATGGGCCCGTTCGGAGGTGGAGGTCCGTACGCCTCGGGTGGGGGTTGCAGCGCGCCGGCCGCAGGATGGGGTGCTGGTCCCTGGCTGTGGCCGTAGCCAGGAACGCCTGATGCACCTGGTGGGTACTGCCTGTCGTAGCCACCCGCTCCTGGGTAGGCGGGGCCTTGCGCAGGGAACGGCGGGCGCTGCTGGTAACCTGGAGGCGGCCCCTGCCCGTGCTGGGCTTGCAGCTGATCCTGATGTGGCGGCGCCCATGGGTCCGGACCGGGCCTGCCCTGCGCCGACCATGGCGCCTGTGCCCCTGCGGCCAGGTCCGCAGCAGTGTCGGCAACACCAGATGGAGGTCCCTGCATGCCACCGGGTCCAGCCGGCCCCGGTCCGTACCACCCATGCGGTCCCTCAGTGGGCTGCACAGGCGCTTGGGGCGGAGGACCCTCATGCCCCCAGCCCCGACCGCCGTCGGGGCCGGGTCCAGTTGCACCGTATGGCGGCCGAGCATGCGACTGGGGCTGCTGTAGCTGCTGTGCTGCTGCTGGCGCCGCCGTGGCCCC
Source organism: Astrephomene gubernaculifera (assembly GCA_021605115.1). NCBI lineage: Eukaryota > Viridiplantae > Chlorophyta > Chlorophyceae > Chlamydomonadales > Astrephomenaceae > Astrephomene > Astrephomene gubernaculifera. Next base: position 399,367 of record BMAR01000051.1, on the reverse strand, counting down.
GCCTAAGCCGCCATTGCCCGCCTGTCCACCCGCAGCGGCGCTGACGCTGGTATTGTTGTCGCCGGCCGCCGTCGTTGCAGCCGACTTTGAGGGCGGATCACGCCACCGTGACGGTCGCGGTTTGCCAGTAGTTGTCGTGCCCGTGCCCAGCGGCGCATTGGCTGCCGTACTGCCGCCGCCTCCAGCAGGCTGACCCTGCCCCACTGGACCCTGCGGCTGAGAGGAACCGGGCGGGAAACCGGATGGCGCCCCTGCAGGCGGCCGTTGTGGCTCGCCTTGTGACGGCACAGGACTGGGCTGTCGTGACCCTGGCGGGCCGCGGCCGTGTTGCTGCTCCCAGACTGGAGGGGCACCATGCTGGTCATGGGGATGCTGGTATGGGTGCATCGGCGAGCGCTGCGGCCGCCCTTGTTGCTGCTGCTGCTCCCAGTGGCCATGCGCTTGGCGTGGGTCCTGGGCGTCATGCATCGGACCTCGATGTGATTGCGGTGGCAAGCCCTGGTCGGGACGAATGTGAGCGTCCATGCGTAAATGACCGTCCATGCGCCCATGCAGGGCGTGCTGTGGCTGCGGCGGTCGCTGCGGGGAACCGTGGTGGTGGGGGTAGCCGGGGCCTGGAGGTGGGCCGGGCAGGCCGCCGGAGTTGTGGGCTGGGGACGCAGGGCCTGTAGCGGTCCGCAACCGGGCAGGTGCAGGGAAAGAGAGGCACAGGGCGGGGAGGGAGAGGGGCGTTGGGGTCGTTTGCTCATATTCGTGTTGTGGTTGGGAGTGACGGAAGGAGGAACTTATGGGTGTAGGTTACGGCGCAAATCGCAGCAAAGCGGCGAACCTCACACTTCATTGGTTGGCCTGAGGGTATCAAATCGCCGACTTCCTTTCCACACATGACGCTAGCATCGACGGGCCGCGATCGGGAATGTACGCAGCCCCTAGCCTCGAGAATCATATGTGCAATAAGGACCCTACGGCAAACACTGCATGACGCTACCCATAGCACACGTCTCTGGCGCCACCATCCCCTCGCGTGGTAAGCTACCCGGCCGAACGCTTGTAGGTAGGAATTGTATAGCACCCTTCGCAAATGGAAGTTGCGAACACCACGCGCGGGTTAGGCACCATGCGATGTAAGCATGCCGCAGCCGCTAATCGACAGACAGTCGTGGAACGAACAGCAAGCCCATCGCAATTCTTTCCGGAGTTGCCGTAGCGCATGGCATGAGAAACGGATGTGTTGAGACCGCCGATAGGGAGGAGGGGCCATACTGATGCAGGGCGTCTAGAAGACCGGATCTAGCAACTGCTTTGGGAGTACAAGCCGTCATCTGCCTCGCCAAGCACGGATTTTAAGAGGATACATTCCTCATTTATGGGCGGAGGCAAAGAACACGCAGGTAGGGGTACTATTGCGCCTTTCTCTCTTCCATTTCCAATCCTGTTGCTGCGATTGTATCCCACGCTGGAAGCAACATGACATACATCAGATAAGGAAGCAATGGGAGCTCTGCGGAAAAGGCCAATACACCATGCCTGACTGCCTTCCCAGCAACAATCGCATGAGACCTACAGGCGATAGATGGCCTTTTGCAAATGACCCCGATCATGCAGGGAAAACTGACATACCCCGTGTCACGATGCCGCGTACGGGTGGGACAAACAAGGAACATGGCATCGCTTTAGCCATACACGCAACACTCCATCAACATCTGGGCAGCATGGCATGGCCTTTGATTCGTACCTTGTCTCTGATGGGCTGAGCCCTGGGGGTAAGCACCGCCTCCACTTCCACCATGGTAAGGAGGCTCAGTATCACGCCCTGCACGACCACGTGGATCGGGACCCCACCCTGGGGGCGGACGTTCAGGGTAACTGTCCATGCCGGCGGGTGGCGGAAACATGTCGCCATATGTCGGGCCTGGAGGACCTGCAAAGCCCGCGTCAGGATGGGGTCTGCCGGGACCTGCACCAAAGGGCCGTCCGGTGGTATCCGGCTGATTGCGCGGGCCGCTAGGATGCCTTGAATCGGCCGGGGCACCTGCGGGTTGATGCCAACCTGGCCTATCAGCGGGCGGGCCGCTCGCATGGTGCACCAGGCGTCGATCGTGTGGCCAAGACGAGCTGTTCTGGTCTCCTGGATGCCCTTGCCCTGGCAGAGGCGGCCGCGCGCCAGCACGGTTGACGTTGCCCCGTCCTAAGCCGCGACCGCTCATGTTTGTGCGCAAGAGCAGGAAGCAACCCTATATGTCTAATGCAAAGCGGTTGTAAGAGTTCCAATCTGTCAGGCCAACTCTTGAGGCGCCAAACTATCCATGATCACAGCTCCTGGTGAGGGTAGGATAACAACGCCACCCTGCTGGACGATATGTAGCTGCTCGAGGATGCCGTGGCTTTAGACCCGCTGTGCGCCAAAGCTCCTAACATTTAGAGCGTCGAACTTGCTGAAGTCAACCCTTGGAAGGCCCTCCACCGAGTTGCACGTGCTTATCGCAGGTATCCTGAGCAACTCTACAGCATTACGCGTCTCTTCGGCAAGGCAGGAAGGCGCGTAAAAGTGCTCAAGAAGTGTCGAGGTCTGGAAACAACTTAGCTCCCACCTCCTAGGCCCTAGGCAAGGAACCGTGCTTTGGCGAGCCGAAATATGTTCTCGCTAACAGTACCGAAAGTTGTATCGTCGGATGGCCTTAAGAGATGGAGTTGTCGCCGATAGGTACTGGTAGAGTCAAGCAGTTACGGACTCTCTCATAACATTCCTATGTTCTACTGTAAGCAAAACGAGGAGTCTTGCAAGCTTGCCGGCTTGTAAAGCACGCAGCACGGCGTGATAGTACCGTACGACAGCGGGCCAAGCCTACTTCGGTCGCTGCGGAGCCACAAGCGACCTCTTTCCCCACTTTTTGGACTCTTCTCACGCCTCAGGTTAGTTCATTTAGCTGCTGCCTTTGCTTTACCTTCACTCTACCTTTGCGCGCCGCCACCTTATCCTTGACCACTGCTGTCTTGTGACAGCAGGTGTGCAGCGGGAGTCGAGTCGACCTAGAGTCGACGCGTAAAAGAGAGGTCCCAAAACTTACTTGGCGGCTGTCTCTTCGTTCTCAGGCCAGCAGCAAAAATGCTTATTCCCAAGAAGAACCGCAGGGAGGTGTACAAGTACCTCTTCAAGGGTGAGACATTTGATAAGAAACGTTTGTTTAGCTAGGAAGAGTTAGCTATAACCTCTGCAATTTGTCGGCGCCTTCCGTCGCTGCGTAGCCTGCGGCGGCGTCCATGGCTATTACACATGCTTTCCCACCAATTTAAAATTCTAAAAGTTATCCATATTTTATAATCATAATGCAGAGGGCGTCCTTCAGGCGGAGAAGGACTTCAACCTCAAGGAGCACCCGGAGATCGCCGGCGTGCCCAACCTGCAGGTCATTAAGCTGATGCAGAGCTTCAAGTCCAAGGAGCTGGTGACCGAGCGCTTCTCGTGGAGGCACTACTACTGGTGCGTAGGATTGCGGATCATGCCCGCTCTGTAGGGGGGGTATTGGGGCCCGAGCTTTCTCTTGTAGCCTGCACTCCAATCCGTATCTGCGTCTCTAATTCCCCTCGCATTGCGGCATCTTTTTAGGTTCCTGACCAACAAGGGTATTGACTACCTGCGCGAGTACCTGAACCTGCCCAGCGAGATCGTGCCCGCCACCCTCAAGAAGTCCAACCGCCCCCTGGAGCGCGGCCCCCCGATGCGCGGCGACCGCCCCCCTCGCCGCGAGGTAAGAGTCGTACACTGTTGCACTGGGCCTTTTCGAGTATGTTTACATATGTTCGCCCGATACGATGCGAAACTTCTCCTGTGCGCCCTTGCTTGCAGGGTGGCTTCGGTGGCCCCGGCGGCCGCGAGGGCTACCGCGGTGCTCCCCGCGAGGGTGCTGGCTTCGGCCGCGGTGCCGACAAGGTAAGCTGGGGTTTGCCTTTCGATATCTGGATGACAGACAGATTCCTGCCGATTGCGCCACGGACCGTGAGCAGTCAGTGCCGCATACAATTGCCAACCTAAAGACCTGGTTGAATTCCTACATGATTTAAAAACATGAGCTGTATAAACTGATCCTTCCCCCGTTCGCGTTCCCTCTGCCCAGGCCGGTGCCCCTGGCTCGTACCAGCCCCAGTTCGGCGGCGGCCGCGGTGGCCCCCAGTAAACGGGCCACGGCTGCGCTACCCACGGTGGTGCGACACCGGGCTTGTCCAGCGTTGTAATTGCTGATTGGCTAACCTGGATGCGTTGCCGCTCCTCGATTCGCTTTCATATGGTGTAGATACATGGTCAAGCACGCACGAAGATAGTATTCAGCAGCGTACATCCATGGCAGGTTACAAGTGTTGTGTTTGGGCCCCCAGCCATGAAGCTCCCTGTCCTGGCATAGAGTCACCTGTCAGCAGTGCAGCTATTCTCATCCTAGGGATGTATGGATGGTTACTACTACACGTTGTACTTCAATTTAAAAGCCTGGATGAGCTGATGAGGAAAGGGTGAGCTGACTTAGGAACGCCCAGCCGAAAAGACTAAATTAAGCTGATCTGCAGCTACTCAATAGGTGTTTTGATACGACTTTGATCATCTTGTTGCATTCACCAAAGCCATCAGAACACCATTGATGCACCAAGGGATCCACCGGCCGTCCTCGGGCTCTCGGAGAGTCCCAGCAACTAATTCTGCATCCTTTACACTCCGGCATGCCCTTCACTACCCTTACCCCTGCTTCCTTCCGCACCGGCTCCTCCATGCCTGTCTGCTATCCACGGCGCTCGAAGGTGTTTGGGCCAGCTGGTTAGGTTCCCAATGAACGGCCTCACGGGGCGTGGCTCGCCTGTGATCCGATCCACCGGCGTGTCCTCGCATCCGTAACCAAAGGGACAGAAGCTGCCAGGCGGCTCTGCCAGCGGTGCCAGCAGCCTCAGGTTGAGGAGTCGTACATGCTCCGCCACAACCTCGAAAACCTGGGTGCGGGAGATGACCCACAGGTCATCCGGGGTTTTCGCCGGCAGCTGGCTAGGGCAGGGTTCTATATATGGATAAACATTATGGACAAGCCGATTGCAGTCTATTGGACAAGGGTATCACCGCACTGTAAATTTGGAGAATGCTAGGCAAAGCTGCAACCCATCATACACGTGCCCTTGCTCCGTTTCCCAACGTTGGGAAACGACCCAAGATCGCAACCCCCCCTAACAGCCCCGCCCCATATCCCACACACGAAGGGCTCACATTGCTGCCGAACCAGTAGTACGAATCTGGATTCCAGCGGTTGTACTGACCCCAGCGCTCGCGCATGTACCCGATTGCCAGCTCCCACTGCCGCTCCCAACAGTACCCAGACACCCCCGGCCGGTGCGTGCCGCCCTCGCCCTCCCGGGGGTCCTTGTCCAGGCCCGGCACCTCAATGTAGGCCACCTGTGCCGTGCCCCGAGGTGGCAAGCAAGGCGCCAACAAGGGGGTAAGGAACTCAGAATCGATGAGATACAAACACTGGGCTGTAATTCTAATTTTGATGGGGGCAACCCCATCAAGTCACAATGCACGGCCGCTGCAGCATGTGCAGTAGTCCCCGCCCCATCCTCACTCTGCGGCCCCAAGTCCCGCCCCGCCTTTACCACGCCGTCCCTCATGCTGCTGCGCCCAACGCATCCTGCCCCGCCCCGCCCTGCCTACCTGCCACCCAGACAGCCACATGCGCAGTGTCAAGTCATAGTCGCTGTGCACTCCGCACATGCCGGCGTCACTCATGCCCTCGTCGATGCCGCCCACACCCAAAAAGGCGCCGCGGCGTACCGCGATGGGCGCGTAGTCGACAATGGTTACGAACTGCATCCGCAACCGCCCGTCGTTACTCGCTTCCTCGACCATTGCAGGCGCCTCTTTCCCTTCCCCTTCCACATCCTCGTTGTCCGCATCGGCATTGGTATCATCAATCGCCGCGCTGGCTGCGTCCTCAATCCCTTCGCTGTCGCCTGTGCTGCCACCCGGTTTCCTGGCGCCAGGAGCTCCCGGGTCCCAGAAGTGCACCCCAGTGTCGGTGGTGTTTGGGTGGTAGTCGAACACGTAGCGCTGGGAGCTGGTGACGTAGTGGGTGTGAGTGGGGCGGGGGCGATGGGGCGGGCAGGGCGCGGGGATGTAGGCGGGTGGGAGGTGGTTGAGGAGGTGTAAGGAATTGAGATGGGTTGTCGGCACATACAAGGACGGAGGGCTCCTCCCAAGTCCCTGCTGTCCTCCGTCCAACGGAACTATTTACAATGGCGGCCTGATAACGACGGGGGGCTCGTGAGCTCACATGGAGAGAACCAGGAAATGGAGCGGCTTGAAAGGCAGGACTTTAATTCCACTGAAAGGCATCACCTACCCCACAGCCCCAAGACGCGGCCACCGCCGGAACGCACGAACCACGGACTCCAGCCATGCGCATGCCGTTTCCGCTGGGAACACGTCATCATCCTGCGGTTGACAGTTTGCAATAATGTGGTCGTACAGCATTGAGATTTGTAATAGACATGTCGGATGGCTCTGATTCGATTCAGAGATAGTCTTCTTGGCCTTGTCAGCCGTACGCAGGTGGTGCCTCCCATCTGCGGGTGTTGAAGGTAGCTAACTGAACACACCTGCATCATGATTAAGATCTTCCCACGTGCCATCTGCGCAAGGCGGTTGTACGACCGGATCTCATGAACATTATTGCTGAACACCAGTACGACAAAGTCGGATCCCAGAGGTCCAGACGCAAACTCCGCAACTGCCGCCGCATCGATCCGACTGTCAACATTGATGAGCATTTCAATTCCGAAACCAAGGCTGCTACTGCTGCCTCCCCGCGTATTGCTGCTACTGCTTCTGTCGCTGCTGTTGCTGCTGCGATTGCTTTTGCCTGTACTAGCAGTAGTATCGCTGGTGGTATCGTCGCCTAGAAAAGTATTACTGTGGGCTGCAGAGCAGCTTCGAAAGGGCTCGACAAGCAGTGGGAGCATCCAAGGCCGGTTGAAGTACTGGACTAGCAAGGAGACCAGAGGACGGCTGAGCTCAGGAGGCTGTGCAGCGGACTGGGACCGGCCATGAAGGCGATGATTATACCATTGAGCCTGGCCATGGCTCGGAAGGGAAGAATGCGTTTCTAGGTGGTGTTTGTCGGGCCTTGTGTTGGGGCCGAGCTTGGGATGTGGGAGGAGCAAACAGTGCTGGAGAAAGAGGAGGTCCACAGCCTGACTCCAAGTTGCATCGTAATGTGCTGATGCATCCACGGCGCGAGCGTTAACCTTCTGTTGAAGCTGCGCAGCAATAGCATGTCGGGCGGACTCATGGAACCTTACTTTGCTGCGATGCAATTCGACCTGTCGCAGAGTTTCATCATCTACTCTTTGATGTTCTTCCTTCTGTATGAGTGCGGCCTCCAGCTGCAGTTCCAGCAGTTGACGTTGATGGTACTGCTCCAACTGGAGGTGACGGTTAAGTTTCAAGACAATAGGCTCAGCGCCCGTCACGTTTGACAGCAAACGATTGAGTTGCTGGCATAGGCTGAAGGTGTCAGACTCACGGTCAGACCTGCCGTCCATGAGCTGCTTCCTATCGCCACTACTCTTTTCACGCTCCCGTTCCGTACTAGAAGCTGCCGCGTCATGTGCCGTTATGAGAAGCAAGGTGAAGAAGACCCAGCTAGTCCACAGGACCAGGTTCATGTGGAAGCAGTCGGGCGTAATTCATGCAAGGCAATATACAAACATCTTGAATACAGAACCCTTTTATCCAATGACTGAATACATAGCTTATAAAAATGCCGAAGAAGGCTTGCTCTAAAAAGTGCGAACAGTTAGCTAACGTACTAACGGTCCTGCGTTGTGTAAACCCAGCTTAGACAGGCAGCCAGAAGCGCCTCTGCGGCGACGCCCATGATGATGGGAAATTTACTTGTGTATAGCCTGGGCTTTGTTTCTTTAGTGCCGGTGGCCACGCGGCCCAGGACAATAGGCTATAAGGCTTCTTAGCTACCGCCTTCTGTGATCAAAGCGCATGTTACGAACAGCCCTAACTCCTACCCCGCTGATAGCTCATTGTGTCAGTAGTGCACCTCGGTAGTACATCATTGCTGCAGGCGATTCCATTTTTGTTTTGCTGGATCTGCTAAGTGCCCTCAGCTCTTCTCCCATGTCCCATCCTACCTGCTACACCTACCACGTGTCACCGCAACAGGAAGGCATGTCTGCGGTGAGCAGTATCCATGGCGCGCACAGGTCCAACCCTATGCCTATCTGGCGTGGGAGGCTGGGAACCTGCCTGGGGAGGGCGTGGCAGGTGCGGCACGGGTGCGGGATGTGTATGGAAGGTGGAGTTTATAGCTTACACGCCAAGCATACGGTACAACCGCAGGTTTCAAAATAGCCCACAGTCCTGGCCAGCCGTAACAGGACCTGTGCTACGTGCTACCATCCAACAAAGCAATCGATGGTACATCGTTGAATGCTTTCTCGGCACAAGCAACACGCTGTAACAAACGCCAACTACCAGTAAACCAGTACTCTGATTCAGTGCACTGCAGAGGCAGACCCTGCAGTACGCAAAGCAACAAAGAGAAACATGAAATGCAGAACCCTATACCCTTCCAACCCTTCAGGGTGACTCAGCACCACAAGAACACGAACATGTCGAAAAAACACAAGGCTTGCAAGGGTACAGTCCTGGGCTGATGGGATCCGCAGGTGATGCAGGATCTCCAAGTTTGCACCCTTGCCGCCATCTATCGACTACTGTCTTAAAATGCAACAGTGCGACAAGCATAGACGAGCTACGAAATCGAAGGGAATGAGGGGCACGTACAAAAGGTACAATACAACCATGCATACATCCGCACATTGTGCGCTGTCTTCTCTGGTACAACAAACTACTGTCACACATCTATACAACAGCCCCCACCAGTACTGCATATAGGCCCCATTTGACGGGCATCAAGCTGCACACAGACAGTTAAGCAGCCCGAGAACAAACTAACAATATCTTCCACGCCAAGATACAGGTGAAGCCCCAACAGGAACACGCGAACAAAGGCCCCGCCAGCATGATTGCATGTGCGTGCGTGCTGCAGGGCACATGCTTGAGGCTGCACGCAAGAATGTACCGATATGTGCAGAGCAAGCCGGACCTCTTGTGGTCGATACGGCTCGCTTTGGTCCGAATCAACATAAGCAACGCAAAAAGGGGCCAAGGCCTGCCCCCCTGATGCGGTACCCAACCCAGTACGACGACCGCAACATGCAGCCTCTTATGAGCCTATGCCGTACAGGTGCGTGCCATTAAGCTGTATGATGTTAACACCGCTTCCGGCATTGCCCTGCAAGACAGGCTCGGTAGCCCATGCACAGACGCATCAACATGTGCCATGCAAGAAGACACTGTACGGAAGACCATGTACCGAGCAACTTCCACTACTGCATGTCCACCTTCTGCCGCATGCGACTGATCATGTCCTCATACGAGAAGCTGTCTAACAGGTCTTTGCTGAAGGTGAGAGATCCGTCCGCCGCAAGGACGGGCTCCTGCGGCGGATGCGCAGCAGCAGCCATCTCCGGGGGTTGCGCTTGGGTGCCATTACTTGCAGCCAAATTTTCTGATCCGTTAGCTGGGGCGATAACGGATGCGGCCGGGGTGTGTCCTTGACTCGCCTTCCATGCCGCTATCCAATCGCGCGCCTCCTTCACGTTCGGCGGCACATCGGTGGTCAGGTTGGCCCGTACTGGCAGAGGACGGCGACTAACTCGCATTGGCGTGGCTGCCTGCAGGTAGAAGTCAGGAGGCGTGTAAGATAGTGAAGGTCAAAGCTTGTACACGCATTGATCTCGCATTGATCTGGAAAGAGGACAGGCTATAGCAGTGGACTTAAGTAGTACCGGTACGTCCGATATGCACGGAGACAAAGTCAGCTGTCCTTTGCAAAATGCGAAGTGAGTGACACAGTTGCGTCTTTATGGACCGCTGCGTCCAATGATAATCGGCATTGCTGTGACGCAACTCCAGCCTGTTGCCAAGTGCCCACGGACGGACAGTCTACAGGACGGCCGCACCTACCAAGCGAGACGTGAGGCACGTAGACATTCCTTAATCGGGTAACAACCGGGCCTAAAGTCAAATTGTGGGGGCCGGGTCCGGAGTGTCAGCTGCCCCGAAGCTATCAAGCCTGCCGCCGTTTAGTAGGAAACTTTGTGACTATTTGCAAAACAATGTGCGAAACTTGTGCAGGGCATGCGGAGCCTTAAGACCCCGTCATGTCGTGCGGCCCTATCAACGAATGCTTCGTACAATCGGAATGGGTCGCCTCTTCATGTGACCGCGCGCATCAGACATGACTGCGTATGACTGCCTTAGAGGATAACTGTGATCAGATTGCTATATGGTTGAATGCAAGGGCACAACAGACGAGTTGGACATCTTAACCCACCTAGCGTAGAATACTAGCAAAAAGTGACTCGTTGTAGGGTAAACAGGGCCACAGCATATGATCCAGACAGTTTGGCATAGCGCACAAGGCGCTGCGTGCTAACCGTAGCAAATTTTCGAGCACGGTTTTGAGTTGGCGGACGGGTTTGACCTTGGGTGCTCAGGTCAGTACTCGAACCTGATAGCATGGGGATCCTGATCGTTACTTTTACAGGCTGTACTTCAAGCACTTTTTGGCGGTCGCTTCACCTGTCATTGCCTTGGGTGGATACGTTCTGAAGCGCTGCTGCAGCATCGGTAAACTTCTAACTTCGTATACTGAAACCTTGCTTACTTCCGCAGCGCTTGGGTGCTGCCCGTGTCCGCGTCGGGCGGTATGATGTTGCGCAGCCCTGGACGGCCACCACCACGACTACCGACTGCTGCAGTTGTGCTAGGAGGCTGCCTTCTACAGTTACATAGTGCAGCTGCATCTGGTGGGTTTGCGGGGTCGTCCTTGGATGGGTAGAGACGGGTCGGCACTAACAGCAACGATAACGCGGGACCCCTGCGGGCTGAGACGACATAGTACTTCACGACCGCATGCTTGACGAAAGAGGCGTCTACGCTTCTAGCTCCCTGTGCTTGCTTTTGCACCACCTTTGAACCCACGTAACCCAGGGTTCTCTTACGCAGCGTATACATGGCACGTGTTGCCACACTCCCCTAGGTACTCTACATGCCCGACAGGCGTGTCCTTTCAGTGTTCGCTAGGATGGACCGGCCTACAATGGTGGCGATAGCAAACCCCTGTTAAGACTTTGCTCTTCCAACCTTCCCGCCTTCCCGCTAAGCGGTGTAGTTACATCCTAGATCCTTATTGGCGGCTCGGCAATGCTATGCCTTTCCCTTGTCCTGCTGCTTGCACGTATGTTTGTCCCCCAGGCGCGAATGTGGCCCACCTGACACGCGGCCAAATCATTGGCGTTGTTCTGGGAAGCATCGGTTGTGCGCTGCTGCTTGGACTTCTCACCTGCGCATGTTGCTGCCTCTGGCACTCGGCTCGGAGACGACAAACCGGTGACCTCACATGGTAGGGCGGGGTATCAAGGATTGATGTGCAGCTATGATGTGCAGGCATGGTAGCAGGCAAGGGGTCGCAGGGTGCCCAGGACTAACACGCTGCCTCGCATTTGTCTGTGTGTGCAACTCGCTGCTTTCCTCCCAGGGAAAAATACCCGGAACTGGAATCCGTGAGGGTGTCACATGTGGCCTTGCCGGATGCCTCCGGCGCTGGTTTCGGAGACCCAGGGGCGCCAGCAGCAGCAGCCGTAAGCACCGCTGGTGGCCTCAGTGTCAGCGGCGTCGACAGCAGTCGGCTGGTTCTGCCGGTTGCGGTTGCAGCTGGGGACGACATGCCGCCGGCGCCCTCGCCTGACTCTCAGACGCAGACGAATAAGCGCGGATCCCGTGGCGGGAGGTCGACTGGCGGCGGGTCCCTAGTTGCGCAGCTGCTGCTGCAGCGCAGGACGTTGGGAGGCGCGGCGAGGCATGTCGTTGGCTTCAAGGAGAAGGACAAGCATCTTGAGGTGGGGCTGCTGATGGGATGCGTGTGGGGTAGTGAATGAAAACGACAAACACATGCAACATGCATATCGTGGGCGGTCACCCTAGATAGGAAGGCTTCAGGGGGGGCGTTTGAATGCCATGGGGAGGTTACCGCGAGATTACCGGTAGAGTGTGAGCGTGTGACTGGGAAGGGAGCGCTTGCTGATCGGGGTCTGTTGACACGTCACTGACCGGCACACACGCTTCTTGCTGATGTCGTCGCCTGGCTGCTGCCCCTGTCCGTCCCCAGGTCTCGAAATCAGCCCGGGTCGAGCCCTCGGCCGAGTTGGAAATGACCATACCCCTAGAGGCCGCGGCCACCAACATGGGTCCCCCGCTGTCCAAGTCCTCCATGCTTCTTCGCTGGTTGCATGGCGCTGAGGACGACTGCGACGAGGCCGTAGCAGCGCAGCTGGCAGCAGCAAGCAACACTGGCGGCGCTGCTTCCGGCGCCGTGGCCAGGAGCCTGGGAGCCGCCTCTGCCCATGTGATGAATTCCGTGAGCGCTGGAGGTGCGGGAGTGGGCATCTTCTCGGATAGGATGCCGCTGCTGTCGCTGGCGGCGCAGCAGACGGGAATCGTGTGGAGCAAGATGCCTCCGTCCGTGGCATCCTCTCCAGCGGTGTCGGTGACGGACGGCTCCCTGTCGCGACACATGCTCAAGGCAAGTTGTTGTTAGGAACCCATGAGTGCGCATATCAAGGAGGAGCGGAGACGCTGCTGTTTCCAAAGGACACAACAAGGGCACGGAACAACATGGGGCGATGCCATTAAGTGCGGCTTTATGGGAATGGGCCCTATGGGTGTCGTAGCAGACGTCCTTACCGGTATCCTTCACGTCGACCGTTGCTTCTCCCCTCCCCGTACCGGTGTCGCTGGTCGCTGTCGCAGGGTACAATGAGGCGCTCCGATGCACCCGACGGGGCCGATGTTGCCGGCGGCGGCAAGGACGGTGCCAACGGCTTGGACGGAGACGACCGCTACCCTGCCAGCCTCCGACAACTCCCTGTGGACTTGCTCTCCCAGCGGAGACCGGGAGTCAACCAACGAGCCCTGACTGGCATCGTGTTTGACCACGTGACCGCCGTCCCCTCCTCCGCCCGTGCTGGTACCCCGCATGTGGGCGCAAACAGGGGTGTGTTTGCGAGCAGCGCGCCCGCGCCCGCGCCAGCATCACGGGCGGGGCTGCCACCCATCCCTCCTGCGCATGCGCCAGCACTGGTAGCAGCCTCGAGTGCAGCGAAGAAGGCTGCGGTGGTGGGCCCTACGCAGGCGCTTGTGCTTGCGGCGTTGGGTGGGGATCCTTCTGATCAGCAGCAGGTATGTGGGGATGGGCGGTGATGATGGCGTTTGTTGGCCATGTGCTCTGTTATACCTTTGGTAAGTGAGCAAGGCACGGGAAAGTCGTCGCCCCTGACACGGTGCCGTGCTTCCTGCCCTACCCCTGTCCTCGCAGGGGCAAGAGGCTTCTCTCCCGGTTCCCTGGCTTCACCAGACGCCTCCTGCGCAGCTGGCACCCCTGCAAGAAGAAGACTCCTGTGAGACAGACGTCGCAGTTACGCCGTTGCGCCGGCGACCCTCAATCACGCAGAGATCCGCGGGCGGCCATCTGCAACCCATGCCGGTTCCGGAGTTTTACCTACCCTCCATGGGCTCAGTGCCGCCTGCCATGCTGCCCCTCACCCACCTATCTCCCGTTCCCTCCTTGGACCCGCCCATGGAGGTATTGGAGGAAATGGAGTTTTCCGAGCAGCAGTCCCTCTCGGGTGTCCGCAGGTTTGCTAGCGATGCCGCTGCCGTTGCGGCATCCCTGCCACCCGACCTGGGAGCGACCCGCTCCGGGACCGCAGGGCTCATGATTCGGCCCTGGCAGAGCTCCAACGAGATCGCCGGAGGGCTGTCTGACGCCAAACAGACAACTGGCGGGGAGCGTCCTCCTCGCTGCTCCTCAGCGTCCTCGTGGGGCGGCCCTCCCTCGGCCTCCCCGCCGTCGCCTTTCCTGCCGGGGCCCCCGGGTGTTGGCGGCGGTGGTGACGAAGACCGCAGCCTGAGCGGTGAAGGAGCCGGCATACCGCCACCGCCTCCTCTTGGTGGGCCGCAGCATTACCCTACTCGCCATCAGCACCTGCCATCAGACGTTAGCTTAGTCATGGGCATGGGGCCTGCTCCGCCTGCTGCCTCCGCGGCGGGTTCTGAGAGCGGCGAGGCACTCGCTGCTGGGGTTGTGGGTTGGCGGCGGCCCTCACACCACCCACAGGAGCTGCGCCCCTCCATGTCTGGCAGCTCCAGGTCGCCATCTGTGGTGTCTCCGTCCATGGGACTCCACTTCCCGGAGTTGCCGGATGGCTGGCGGCACGACCGGGGGGGCGGAGACGGCTCCCAGCCGCCAGCCGCCGCTAGCCGGGCGGCTCCGTCAGCACAAGGGCAAGTTATGACGCTGTCCAAGGGTACGGCTCAGATGCAGGAGGATCCAGCGGCGGCATCGTTTCTAGCGGTTCGTGAGAGTGGAGTGGACGGAGTGGGTGGGAGCGGAGGCGGTGGCAGCAGCAGCGGAGGAGGAGGAGTGGCGCCGCTGCCACCGCGCTCGCGAGTGGGGCGTGGTCCACTCAAGGATGGGGGCGGTGCATGGGCGCGACCTGCTTCTCCTGAGCTTGGGGGACTGGAAAACTCGTGAGTAAGAAGGCAACGGACACGTTGTTGGGTGACTTTTGCACGTGCAATGCCATAGCCTGCATGTGTGGCATGTATGGATGCGGCGTAGGGTGCTGATTCTTGCCTGATGTCTAGATTGACAGGGACTGTACGGGGTGAGTGTGATCTGTACGGCAATGACAGGTATGACGTTGCGGGCCAAACTGTATCCGCATGACTTGACGTGGTTGGCGCATGGCATGCAGTTTGTCAATGCGGGGTTATGTGCTGGTGTTGTTTGATGTGTGAACCGAATAGCGGCGGCAACTTTAAATAACGGCGACTACGTTCCTTCTGTGCGAAGTGTCAGTAGGCCGTGAGACTTTCCAATTCGTTCGTAATCGTAATCGCCCCGTGCCATGCGCATGTGCAAGATCGTCATTAAGGGGCAATCTTGGTCGTGACCCGTGTACGTGACGCTTGCGCTCTGGGCTATCATTGCACGTGAGCGGACACTTCATGCTAGGATGGCAAGTGGTAAGGGGGTGCGTTTACACTCGTGCACCTCCCAATCACCGTGAGCAGCTTATCCATTTCCTGATTCGAGGCAAGAGGGTTTGAATGTTTATATCATGACAACAGTGTTGCGGTTCGTAAGACAGCAAGCCGTGCGCGCAAGGGGCAGAGTGCACGATTAAGGATGGGTACTGAGAGTGACTGGGAGTTTCAGTATGTGCAAGGACACCATGGCCAGAGGCACATGCCGTAAGACAAAAGGCGGGGACACGTTTTTAACAGATAGCAGGTTATGCCACATGGACAAATCCGGCCAGTGCGATCCACTGTACTGATAGTACGATGGACTAGCCCTAGCACCGTACACTACTGCTCAAGCAACGCTCTGGGTAGGCTTCTGAGTATGATACCTCCAGCCCTAGGCTTTATGGAAGAGTTGCTGATCCAGACGCTACGATCTGATTGCCGTCGTGTTTGCGTTTCCGTGCCAGGGATGCACATACGTTGATCGCTCTTAACTTGGTCTTTGCGAATTGCTTCATTATCCTTTGCACTAATCTAGAAGAGATGTGCCAATAGTATCAGACTTTACAGTCCCGTTTTGAGTAACAATGGCCACCGCGGAGGAGCTTCGCGTCTTCCAGCGAAGGCTCGGCGATTACAAAGAAGCAAAGTGAGGGTTAGCAGTGAAAAGAGTATCCACTGGGCACTTTATGAACCTTTGACCCAACCACTGTCAGGTCGAGGATTCTTGAGAAGTGGAGAGCGGACTGCAATGTACTGCTCAGCACCGAAACGCTGAAAGGTCAGATACAATTTACATAGAGGTTTGCCGCTCCATGCGGAACAGGGCTGGCTCCCCCCCGCTCTGTAACCTTCGGGTAGCTCCCGCAAGCCTGCCTTCCCCTTGTGACGACCTTGTTCCTTCCCACGTTCAGATGGCTGGCCCGAGCAGCTTTCATCGATCCTCCCAGACGCTTTCAACTTCCTCCAAGAGCACGGACTCATCAACTTTGGTGTTGTGGCACAGTCAGTGCCAGGTGGGGTGGAAAGCCCGATGGCTATCGTAGCTTGCTGCTCAACGGATCGTGCGGTGCCGTGCACGCCCCTGCAAGGGGGCCGTGTGTCAGGAGGCCATGCACCTACGGGTTGACTTCAGCAATGTGTTTGCTGCTTGCAGAGCCTGAGGCAAAGGCCACAGCGGCGGCGGAGGCAGCAGCAGAGGATAATAAGGACAAGCAGAAGGAAGAGGATGGGGAACCGAAGAAGCCGAGCAAAGCCGCCATCGTGGAGATGCTGTACAAAATCCTCCGTGCAGCAGACTTCTCGGTATGTACTCGACAACTTTCCATCCATGTCTCCGTTTCCGTCTGCTGCTCAAACATGCGACGCCCATGTCCTCACAAAAGCGCAACCCATGATGCTTAATCGCACGCTTATACCTCCCTAGTGGTCTGCTGGTCTCCTCCCTCGGTGCGCGGCGACCGATCACGAATGCAGACCACGCATAGCACAAATCATATGCTTTCAAGTATCCACCAGGGTCATAACGCTACCATGGTGGGTATCACGCTACCATCATGGCCATGATAGCAAGCATGGGTACTGCATGTCGCTCCGGCATGTGTTTAGGTCATGACGGAAAAGAAGATCCGGGCGCAGCTGGAGGCCGATCTGGGTTGCGACATGGCGCCGTACAAGGCCCTCATCCGTAAACACGTGATGCACGTGGTAAACCATTTGGACGAGCGGGAAACCCTGGAGCCGCTACCGCTCAGTGACGATGATGGGGACGAGGGCGGCAGCGGTGATGGTGAGGAGGATGCGAAGAAGGAGAAGAAGAGCAAGGGCAAGGCGGATCAGAAGCAACCACAGCAGCAGGCTGCAGGAAAGGAGAAGCAGCAGCCACAGCGGCCGCATGTAGTGGTCGTGGGTGCAGGCTTGGCCGGCCTGGCAGCTGCGAATGTGCTGCAGGTAGGTTCCGGCCCGGCCTTGGCTTGGTTTCGGGGGATAGGACGGTACACACTGCCACACCGAGACCGTTGCAAGTAGCCCCGCTCAGCTCTTCTTTTGCGTTCTCCCATTGTATACACTGCAGCCCGCCTGCCTGAAACCGTGTCCTCTAGACCACTGCCCCTCTTCCGCCCTCAACCCCTTCCCCTCCTCCCAACACAACCCCACAGCGCAACGGTGTCCAAGTGACGGTCCTCGAGGCACGGGATCGAGTGGGCGGCCGCCTAGCGGAGCTCTCTTCCGCTGCTGCTGCTGCTGCCTCCGCAGCCGCAAGCAGCAGCAGCTCCGCAGCCCCCGTCGCTGCCCTTGCGGCTAGCAGCAGCTGCTGTGGACTAGCCTCCTTGTCCTTCCCTGTTATAGCAGAAGGAGAAGCAGAAGGCGGCGAAGCATGCAGGTGGCCTTCTGGTGCCTCGGCACTTAACACCCTCTGCCGACAGCTGGGCATCCAACCGGCGACGCTTCCAGTGGGCAGCAGCAACAGCAACAGTAGGCCTCGGTTGTACGACTGGCTTCCCGGGAGGGAAGCTGAAAAGGCGGGAGCGTCGGGAGACGATGCTGCTGCTGCCAGTGTGGAGGGTGCAGGGGCGCGGATAGTTCCGGAGGACGTTCAGGTGGAGGCTGAGGGGTGAGTGATGCTGGGTAATACCGTACGGGGAAACGGAGCAAGGGGAATTTGTGGGTGTCATGGGGGAGCAGGCACCGGTATGTGGAGGTATGGATGGAGACATGGGCGGCACGGTGTTCATCCCTGCTCAGGGAGAGGTCCACCACTATGTGGGTGTTGCAAGCATACGCTTGGCGGTTTCGGGCAATGAGACAGGGTACGCGTGTCGCATGCAGGGTGTGGAGAAAGGGAGAGGAACCTGCACTGCCTTAGGGGGCGAGAAGCATGCCCCCGTGATGCTTACCCATAAGCCACCGCTTACCCATAAACCACCAATACCTGGCCAACTGCTTATACCACAGGCTTCTGTACGAGCTTCTAGAGGATGTACGGCGTCGTCTGGACGAGCAATCAAAGGACGCGGCTGGCAGCGTCCCACCACAGCAGCAGCAGCCTGGGAGTGCGCACGGGTCCTTAGCGGCGGAGCTGGAGGCTGCATTAGCGCGGCTGCTGGGAGGGCCGGCTGGGTCATCCAGCGGCAAGGGAGCAGCTGCAACTACCAATGGCGGTGGTGCTGCTCTTGGCGGTGGAGAGGTGTCAGCATCAGAGTCGAAGAAGCGGCCCGCGGCAGCGGCTGAAGCATCAACATTAGAAGCAGCGGTAGGTGGTTTAGTGGGGTAAGGGGAACGAGGGTTTTCAGGAAGTGTGGTGGTGAATTGCGGCACGTGGCATGTGGCCGTGTATACTCTCTGGACTCAATGGGGGTTTGCGGTTGTTGTGGTTTGTTTGTTTTGCTTGGCTGCTGTGACCCTGATGTCATGCAGCAATAGCGTCTACGGTTGCTCCTGTCACCTGCTGTCTCCCCTTTACGCCCCGTCGCGCACACAGGACGCAGCAGCCGCATCTGCCGAGGGTGCTCCGCCGTCTAAGCGCAGCCGCAATAGCCCCGAGGGCGCTACAGAGGAAGAGCAGCAACCGCAGCAGCAGCAGCAGCAAGAAGGGAAGGAGGGCGCACCTAAGGGGGGCGACGAGCCCATGACAGATGCCTCCTCAGGCGGGGAGGCTGGAGGACAGAAGAAGGTGGCGGACGGACAGGACGAGCAGCAGCCGTCGGCAGCAGCAGCAGATACAGTGGCCAAGAAGGAGGAGGGCGGTGCTGGGGCTGAGGCGGTGAAGGAGGCAGTCCCCGACGGCGGTGATGTTGATGCCATGGAGGTGGCCACGCGTGAGGTGACGGAGACGGTGCCGGAGGAGAGGGAAAAGCCGGCGGAGGTCAAGGACGAGGCAGCGGCAGAGCCCACTGGGAGGCAGATTCGGCCGGTGAGTGGGAGAAGATGCAGCCTGCTTGGGACGTTGGGAGGAAGGGAAGTAGAACACTGCGCGGCATCATGTACGGGCGTCATAACTTGGTAATGGGTAGTGGCTAGTAAGTACCCGTTGGCTTTAAACGCGTAGTCCTGGTGCATACCCTTCCTAGTCCCCTGACCGTATCTTTACGCCCCATGCGTGTTGGAACATGGTGCCGTACACAGGAGGTTCTCCACGTGCTCCGAAACCACCTGTTTCCTCTCCTGGAGCTCCAGCTGGGACCCGCAGCAGCGCCTCTTGCCGCCACTGGCGTGCAACAGCTGCAGCTATTGCCTCGGCTATCGGCTGGCCTAAACAACCCTCAGCAGCCGCTGCTGCTACTGCCACCCCCACCCCCACCAGCACCTTCTCAGCAAGAGAAGCTGTCATCAACCGAAAGGACAAGAGCAGCAGTAGCAGAGGGCAGCGGTGCTGTTTCGGCAGCAGACGGCAGCAGCATCAATGCGCAGTGTGCGGAGCTGTCCCCAGCTGACGCGTTGAAGCTGGCGGAGTCGCTTGCTGCGGGGCTTGAGGCGGTGCGCACGGGCGTGGAGGTGACGGCGGTGGCGGTGACTCCCAGCGGCGTGTCCGTGACCACCAAGACAGGTATGTACGGCGCATTGGGGCGCATGGCAGGCTTCCACATTCCACGTCAAAGATCATGGGTGCGGCCTTGCTTTCCGGACCCGTAGCTGGACCTGGCCTAGGCGTGCTTCACCGGTGTCTGGTAGGGGTCAAGAGGTGTTCTTAATGAAGTTTATCCTAGAAGCGCTAGGATCGCTCCCCTGACACGTTGCCTTGCTACCCCGCTTGACGCACTCCCACAGCTGGCGTTATTAAGGCAGCAGCGGCAGTACTCGCAGTGCCTCACGCCGTACTGCAATCTGGATCCATCTCCCTGGATCCAGCGCTGCCGTCGTACCGTACGGCAGCAGCCGCCCGTGTTAGCGGCGGCTCTGCCGTACTGTTGTACATGGGCCTCCCTACCGCCGCTGCAACTCCTGATGCAGCAGCCGTCAGCAGCGGCCCCCTCGACCTCTTAGCCTTGGCTTGTGGCGGCAGTGGGGAAGCTGGGAAAGGGCAAGCACTGCGGCCATTCTATGTCGGAGGTCTGAATGCAGCGGCAGCAGCCCCAGCAACAGCTGACGGAGGGCCTTCCGGTTTGGGTTTTGCGTTCTGCCCGCTTACGAAACGCTCTGGGAAGGATGCTGGCAGCGAGGATATGGGTGGCGGCAGCAGCAGTGGTACGGCAATGGTGGTTGCTCACGTGTCGGCTTCGGCGGTGCATCAGGTTAGTTCCTTTCGCGTATCGTATGCACCGTATTGTAGGGATCCTGGGGTACTCGGTCAGTTGGATGAATGGAGGAGCAGCTGCTGACGCTAATAATGATCATTTCACCACATGCTGGGCTTACCAGCCTTGTTTAACCATGGCAAACCTCACTACATGCAGGCGTGGCCGTTATCAGACGCCGAGCTAGGGCGGCAAGCAATGAGCGCCCTCAAGGCCGCTATCAGCGCCGCTGCCGCTGCAACAGCAGCCAACGGGTCTAGCGAAGCCGCTAACGAACCCTCAGCTTCAGCATCAGCCGCTGCAGCCTCCCTCCCGGACCATCCGGCCTCCCTAGGCGTGGCTCGTTGGGGAGCAGGAGGCGCCGTCGGAGCTTGCGCGCATCTGGGGCCGGGAGGTGACCCACGGGACATGCAGCTGCTTGCGGTTCCGCATAAGGGCCGCATCTTTTTCGCGGGTAAGTACCAAGTACCGTAGTAAGGTCCGTCAACGATGAGCAGTGTGTCAAAAGGGGCGGCGTCCGGCATGCATCCCAGCATGTGCTTCTGCGTTCCCGCCACCCTGAGCTGCCCTCCTTTCGCCCCCGCCCCCCCGGCCCCCTTCCTGTCGCACTACTATCCCCTTGACCCATACACTCCCACCTCCGCCCCCTCCAGGCGAGCACACCGCCCCCGAACAGCTCCGAAACGCCGGACTGCTTTCCGCACTGCTCGGCAGCGGCCTTCGGGAGGCAGCCCGGACGCTCAAGGCGCTGCAAAACGCGGGCGCCATCAGCGGCAGCGGCAGCGCCGCCGCTGCCGCGGCTACCAAGGCGGCTGCCGGCGGCAGCAACAAGGGTGCCAAGGGGAGCAACGGCAGCAGAAGTGCGCTGGAGGTTGGGGATGAGTCGTCACTGGCTGATCTCGAAGCCGCTGCTGCCGCCGCTGCTACCGCCGCTGCGGCGGCGGCTAAGGAGGCTAAGGAAGCCAAGGGCGCCAGCGGCGCCGGCGGTGGCAGCAACAAAGCTGCAGGGGACAAGGAGGCAAAGCCGAAGACTAAGGGGCGTGTGAAGGTGGGCTCGTCCTTGCCCTTGGATTCAGATGAGGAGGAGGAGAAGGGGGAGGAGCCCAGCAAGAAGAAGGAGGCTGCCGCCGCTGCCAAGGCCGCCAAGCCTGCCAAAGGTGCAGGAGCAGCAGGGGCAGGGGCGGCGGGCGGAGCCAAGGGCAAAGCGGGGCAGAGTGGCAAGGCGGGCGATGGCCGAGGAGGCAAGCGGAAAACGGTGATGGACGAGGAGGAGGAGGATGAGGAGAGTGAAGACGAGGAGGAGGAAGAGGAGGAGGAGGAGAGTGGCAGCGCTTCGGAAGAAGAGGAGGAAGAGGTAAAGAAGAAGGGGAAGAAGGGCGCCGCCGCGACCGTAGCAGCAGGTGGGCAGCGGAAAGCAGAGGGCGGCAAAAAGGCCGAGGGGGCTGAGAAGCAGAAAGGAGAGAAGGCCAAGAAGAAGGAGAGCAAGGGCGACAAGAAGACGTCACAGCAGCAGAAGCGCAAGCGCGGGGCCGCGGAGGGAAGCGAGGACGGTGAGGAGGGCGCTGCTGAGAGCAGTGAGGAGGAAGAGGAGGAGGAGGACGGCGGTGCTGCTGAGGAGGGAGGTGGCAAGCGGCAGAACAGGGGCGGGCGTGCAAGGGGCAGCGAGCGTGAAAAGGAGCGCAAGGAGGACGCTGCGCAGATTGCCGCGCTTGAAAAGTAGGTTGGGATCGTGGGGAAGGGGAAATTAGGAGGTGGTGGTCGAGGGTGGTGTGAGGGGTGCAGAGGGAGCACAAGAGACGCTGACTATGACTTGAACACAAAAGTGCGGAGACGGCCATCTATGCACTGCCTTTCCTTACATTCCAGTTCCGAAACCCCGTCGCAGGCAGCGGCGGCTGCAGGCGGCTGCTAAGGCGCAGGCGGAGCGGAAGGACCTCAAGGTGGTCTACAAGGCCATGATGGCGGCTGGAAACGGTACGGCAACTGTACGGCGCACAAACTGTATTACGGCAACCTGTACGGCATGTCTTGGCGTGACACTCAGGATCGCACCCAAGCATGTCACTTAACGCCGCTTAAGAGTCACATTGCCAGTAGTAAGGCCCGTTGGGGGGGCATGAACACCACCAGTAGCCACGGGGTGGTATGCCTCCTCCCTCGCCCCGCCAAAGCCGCGCCCCCGCACGTCCCCTGTCGAGAGCTCCTTGCTCTTGCTTTGTACTGCGTGCCACCATCATTCCGTGTGCTGCATGTGTGCCATGTACGGCTCGTATACCCTCATGGTACGGTACCCAACGGGTTGTATGCCCTCGTATCTCACACACCTACCCAGGCAACCTGGGTCCGCTGCGGGAGCAGATGTCCAGCTGTGCGGGCCTGGACGCCAAGCAGATCATGTTGCAGGCGCTGCAGGTGCGTGTTGATGGTGTGGTGGTGGGTCCGGAGGGGCGAGGACCGTACGGTCCATACCAAACGATGGGACATTATAAGTTATTAAGTTAAAGCAAAGCAATGGGTGGGGGTGATGGGCCGCATGGTTGAAGCGCGGCCTGGGATCGTAGAGTGTGTGTAGTTGAGTAGAACAGCAAGCAGTTGGGATCGTAGAGTGTTGGTGGCCGGTGTTGTGGACGGTGAGCCGCCAGATGATGGCGATCCCAAACAGGGCACACCGGCCCTGCAGCCAAAATCAGCCATCCTCCTTGCCGCACCCTTTGTCATGTTGCAGGGTTGCAGCCAGCCGGTGCTCCAGCTGCTGTCGCACGACAGCCAGGCGCTCACCTATCTACACGGCTGGCTGGTGGTAAGTTTCCTAACAAAAGGCGCATCTGGCCAATAGGGTGTTGAGGCGTTGACCATACATCTTTTACATTGACATGGCTGACATGCGACTGTTCGTGATGCGGCGGTTCTGTTCGTGTTGGCGAAACCTCTGCCTTGGCAAAACCACCTCCATTCCCCAACCTTGCGCCCACCCGCAGGATTTCTGTGCGGAGTCCTCCGCAGAGCACCTTGTGCTCTCAGAGCTGAAGCTGCTGGAGAGGCTGCCCTTCTCAGCAGATGCCCTGGTCGCAGCGCTGGCCCCCCAGCAGCCGCAACAAGCCGCCGCCGCCGCCGCCGCCGCCGCTGGGGGAGAAGACGAGGCTACTGTTGCAGAGGGCGGTGCTGTTGACGGCAGCGGCGGTGGGGGTGGAGGTGGCGGTGCTGCGGCTGTCGTGGTGGTGAACCCCGTACGACAGCTCCTGACGGCGGTACGGGAGCGCTGTGTGGCGCATCGTGGGAAGGATGTACGGCGCGTGGCGACACAGCTGATGACCTTGTGGGAGCGGAGAGGTGCGTTCCGTGTGCGTTACTGCGATGTGGTGGGTGCCGTGCTGCGTTGTATGCCCGATCGTATAGCGGTGTACATGCCTTTGGTTTGATTAGATGTGTTCTGTTCGAGACACCACTGCTGTGAGGGGCTGATGCACGCGCGCCCGTCGATCTGGCGTGTCCGCCTGTCAGTGGAATGTTACACCTCCACCGACAACGTTTGCTTTACAAGTCCTGACACCGTTGGTCACTCACCAGTTACCACCCATACTTCCATCAAGTGCTCAATCGATGCTCAATCGCCATCGCCACGCATTACACCGATGTCCTTATACCTGAATCTAACCTTGATGTGTCCTTATACCCTTCCCCCCATGCGGCATGCGCTTATGGCCCTCTGCGTACCGGCCCGCAGCAGCCTCAGCCACCGGGGCACCCACCCACGGCCGCCTGCCGCCTCCCACGACAGACAACAAGGCGGCCCCGCATGCGGGCCCCGGCGCAGCAGCCGCACCCTCCTCCGCGACAGCAGCCTCGGCTTTAGGCCCCGGCGGGCTGCCCCGGCCACCTCTCTTCAACCCCCGTAGCCTGGTTTCCCTCCGCACCACGCCGCCTCCCTCACAGGCGGCTGCTGCGGCGGCGGCTGCGGCGGCGGCTGCCACTGCATCCCAGCAGCAGCCCGCTGCGTCCCTAGGCAGCCGACCCGCCCCTCCTTCCCGACCACCCGCCTCGCAGCCTCAACAGCAAGCCAGTGGGACTGGCAGCGGTGAGCGGTGTTCCTGTACCTACCGTTGTTGCGGATTGTCACATGTTGTCAACGGGTTGGCGCTGAGCGGGGTTTGTTGTTGAGGCGGTGGTGGTGGAGGTTGAGCAGGGTTGGGCAGGTTGCGCCGGCAGTGGGGCCTGGGTTCCCTGCATGGTGTTAGGTACATGGACGTGCTTTGCTCCTTCCTCTTCCTCTTACTCCCTTCCTTCCTGCTCCTTCCTCGCTGTGTCCTGGCGTCCCATGCATGGCGTTCCATGCAGACCTCTCGGCGCCTCCGGGTTCCGAAGCAGCAGCGGGTGTGCATCTGGACCCGGAGATCGAGGCGCGGCTGCAGGCGGCACGGGCGGCAGCGGAGGCGGCACGACAGGAGGCAGCGCTTGCGGCACAGCGACGAGCGGAGGTGCTACAGGTGGGATGGCGGTTGGCGTGGGTTTGGGTTGGCTTTGTTTGGTGGTTGGCTAGAGTTGCTTAATGCTGTCAACGTGATGTAATGCGGCATCGTATGGAGTGAGAGGGCCTTGTTGTACTTCACGGGAAAGGATTGCGGGAGCATTCCCCACGTAGCAATCCCTGGATTCGTCTATTAAGCGTGTTTTCAATTCCAACGGTTTCTTCCCTTTCCCTTGGCCGCCTTTTCCTTTCTCCAGGAGGCTCAAGCCGCTCCTGGAGTGCGGCCCGCAGCGCTCCCCGAGATCGCCACATTCGAGGACTACAAACGCATCGAGCGAGGAGGCAGCGGTGGGGCAGGCAACAACGGGGGCAGCGGCAGTGGCAGCAAGCATCACAAGGAAGGCGGGGGCGGCAGCGGCAAGCACCACAAGGGTGGGTACCCGTCAAGGGTGGGTTTGTCGTACGTGGGTGCCGTACAACCATTATAAGCGCGAATGTGTTCGGAGTGGTTGGGAGTCGTGCCCCTGTTCGACAGCAAAGCCCCGAAACCCGAGCTTATCTTTCAGTATACGCGCTGGTACCGGTTTGCGGGATCCTTGTTTCCGACAGCTAGCTCGACCATGTGGCGGAAGGCCCGGCTGCTGCTGCTGCTGCTGCTTCCCACGACTCTCCACACACCACCACCACCACCACGTGAGGCCCCTTGGCACATGGTTTGTTTTCCCCCTCTTCACCACCGCTCGTGCAATGTCTCCTCCTTCACACCCCCACCCCACCCCCCCAGGCGGCTCCGCAGCTGCAGCTGCCGCGGCCAGCATGGAGGCCCTGAAGTCGGAGGTGGTGGAGTGCACCAAGCAGCTGCTCAAGGTAGGAGGGCAGGGGGGATGGAAAGGGTATGTTGCCGGTTTACCATGTAATCCATGTTGCTAAGGAAGGTGTGGTGAAAGCCACCCCGTGTGGTGAAGGCCAAGGGGTCCAGGGGCACCTCGGCTGCCTTACACGCTTTCGGTCCTCCATATTTCTAAAATTCCTTCCTTGACGTTCTCCGCCTTTCCTCTCCTCCTTTCCCCTCCCCAGCGCCACCACAAGGCGGGCAAGATTACCACGGCCAGCTACCGCCTCATCCTGGATAAGGCCACGCGCAAGGTGTTTGAGACGCTGTCGGGGTCGTCGGCAGCAGCCGGCGCCGGCAGCGGAGATGGCAAACGAGACCTGCTGGGCGCGAAGCGGCGCGAGAAGATCAGCAAGTTGGTCGAGCAGTATGTCCAGAAGATGGGGCAACAGCCACCACAGGAGCAGCAGCAGCAGCAGCCGTCACAGCAACCACCGCAACAGCAGCATGACGGCCAACAACAACAACAACAACAACAACACCAGCAGCTGTCACAGCAGCAGCAGCAACAGCCACCGCCGCCGATTTCACTTCCACCGCCGCCGGTTTCACTTCCGCCGCCGCCACCGCCGCCGCCGCTGCAGCAGCAGCAGCAACCACCCCTGCATGTGTTGGGGATGGGGATGGGAATGGGAATGGGAATGGGAGTTGGCATGCTGGGAATGCCGATGTTGCAGCAGCACCAGCAGCTGCCCCCACCACCGCCGCTGCTGGGGCCGTTGCAGCAGCAGCTGCCGCTGCCGCCTCCACCACCACCGCCTCTACCTTCCTTCGCACCTGCGCCCGGCTTCGGCATGGGAGGCATGTCATCAGCTCCCCCAGGCCTGTCGTGATGCCGTGGGTTGGGAGAAGGTTGTGGTTGGTTGCGTGTGACGGGCGGAGCAGTCGTTACAGTAAGGCGCGTGGTAGTTCCTGATTACAGGTGCTGGACGGGGGTGGACGGTCGGTCGGGTCCTATGTGGCGCAGCTCGGTTCGGGATGCCTTCGGTCATGTGAAATGCAGATAAGACGAGGACTCCAGGGGCGAGGAGGGAAGGTGGCAGGGACTGAGGTGCGGGGCACGGAGGTTCGCCAGGCCAGATGTGGGCTAGGATGGGTGGAGGGGTATGGTGGCGGCAGCAGCAGATGCCGTATACAATTGTGACATCTTACGCTGGTTCAGTACAGGAGGCCTTGCCACGATGCTGTGATTTGGATACGTGTTGGACATTGACGTGTCGTTACAGGCGAGTAGCCTTGCGCCTGCGGTTGGTTGCGGCTAGCGGCATGGGAGACGCCGAGACGGGACATGCGGGATGGCATGGGGCCTGAAAAGAAGGCGTCGTACTTGTCACCGCGGACGACACTCACGCTGGCAATGTACAGCCCAGGGAAACGAACGGAGCATGTGTTCCTCACAACGAGAAGCCTTACATGACCCGGATGCATAAGTTGCGGTTTTCACGATAGCGTGGCACGCTTGATTACAACCATGTAATCGCCGCAGAGTTCCACAAAGCCTATTAAGCATGTACTGAGCATTGAGTATCGTTATGCATAGCGCCATCACCGCTGCACCGCAATAGCCGGCTTGGCCAGCCCTATCGTGTAGCACCTAGTTAGTACACCAGCCTGCTATCTAGTAGCCGTTTCAGCGCCGGCATTCGGGAAAGCATGGTCACAGCCGCCTGCCTAGCCGGGCCTCTGCGACGTCGCGGCGCGTCGTATCGCTTATGGAATCGCCAGCGTTTATAGGGGTTACCGGGCGGCGCCTTTGGCTACCACAACCTGGTGCGGAGTGTCATCTGGCCACATTCCGCGTCGGCATAAGTCCTCATTCTCAGGCAGCCGACTAATCCCTGGTGCTCATGCCAGCACCGGCCACTCCTCAACCTTCGCATCGGGTTGTCGAGTGGTAAGCCCGTATTGCCACGAAAAGCCCCGCTCTCGTCCTGTGCGGCTTCTTGCTGGGATGGCGAGCGACATCGTCAGCGACAAGCTTTGTCGGGACGCTTCGGCTTGCCTGCCATGGGTGCATTGATTGGGTTTACTTCAGTTGGAGCTGCAATATGGTCCTTCGCCGACTGTGTTGACTGTTTCACTTGTTCCAGCTTCATGGCGGCTATCTGGGGGGGGCGCTTGGCAGCCCTGCTCTTCCTGGGCGCCATGTGCTTTATTGCTGAGTTGACGCGTCTACATGCCTGGTCGCGTCTGCATACAGCGCAGCCGATTAGGCAGCCCGGCAGGTTGGGGGCGTCCTGGCTTCTTGGCATCTCTTGGTGTCCCAGCGCTGCCTTCTCCTCTGCAGTCCCCTTCCTTGTCCCAATCCGAGTTCCAATCAGCCCGTCCGCACAGCCAGCTTCGTTCGAAGCCCAGCCCGTCGTTGATCATTGCCTGATTCTACATCTTCTACAACCGGCAGCGTTCAGTCCTGCAGCACCCAAGGGTCCTGGCCAACCCGCAAGCCGCCATAGCCACGACCTCTATGCTGTACGGTCGTCGAGTGCACCACGGTTTTACCCACCAGCCGGTCACACCGTTGCACTTTGGCGCAGCATTGCGGGTGCTGCTCTTGTGGCGGTGGCCTGCCTGGGCATTACGGTTCTGTCGATGGAGCTGCTTGGCGATTGAGACACCACGACCTCCGAGGCCTTCTGAACCCTGGTTTGTCGTAGATGCAGTCGTTAGGATGTTGGTACTGGCGCTTTGGGGTACTAGCTGCGGACTGTGTGCTGGTTATAGTGTCGTGCGAGAGGGGTTGCGTACATACCTCAGTTCATGCTCTCCGTCTGGGGGGGCGTACTGCGCTTACATGTAGGACAGGAGGGCTGCTGCCTTGTACATTAAGCCTTGCTGGGCCGTCACCGACGGTGAATGTTCATGCCATACAGCTGCTCACAGACTGCCTTGCCGCAGCAGTGACCTGTTCATGGTGCTTGTATGCTTGCCTGTAGGGGCTTCTTTGTGACTAGTGTATGCTGAAAGCCATGCCAAGCCGCGTGGTCTTGAGTCGTTCAGGGTAGATTGGTTGTAGGTCGCTTGAGGTCGGAAAAGGCACGCCGCGCCGCGTGGCCGTCATGTTTGTTCAGGATAGGATTGACGTTGGTCAGCGTGCTTGCTTCTCCTGACTGGCGCGAGGAGAAGTCAGTTTGCAGTTACAGTCTAGGATGTGGTGATGAGGGGATCTGCACTTAGGACAGAGCATCTTGCCATGTCTGCTTAGTTGTGCATCAGCTGGTCTGTGTTCTTGGTTTGTAGCCGCGTGCCTTTCCCTTGCCGGATTGGTGTTGCCATGGCTAGTGCTTGCCTGCTGGCCCACGGGTCGGTGCGTGCTCAGTTTCTGCCGTACTAGCGGATAGCGTATTGCTTGCTCGTACCTACGTTAATGTTCCGTTGACCGTACTCTCATGCCGTTGCCTGTTTGACCTTGCCGGTCATCAGTGTGATCTGGGGTACTCCTTTTTTGTG
Source organism: Astrephomene gubernaculifera (assembly GCA_021605115.1). Taxonomy (NCBI): domain Eukaryota; kingdom Viridiplantae; phylum Chlorophyta; class Chlorophyceae; order Chlamydomonadales; family Astrephomenaceae; genus Astrephomene; species Astrephomene gubernaculifera. Next base: position 370,124 of record BMAR01000051.1, on the reverse strand, counting down.
TTCCGCCCTTGTGACTTCTTCCCTCGGGCGTGGGGGGGAGTGTCATACCCCATGCCATTGTTTTGCTCATTTCAGTCCTGGGCTTGACAGCTGTCGTGTCCTAACCATGCGTATGCGAAATCATGGTCCGTGGTTTCAGAGCAGGTCGGTTGGTTGCTTGCATCGCCCAAGCATGTCCAACTCGTAGGCACTTGCAGTTATCTTTATGTTTCTTTTTATACCAGCGGTTGAGTGATACCAGTGGTTGAGTTGCCGCGTTCGTGTATCTGTTCGTTGTTGCTTCCCTGGAGCGACAGATCTTGTGCCGCAGTCTTTGCCTTCGGATTGCGCCTGGTCGGCTTTTTTCGTGGCCTCCATGATGCTTTACCGCATGGTGGGATTACAACCATGTAATCGCCGCAGAGTTCCACAAAGCCTATTAAGCATGTACTGAGCATTGAGTATCGTTATGCATAGCGCCATCACCGCTGCACCGCAATAGCCGGCTTGGCCAGCCCTATCGTGTAGCACCTAGTTAGTACAGGCTGCTTTGGGAATTCGCCAGGAACGGCCGGGTGAAACATGTTATTGCCCAGTCCGCCCATTACAATACCAGACCATTCTATGTTGGCATCTTGGCAACCTACGTGGAACCTAAGGAGGCCATGCGCGACTTTTTTTTCGATATGGACTGTTACAGAGGAAGGACAGGAAGACCACCAAACCAGCGGAGGAAAAAACCACTGGAAACCAGGGAAGCACCCCTGAAAAAAAACCACCTACAAGCCCACCTGACAGAGGAGAACGGAACTGCAACAGACAACACACCAGACAGGACAAGGACGGGTGACCTGCCTAATAGGTCAAAACCTCACTCTGACCACCTGGACAGGCGAGGGGCAACACCACCACCACTTAAGGCTGAACACAACCAACAGCCTGCCTCCACAGGAACAAAACAAAAAAACAGAAAACAAAACACACACACATGCACCCCCCCTGATACCCCCGCACATACCGTACCCGAGAAACGGGACGCCTGATACCCCTGCGTACCCCCGAGTTTGGGGAGTGTGGCTCTCCAACATGCAAACCTGTGGAGTACATTCCGTGGTGTCGGTTGCCCAACCCAAGCTGCCGTCAGGGCACAGGACACCTGGAATGCGGTTTTTCGTTTAAATAGCGCTTCTCGTTCAACAGCCAAATTGGGTCGCAGTGGGGCGTGGAGACCGCTGGGTTCTGTGTGGTGATCTTGTGAGCTTAGCCTCTAGGAGTCAATGAAATCAAGACAGGAAGGTAGTTGGGAGCCATAGGCGTCGTCAGCATAACGGCAGCATGACATGATTTGGGTATCGGGTACAAGTATTGAATACGGTTCACTAGGAAGGCAGCAACAACTTGCGGGGCTCAGTCACGCCCACTCCCCTACCAACCAAGGGTAGATAACCCTTAGGACAGAGCAAAGCGGCTAGGTCACGTATGACGTTTCGTTCCTTTGACGTAGTCTCTTGCCTCCGTGGCCAAAGTGTCTTGCTTTCCGGCGGGACCGGGTTGTTTGGCAGTCAGCATGTGGCATTATTTTAACCCTGACAGCAGGCTTGAGCTCTAGGCTGCCGCAAGAATACATGCGCAAATCGTATAAAGTGTAGGATAGAATGTAAGAAAACATTCCAGATGCACCATTTTCTGTTGACCTGGATGAGATTTGGGGCTAATGACCAGGATCCTCCCCAGATTGCGAAATTGGACGACATCGCCCTCCTTTCCTCCTAAACACGCACAGCGTCCTAGTGCTCCTTTACTTACAATAAGCACCTATTTTGCCGCCTTCAAGTGTCAAGCATTTCCCGAAGCTTGTCGTACGTATCAGCCAAATTCCGAAGCGATACTGACCGGATAGGACTTCGTCCCAATATCATTGCGCAAATCTAGCAGACAAAACCGGACCGATAGTTAACTTTCTCTAGTTAATTTGTGAAGTCTTGAATAGTATTGGTGGGGTCGGCGCTCGCCGCGCCCTGCCATGGCATACGATACTGCCCAAGCCCTTCAGGGCTTTTATGGCATTAAGGACGATGCAAGTTTTGACCCAGCGGCTGGGCTGGTGCCGCTGACGTCGGCCCTCATTCCTCCACTTGTGGCTCAAGCTTTTGGCCTGCCCACGCTTGGGGGTGTCGCTCCACCTCCGCCTCCGCAACCCTTGCTACAACCTCAATATTCTCAGAGTTTATATGGCTCGCTGATGAATCCCGCTCTTATGGGTGCTTTTGGCTACGGAGGTCCTCATTATGCCACCGCAATCCAACAACATTCGCAACTTGGGGGCCTACCTCTAAGCTACATACAAGCCTTAGCGGCAGCTAGCCAACAACAACAGCAGCAGCAGCAACAGCAATCCGCTGCTGCCTTGCTCGCCCAAACGGCAGGTGCTTTTCATGCGCACTCTGCCGCATTGGCCGCTGCTGCAAGAGCCGCGCCATCGACATCTTCAGCTCTATCTCAACCAGTTGCATCGGCATCACTTACGGAGGCGTCATCAGGACGGGGCGCTCCACTTGAGCCAGCAACGACTTCCACCACAACGAACTCATCCGCGCTAAAAGCGCCTCAGCCCTCCTTAAGCGCATCGGCGGGCTCCGTACCTCCACAACACCCCCTTATGCACAGCCTTTACGCGGCCATCGCCCAACAGCAAGCTTCATACGGCGCCAGTTCTGCCGCAACGAGTTATGCGGCTGCTCTCGGCCCCTATGCAGCCAGTCAACTCCATTCAGCGTATTACGCGCGACCTTCCGACACAACTCCTGCAGCGGCAGCCGCCGCTGCCGCGGCAGCTGCGGCAGGAGCTTACGGTTACCAACACCAAGTTCCAGGAGCAGGTGCGCAGGCTACGCTTGCTTTCCCTTTCCAATTCTCCCTTTCCAATCCGCCCTGAGCATCAAACGCCACCTGACATGCTGCGACTCCTACCCAATCACCACGACCTCAACGGGCACATACCTCCTAACCTGGCACGGGGCCATCGGCCTTGTCTCCATGCCTCTCCCATCAATTCGCACAGGTCCCTACGGAGCAGCGGCCGCCGCTTTCCACGCGGGCTACGGCGGCTCCTCCCTAGACCCCTACGCCGCGCTGGCTGCCGCCTACCGCCCGGCTGCGGCGCCCTCCTTCCCCGCTCCCTCCGCCAAGCCGCAGCAGTCCGGGTCCTTCTGCGATGAGGACCTGGACGACGGCACCACGCGGGCCATCAAGCGGCCGCGGCTGGTGTGGACGCCGCAGCTGCACAAGAAGTTTGAGAGCGCGGTTCAGAAGCTCGGCGTGGATAAGGCGGTTCCCAAAAATATTATGCAGGTGGGGACGATAAGGGGTTCCTCCATGCTCTTATCTAGTTGGTGTGGGGTGGCGCGGGTTGGGGGACCGCATGATGGAGTGTGGGAAGGCGGTGTCTGGACGCTTGGAGTCAGCTACGGGCCAGCGGGCGCGTGTTAACGGTTTGCAACGGTTTAGCGCTCGTACTACGGCAGATACTTGGGTACTAGTCATGCTTTCCTTATCTGGTCCTTGCTTTACACTGCCATCGCTGCCCAGGAAATGAATATCGACGGACTCACGAGGGAGAACGTCGCAAGCCACCTCCAAAAGTACCGCATGCTGCGCCGCAAAGACGCGACCTCCAGCGAAGGCCGAGACTCAGACACCCAAACCGTCGGCAGCAAGCGCAGCGAACCCGACTCGGCTCGGCAGGCGGGCCCCGTGGCGCCTGCCGCAACCGCTACAACCGCTACAACGACCGCAACCGCCACAACGGTCGCAACGGCCTTCAACGCTGCCCCGACGAAAGGGACGGCAGTTAACAGGTCGGGGGCCGGCAACGGCGGGAGCGGGAGCGGAGCCGCAACTGGGACGCTAGCAGGGTTGTGTGGGACCCCAGTGGCCGCCAAGTCTTAAGGACGGTGCTTCATGCGGCCAGGGGCTCTGCATGTGCGTAGGACGGTTTTAGTCAGAAGGGCCGCATGACCACTCCCGGCCGATGCCTATGCTGCTCTTGGAACCCCTCTGACCCCTACATCCTCCGCCCGCCTGTGCTGTGTCAGTTGGCGGACTCGCGTGTTGCGGTTGCATGTGGGTACGTTGCGTGTGACCCGTGGGTCCTCACATGATGCTGCTGTTGGGCTGCGCTCTCATGCGGACGAGGTGCTCTGTTGTCGCACCGAACCCCTCCTTTGTAGCTGTGTGCGTCAGAGGTGAACGAGCCTGCATGCGAGTCCTATGGGTGTTCACTCTATAGTGCCCTGGTCTCTCTTTGGCCGTCTAACGACGTTTTGTCGAGGGGGTCACGCTTGGGAAGCACCGGTCGGCCCCGGCAGGAACCCGTCTCTGTATGGTACGGTTGGCTTGGTGCTGGTGAGGCGCGGATGATCGGCCTTAGCGTTTGGTTTGCCGCATCCAGGCGCTTTTTCACTCATGGTTTGGCTGGGCTGGTGACGAGCAAGAGAACGAAAACCCAATCATCGCGAGAAACATAAATTGGATTGACTTGACGTTCGCCAGTGTGTGGGGTGTCTACAGTAGAGAAAGGGGGTCTGTAGCGGCGGCTACCTCTGGCGGCCTCTGATCGCAGGCCCTCGCTGGGAAACTGCTATTGCCCAACTGGTCTTCCCACTGCTTTTACCTTGACAAGCTGTTGTTGGAGTTTCCCGTGTCCCACATTGCGGTGGTGTGTTGGCCATGTGGTGACGGCGAGGTGCGCCTCGTTGTCGGGCATGGTCGGGCAATGCGACACCCGCATGCCCCCTTTCCTCGGGCGGCTTGTCATCATGTTGTGGTTCGCGGCGGTTAGCGGTTGCATGCGGGTTCCTGGAGACGCCGAGTAGTGCGTCGTACCTGGATGCAGCATCGTAGTTGCGGGTGGAGATGGAGGTGGTGGTGGTGGCGGTCGTCTGATAAACCCGCTTGCATGCGTTTGGTGTTACGGTTTGCTGTGTTTGCCATCTCACGCGCATCACCTGACGGTGACGGGTATGGGTGGCTACCTCCTGGCCGCTGGTTTGGTGCTGCCCGTTGAGTTGTGGCGTGATGGGTTGCAAGGTGCTGCTTCTGCTACTGCTTTTTTGGACTTTTGAGGCAAGGATTTAAGCTTTGAGGCTTTTTGCATCGTATCGCATTGGCCTCTGTTGCTATGGTTTCAAGAGGAGGAGGAGTAAGGCTACTTTCAAGGAATGGAATTTACGTTCATCTGATACGGTGCGTCGTGTCGTTTGGGACCGAGCAAAGCCGAGTAGATGCATCAGCACGTCATGCATGCTACTTGTATTCTGTTCTTGGGTGGAGTTGTTTGGCGCCTGTGGTTAACTTGTTGTTTGCTCAGCTCTTTTGCGCGACACGAAGGACACGTTCTGGCGAAGGCTTTGTCGTACGGCAGAGGGAGGTTGTGTACGCTAATCCGAAATCCGCTAACCTGGATTGTTGCGATAGATGCTTGTATGCATACGTGTGGTGGCAATGGCCTTGATGGAGCCGATCCTGCATCTTGAAAGCCCTTGTGGGGCATGTGGGTGAATTCTAAGGGCGGGAGGTGGTATGACACATACGGCATGCATTAATGAAGGAGCAGTGCAAGGTCGGCCTTGGCCGTGCCACACAAGGCCATTTGCCTTGGGACTCTGTTTGTTCAATTCGGCTAGGTCCTGTTCGGGTAGTCATTTGTTGCTTATGAAAGCTGGGTGCGTGTGTTGGGAGCTTCTGGCACCCCGACCGTACTTACCAGATTGGTTGGACGGCGGGAGGGCCGGGGCGACGTGCGTCCGTGCTCTGCAGTTGTTCTCTGTCCGCTGCGGCTCCGTGCGGCTTTGGCTCACAAAGGGCCTATGATAATGTCTCCATGTTTCGCTTCTTCGCTGTGCTTTGTTGGCTATGCTTTGGAATGGGTTTTCGGATGGAGTTTACTGTCTCGTTCAGGACCGGAGCTGTTTGCTGGGTAATGCTGCAATCACCGGCTTGGTGGGTAGCAAGTTGCTCAGGATGCAGGTGGCGCGGTCGTTGCGTTGGTCCTCTAATGCGTTGTTGGAGGCCGGCATTTTTGTGACCTGCCACCTTAACTTGCCATGCCCAGCGTACTGTTCTGGGTCTATGAACCATGGGTCACAGACACGCTTCGGCAGCAAACACTACCCCTGCCGGCACGGTTGCGTGGTGTCAACTAGAAATGCAGAGTATGTCCACCAAGCACTGCGCACTGGTTTTGAGTGTCGTGATAAACTGCTAAAACGGGCGGCAATGAACTCTGGTGAGAGTGTGGTGTGCTTTTGTAAACTTTGCCGTTGGTACGGCAGTTGCCCTCCTGTTTGCGTTGTTTCTAATGTGTTTTGAAGGCCTCAAGGTCGGGTTTTGTGGACGGTACGCTGTTACGAGATTCGGGGCCATTTGTGAAGGCGCCCCGCACCACAGGGGTGCGCGTGGACTCCTGTTTTGACGTTCGGCAGCATGGAGATTCGTTCATTGATGTATTGATAAACGTGGGAGGGCACTGATTGGCTTTGCGGTTTCGCCACGAGTTACAGTACTTCGAGGGCTGCCCATGTAACCTGCGTATGTATAGCATGACTATTCCCTGGTATCATTGCTTTGCTCCTTGCCACCATATACACACCGCGATCAAAAATAAGCCATGGATGAGCCTCACCACCATTCATCCCCATTCCAAAATGGCAGGGAGCAAGCGCTGTTCTACAGCTGACAGACTGTTTCCAGCTAAAATACCACATCCACGTCTCATACAGTACTGTACGGTAGGCTCCTCAGGGGTTTTAGGTCTAATGCACAATAGCGTGTAGGTATCCATAAGAGCAGGAATAATTACTACTGTCACACAGCACGAAGCCCGCCATCCCACATAGGTAAGGCAAAATGGAATGAATGAAATAAATCCGGCATCATGAGAATATGAATGCTTTATCTAGTGGTCGTTGCACGGTACGACATGCACCGGACGCTGCCGTACGACACTACCATCAAGCAAGCAGCCGCTTCCTCGTAAGCCCCACGCTACGCTGGCGAGGCGAGGACGGCAGGCAAGCTGCCAAGTCTGACCCATGGGTCGTGCAGCGCCGTACGGAAAGACTCTCAGCTGCCGCAACATGCCCTGCAACGGCAGCGCACGTAGCAGGGAGTCCAAACGTGATGCAACCACCTCCACCAGCGCCCGAGGCGGCGGGCAAGTGCGTCCTTCGAACCTGAGCTAGCTTGCCCAAAGAACACTCAATATCAAAACCTGGATCAGTCGCCAGACTCGATTCGAAACTGCCGTACTGCGCTTCGAGCAGGTGACGTTGTGGTCTCGGTGTGCCATGTGGTCGAGGACTTTGGCTACACGAGTAGTAGACAGAACGATGACTACTCATGATGTCGCTTGCCCCGCCATCGCTGCATCTGGGACGGCTGTGCGGATGAGCTTGGCCACAGCTAGAACCGTTGGATGTCAGTCTGCGGCGGTGAGGGCTGCTGCAGTAGCCGCGATCTTGCTGTGGCAATTGCTGCCTGTCGCACGTCCTTACGTTAGCAGCAAGCGCATAGTTTGATGTCCCGGCTTGCATTGCGTCAAAGTCCGTCGAAACGCAGATGTACATTCGTTCGGTTGTCCGGGTTCCATCGCCGTCAGCGGGCACCGGCGGTTGTCGCAGCTCGGCGGGTAGAGGCGGCTTTATCCTGCCCTGCAGCCGAAGAACGGCCGCTGGCTTGGCCATAAGACTGAAAGAAGAATCGCTGTGCTGGTATTCCCCAGAGAGCTGCATCTTGACTCTTGGGCGTTCGCGATGGATGACTGACGGTTAAGAAGCCTCTCGTTTGCGTGGTAATGTCACGACCAAGTGTGCTCAAAAGCACATGACGCACATTCTGACTTCACCCACAAGCGAGAAGCCGCCGCTGTCAGTTCCAAGCAATCATCGGAACCATGTAGAGGAGGTTGTCCAGCCTGAGCAACATCGACACAGCATACCACAAATACATCAACTGTAAGATACGATAATGATTACATAGGTGGGTTTGAGGTTACAGACGGAGTCCGCAAGCCGTTTGGGATAGGACCCCAGTTAGGACCCAAGCTTCCAAGCCCAACCATGGTTGACAGCTAAACCGTAAATCCCCCCGTAACGAAGTGGAGTAATGCCATCAGTGTAACAGTTGCAGGCAAAAGCTTCATTTCGCTAGTTGCGTACCTGCAAGCTGGCAGTTAGCGCCGCAAGTGCAGTTCCGATGAAAGGTTTGGGTTAGCGAGGTGATGTTCGGAGAAAATATGGCGCTGACACTTGCTTTATCCGGTTACGTCTGCGCTCCCCACCGTCTTTCGGTATTGCCGGACCTATCTGGTTCTATCCTACACTTTTTACGCTATTGAATATTTACTACCATCAGTTGCGCATATCAATCAAAATTTATTGGTATTTGGGTTTTTTTAATGCTTATCGGGGGCTATGAGGCTGATAAGCGTACGTGTGCGTGTACGGCAACAATACCACTTGCTAGCGTGTTCTGAGGGTCCAAGAACGCTTCCGTGAGCTTGAAAGGAGGAAGACCCTCATTTCGTGACTGTTGATGGGTTCATCATTTACTCGTGATCACTTACAAGAGCAGGGTAAGGCAGGTTACCCTTGCACGCCTTGTGCCAGCCTCGGTGAAGGGTGGATTGCCCCTCCTGCCTTCTACGATAAGTCCCACCTTTCGCGTCCTTTCGCGTCACATAACAGGTAAACGGAACATGGAGTCAGCGTCCCACACACTCGTAGGATTAACTTCAGAATGCACGCACTGAATGAATGGATGACCGTATGACGCACTGTCGCAATGACACAAACGGGTGGAGATAGCAACGGGTGTTGGGTGACACGACTGACGGTTTCAGGCTGCAAAGCGACTTACAACGGGTCATAACTCTAATAAGAGGCGGTAAGTAAGCGATGCGGTTCAGGGCAGCTGCCAATGCATGCATGAATCCACAAGGGTGGGTCGGTGCACCTGCACCACCCACCGCATTCCTGTAAACTCATCACAAATTTCACAAGACAACAACCGCATGGACGGAACAATAGCAACAGCAACAAAAGCAGCAAATGCGTGTGTGCGCACTGTTGCAGCACGCATGGGGGAGGGACTACATGTAAACAAATGACCCTTAGCCTCTCCATGTGCCGCAGTTTTCCGCAGACGCTGTCAAAATCTCAACCTACTTCGCTCCTTATTTCCACAGCAAACAATGTTTATAACAGAGACGCCCTCCCCACAGTCGTACAAAAGCGCTTCAAGCACAGCTGACGCAGAACATGTGCTACCTCCGTACAATCGAACTGTACGGAAGTGCGACATGAGCACTTTATACGACTGTACGCAAACCGCAATCTTGAAGTTTGCCGTACACTCATGGACAGGCACTACAAAGCCGTACACTTTCGTGTATCTCTTTTTGGAACCATAATAAGAGTCGCCGTTTCGGTAGCGCCCATAACCAACGCTCTTCTCCTCCTCCATCCTTTGCGGTACCGACACTTCTGTCGTTAACGGAACCACTATATACCATATTATGACAGTGTAAACTACATGTGGCATAATTTCATCCATCTGAACGGATGCACAATCCATCTCTGCTCCTTCCTGTTACTTGCGCCTTGCGCCGTTATAATTGCGAAGAAGAAAGACAACAAACTCCGTACACAACTGCACACACCCAACACGACGTAACATACATGCAACAAGACACCGACAAAAGACATCAACACAACCCTCCTACCCGCCCTGACCTTGCACATGTACATCAGATTCGCACCCCCTCCCCCCTCTCGTAGTTTCCTATGGTTAGGGCTATTCAGACCCCCCTCTCCTACACGCCACGCCTTGCAACAGCGACCCAGCCCAACTCACCCGCGTGAGTCCACATCATCATGCATCTACCGTACTATTGCTTCCAGCTAGCGGCCAGACACACACCAAACACTCATCCTGCAAACACAAACCTTCCCTCCTCCTGCCTCGAGTGCACATGCCTCTCGATCCCCCCTGGCCCTCCCGTCCCTCGCCCTCCTCATTGCACCTGCACCACGCCATCCCCGCCCGTCACCGGCACCACCGCCCCCTCCCCCTCGCCCGCTGCACCCCCCTCCGACAGCTTGGGCCCGTGCCGCAACACCAGCCCTCCGAGCACCTCGTCCGCCTCCACCACAATCGTGTCATCCTCCACAAACTCCCCACGCAACAACGCCTTGGCGATGGCCGTCTCCAGCTCCCGTTGTACGGCACGCTTCACCGGACGAGCGCCGTACACCGGGTCGTATCCCGTACTGGCGAGGTACTGAACGGCAGAATCTGTCATCTGCAGCCCGATCTTCTTCTCCGCCAGGCGTTGCGCGACGCGGCGGGCTTGCAGCCGTACGATGGTTGCTATCTGCTGCGGTCCCAGCGGGTCGAAGATGATGAATTCGTCGATGCGGTTTACGAACTCGGGTCGGAAGTGGGTGCGGACTTGAGCCATGACAAGGTTCCGGATGGCGCTGCGAGCGGCTGGCGGGTCGGATTCCAGTGCTGATCCCATTTCCAGGATGGAAGCTGAGCCCAGGTTGGAGGTGAGGATGATGATGGCGTTCTTGAAGGACACGACGCGGCCCTGTGGGTGGGGAAGAGGAGGAAGTGGAGGAGAGAGGGTCGTGAGGCGTTGGGAGAATAGGATGGGGCCGAAGCGCAAAGCAAGTGCCTTCATACCTGCAATAAAGCAGCACGACCATCACCCACCCCCCTCTCCATTACGCCCCACTCCTCAACCACCTCCCTGCTCCCCCTTCTCCCTCTCCCCACCCACCTGCGCGTCCGTCACCCTTCCATCATCCAGTATCTGCAGCAGCACATTGAATACGTCCGCATGTGCCTTTTCCACCTCGTCGAACAGGATCACCGCGTAGGGCCGCCGCCGCACCGCCTCCGTCAACTGCCCGCCCTCGTCATAGCCCACGTAGCCTGGCGGGGGGAGGGAAGAACGAGGATGGGGAGGGAGAAGGGAGGAGGGAAGGAAAGGAGGTGAGAGGAGGTGCGGACGAGACGGTTGCAGGGGAACATGACAGGGAAGTGTAGGTGTGGGTTTGTAAGTGTGTCTGGAGATACACTTTGCACACACAGCCGAACCTGTTTGTACTGGTTCACGATTACCAGGAACCCCTTCAACCCCTCATCCCTCCCGCCCTTCCCCTCCCCTCCCCTCCCACCCAGCTCCCCTACCCGGCGGCGCCCCGATGAGGCGGCTGACTGAGTACTTCTCCATGTACTCGCTCATGTCCAGCCGTACCATGGCGTTCTCGCTGTTGAACAGGAACTCAGCGAGCGCCTTGGCCAGCTCCGTCTTGCCCACACCTGCATGGCGGGGGGCATGGGTGGGAGGCAGGAGGCAGCAGGGTCAGCAGGAGGCATGCATGGAAGGGAGGTTTAAGTTGGGGGGGTGGGAAGGGAGTCGGAAAGCCGCAAAGGCCCTTCACCTCTCATTCGCCGCCCCATCACCGTTTCCACCATTCCACCACCACCACCACTCCACTGCCCCGCCCCCCCAAACTGACCCGTGGGTCCAAGGAACATGAATGACGCGATGGGTCGGTTGGGGTCCGCCAGCCCCGCCCTGGAGCGCTGGATGGCGTCCGCCACCGCCTGCACCGCCTCGTCCTGCCCCACCACCCGCCGGTGCAGCTGCTCGGGCAGGTGCAGCAGCTTGTCGCGCTCGGACTGCACCAGCTTGGAGACGGGGATGCCTGGGGGGAGGTGGAGGGGAGGAGGGAAGGAAGGAAGGAAGGAGGATGTGGGAAAGGTTAGGTGAGGATGGAGGAGGTTAGCAACCATGCAAACAACATACGGTACCTTCCGCAACCCTCCCGCCCCAAAGCCCTTATCTTGCTGCATTCTTTTATTTTTCTCCCCAAGCCCTCCCTCCCTCATCCCCTCACCCGTCCACTTGGCAATGATCTCCGCGATGTCCGCCTCCGTCACCTCCTCCTTAAGCAGCTTGCTGCCCCCGCCCGCCCCCGCCCCGTTGCCCCCCGCGGCGGCCCGGGCGGCCAGCGCTGCCTCCGCCGCCCGCAGCTGCGACTGCAGCGTGTGCAGGGTGCCGTACTTGAGCTCCGCAGCCCTGAGGGGCGGTGGGGAGGTGGGGAGAAAAGGATTATAGCGTGAACCGAGTGAACCGTGCGATGAAGGCGTCATCATGGTTTGCAACAGAACCGATGTGATGAGGGGAGGAGGGGAGGGGTGCAGCTCAAGCGGTGCAGCTCAGCTCAAGCATACCGGTAGGCACTCGTTAGTGCTTGTGCAAGGAGAAGGACAACACCACACCTTGCCCCCCGCATCCCCCCCTCTCCCCCACCTGTTCAGGTCGTAGTCCCGCTCCGCCTGTGCGATCTCGATGCCCACCCGCTCGATTTCCTCCTTCAGGTCCTGCACCCTCTCCATGTCCGCCTTCTCCGCCTGCCACTGCTCCGTGATCACGTGCTGCTGCTCCTTCAGACGACCCAGCTCGCCGTCCAGGGAGGCCAGCCGGGCGGCGGCGGCGCGGTCGGAACTGGCAGCCTGGGAGGGGAAGGGGTGCAGTATGGGAGCAAAGGAGGGTTTAACTACTGTACTGTCTGCTCCAAGCTAATACCCCGACCCAGCCACCACCGGATCGTCAATTCCCTCGCCCAGCATGCCCTCCCTCTCCCATCCCCTAGAATGGATGTGTTGCCACTACCATTCAATGCATGAGTCGGGATATGGGATTGGGGCTAATTTTCCCTCCCCCTCTCTCCTTCCCCCCCCCCACCTTCTCCAGGCTCAGTCGCTCCATCTCCAGCTGTAGCACCTTGCGGTCCACCTCGTCCAGTGCCAGCGGCTTGGAGGTGATCTCCATCTTGAGCTGGGCAGCAGCCTCGTCCACCAGGTCAATGGCCTGGGGTTGCATGGAGGGGGGGGGGTGCGGAGGGGGGAAATTAGAAAAGTGAAACAACGGAGGGGGGGGGGGTAAAAAATATATAATGAGACACTGACGAAGCAACGGAGGGGGGGGAGGTTGTGGAGGGGCAGCATGCATGGGTTACTGGAAGGGGGAGGCGAGTTTACCTGGGAGCCCCTCCCGCCCCCCACAGCCCGCTGGGAACTCCGGCTTCTCCTTCCCTAGCCCCCTTCCCCCTCTCCGCCACCTCCCCTGCTCTCCTACGCCCGCACCTTATCCGGCAGGAAGCGGTCCGCGATGTAACGGTCGCTCAGCACCGCCGCCTCCACCAACGCACTGTCGCTGATGCGCACCCCGTGGTGCACCTCGTAGCGCTCCCGCAGACCGCGCAGGATGGACACCGTCTGCGCGACACTGGGCTGGTCCACGTAGACCTGTGGTGCGGGGGTGGGGAAGGGGAGGTTTGTCTCGTTCTCCCTTGTGTTTTTTTCCTTCAGTATGTTTGCCCTTGTACGGCGTCCTAGGGGCTACCTTTACCCTCCTTTCCTTCCCCTCCCCTTCCCCTCTTTGCCTTTCATTCGCTTTCTACCCCGCCCCCGCCCCCTCCTCCAAACCTCACCTGTTGGAACCTCCTCTCCAGCGCCGGGTCCTTCTCGATGTACTTGCGGTATTCATCCAGTGTGGTGGCGCCAATGCAGCGCAGCTCCCCCCGGCTGAGCATGGGCTTGAGCAGGTTGGAGGCGTCCATGGCACCCTGCAGCAGGGGGGGGTGGATCATAACCATCTACCAGTACCCACTTACCAATGCCAATATACCAGTGCCCATTACCCTGGGCCCAGACTTGCTGTTTCACCTAAAGTGGCTTCCCCCCTCCCCCTCCCCCCCTCCCCCCCTCCCCCCCTACTCACCCCCGTCGCCCCCGCCCCCACGATGGTGTGTATTTCGTCGATGAACAGCACGATGCGCCCCGCGCTGTCCGTCACCTCCTTGATCACCGCCTTCAACCGGTCTTCGAACTCGCCGCGGTACTTGGCGCCCGCGATGAGCGAACCCATGTCTAGCGCCATGAGCGTGCGACCCTGGGGGCAGATGCGGGGGGGGGGGGCAGGGAAGGTGGGAGGGCCAGGGAGAGGGTGGGCGCGGGGGGGGGCTGCGGGATGCGGAGAGTTCTTCGCCCACTGCCCCGTTGCCTCCTGCATGTGCTGCTGCTTGCACACTGTTACATAGTCCTCAGTGGCGCTTGAAGCCCCCGCTGCCCTCTCCTCTCTTCTTCTCCTCCCGCACTGACGTCAACCCCATGGCAACCCCCACCACCCACCCACCCCAATCACCTGCAGCGCCTGCGGCACGTCCCCCGCCACAATGCGCTGCGCCAGCCCCTCCACTACCGCAGTCTTGCCCACACCCGGCTCGCCGATCAGGACCTGGGGAAGGGGGGGTGGGGAGGGAGAGGGGGCGGGTGGGGTGAGAGGGAGGAAAGCGTGTTACAGGGGCTGGGGGAGTCGAGGGGCCCGTACAGGGGCGGTGGCGGACACCGCCTCACCGCCTAGCCCCTTATCTCACCATGCTACCCCCCCCCCCATCCGGTTCCCCTCCCCCTCCCCTCCCCCCCTCACCGGGTTGTTCTTGGTCCGCCTGCTGAGGATCTGGATGGTCCGCCGCACCTCGTCATCGCGCCCAATCACCGGGTCCAGCTTGCCCTCACGTGCTGCAGCCGTCAGGTCGCGCGCGTACTTGGAGAGCGCCTCGTACTTGCCCTCGGGGTCCTGGTCGGTCACGCGGTTGCTGCCGCGGACGTCCTTGATGGCCTGAGGAGGGGGGTGGGGAGGAGGTAAGGAGGAAAGGAGGAGGAGGAGGTGGAACACGCTTACAACACACCCCTCTCGCTCCTGCTCGTGTAAGGGGTGCCAACACCACATGCACCGCAAGCACGCCCCATCTCCCCACCCACCCACCCACCCACCACCTCACCTGCTCCAGCTTGTCTCGCGTGAGCCCCTCCGCCTTCAGCAGCGCCTCACCGACCCGCGGGTCGTCCGCCAGCGCCAGCAGCAGGTGCTCCACGGACACGAACTGGTCGCCCCAGCGGCCCTGCAGCTCCATGGAGCGGTTCACCAGCGACTCCAGGTTGCGACCCAACACCTGGGGGGAGAGGGGGGTGGGGGTTGGAAGGCGGGGGTTGGAAGTGGGGGGGGGGTGCGGGTGTGATGGCTAGAATTTTGGCCGCGATTCGGACCGTACCAGGTGTATGTGTGGTGTGTGTAGTTGAGTAGAAACAAGAGCAAGCACACGTGTGTGGGGGATGTGTGTGGGTGTTTTGTTTTGAAAAGGGAGGGGGGAAGAGGAAGTAAGCTTAAGATCGCGGCAAGTCGCGCCAGACAGACAGACAGGCATCACTACGACACCCCGCACGCATGATGTGCCCCTTCACCTAGCGGCTCCCCCACCACCCCACCTCCCCACCAACCCTCCCCTCCCCACCAACCCTCCCTCCCTCACCTGCGCCGCATCCCCGCTGACTTTCGGCTGCTTGCGAATGAACTCATCCGTGCGCTCCAGCAGACGCGAGGGGTTGCCGCCCGCCTTGGCCAGCACCCTCCTAGCCAGCCCACCCGGCTGCTCCAGCAGCGCACGAAGCAGGTGCTCCGTCTCCACGATCTGCTGGCCGCCCTCCTTGGCGGCCTCGGGGGCGGCAACGATGGCCTGAGGGGCGGGGAGGGAGGGAGGGAGAGCAGAGGAGGGGGGAGTGAAGAAGAAGGGAATGTTTGGGATGGAGCATGCCAGGGGAAGCGCCTGTCATGCCTTCGATTAGACACATACCTCCCCCCACCACCACCACAAGCGCGAGCGCGAGCCAGACACGGCGCCCGTTTTCATACACACCACGTCAACACACTCGCACGCACACCTCTTTTGTCACACACACACCCCATGTCCTCCCACCTGCCAGGCCTTCTCCGTGAACTGGTTCTGGGTGATGCGCTTGCCGCCGCCCCCGCCTGCACCCGCCGCGCTGGCTGCGGAGGTGACCAGGCTGCGGCGGCCAGGCCTGAGGGCGGGGAGGGGAGGAGGAGGGAGGGAAGGAGGGAGGAGGAGGGAGGGGAGGATGGGGGAGGGTGGGGAGAGGGAGTCATGGAACGGGTGGGTGAGGAGACTGAGCATGGTTGGCTCAAGACACTGTTTCTTTGCGTGCGCATGACCCCTGGGGTTGATGCATGCGGCGTAACGTACATATAGTGCCGAGGGCGGGGCGGGGTGGAGTGGGGCGTGAGCTGAAGGGGCAACAGTTACGGTTATTACAGCAACGCGGGAAGCCGGTACCCACCTGACAGGATGCCATGGGAGGGAGCTTGAGGCAGCTGGGCGACTCAGCAGCGCTGCGGGGTGCTGGTGGGGGAGTGGGGACGAGGCAGCGGCGCCCGATGATGCGCTAAGTGGTAGCAGGGAGAAGGGAAGTGGTGAGGATGAGGAAGCGGCTGGTGAGAAGGCGGAGGAGCGGAGCGAGTGGCTGCCATGCCATGAGCGAATGGAAGCGGTCGCCGCAGCGCGATGCGCGGTGGACGAGAAGTGTCGCCCCGCTAAGGCGCGAGATGGAACATGTGGGGCAGGAGGTATGGCTCCTGCCTTGGGCAAATGGTGCTGTCCTGTCGTGGGCGAGATTGGATGGAAAGGAATGGAGGCTTCGGGTCACTGGGGTCGGGCTATTTCGGCCCGATAAGGCACTGTTCGGGCAACAGAAAGCGATCCTTATTATACGGAGTTGGTTCCGACGCGTCTTTGCCCCTCGCACAAGAGAGAACGTCGATACGAGCAAGCGATGCGTCTGGAAGCATATTGCCGGCGACTAATTAACAAAGCAACGGCGCTCACCTTTAAGGAGCATCGCGTATCGTAAGGTGTCAAGTGCAACTGGAAGAGCTCGTACCAGTTGTGGTAGCGAGTAAAAGCTGAGAGGTTGGATCAGCATGCGCCAAGCCTATGTGGTATATTATTGCTTGTTTCTGTAAGTCATCAAGTCAATTGGCAGTTGGCACTCTTATTCAGCTTGGGCGGTTGCTCCTTGACATTGGATGCGGGTCTCGGAGCCGCTTTGGCCTTCGCGAAGGACTAACTAGAAGCACCATGAAGATATGCCCTCCTGTCTCACGTAATGCTGCCTTCTTGTGAGGTTTATAGCAACTAGTTATTCCGCTGGATCAAAAATACTATTGCGAGCTCCGTCGCTATAATGTAAGTCAAAGGTGCATGGTATGTTGCTGCCGCACAAGGTAACAATGGCCCCAACTTCTTACGTCGAATGTTTGGATTTCCCAGCCCTTAATTTCACCAGCCCTCAATTTCACGGCACCCGGGGTCCGCTTCACTGCCATGTTCAGGTCGCTGACCTGCGCCATCCATCCGACGCCTGCACTTCCGAGTCCTAGTGCCGCAGACTGTATCAGCTCTATCTGAGCCATTGGAGACTTTGTCGCTTAGTTCGGACAAAGTCTCCAAACAAGGTGAATCCATCGTCTCAGTAGCTTGTCGCATGGCTAGGGGCGGCATAACTTCATTGGAACTCTTAGTATGGATGGCACATGCATGCCTCAAGGTCACGTTTCCTCAAGGTCACGTTTACTAATCAGTTTGCCTCCTCTTACCTTTGGGCGTGCCCGCCTCCGCCCCCGCATCCTGACGCCTATATATTTACCCTGTTGCATGGCCCCTAGTCCCGCTGCTGCAGGCTAGGCCATCTAGAGGGGAGCCTGTCAAAAGTGCCAAACTTGGCAATACCGGTAGGCTACACAAGTGCTCAGTGCTTTCTTGTTGTCTTGCTCCTAAGCCCATCCACTCTCATACGTCATGCCACACCAACGTACGGCGGCCATCTACACCTTACTAACCCCTTCACAACCGCTCCTGATGCCCACGATCATTCCCTCCAGCATCTCACTCGCAAGATGTATTCTCCTCCCATACCTATCTAGAGTGGCCACTAGCGCAAGGGTTCACTGAACATTCTGTCTTATTTACCATACACGACAAGCATCCTTCTATACGTACCTACTTTGCAGTTCCCCCTTGGACCACAGCTTCCCCCCCACAGCCCCACCTGCGTCCTGCCGCACCATACCGATACCCACTCCAACTGCCTGCCCTACCTCGTCCTCTCCGGTACATGACAAACGTGTGTAACCACGCGGACAGTACATTGCCACTGCATCATGCGGCTATTGGCCTACTGCAACATTCCCCATACGCCTACTTGCCTGCTGCATAACTCCCCAGCCAACATGATTCGTGCAAACAAGGCTGTACATAACAGCTACCATGGCCTGCTCTAGTAATGCTTCTTAAACAATACTTCCAAAGCCCTACCCCACCGGCTTTAAGCTGGCAGTGCGCCAGTGTGACCTGCGGCCACACAGTCGCGTGCGGCATGTCATACAGCTGGAGGGTGGCCCAAGCGCCTTTGGACAGGCCACACACATACACACAGCAGCGATTATTCAACAGCCGCAAGGAGCGCCAGCGGAGGAGCTCCCTAGACGGGATTACCATAACACCTCGAATACGGAGGGGAAGGAGCTTGCTAGGAAAGCGCAGGATTGGGTTTAGCCAATTACCACCAAAACACAAACAACCCAAAAAACACAAGCGCTCATGCATCAACGTGCACACGCCGCACACACGCCAGCATGCGACAGCCCCCCTACCCTCGCTAACGAGACGAACGGCGCCGGGAACTGCTGCCCGCCACCTACTGGGCGTTACCTTTATGAGCCGCAGCCTGCCTCTGCAATTATAAAATGATACGGCAGCTACAACTACCAAGCAACCGCAGCCCGCCGTGACGTGGCGTGGCCTGAAGGGATCCCCAGCCCCGCCTCTGAACCACAGCCTGGTAGCAGTTGACACATATCGCAGGGTTACGATTAAGCACGGCACTCGTACTGAACTGAAATAAATTAAGTCACGAGCGGGGAGCAAGGAGAGCCGTTATCTGCTGCCGTCGCCCCAAGGCCCCCAACCCGATAGATTATACAACCTTATGACGTACAGGTGGTACTTCCGATCGCACCCCCGCCGTACACTTCATACCGAATGTAATCGCCATCGCCACGAGGTAAGCTTCTGCAGCTCTATGCAGCCAGCATTATCGCATTAGGGCAGCCGTGAGATCCATGCGACCCATGAACAAACCACGTCGCCTGCTGGATGGTGCGTCGCCGCGTCCGGTATTCTTATCGCCCCTCCTTCAGCCCTGGTGTATCACGCCCGCCCCGCCATGCAGGCCCCATGCTGCTAATGCACCGCCCGCCCCTACCGGTGCAAGCCACTGTCTCGGCCGCCATGTCGTACTTGAAATCATTCACAGGCTGCCATTCATTGATGCCGAACCTCCTGCTGCTGTTGTTGTTGTCCTGAGTGACGCCCGCCCGGGGCTCCCATGTCGCCCATGATGTGGTAACGGGCGGCAGCCATGGAGTATCCACACCTGCCTAGCTGCTTGCTGCTGGCGCTGCTGCGGGCGGAGTGCCCGTCCCTTCCTCAACAACTGCACCTGGCCCCGCTGTCTCCGTTGCCCCTGCTGCCCCTGCTACCCCCGCCGCCTCCCTGATTTCCCGCTGCAGCCAGGGCACGATGTCCGCGAAGGGCGGCCGCTCCTCGGGGCAGTCAGCCCAGCAGGCGGAGATGAGGGCGGCCAGGGGGGCGGGGGTGGCGGGGGGCAGCGGCGGCCGCTGGCACTGTACCCCAACCACGAAGATAACCTGTAGCGCGGGGGGCGGGTAGCGGGGATGGGTAGCGTGTGGGGTGACGTGGAGAGGAACCCACCGGTATCTATCCATTCCCAGGGAGGCAGTGACTGGTGGCATAGCCACCACACGCATGTTGCTTGGCCTGTCCCGCCTAGCTACCCGTACATCTCCTCCTCCTCCTCCTCTCACCACCCGATAACACCCCTGCCTGGTCCCCTGCATAGCCCCTTCTACTATGCAGTAGTAGAAGGGGCTATGACCCGTGACCCGTGTTTGTGCTGCTGCTGCTAACTTATTTAACACACCTGCATGGGGTTCTGCAGCTCGGCCCAGGGCTGCTCTCCCGTTAGGCACTCGTACAGCGTCATGCCGAACTGCAGTGAGGTGGGGGGGGGCGACGGAGGCGATGGCGATGGAGGCGGATAAGGGTCAGAGACAAACCCGAAAAGAGAGCTCGGAGTGCCGGGAGTGTGGGGTAAAGGGAAAACAACTATGCAGTGCCAACGCCAGTCCCGGGAAGGCGGGGAGTGCGGGAAAGCGGAGGGGAGGCAGCTGGAGTGGCCGGTCGGTCACAAGGAGGGGCATGGGTGCGGCCTCGCATGAAGGCATCTGACTGCGATGGATGGGGCGGTGGATGGGGCGCCTCCGGGCCCGCGGGGCGCGGATGATTTCCACCGGCGGGAGGAGAGGACCTCCGCCCCCAAGCCCCCCAGCCTCCCCAACTCACCGCATACACGTCCACCTTCTCACTGACCGGCCGCCCCTCGAACTGCTCCGGAGCCTGATACCGGCGAGGAAAAGGGAGAAAGAGGAGGGAGAGATGGAGGTAAAGGGGAGGATGACGCTGACAGCGGGCTGGACAGCGTTGACTGCTGCGCCAGTAGTCGGCGGCATGCAGGGGTGCGGCGAGCAAGGTGGCGCGATAGCAGCGGTGTGTTATCCGGGCTGCGTTTAGGCAACGCATGGTTTTAGGCAACGTGTGGATTTTGCCCATTCTCTCTGCTTCCCTCCGCTTTGCACCCCCCCTCCGCTCCCCGCTTCCCCCTCCACCCTCCACCCCCGCTCCCTCCCCCCCCCACCATGTACGCCGGCGTGCCCGCATGCGCGCCGCGGGTGGACACCAGCGTGCGGTCCTTCATCTTGGCGATGCCGAAGTCGCACACCTTGGCGCGACCCCCGCCGTCCAGCAACACGTTCTGGGGCTTCAGGTCTGCAACAGCAGCGGAGCACCAGCAGCGGGTGCGGCAGGAGGAAGAGGGCAGGGGAGGAGGAGGGCAAGAGAGGGGGAGGAGTGTGGGTAAAAGCAGGCGGGCAGGAGAATGAGGGCGCGTGCGGAGTGCATGTCGAGGTGTACATACATGCAAGGCAGGCGCACCGCCAGATCAGGGATGCTCAGGGGATGTCTGCCGCGCCCTTGTTGCACCTGTGTCACCAGCGCCGGCGGCGTTGCCTTCTCAATTTGCTAGGCACGTCACCGCATGCTGCCGGTGTATGTTTTGCGTCACCCCTACTTGTCCCCACCTTTATCAGACACACCCCTGTCCCAGGACCTCACACTGCCCCCCCCCTTACCCACCCCGGTGCACCACGTGTGGGTGCAGGTAGGCCATCGCACTCGCCACCTCCAGACCCAGCTGCAGCACCTGGGAGGGCGGGGAAGGGGGGGGGAGAGGAGGATAGGAGGGAGCGAGAGGGGACAGGGCGTTTGGGACCAGCGGTTGAAGGGCGACATCTGTAACCGAAAGGAGCTTTATGCAACACCGTTAGGGGTTGGGACCGCTTGCCTGGTCGGTCCAGCAGCGCTGGCGACCAGAACCTCACCTCCATGCAGGTCATGAACCCCACCACCGCCACCGCCACCAATCTCACCCCACCACCATACCACAGCCCGTCTGCCCATCAGCGCTGGCACCCTGCCGTCTCCTATCCACTTTGCTTTACCCTAACCTGTGGTCTCTTATGACATGGTATGGTCTTTGCCCCCGCCCCCACACACACCTCCATGTACGTCATGGGCGGGTACAGCTTGGCGGGTGAGCCCCGGCGGCGCGCGTGCAGCCGGTTGTGCAGCGAGCCGCCCGCTGCCAGCTCCTGGCGCGTCAGAGGGTGGGGTGGGCGGGTTGAGAAAGACCAAAGCACAAGTGAGGGCGAAATGAAATGGGACAGGGGGGAGGCGGGGTATGCTGCAGCTGGCTACCGCAGTATTTTCCCTTCCTGTCCCCACCGCCCCAACCCTTCCTCACTTCCACGATGCACACGTGCGGGGGCGCCAGACACGCGCCGTAGAACTGCACGATGTGCGGGTGACTGAGCCGGGACAGCACCTGGGGGGGAGGGGGCGAGGGAGGGGTAGGGAGGGGTAGGCAGGAAGTGGGGATGGCCGAGGTGCGGGGGTAAGGGAGGCGGCCAAGCGGGCACCCTGGTGCCATCCACACCAGCCACACGCTGCTGCTGCTGCTGCTACGAGCCTGCATCAACTGAGCATCGCGGAAAACACGCACCTGACCCCAATCGGGACCCTATTCCTCTCCATCCTCCGCTCTTCCACTCTCACCACCTGCCCCCCTCTCCCCCCCTCCTTCCCGCCCACCTGCACCTCCTGCCGTATGCTCTCCACCGCCTGCGGGCACACCGACCCGCACTCCCCCTCCAGCAGCGGCACCACCTTGCATGCCACCGGCCGGCCCAGCCACCGCCCGCGGTACACGGTGCCGTAGGCGCCCGAGCCCAGCCGCCGCTCCAGAACCACGTCGCGGGCAAAGTCGATGGCAACCCAGGAGGTCTGGGAGGTGGGGGGTGGGGATGGGGTGGGGTGGGGATGGGGAGGAGGGTCATGCGGAGGGGGCATGGGAGCTGTGAGCAGACGGTCATGTACAAGTGAAGTTTCACGACAGCAGCAGCCGTACCGTTACGGGTCCCGGGGTCATGGCTCGGAGGCGCTGCGCATCAATTTGAAGACGCATGCCCATAGTTCGGGCATAAGGAACTAAGGATCCTACCATCTACAACAATCTACCGGCCATATACCTCTCAGCCCCCTTCCGGGGGTCTCCTTCCCCCGTACGTTAAATACACACGCACACACGTGCAGGCCCCACCTGCTTGTTCCTCAGCGGCCCCACGGATCCGCCCACCAGGCTGCTGCTGGCGCCGCTGACGCCGCCAGGCGGGGCCATGTTGCCGGGGAGGTTGATAGGGGCAGGTGACACAGCATGCGTGGTAGCAGCACCCCCGCCCCCGCCCCCGTAGCTGCCAGTATTGTCACTGCCGCCAGCCATGGTGCCGGACATCGGGCAACCAATCATGCCGCCGCTAGCAGAAGCAGAAGCAGCAGCCGTACTGCCGCTCCCGCCGGTAACGGGGGATAGCCTGCCGCCCGCATGCGTTACGGCCCTCCCCTCCGCCAGCTCCCCGACCAGCTGCTGCGCTGCTCCTCGCTCTGCTGCATCCGCATCGTCACCGCCTCCAGCGTATGACATGTCACCTCCGCCACCACCACTGCCGCCGGCGGATCCCCCTAACAATGCCATCCTGCCTAGCAGCTGAGCCGGCGAGGAGCGAGCGGAGAGCAGCTGCGTCGTACTACTCCTGGACGCAGCGTTGCTACCGTTATTAGCTTCTAGCGGCGTCGGTGGCAACGGCTTGCCGGTCGTGATGTTGACCACGGTGTGCTGTGGGGCGGCGGAGGCGGGGTCGGCCGCCACAGCGATGCCCTCCGGCAAGACGCTGAGGGCTTGCGGAGGCAGCACTCCGCGGGCTGTTAAAAGTACGGAAGCGGCGGCGGCGGCGGCGGCAGTGGCAGTGGCAGCGGAGTCGCTACGTGCGCGGCTGAGCGGTGGCCGTGGCGGCGGCTGCGGCTCTGGTGTGGGCGGGCCACCCCGCGACGGCGGCGGCGGTGGCGGCGCAGGGGGAGGCACCTGAAACACGATGCCGCCGTTCACAGCAGCGACGGAGGAGGCGGCGGCGGATACGACACTCTCAGCAACATCGTCGCCGTCGTCGCCATCCTCGCAGCCGCCGCCGACGTCGGTGTCTTTGTCGACGTCGTCCTCGACGTCAGGAGCAGCAGCAGCGACGGCGGCGGCGGCGGCATCAGGGTCAGCGGTTGCATACGGCAGCCTGCCGCGTGACGCGATCAGCGCCCCTAGCGTCATGCCGCGCACCGGTACGGCTCCTGGTAATGGGGGTGCAGCGGGACCAAGGGCTGCTCCGCTGAGGTACAGCCGACCGCCGCCGCAACGAATGCCGCCTCCGCCACCGCCGCCGACCCCAGCAAGCACTCTACCACCGCCGCCAGCGCCAGCGCCAGCGGTTACATCAGCACCAGCAGCAGCGGAGGCGGCGGTGGGCCACATTGCCGGCGGCGCCGGCGGCTGCCATCTGGGCGGCCAGGAGCCTGGGGAGGCATGAAGAGAGGCAACTGCTGTGCCGCCGCCACCGCCGCCGGAAGGTCCGCCGCCGCTGCCGCCGCTGTTGCCCTTGGTGTCGTACATGCCAAAAGCGGGTAGGGAGGTGCTGGATGCCAAGAGGACCTGTATGACGCCGTTTCCACCGCCGCCGCCGCTGGCGGCTTGCAGACGCTGATGCAGCGGCTGCGGCGGCTGGGTGGGCCATGGCGCAGGTGCTGCTGCGGTGTGCTGGCTGCTGGCAGGCGAGCTGCAGCCAAAGGGCTTGTACTCACCGCTGCTGCCGCCGCCGTCGGCGTCGCTTTCTCCTTCGTTGCCGTCAGCGCAGATCTCGCCTCCCATTGCCCGGAGGACCACGGTGGCAGCCGCCGGCGCCTGCAGCCGGCCGGCTTCGCCGCCGCTTGTGACGTCTGAGGGCCCGCCGGAATCCAGGCGTGGCAGGGGTGTCTTCTTGTCGCCGCTGCCGCCAACGCCCTCCTCCACGCATGCGCCGGCGGGACCGACCGTGGCTGCTGCTGCTTCGGACGCATGCTGGTTACTGCCTCCGCCGCCGCCGCCGCCTCCACCCTCTGGATAACCAAGCAGTCCGCACATTGCCTGCAGCTTCCGTCTCTTGCCCTCATCTTCCTCTTCAACTGTACTGTAGGTTTCGCCGCTGCTGCCGGCACTCTGCCTCCGCCGCCGCCGCCTCCGTCGGTGCACCCCCAGCAGCAGCAGTCCCGCCACCGCCAACACCACAAGGCCGCCGACGGTAGCGGCCGCTGCCACCGCCCTCATACGGCTGTTCCCGCTGCTGCCGCTTCGCTGCTGCTGCCCAGCGGCCGGAGTGCCCAGCGATGCTGGCCCGTCCTCCGTGCCACCGTCTGGGCCCACACGTTCCGCGAACGATGCAGGCCGGTCCGGCAGCGGCGGCACTGGCGCCAGCAGCAGCAGCCCACCATCGGAAGCTGGATCGGCTGGTGTCATGGGCAGCGAGTCTTGGTCCTCGTCAGGCGGTGTCGGCGGCGATGCGGTCTTCACGTCTGGGCTAATGACGCTGCCGACACGGCCGGGGAGTGTGGGAAGACTGCCAGCATCTGAGGGCGGAGGCATGCTAGGAGAGGGCACGAGGGGATCAGCGGACTGCTGCATGTTACTAGGTGCAGGGGGAGTCGCCGTGCCGCCACCGTCAGAGCCGCCGGGCGTTGGCGGTGGCGGCACCGGCGGTGGCGGTGGGGACGCAGCGGTGCTAGGCGGTGCCAGCGGCGGCCCGAAAGGCAGACCACGTGACTGTACGAATCGAGAGAGCTTCTCCAGCACCTGCGTTATGTTGGCGGCGCCGCTGCCAGCGCTGGTTGTGTCGTTGTTGCCCGCTCCGAGACCCCCCTCCCGTACGACCTTTTGCAGCGTTGCTAGAAGCTCGATGTAGACATCTGCACCGGCAGCCGCGGCCGTTAGGAGCTCGTTCAGTTGGGCCAAAGTATCCGCCTGCAGCACGGTACCGCCGCCAAGAGCGGTGTTGGCGCTGCTTTTGCTGTCTCCGCTGCTGCTGCTGCTGCTGTTACCCAAACTTTTGTTTCCCATGCTGCTGTTGCCGTTGCTGCTGTTACCCATGCCGCTGTTGCCACTGCTGCTGTTTCCCATGCTGCTATTACCAGCAGCGCTACTATTGCTGCTGCTCGTCACATCGCTGCTTGCATTGCCGCTTCGAAGGTCCGTAGGAGGCAAAGGCAAAGGCGCGGGCGAGTCGTCGGCAGCCGGCGGCAAGCGGCCCATCAGGAGCGCTGTAAGTTGCGTCAGCGCGACACTCAGTTGCGACAGGGAGTCGGGCGGGGGCGCCGGCGCGGCTGGCCGGTCCGTGCCGCCGCCGCTGCCGCCGCCGCCGCTGGAGCTCCCAGAGCTTCCGGTGCTTCCAAACGGCAGCGAGTCGCTGCTGCCAGAGGTGCCAAACACGTCCGCCGGGTCGGAATCTCCGCAGCAGAAGACGGAGACGCAAGCCAGGTCGGGCGGTGGTTCGGCATCTGCGCAGAGACGGTGACGTTGAGGACGCAGGGAGGTCGAGGCCAGGCCGAAATACCGAACCCCGTACGGAAGCCCGCTAGTTAGAAGCTCGGCAGCCTTCCACTCCCAACCTCCGCCTCCCCAGTAAGCAGCATCACCCAGCGAGCGGCGGTGACCCAACTAACTCCCTCCCCATCTTCACCCCACTCACCCGGGTTCGGCGGCCAAGGTGGCGCTCCCCAGATCAAGGATGACGACGGCCCCGTCGCGGACGCATTCCCCGCCGCCGCCAGGTGGCCGTACGGCAGCCCACATCGCGGCAGTCCCAGACTGGCCGAGGGCAGCTGCACGCAGCGCTGTCCGTTCACAAACACCGCTGCCCACTCTAGGGGCACCGCGGCCCATTCCGCAGCGCTAGTGTTGGGCTGTAGTGCCATGGAGAAGTTGGTGCAACCGCCCGAGGGGGGAACCGAGGTAGCCTCCACGGAGTTGACCACACGTACAGGTGCGTCGACACCTGCGGGTGAGGGTGCGGGTGCGGCAGGTTGGAGGAGGAGGAGGGGAAAAGAAGCAACGGGAGGGGCAGCAGCAGGAGCAGCTGCTGCTGCTGGTTGCAACCGTTTGCAGGCAGTACTGTGATGGGTTGAGGCACGTACGTTACAGCAGTGCCAGGAACCAGAATGCTGAGACCTCCATGCCCGAGCCGAAAGCACGCGTGCAGCCTCCTCCTCACGCAGCCCCCGCCATCATGTATGCCTCCCTGTCGTATAAGGCATGCATGCGTGGTCTGCCGTACAAACAAACACACCCGCCCACCTGACGTCACCAGCACCGCCCCCTCCACCTCGTCCGTGTGGTAGGCCGAGTAGTTGCTGTACCGCCACACCAGCTGCCAGCCGTACAAGCTCACCTGTACGAGCACACGTGCCGTACACACACGTGGGTGCCCGCAGTCAGTGCTACTCAGCATGGAGAAGGGAGGGGGCGGGTAGGAGCATCGGCGACACAAGGAACGGCTGCGGCAGCACGGCTGTGCAGAGGCACACGCGTCTCGAGGCCCTAGCTACCGTACTCTGTAAAAACATGCCGGCCATACACGCAGACCTCGGTCATGTGCTCCTGCCTCTGTACGGCCAACATAATGTCACAAGTCGCATAACGTCCCCCGCCATGACCTCTGCTGCCTTCTCACCCGACCATTGTTCATGAGGACGACCCATGAGCACAACGGGTCAGCATCCGGGGTCCCCGTGGCATTGTTACCGCTGTTGCCGCCTGCCCTGCTGCCGCCACCACTACTGCCATCAGAAGCATCGCTACCGCCGCTGCTGGTACCGTTATTACCGGCGCTTCCCGTTACGTTCAGTTGATGTTTTTGCAACGGTTGCTGCGGCCGCGGGTTGCCCGGCGGCCCCTTGGGAGGTCGTACCAGGTAGCCAACCACCAACGGACAGCTGCGCAGCCCATGCTGGCTGGTGAAGGCCGCGGGCAGGCGCTTAAGCGGGTTGGCACCGCACTGGGGCCTTGAGGAGGAGGAGGAGGTGGAAGTGGAGGCAGGCCGCTGGGGCCGCTGCGGCCCAGGTCGCTTAGGGTTGGGGGGTCGGGAGGGCGAGGAGCTCTGCTGGCCCAGCCGGCGCCTGCGGGAGGTGGTGGCGGGGTCGATGCCCGGTAGCTCGCTGCCGGTGCCCGCGCTGCTGCTGGTGCCGCTGGCTGCGGCATGCGTGCCGCTGCTGCTGCTGCTGCCGCCACCGCCGCCGCTGCTGCCGGCGTCGTTGATGCCCTTGCTCATGGTGCCTTCATGAACGGCTTCGGAGGCGGGCGTATCCAGCGTTGCATGCAGTGAAGACACCGCAGTAGCAGTGCCCTCCTTCTCAAACTGCTGGTCGCTACGAACACTGGGGCTGAGTTCCGCTGCATGCGCGAGGCTACCGGGTCCCTGTTCCTTGGATGTGGCGCCGGCCGCCGAAGTTTCCTCCTCCGGATCAGGAACAGGCAGCGTCCGGGGGCCTGCCAGCGATGGCGGCGCTGGGGCGGGGCGCGCCGATACCTCCCGGGATAGGTACATGCCAGCTGCTGCGGGCGGGGGGGTGAGCACAAGCTCTCATCACAACTGGCATCACGTCACAGCTGACCCCACATCACATAGGCCACCACATCATCCATGACCGCAAGCTTAACTGGTGCCCAAGCCCACTGCCACACCTCAACGACAAGCATGCGTTGCCCGCCCATGCTGCCTTTTTGCCTCCCCCCTCGCCCCACCAGCATCACCAACAACCCTGCTCCGCCCTCCGCACTCCTCCCACCCCAAACCCAACCCACCTACCCGAGGCAGGCGCCACCGCCGCCGACTCCCCCACGCAGCAACTCAGCAACGCTGCCAGCAGCACCGGCAGCAGCGCCAGCGCCGTACGGCGAGAGCCCAGCAAGCAGCGCCCCGCTTTCGGCGGCAGCAGCCATGGCGGCGAGTGGGAGGACGGGGCGGCGGCGGAGCAGCGCTGGACAGCAGCGTTGCAGCTGGCGTCGTGCCGTACGGCCTGCTGCTGCTGCTGCTGGTCTGCTGCTGCGGCTGCTGTGATTGCGGCGGCCGGTGAGGGCGTAATGTCGTCAGTTAGCGGTTGAGCCGTGGGAATAACAGGTGCTTCGCATTCTGCTACAACATCTACAAGGGTGGTTGTCACAGGAGCTTTGTGGGTTGTCACTGATAGCAGCCTGACGTAACTAGATACCACGGGCTGCGATGAGTGCTCTAGGAGGGAGCAGCAGCCACTGCTGTTTTCGTTGGTGACCGTGGCGTTGGTAAAGGGCCCGCTGCTGCTGCTGCTGCTGCTGCAGTTGCCCGATGGGTCGCCTCCCATCCCATCAACCAGCGCAGCACCGCTTCCTCTGGGGCTGTGACCGCAGGACGACGCGCAGGACTAGCCACTGACTCGCATGAAGCAGTGCGAGGTGGTGTCGTGGTGTGGTGGTGTGGTAGCCTACTTGCTTGGGTGTCTTGAAGGATAGCGTGCTTTCAAGCTGCGTAGCTGGGAATCACGGCGATTTCTAGCGGGGCCTACGTGCTAGCGGAAACTACGATGAAGAGGTATGGTGGAAACTATGATGGTAACCGATTGGAATGGCTAGCGGCTCCTTGCGTGTCGTTGACAGGGCCGCCTTGCTGTCGTCCCGCCCTGGAGGCTGGGAAGCCCTCAGAAGCCCCTGTCAGATCGCGCCCGATGCGGGACGAGCGGAGGACAGCGGCCTTCTGCGCGGCGCAACAATGCGCATCCCTAGACACCACTCCATGTTTGTTGTGTCCGATTTGTGGTTGCTAGTATGGGCTACTGGGGCCGGAGTTCTGGGGAAGCGTCGCTGCGGCTGTTGCAGTGTTGTTGTTAGGAACGGCTGAAAGGGAAGTTACGAGTGCGAAGCTGCTAGCGAGGCTTGGTGTTACGTAGGAAGTTAAGGAAGGAAGTCTGGCTTGACTGGCGCTGCAGAGATAGAGAGAGAGCTGCAGATGCGTGTTGCCTAGGGTGTGGTGGACGGTGGACGGGTACCGTACTGCCAACTGGAACCGCGAAGTCGTCCAGAGGAAGCTACGCGAGAGACCTGCCGTTGCCCAGCGGAACAATTAGGCGGTGGATGTTTGGGGTCCAGGAGTGATAGATGGACAAGAGATTTGGGGCTATTGCGAGGCGGATCGGGCTGAGTCGGCACGGGAGTAGCAAGCTACTTGGTATGTTTGTTTGGTGGGCGTGAGGCTGGTGCCGACTATGTGGCGGGACGACTCAAGACAAAGGGAAAAGGCAAAAAACAGACAGTGCGCAGTCCTGCATCCCTAATGGGCTGCTGCACGGACGCACGAGGGATGGCAGGCCGAGGCACGAAGATGACAGGCGATTGGGCTTTGACGGTATTGGAGGGGACGACGATCAAGAAGCTGGCTTGCTTCGGGTCGTCCAGGATCATATCGAGTGGCAATTGATTGAATCCGCATCTTGGGTGCGAGGTTTCGTTGTGAGTATGTGAACCCGAACGGAGCCATGGAAGGCACATGTTCATCGCCGTGACCGTCGACGGGGCCGACGTTCGCAACCAAGCAAGCCCTATCAACATTGTCATGTGAATATACGTGAATGGGAGCAAGGAAGCATAGGTTAGGGCCGCTAGGATATCCGCTTAATTCGGCGACTCGTTGGGAAAGTACGTTCAAACAGTTTAACACTGCAAATGCTCATCACACTGGCATCCTTTAACTTTGTTCTGATCGGATAGCCTAAATCGTAGGAAAATCCACGCAAAAGGGATTGTTCGGGGGCACCAACCGCTGAATCCAGTGCTTACTGTACTCTTACCAATGCGCCCTAAACATCATTCCGCACTTTCGTGATAGTTTATTATTGTTACTGTACGCATTTGATTACTCTTTGGGTATAGTGAGCATAGGCTGGGCACGCCATTAAGGACGCCAACAAAGCGGCGTAGCTGTCACACCTAAACAACCAACAATGGAAGAAGCAGCGTCAACAACGCTCACAATTGTTAGGATTAAGCGGAGGCGCGACGATCCTGCGGCACCCGAAATTAGTACGTAGATTGGTCTTGTTGTTTTACTGTAAAGTCTAAGCATTTGTGTCCCAACGTTTCAAACGCTTTGCTCCTGCATGCATGTAGTTTTGGAAGCTGCTGGATTTCGGCAGAGCAAGCAGCCGCGGTACGACGAGGTCTTGCTGCAGTTCCAGGGAATGTCTTTCGCTGGCGCCGGCGCTGCTGAGCCACCTGTAGAGGTGCCGAGGAGGCGCTTCCGCCGTTTGCGGACTCTGGACGTTGCGCTTGTGGAGGTCTGGCCAGGGCCTCGAATGTTCCCTGGGCGCTATGTATACCCAGTTTGAACTCCCTCATGAATTATGACCTCACCACCCCTCGCTCGAGTCAGTAACACTCATGGCGATTGATGTCTCCGCACTGTCTCCCGCCGCACCTGCATAGGCTGCCAGTCCCCTTCCCTACACCCACACCTCCTGCCCCCTTCCCTACCCACCCGTTTGGGCGGGTCGGGCTGGCTCACATGTTGCAAACCATTTTGACGCCTTATCACTCAGACAGTTAGTTGTTTCCTCTTTACTCCACCCGCTGCAGACGCTGTCGGAAGCCCAGCTGCTGCAACTGCTGCGCACCCAATCCTCCGGCGCCGCCGCAGCCCCTTCTCCTCCCGCTGCCGCCGCCACCGTCGAGGCACAAGCAGCCGCATGCACGGAGGCACCGCAACCACAACCACAGCCACCCACAGCTCCGGAGCCTGCAGAGTCTGCAGCGCAGCAACCCCCACAACAGGACACGCAGCCCGATTCGACGGCGCCAGCGCGCTCACCGTCCCTGCCTCAACCCTGCGCGCGGCAACAGACGCAGCAAGGGCTACCAGGAACGGATGCAGCACCCCTCGGCAGCGGAGGTGGAGGTGGCGGCGGTTTACCCTCCCGGCGAGCGGCGGGCGGTGTCGGGCGGGGTCTGCCCTCTCGTGACGTTGCCCGCATGACAGCGCTGCGGGAGTCGCGCCGGCAGGCGGGGCAGGCGGCGCGGTACAAGCAGGTGCGGGGCCCGGGGGGGGGGGGGCGGGGCGGGGCGGGTCGCTGGGGAGGAGCGAGGTGGGATGGGAGGAGCGAGGGGGGGCTAGGCAAGTAATGTGGTGTGTTTTGAGCGGCACGGGGTTGGGGGTTCGTGTACCGGTGTGCGCCCAAACTGGGTGTTGGGTACGCCCGTGGCGGCGGCGACGGAGAGTCTGAGTGCGATGCAGTCAGCCAGTCACAGCCAGTCATAAGATGTTGTTTGACAACCTCTTCACCCCCCGCCCAACACTTTGTATTGTGGCGCCCTGCCGCCTCCTATCCCCATCGCTTTGCCCTAACCCGTGGTTTCCTATGGTTCGGTATGGCTTTTGACCCCCCCTCGCCCCCATGCAGATCCGTCGCAAGCGTGAGGGTGCTGCGGGTGATGAGGCGGGGTCGGAGGGCGCTGGGCTGCTTCACATGTACGATCTGGAGCGCCTACCCCCGGCGGTTCGCAGGGAGAAGCAGCAGCAGGCACGGGCGCAGGTGCGGGCGCAGGAGGCGGCAGCAGCGGCAGCAGCAGCAGGGGCTGGACGGGATTCTGCGGGTAGGGCTGGCCGCGCGCCGCCTGGCTCAGGCGTTGAGGATCAGCAGCAGCAGGCGGCTGGTGGTGTAACGAAGGAGGAGGAGAGGCTGATCCAGCAGCACTACGCGCCGCTGGTGAGGAGGCCTGGGGGGGTGGTCTGGGGATTAGGTAATACTCAGGAGGGAGGGAAGGAAGGAGGGAGGCGCGGAGGATGAGGGACCGGGAAGGCGCACCAGCGGCGGGGCTGAGGCTGTCAAACCCCAAACCCGCCGCAACCAGCTGCCGTGGGTGTCTCCACATGCGCACGCACCTGTAACGCCTCTGACCCCCCCTGCCTCGCCCATGTCTCCCTCCATACCCTCCAACTTTCCCACCCCCTCCCCCTGCCCCCTTGCCAACCCCAACCCCCCCAACCTCCCCAAAACACCCAGCTGGAGGAGGTGCTCAAGGAGTTGGGCGGCCAGCAGCAGCAGGGGCAGCAGCCCCCCGCCCCAACGCGCAGGATACCCGCACGACCTAGACGGCCCGCGCACCCGCCACCCGCACCAGCTACACAGCCCACACCGCCTCAGCAGCCTCAGCAGCCTCAGCAGGGGCCTCAGCAGCCTCAGCAGGGGCCTCAGCAGCCTCAGCAGGGGCCTCAGCAGCCTCAGCAGCCTCAGCAGCCTCAGCAGCCTCAGCAGCCTCAGACCCCAGGCTCGCTCGGGCAGCAACCGGAGCAGCCGCAGCAGCAGCCGCAGTCACAGCCAGCTGGCCTTCACCCTCAGCCACCTGCGCATCAGCCCGCCGCAGCTGCCAGCGCGGGTCGGGACGGGGATGCTGCCATGCAGGCGGCTGTGGGTGGGGGCGAGGAGGGGGGAGAAGGTTGCGAGGGGGGCAGGGACGAGGAGGGCGAGGGCGGTGTGTTTGTGTACGACGTGTATGTGCCGGTACCCGACGAGATGGAGGAGGACGGGGGCAACGGAGGAGGAGCGGCGGGTGGCGGCGCAGGTGCAGCAGCAGGGGAGGAGGAGCTGTGGCCCTGGGAGGAGGCGCCCGAGGGCGAGGACTGGACCGTACCGGTCATTGAGGTGGGTGCGCGGGGTTGGGTAGTTGTTAAGAAAACTGGCCGTGAGTAGGAACTTGTGTGCGGGGTTGCTTGGAGAGCAACCAGGCGGCAAGGGGGCGGCGGGAGGCCTTTATTTGTATTATAGGCTGCGATCATCCTCTTAATCCGCCCCCCCTTTGCCGGCCTGCATGCCCGCCCGCATGCATGCATGCATGCATGCGTGCAGGTAGCTGAGGAGGACGATGAGTTCTTCTGGGGGGGTCAGCTGGAGGCGGAGGCGGCTCAGCGTGCTGCGGAGGCGGAGGAGCATGACAGCGAGGACTCCAACGCGGAAAGCTACTACGCCAACTCCTACCCGGACGAGGAGGAGTTTGAGATGGGTGGGGAGGAGGAGGCGGTGGGGGAGTGGGGCATGGGAGGTGGCGGGGGCGGGGCGAGTGTGGGAGGTGGGGGGTATGGGGGATGGGGTGCAGCGGTGGGGATGCGGCGGCGGGGCGGAGGCAGCGAGGGGGAGGAGGAGGAGGAGCATGATGGGGATATGGAGGATGGGGATGAGGAGGAGGTGTTTGAAGGACGGGGAAGGTCGTACTATCGTACGGAGGATGACGATTACAGCGCACACAGCAGCTACATGAGCGAGGAGGAGGAGCGGAGGGAGGCGGAGGAGCGGCGGCGCAGGGCCATATTCATGCATTGAGGGGTCGGGCCGGGCGGAATGGGGGTTGGGGCGGAGGAGTTGGAGGTGGTGGGTGTATGTAGAGAGCGTTAAGAGGGTTGCTATCGCATGCTTTGCAGACTGATTCTTTTTCTGCTAGCTTTTGTGGGCAGTGCATGTGCTGGGGTGGCTGGAGGGGTTTCTTGAGGAGTTGGGACAAGGACGTTGACGGTTGAGACAGGTCGGTTGTGCGGTTTCGGAAAAACGGTTGTCGTTTGTGTTGTTTGCGGCGCATGCCGAGCCGGTGACTACAAGGACTGCTACTAGCCGTCGTTGTGCTGTTCCATGTTGGGATTGTTTGACCCGCATTGATTACTGCGAGGCCTGCTGTGCAGTTATGCCCCTATGTATCCCCCGGGTGCGCAAAGCTCTCTTGCAAGTGCCTGAGCGACAATACCGGCTTCCGTTGAACCTGCTTCTGATGAACGACATTACATATTACGTTCAGTGGCATGATCTGGGCTGGTGGATTGCCGCATGCATTGGTAAACGTACATCTCAGCTCCCCTAACCAGGCATCAATCGCTAACATCGCTAACATGGCATCATGAACAAGCAGTACGACATGCACGGCGCGCTTTTTGCGTGTCCCGTTGCCCCTCGGCACACGCACATGGCAGCAACTCCCCCCCCCCCCATTGGTGAAGCCTCGTCATCCAGTTCGTCAGTCTTCCTTAGCTTTACCCCGCATTCCTCGCACACCACACCTCCCCACAGACTACCAGTGCGCTACAGCTCCGACCCCCTCGCAGCCGCCTCCAGCAACCCCCCACCGGCACCTCTCCCCAGCCCCCCCAGCTGCCCCACCAGCCACTGGGCAGGTGAGAAGGGGTGCCACACCTGCCAGTGGTACCCCGCCTGCAACCAGGGCCGCATGAACCACACACTGCTCGCCACGCAAAACACAACCGACGCGCCCTTGCATGCACGCCGTAACAGCACCACCCGCCGCCTCCGCTTCTCCTTCTCCTCTTCCCGACTGCCCCCACGCCCACCACCTCCCTCCTCCCCCGCCTCCTCCTCCTCACTCCCCACTGCCCCCAGCACCGCCTGCTCCGCCACGCAGGCCGCTCCATGCGCCAGGAAGAACCCCAGCTGCCAGCCCCGCGCCGCCCCCAACGCCGCCCAACACATGTACTCGTGCACCAACCCGCTCAGCAAAAACACCGCCATTAACCCTACAGCCTCCTCCACTGCCCTTGCCCTTGCCCCTGCAGCTGTAGCGGTATCTGCGGTTGTAGTTGGGGGGAAGGTGGAGGTGACAGCAGCAGCAGCAGCAGCAGCGGGATCGGTGTCGCCGCCGCTCGGGTGGCCCACTGGCGTTGCACCGGCGGAGGTGACGGAGGTGGCGGAGGCGCAGGTCAGCACCCCGGATGCCTTGTAATCACTCGCAGTGACGCTACTGCCGCTGCCGCCGCCGGTCCCACCGCTGCCTCCGCCGCCGCCCCCGTTGGCCTTGGCTACCAACCCAATGCTGTTGTTGCTGTTGCCACCACCACCACCGCTGCTGTTGCGACTGCTGCAGGTGCCGCCGCCGCCGACGCAGAGGGCCTTACCTGATGCTGCTGTCAGCAATTGCCCGCTTGAGCGCTTATCCGGGTCGTCGCGCTGCAGCCGCTGCAGCTCGCCCAGCTGCATCAGCCGGCGGGTGAGGACGCCTGCGGGGCGGTAGGCCAGGCGCACAAAGGTTACCCGGAAGAGCTGGTGCCAGCGTCGCCACAGCTCGGGGACGGAGACAATGCCGCGCCAGGGCTCCCGGAACTGGTGGCGGCAGCGGTAGAGCAGCTGCGGCTGGAGGGGCGCTAGCGATAGCAGGGTGCCCTTGAAGGAGATGGCAAAGTGCAGGTAAAGGCAGAGGGTGAAGGCCAGGGAGGGGAGGATCCAGCAGCAGGCGAGGCTGCTGAGGAGACCGGGTGGAGGAAGAGGAAGAGGGAGCAGCGGGAGAGCGGCGCCGGCGGTAGTGACGTCGTCATGCGGCTTATGGCCGTACATGGCTCCGTCGTACAGGGCTCCATCAACAACCTCGCCAGCTGCTGCATGGAAGGAGGAGAAGGAGGAGGAGGTCCTGATTGCGTTGCCGTCCGGTCCAATGAAGGGCTTGACGCAGAAGCTTAGAAGGCAGTCGTAGGCACAGTACTGTACGGCAAGTTCCATGATAATCCGTACGAGCGCGGCGGGCAAGGAGGTGCCGGGTGGGACCAAGGGCTGACGCTCCAGGGAGGCCGTGCCTTGCCGCCGCCGCCGGTGTTGCTGCTGCTGCTTCTGCTGTTGCGGAACCGTTAGCCGCTGTTCTTGCGGGTGCTGCTGCTCTCCTGCAGCTGGTTGGGGTTGGTTGCAGCTGTTGTTCTTGTTGTTGTTGTTGTTGCTTCCGGAGCGCGCGGTGGCGTCAGCGGAGGCTCTCAGCGCAGCACCGTCTTGCTGGAAGGGCAGGAAGGTCTCTTGGAGCATGGTCAGGAAGTAGCGCCACTCGGTGCGGGGAGCGGGGCAGGGGTCCTCCAGCAGACAGTACTCAATGGCTTTCAGGAAGAAGGAGAAGTAGGCGCCGGCGATCTGCGGTGGGGCATGTGGGCGTGAGGAGGGTTGGGTGTGAGCCGGGTTGGGTGTGGGAAGGGGCAGGAGGTTTGCGATATGGCTGGTAGAAATGCAATCGCCAAAACCGGACGAGTATTACGGTATTTTTCATGAAGCGAAATGGGGACGTGACATGACGCTTTGCACGTATGGGGAAACCGGAGGCCGTGTCGCAGCAACGCCGGAAGCGACGGTTTAAGTGACTCAAGCCGTAGGCAACAGCACGTGGACATCAAAGCGTCATGGGCAAACTGCGAGTTTAGTGTTATTGACTTCTGTATAAATACCTGCAAGCAAAGCGCTTTGGCGCAGCCTTTGACTGCCAACGGCACGAGCATCAGGGCTAGCGGTCCCGATAGGGCTAGGTATGCATATCGCAAAAGCTTCCGTTCCGGATAGCGACATAATAACGAGAAATTTAGCCCAATCACCAGCGCAACCAACGGAGAAAGCAGCCAGTCGAACCAATAGGGCGGCAACGAAGGAGTTTGAGCGGCCATGTTCAGGTCTCCAAATTTACGTGCAGTAACATGTTTTTTCTGGTTTGTGTTGAATTATATGTATTGCTGGCGTAAATCTCGTAATATGAAGTGCCGTATGGCTTATTACGTGGAGGTAGCGGCCGCCGGATCCTGACCGGAACCCAGATCCGTGGCCGCCAGGGGAACGCCTGCTGCTTCCAACTTCAGCACATCCATGACACACACTGCCTTGCGGAAGAGCATCATGTTTTCCGCAATGCGATATTGGGTACAACGGTGCGTCTGCTAAAGAAGCAGAGTGCATGAAGCTCTGATGTCATCAAGAAGCGGGACTACGAGGGTGAGAGACAATGTAGGGTTCGCTGGTGACCTGGCTGCTCGCAAGTCGTTTAGGTGGGAAGCAAAGTTGGTGCTAGCCCAACCCTTCACAGTGTTCCATTCTTCACTTAACCCCAAGTTCCGTTGCCCTTCGAGCTCATGTACGGCCTACAAGGGCACACCGCCACGAGCGAGGGTGGTGAACAGCAGGTCATGTTGCCCAGCCGTATAGCCTCCCTCGTACGTACGCCTCCCCATACGTACCTCTTTGCAGGTGTCTGTACCTCACCGTACAACGCAGTATTCTGGGCAGTTATTCCCTTCCCTTGGCGGCACTTTTGACGACCAGTAGTTGAAAGGCATGTTTGTATTGACCCCGTATGTCTCTTCCGCCGCTCACGGACCAGAGCTGGGCGGGGAGGGGAGTTTGGCCGTATATGACCCATGGGTCACTTGCTACAAAGTCGAGTTAGGGAGCCCTGCGACATCTGGCCACACTGAAGGAACGTCCATGTTGTGCCCGTCAGGGGTTGGGGATCTCACTTAGGCGATGCGGAATAGCACAACCGGCTAGGCTTACCTCCACATCCCTCGCGTAGGTTGCTTGCAGGAAGTGCCTGCAGGATTAACGTGCCAATCACGACCTATTGCCGATTTGTGCCTCTGCTTCCAAGCTCAATTGCCTATTCCTGAGCTCTTGGCTGAGACAGGCGGGGAAGTGGCGCGACAATCCATATCTCTCTGCAACTCCGCTCAGCAATCCAGCCGCTGACATATTGCAACAACTGACAACATGGGCTCATCGTACGGTACGGTAGTAGACGCAAGGTGCCCCCAGAACAGGCCCAGCATCTCGTCCTTCGGGAGCAGTACGGCACTCAGCTGCTGCCGTACGGGCGGGGTGCCGTACGGGCGGTTTGCCGTACCAGCTGCTGAACTTCCTCATCCATCAGCCCATGTGGTGCGCCGGAATGGGGGCGCCACCGTCACCGTCGCCAGCAGCAGCAGCAGCAGCAGCAGCAGCAGCAGTAGCGTCATGCGCTCATGCTGGCTCGCATCCGGGTTACTTCCGCTACTGGATGGTGCGGTGGCCGCTGGTGATGTCAGCGGGGGCAGCAGCGGGTTTGGTGTGCCAAACAGCGTGGGTATGGTTCAGGTGTGAGCGCAGCCGGAGGAACGGGGTTTGGGTCGTACCACCGATGGGATGAGGGCTGGGCGGAATGCGCTGACTGCCGACGCCTTGGTCCGCACATGCGGATAGCAATCCGAATCTACCGCCGCGATTAGTAGGATGCATGGCGATCAGGATTGTCCAATCTGCGTGGCTCGAGTCACGAGTGAGGTGAGAGGGTATAGAGAGCATGAACGTCGGTCAAGGGGTAAAGGTCAGGCGTCGTGGCTGTGGAAGTGTCGCGCGGCGATGGGAAACCCTTCTCAAACATTCCACGGGCCAAACCGGTCCTAAGCAGAACATCATCAGTGTATTCTCGTGGGGGCTCGAGCGATTGTAAGTTCTTTTGTACGGAGTGTACGAGACTGTACATACGTCCCGAAATAATCCATTAAAATTAAGCGAAACGTAATTAACTCTTTTATAGGGACCCTTAAATTTACTTCGGGGGACACGCTGATCCTTGGCTAATCCTTCGTTTTGCGCCTTATTTGCAATGTCGCCCAGAAGTAATGTGCCGCAAGCGTGTCCACCGTCTACAACCTTAATGTTCTTCAGCAGTAAACAATGCCCACTTTGTCAACGATTAAGCGATGACGTCCGACGAGTAAGTGCAACGTCTTAGTTAGTTGACACCCTCTTGCTTTCCGATCTGCCGGTTACCAGATTGAGCGTAAATGACCAGGTTGCAGATCGCGATCATCCACCTGGCAAGCGTCCTGAGGTTGCAGTGCTCCAGGTCGATGCCGATGACCAAGTGAAGTGGGCGCCCGAGGTGACGTGTAATTCTCCTTGGGCCCTCTTTGCATGTTTATGTTGCTTTATTATCAATTGTAGGACAGTGCAGCTGCGTGCGCAGCCAAACACACCCCTTATCCCCGACCCATCTCCCCGCCCGTACATGGCTCACACCACCCCTACACCCACCCTGTACCCCGCCCTGCCTGCAGCTCCTCCACTACAAAGTCACCAACGTTCCCGCGTTCGTACTTTTAGACCGCAAAGGTGAGGTCAGGAGCCCCGGGGCACATGCCGTGTTCCACTGGTGTCACCCACCCACCCACCCAGCCTCCTTCCTAAGCACCCACCCCACCACCACTTACACACAGCACACATGGCTGGCCATACCCACAAGGGAAACCTAACCGCCCCACCACCCCTCCACCCGGCTTCCCGTCCAGGCCAAGCCGTGGCCAGCACCTCACAGCCCCGGCCGTACGAGCAGATGCGGGGCATCCTGAACGCCCTAGTGAGCCGAGCCGCGCAACTGCCTCGATAACCACCACAACCGCCGCCGCCGCCAGCCCGAGCTGCACCAACACGTACCAGTTGGTCCCGGGGCTCTGCTGGACAGGTTGTACCGGTATTGTATTATCCATCAGCCGCCGCCTGCGGAGCAGTGATGAGCCGCGGCTCGGTGGGGATTGTGGAGGCGTTACCGCACCCTTCCGCATCCTAGTGTGCTGGACTGGTGCCTCCCAGACTTTGGCTACTGCAATCGGGAGTATCGTAACCGCGTAACGCATGCATGCTTGAGGCCGGTCTTACCCCGGCCCATCTTCAGCATGGAGGGTATAGACCTGACCGGCAGGATTGGCAGAACATAACACCCGGCGGGTTAACATTCTATCCTGGGGTGGTGGGTGCTGGCAGCGATACGCCAGTAGTGGCAGCACATGGGGCCCGCAGCGATAGCAGGTGAGGCTCTCGTTGTGCATGCAAGACCCGTGCGCGCGGCGATGGAATGGGCGTGTGTGGTTGCATGGTTTGATCTAGACTACTGAAACAGATACCTTGCCTAAGGTGTTTTCCGCCATAGATGTCATAGATGTCCCGTTTCATACCTTGCCCCATGCCCCTTTCAGATACCCTCCTGTTGGTCCCGAGCTCAACTCTGCCCCGGCCGCAAAGGAGGTTGCGGACCCCTCCTTCCCATCAGAGCAGTACATGCGCAATATGACAGCCTACAGAGCGACACACGCAACGGGATACACATCATCTCACCTGGCGCATGAGGGGGGCAGCAGCAGAGAGTAGCAGAGCGAGTAA
Source organism: Astrephomene gubernaculifera (assembly GCA_021605115.1). NCBI lineage: Eukaryota > Viridiplantae > Chlorophyta > Chlorophyceae > Chlamydomonadales > Astrephomenaceae > Astrephomene > Astrephomene gubernaculifera. Next base: position 329,601 of record BMAR01000051.1, on the reverse strand, counting down.
CATGCAGATTTGGCGTACCGGTGACCATGACAGGCTCTTACCCGTATAAGACTGAGCCGTGCGCGCTGCTCTTTGGGTATGTTCAGGTATGGTGCTGCGGCTGCTGCCCGTGAGGAGCAGACCCATGGGTCGTTCAGAACAACGCAGCGTGAATGTTGAACGGCTTAGGACTCGTCCTCGTTCTCTTAGCTGGGACTCTGTCTTCTGTAATCTACAGATTTGCTGACGTCGCGAGACTAGCACACCTACCCACCGGCTCCCAAGGCCCATCCACTGCACACAATGGGCCTCCGCATCCCTTCCAACACGCCGTCCACAACTCCAACGGCGAGAAAATCTAGGTGCAAGGGCGCCTAGCCAACAATCAGAGCAGAGCAGAGCTCAAATGCGTGCAAGCAGTCATACCGGCAAATACAAACCGCTCACAACGTCTCTTTCCACAACCTTGCAACAACACCGGGCCAACAACAACCCTAGCCCACCAACCAACAACCCACTCACGGCCTAGTGGAGCCCACCCTTTATTCCCACGCAAATGCTGCTGCATGCGGCATCATCCAGGGGGCTCCAAACGCATAGCCCCCATGCGGTATCAGCCCCCATCTTGGCCTTCACAACGAAGCTACCTAACGTCCCAGGCACAAGTACATGCAGTCTGTCTGTATGCCTGCATGCGACGGCCGCGGACACCCCGGCACCCAGCCGCCGCCTCACAGGAAGGGCGGGAAGATGATCCAGCGGCGAGGGTACTTGGGGCGGCCATCCTTGCCGTCGAACGTCTGTACGGCGAGCGTGGGAGGCAGGGGTGCAGTGTAGGACGAGTTGCACAGAAAACCCAGTGCTTATGATGGTGGTACGAAAAAGCATCATTGTAATCACACAAGCACACGGGCAATGGCGGTAGGCAGCCCTACCTAACTACCGGTATTTTGATGTATCCTATCCACCCAAGCCCCCTAGCATCACGTAAAACCCAACCCAGCCTAACAACCCACCCTGCAACCTACCCGGCACCCAGCCGACACCCCACCTTGCGCAGTCGGTTGTGCTTGGCAATGGCCCACTGCGTCATCTGGAGAGCCCCGGTGATCATGAAGGCATAGGCGGGCACGCTCTGCACCGCCAAGCTGAACAGCAGCCAGCCCCAGATCTCGAATGTGTAGTTGGCACAGGTGACGAAGTTGAACAGCCCGCCGCGGGGGATCTTGTAGTCCTTCTCGCCGGGGGCACGCAGGTTGGCCAGGATGAGGTGAGACCTGGGCGGTGCGGAGGGGGGGGTGGGGTGGGGGCGGCGGCAGCGGGAGGAAAGGGGGTCAGCGCTGGTAGCCTGGAGCAGCAATAGCTGGACCCCTTCTAACCCTTATTAACTACTCAGAAGCACTGGTAGGTACAAACCTAGTTAAGATGCCTTCCCACAGCCCGCTGCGCCCCCCAAAAACAGCCCCCCCCAACAGCTCCCTTACTTGAGGTTGCCCAGCTGAGCCACCAGCGCCAGGCCCAGACACGCCATGCTGATCTTCTCGTTGGGTGGCGTGTACAGCGGGTGGTTCACAAAGTACGACACGAATGCCGCGTAGCCCCAGTAGTAGGCGCAGTTCTTGAAGAGGTTAAAGATGGGCATGGTGGCATGGCCGAACCTGGTTTCAGGAGGGGAAGGAAAGGGATGGGAACACAACACCATGCTTGCCAGGAACATGCTAAAAGACGTAGAAGAAAGGGCACAACACATGTCTTGTGGGAGCTTCCGACCCATACGTTCTTCTGTGTTCATCCCAAAATGCCCTAAAACCTCGCCCCGAGGAGAACACATCCCAACCCATTCCAACCACCACCACCACCACCAATCTCCTCCCTTCCCGCACCTGTGCACGGTGAAGGTCTCGATGATTCGCTTGCTGTAGTGCAGGCACCAGTAGCCCACCGCCAGCTTCTGAACCAGGTGGTGCTGCGCGGGGGTCCTGCGCGGGGGGGGGGGGGTGTAACAAGAAGGCAGAGGTATTAGGAAGACAGAGGTACCAGAAAGGCACACAGCAGGCGGGAGAGAGGGCGGTTGTGGTGTTGGTGGTGGATTGAGTTGCGGCTGCGGCCTATAGAAACCCAGCCGCTAGTGTGACTGTATATGAGGATGCGTGCGTGCACGGAGAGGGAGGGACTGGGCAGCCTGTCTGCAGCGTGTGCACCCGAACAAGCCCTGCCCGTAAGGGTCTGTTGCCGCCCAGTTTTACCCTGCCTTGCGCTAGTGACCGGCTTGCGCTGCCTCCGCCCCTAGTGCCTTCCTCTGTGCGGGTCTAGGTGCATGGGCGCAGCGGCCTTGCCCGCACTGCCCCCCGCCTCCGCCCCGCACTCACTTGAGGTGCGGGTAGAGGTACTTTGGCAGGAAGAAGAAGAGCGGGTACACCACCAGCGGTCCGAAGTACTCCCAGAAGAATACAGTGGAGTAGCCGATCTGGGGAAGCAGGCCCGGGGAGCCAGAAGCGGCTTTAGGGTGGTGGTGTCTTGTGTAGGGCGTTACGGAACGCTACTAAGCAACGAGCAACGAGAAATGATTGGAAAAAAGGCGACTCCGCCGCGTGGTTGTGAGGTGCTGCAACAGTCAAGCTAGGGATGGCCTTTATGCACCTTGATGTGTTCGACAGAAAAGACGCTTCTTCGGCGTCGCGTCCGTTTTCCCCGTGACCCTTGGGACTCCGGGAACCCAGCAAAGCAAGCAGGGGCGGAGTACGCACATACCTGCGGGCCCAGGTCCTTAAATTCCAGCTTCGAACCGTCGGTCAGCCCATAGTCGCTCAGGCGCTTGCTGTCATCCAGAACTGTGCCGCGCTTCTCGCCAGGCTTAACTGGAAGCGTCAGGCGCTGCCGAGCCGGATAGTATTTACGGCTGAAGATATGGAACTTCTTCTTTAGCTCCGCAACAGTGGACTGCGTCCAAATAGCAAAAGGTGAGCAAGGACCCATCCAAGAATCCGAGCGCGAAAAGCCTTGCTGCACAGCCGACTTACGTCCGGGTTGACGTCGAGGGTGGTAAGCGTCCGCCCAGAACGGGCTACAATGTCAAGCTTCATCGTAGCCACGCTACAAGTGCAAGTGTTGTCCTGGTCGGATGAGATCAACTGTGCTGCAAGCAGTTTGTGAAGTGTTTGTGAAAAGGAAAAGCATGCATCATAGTCTTTGTAGACGCGTCTTTTGATATGTTGCCCGGCGAAGAGCGAATGTGAATCCAAGGTTGGAGTTGCACGGCAGGGTCCACATCGTCTCGCGTCCAGCGAACGCTGTCGCGCAAAATAGGTAGGAAACCCTGAACTAGTACAGTACACAGCTTACAATGCTTTCGCTGCGTACATTTAAAGCTGCTGGACCTCGCCTCGTCGGAGCTCCATCGCGACGAAGCGCTGCGACCACTCGCCGGATCACTACGACTATGGCCGCGGGCAACGAGGGTCAAAAGTTTGACAAGAGCACACCTGATGGTGTCTGGAAGCAAATCTTAAGCGCGGAAGAGGTAGGATTCTATGGCGTGTAACACGTCAATGGCGACCAACTATAATATGCAAACACAGTATGCAAATACAGTATATTATTCTCTTTAAAGCTGGATGTCTTTACAACGTATAGCGATGATGAAACCCTTTGCAAGGGCTTGCCTGGAAGCAGTGACAAGAACCAACCACACGTTCCTATCACTCCCTCTCTAACCGCATACAACCAGCGTTGAGCGCCTGAATACACCATTTTAGCGTCACCCGTTTGAAGCCAAAATCATTTTCCGTTTCCCTCTTTTGCTACGCCACACATGCATGTCCCCGTCCATCTTTGCTGTCCCGAACGTACTCCCCCTTACTCCTCCTCACACACGTCTTCCTCCCTCTCTTTCTCCCTCCCTGTGAATCCCCTGGCTTGCGCGATCACCTCTTAGTTCCACATCCTCAGGCAGAAGGGCACTGAGCGTGCTGGCACCGGCAAGTACAACAAGTTTTACGAGGTAAGGCCATAGCGGCCTACTGGGGAGCTGCTGGCTGGCAGGCTGGCAGGCATTCGTGGATCCTGGGGCTCCTTAGGTTGCCTGGGGCCATAGCACAGCAGGGAGTGCCTGTTTAGGAACAGCGTCGCGTTTAATTCCTCCGACTTGCATGCATTGCCAGGGCTGCCGGACCATAGCAGCTTAGCATGAGTGCTTCCCATGACTTGCCCCAGGCGTCACACAGAAAGGAGACCGATGAAAGCTCCCAAAGCTCCGAATGCATGAGAGGGTTTCGGAGGCTGTAATGTTGCTGGGGTGCTGGGGCGTGCTGACGAGGGTGCCCGTCTCACTTCGCCACATCATGTGCGCCTCTCCCCCCTCAGTTTGCAACCCATGGTGAAGCCTCGTCATGCAGCTCGTTAGTTTCCTATGTCTACCCCCCACCCTGCAGGATGGTGTCTACAAGTGCGCTGGATGCGGGACGCCGCTGTACAAGTGAGTGAGTTGGGCGTTGTGCGTCAGTGGGTCTCGAGCTCCCAGTGCGCCGCAGCCAGGAGCTGCGACCTTCCGTTGTCCAGTCAATGTCCACTCCCAGCAGTCTAAACTGCTAGGGCGCGCCTTTCCCGGTATACAATTCGTATCTTTTACTATACAATTCGTATCTTTTACAACTCACGTTCACAACTCGTTGCATCTATCTACTCCCCATCCGTCGCTGCTACTGCCGACTACCCGTTGCTGCCAACCGCTGCTTTCGCATTTGCTCCATCTAACTCCCGCCCCGCCCCCAGGTCTGAAACCAAGTTTAACAGCGGTTGCGGCTGGCCCGCCTTCTACGACGAGATCCCGGGTGCCGTAGAGCGCCACGTGGACGAATCGTACGGCATGCGGCGAGTGGAGATCACGTGCGCCAACTGCGGTGGCCATCTGGGGCACGTGTTTGAGGGAGAGGTACGTGTCGGGGATTGACCCGTGGGTCGCGGTGTGCTGTGCGGACCGCATTTTCATTTCCGTGTGTCCACTCCCCTGCGGCTGTTCTCATTGTTGTTCTCGATGTCGTATGTTACTAAGGGCCGTAACATGAGCCGTATGTCCTGTCCCGGACGTACCCTTAACCTTGTCATGCGCTCATGCCTTGTCGTACATCGTCGCGCTGCTTTGCAGGGCTTCCCAACGCCCACCAACCAGCGGCACTGCGTCAACAGTGTCAGCATTAAGTTCGAGCCCAAGAGCTAGGAGGCCGGAGCCCACCGGCTATTTGAAGCTGTTGTTGGTATACTTATTATCAACATATTACGTAAATGGTGTGCATACGGTTGGACGTGCTGCTGCCGTTGTGCTCGAGGAGGAGAGGTTGGATCTCATTGCACTGTCGCCAGTTGCTGAGAGAAGGTTTCATGCCACTTCAGAAGGAAGAGGGAGGAGAACACAGTTCAGGAGCGAAGGCTGTCCAGGATTTTTTGTTAGGCATTGCGACAAGAGGGGATTTTTCATCACCAGCGGCAGTGCTAGGGGGCTGAGCGACTACTAATTTTGTTGAGGGATGAATGTACGACGCTCCAAAATTTCTACCAACATACTGAGCTGACGATCCAAACGAGAGCGTGTCAAGGGCTGTTGCGAAGAAATGTACATGTCATGGTCTGATACTTTGCCCTAATACTCTCGGTGTGTGCCCACCACATCGTTCGAAATGCCAAGCCAAGTGCAGAGCACCGCAGCTCGCTAGACGATATCGTAAGCGCCCTCACGGTGTTCTTCAGCACAGCGCCATGCAGAGCATGTCACTACCAATTCAAAGCCTTTTGCTTAGCCTACCTCCCTTCCTTACTGCGCATCCATCAGCTAGTCCACCTATAATGCATGCTCGTATAAGCTCTCCTTGCTACTTGGGTCCACGGGCCACGTCGCCAGAGCTATCGCTGTGTAACCTGCAACTTATCCGTCATCGTAAGTACACGCTGCTAAGCAAAGAAATAAAGGACGTACGAGAAAGACAAGGGATGTGATGCCTAAACTAAACCGTCCGGTTGGAACCGATTGCGGCACCATGCACAGCGTGGACGTAATGCCAGGGCAGCTGGGAAGAACCCAGCCAGCTCCGTATCCCGATGCTGCGACCCCGTTTGGCTCATTCGTTCCCAGGACTATCAATGCGCTGCATGCACTGAACCCTCAGACGACTGTGCCCGTTAATGGCTGACCCATGGGTCGTTGATGCAAAGGACGCATTTCGTGTCAACTCGTCATCTCACTCTCCACCTACATCACACTCCTGTAACTCTCCGCTGAAACCCGTGTGCAACCGCGCATTACAAAGTCAGCCTACTCTATACGGCTCATTCCTGCAACCCTAACACTTCGCAGCACGCTGCACGCATGTCAGGGCACCCTCACCACGCACAAAGAACATCACGCATACGCATACGCACACACGCACGCACGTCCCCAACCCCTGCACGTTCGCCTCCTGCTAGCGGCCCTGCAGCGCGTGAAGCAGGTCGTTCATGTTTCGGATGCGGGAGGTAACGCTGGAAAGGTCGCCCAGCAGCTTCCGGGCGTGAGCCTGTACGGCAGGAGGGACCAGGAGGGAGTGGGCATCCTTGGTGGGCGGCCAGAAGCAGCGGGGGCAACGAGGGCACAATAGATTGACCTTCACCTTCAACAGGCTTAAAGGTGTAAAGCCCCGAAAGAACAGCCAATGAGGGCAATGACCCAGTGTGGTTCCAAGAACGTACAAACCAACCCCCACCTGCAACTGGTCCCAATCCGCCGGCCTGCCTCCCCTCCCGCCAGGGCCACCCTGCGCGAGTACGGCAGCATGCAGCGCCCCCATGCAGCGCTCCAAACCGCCAACCGCCGCCGTCAGTCCGTGCATGGCGGCGTTGTCATCAGCTATGAGCCCAGAAAACGGGCCGCCGCCGCCGCTGCCGGGGCCGCCGACGGTGCTGCCGGGTTGTGAATGCGTGTTGGGCGCATGCAGGGATGGGTACGGCAGCTGCTGCTGTCCGGAAGGAGCGCCTGGGGCTGTACGGCTGGTTCCGTACGGCAGGTCGGTTGCCTGGTGGGTGGGTAGTTGGGCGTGTAGGCACGTAGGGTTAATGTCAAGAAACATCCAAGAGTGGATAAACCTTAAGGAAAGAAAGTTGGTAGGTAACTCCATAAACCTTTCATGCACAACACCGACAACAGCAGCTAGCGTACGCACCATGGGATCCCCCTCTCCGCAGCCTCCGTCTGAGCCGCTCTGATTCGTTACAGCCAGCGACAACGTCGCCATGCATGTCTGCAACGCCTCCACACCTCGTTGTACGGCCGACCGGAGCTGAGGCGGCGCCGCCGGCCGCCCCAGCCCCGCCTCCGCCAGACACCCCTCCCTGGCGCCGGCCGCCAGCCGGGCGCCCTCCGCGGCATGCGCTGACGGCGCCGCCGCCGCCGCTGTGGCGGCGGCAGCCTCCTCATCACTGACCTTCCGTGCCATGTACGACTTAAATACGGCAGCCAGCTGAGCTGGCGGCACGTCTCCGCCGGCAGCGGCTGCCGTACCTGCCGTCGGTACCGTTTCCGGAGGGAATAGTCGTCGTACGCTGGCGGCGTACTGCTGCGGTACGGTACGGCACACGTGGACTTGGCTTTGGAGCGCCGCGTGCATGACGGCTGCATGAGGGCTGCGCAGGAGAGCGTGGAACAGGGCCTGTGGAAGGTGGGGTGATCAGGAAGGAACCGCGTCCGGGAGAAAGCGGAATCGGGTGGCAACTGTCAATCATGCCTTCAGTTACTTTAGTTCTTTGCAAAGAAAGATCTCACTGAAGGCTGCCCCTCTGCATACAAGCCAAATAAAGCATCCCCAGGGTAGGCCGACAGCTCCTACCTCCGGAGGCGGGGCGTTGCAGTAGGCCGCCACAGCCGCCGCATCTGCCGCTGCTGATACGGGGCCCTCCTGTGCCAGCCGCGTAAGCGCCGGCACCGCCGCTGCCAGCGCCGCCGGGGTCAGGGAGTTTGCCGTACGAGCCAGCAAGCGGCCGGCAGCTACGTGTACGGCAGTTACCGTACTTGCGAACGGTGGGCTAGAGCAGTTGGAGGACGACGAGTCGGAGGATAGCGCCTGCGGCGCAGCAAAGGAGAACGGGGGCGAGAGTTTGGAGGAAGGAACAGGAAGGTCCTAACGTCAAAAGTAGCGGTTGTGAAGCTGACATTGTTGGGCATATGCTTGTCGCCCGGCCTTCACGGATTTAATTCGTTATAATGCTCTATCACTCGCGAAGCCTATATCGCTCACTCCCAAACCCCACCCGAAGTCCTGGAAACCCTCATCGCCCCGCACCTGCAACAACTCAACTGCCAAGCCTGCAGCCTCCTGCACCGCCGGCTGCAGCGCTACAGGGTCGCCATGGGGGAGCAAGGGAGGAAAGCAACGTTAGACCTGGGTTGTCCTAGTGGTACTAGTGCAGCGCACACAACCTAATCCCACAGACCAACGCCGGCCATGAAAGAAGGGGTATCCCGAACGCCAGACATACAGCATGCCACGCATGCCAGGCCCTCCCGGTCTCATGCCCACATGCCAAACCCTGTCGTACACACCCACCTGGTGCACCCAGATGCCGTACACACCCACCTGGTGCACCCAGATGCCGTACACACCCACCTGGTGCACCCAGATGCCGTACACACCCACCTGGTGCACCCAGATGCCGTACACACCCACCTGGTGCACCCAGATGCCGTACACACCCACCTGGTGCACCCAGATGCCGTACACACCCACCTGGTGCACCCAGATGCCGTACACACCCACCTGGTGCACCCAGATGCCGTACACACCCACCTGGTGCACCCAGATGCCGTACATGCGCAACGGTGACCTCCATGCAATCAAGCAGCTGCGCCAGCCACTGCTGCGCCAGGGCCGCCGCGGCTGCGGTTGCTGCTGTCGGGGGGCCCTTGGGAGCTGAGGTCGCAGCTTGGAAGCTGTTGACGAGGGCAGAAGCCTGACATGGCAACGAAGGCGATACAACACGGAAGGTGTAGGGTGCAAACTACCAAACCGTGGAGAGATCTGTAAGCACCTGTAAGCCGGGGCATACGCTGATGGCGTTTAGGGATCAAGGCTTCACGCCACTGCGTATAGGGCCTCTTCCTAAAGCGTCATAAACCGTACACGTGTAATGCGCTAGATAGACGACAACCCTCCTCGCCTTCTCACATCTTACCTGTCGTACAGCTCCCAGCAGCTGTCGCATTCGCGCCCCAAGCTCCTGCTCCGAAACCCCGCCGTACGGCCCTCCTCCATGTTGGTGATGTTGATGTACGACAGCTCCCTGACCCGGCGCTGCTGCACCCGACCCCGGGGGAATCCCCACCATGCCCGCCCTCGCTGCGGCTGCATGGGCACCGGCGGCTGCCGCTGCTGCGCCCCATAGCGCCCCTGCGGTGGCAGCAGCGCAAATGTCGAAGGTGGAAGGAGGCGCCTGGGATGAAGAGCCTTGGGAGGCTGCATGGTGGTCTGACGGGCTGGACGGTCCGCTGTTGGGGTGTAGCTGCTGGTGCGAGGGAGCCAGCCGAGCCAGCACCTCCCTCCATGCAGGCTCAGCCTGGGGGGTGGCGGCCTGCGGCCCAGGAAGCGCGGGGTGATGTGGGTCAGTCGGGCGCTTTGCAAGCTGGCGGTGATAGCACGGGACAGTCGGGGACCAGAAATCCAGCGGACCATAGACTTTCCAGCCCCTTCATGGGTACGTCCTTCCCAATACCGACCCCAGCCCCTGCCGTTCCCCCTCATGCAAGCACCCTCAGCATCCTCAGCACCACCCTCACCGCTAGCAGGCACCCCAGCAGACGCTGCAGCCGCCGAGCCACACCCCGACATGCCTCGCCACTGCCGACACACCACCCAGCACCCCCGCTGCTGCCGCCACCGGCCGCTGCTGTTCCAGCTGCTGCTGCTGCAGCTACAGACGCCTCAGCGGCCGCTGACAGCCCTGCAAGCCGCGCTACTGCAGCAATCAGGCGGGAGCCGAGTGCAGGCTCGCTGCGCTGGACCAGCGTGGAGAGGACGTCGCAGGCGGTGAGGGACAGCAACGGGTGGGCGCAGGAGCCTGCGTGAGGTGCGAGGGCCAAGAGGTTAGCATTGGGTAGACTCGTAGAGATAGAGGGATGTAAAACTCCAAAGGACAGCAATACCGTTACGCCCTGCACAAGATGCGCGCAACCTACCCCAGTTGCACACCACGGCACAGCCCGCTGCAAATGTGTCCGCATCCAGCCCTCCTGCTGCTGCTGCTCCCCCCGCCCCCTGCTGCTGCTGTTGCTGTTGCTGCTCCGCTGCCGCCTGCTGCTCCGCGCTGGCTGCCAGCAGCGTCAGCGCCGCTGCTGCCAGCTGGTGAGGTACCTCCAGGCAGGGGGCGACGGCGGCGGAGGGCTGGCATTGATGCAGCGCCTGAAGGAGGAGGCGGAGGGAGGGGAGAGAGTGGCAAATGCGAGGGCGGGAGGGACGGCGGGTAGGGTGATTGTTGATGAGAAGTCGTAGGGTAGGGTGCCGAGTAAAGTACAAGTGAGGGAAAGCAGGCACGGGGTGTGGAGTACCAAAACTGCCTAAAGGAGTACAGCTCACTGGATCGAAGCGGTTTCCACCCACCAGCCCATACAGATTGACGGCGGCCGCCACGCCCGCCCACGGTAGCAACCGCGACCCCATGGCGGCTCGTGCCTCCGGGCTCACATGCGCTGCCCGCTGTAGCAGCGCCAGGCCTAGCAGTACGGCACCGGTTGGTACGACACTGGCCGCATGGGCCGCCGTACCAGTGGCAGCAGCTGGCAGTGATGCGGCTTGTTGTTGCTGCGCTAGAGCCTCCAACTTTGCCAGTCGGGCCTGCGGCGGCATGAGTACGGCGAACGATTTTTGCAATAAGAAGGTCGTGATTGGGTCGCCGTTCCCCAGAACGTTCGGGAGATATGCCACCATTTCCCATGCCGCCATGCTCGAACCACTTGCTGACTGCTGCCAAACAGTCCACCAATCGACACCACCACAATGCATACTGGTGAGGGGCCGTTAGGTCCTCGGCTGGCCGGCGTTCATAACACAATTCGCGCACGCAACCGCCCGACTCGAGTTCACGCACCTCCAACATGTTCGGAGCCGCCATGCTAACACCAGCGGCTCCCCCACCACCGTTGCCATTCTCCGCTACACCCCCTCCTCCAGCCGATCCCGCATCCAGCACCACCGCCAACACCGATGTCAGCTTGCATGCAACCGCGGAGTCCAAATCCCGCGCCATTTGCACAAGCGTCTTCTGCTGGGGCGAATGCTGTTGTGCTTGCAGGTGTTGACTGCTGGAGCCAGCCGAAGCAGCAGCACTCGCAGCGGCGGCAGCGCAGGCTGCAATGTGCCCGTACACCTCTGCCGCTGTGGATGCGAGCTCGTCCCAGCATACGGCCGCCGCTGCGGGGTGCGCTTGGGCCACTCGGGCTGCGTGTTGCAGCCAGAACCGGGATACCTGCATCGCACAGGGAGGTCAAAGTCCCGAACATGGTAGGTATGAAGGGGTTGCAGTTGGCATGAAGCAGACGACATGCAAGATACGCAGTTGTTGTTGTGGACGCTGTCACAGCACCGGAAATGGCTAACATGGAGGTGACCCAAATGGACCCAGATGCCGCCTGGTGTTAAAGAGCTTTGGGTTGGTCCCTAGGCCCGCTGCTACATCCCCAATAGTCACACACCCAGTACTGCAGCCTCGCTGGGCCGCTCTTCACTGCCTGCGGTGACCCGTTACGTGCCGTCAATGTCGTACCTTGAGCCGTGTCTCGTACTCCCCAGGCACGCTGCTTGCCACCATGGCCCGCACCTCCGCTGCCAGGTAGCCCAGCAGCGACCGGAGCACCGACTGGACGGCGTGACCTGCTTTTGCGGCGGGCAGGAGGGACGGCAGGGAGGGCGGCAAAGGAAACAAGGAATAAGTGCCCACTCTCAAGCTTTACTGGATCCCTCAGCCCCTTCAACCCCTCATGCCACCTCCCACCCCCAAATCAGTACCCAACCTTCACGCAACCCCCCAGCCGGGTTCGGGTTTCATTCCTTGCCAGCCCCGCACCGCACCGTTCAAGAGCTGCTGCAGCGCCTCCTGCGGCAGTCCTGTCAGCACACGTGACAGCCCCGCCCACAGGATGTTGAGGCCGGCAAAGGAACGCATCTCGCGTGGGAAGGCTGGATCGTTGATGCGGTCCGCAGACGTGGTGCCTGCAAGTGCAGGAGAAGAGAGGGGAGGCGGGGAAGAGGGAGGCGGGATGAGAGGAAGGAGGAGCAGGCACGGGAAGGCGGGTGGGTAATGCATGACAAGCACCCCACGGCGCTGTCCTTACCGAGGATGGCCATGGCCGTTAGAGCTACAACCTGCAGGGGCCCTCATAAAGCGCCGGTCAACCACGATTGTACGGTATCGACAAGTCCCTTATTATACGCACAGGAGTGATGCCTATGATGGATGCACGCATGCGCAAGTATGAATGCGTGCCTGCATGCCTGTGGGCATGTCGTACGCCCTGCACCAACCCCCTAGCAGCACGCACCCAGGTGCCTCAGCCCCTCGAACAGCGCCCCGAACAGCGCCCTGCACGCCTCGAGCAGCTCCTCGCCGGTCGGGTCGCCAGCCGCCAACTGCTGCTCCACGGCTGAGGTACGGCAGCCAGCCAGCCAGACAGCGTGCAAGAGCAAGCCAACATGCAAGAGGCAATACAAGGAGGGCGGGTGTGAGGAGTGTGGGACGGAGGGTGGGAACTCCATAGCGGCATACGGGTCGTTTACAGGAATACCTGACCTGGGCACCCATTTGCATTCAAATTAAGCACAGCGGGTCAAACGCCGGATACGGTAACAGTACTCTCAGTAGCAAGCATTCCCGCCACGAAACGGTGCGGTAGACTGTGTACCACAACCCGCCCACTGGGGTCGCTGCGTACGGCAGCCCCTCAGCCCGCATGTCGTACACACCTCTCCAGCATGCTTCCGTAGCATCCAGTGCCACGGGCGCCAAGTCCCTCACGTAGCCGCGCACCGCGTTGCCCGCTGCCACGTAGCTGCTGGGCCCTAGCTGCTCGTACCACCTGCCCGGAAGAGGAGGACGGCAGCGGCGTTGGCGGCGGTCAGCATGCTGTCGTGAGACAACGAATGAGCGGAGCATTCGACAGGCAGGAAGCCCGCAAGGCGTGGCAAGGCTGGCTACCCGGTCCAGACCACACGAACGCTTTTAACTTACTCCGGAGAGAAGAATGCGTGGGAGGCGAGGTCCAGAGCAGCAGCTACAAACTCCTGTGGCGGGGTTTGTAGTTAGGAGGCGGTTAGCAAGTGACCCAGTAGCCAGTGTGCGTGGTTTGGGATCTGGGTCACCTCGACGTCTGTGCTTCCTGGTTTCGAGGCTTGGGACAGGTGCTTGTCAGGCTTGCTTAGGGAGTTCCGCGCTAACAGCTTTAAGATCCATCCCAGGTCTTGACTAGCTAACTTGATTAGCTAAAATCTCCAGGAGGGCCCTGGGAGGCCTTGCAGGTCCATGCGGGTCGCTTCTCGGGTGCGGGGCGTGTCACAGGGGTGCTGACGGGGTGTGTCACGGGATGCTCACGGGCACCATGTGGGTCGGCTGTTGTTGTGGCGGAAGGTGCCCAGGACTTGTAAGCGGCTTGGAATTGCACAATATATTCACAAAGGGAAGTGGTAATGGAGACTTAGCGCCTACGGGAAAGCTAAAAGGCATATTGAGCCGTCGCTGGGTCTTGTCCAAGCGTTGTACATGTACATGTGGCACTCCCTTGCAAAGGCCAAGTCGATAGGCTTGCCTTCAGGCTTGCGCAAGTGCCCGGTGTTGCCGACGCAACCCCTGCAGCTCCGCCCTGTGCCATCCATGTTACCATGGCGCCCGCAAGCCTGACGCAATCCTGCGGGATAGCACGCCGAGGTTCATAGTTTGATGTTTGGCCTCAAACTTTGCGCCAAAGCGCAATTGCTTTGAGGCCAACGCGCAACACCGCCAGGTACTCTTGCCAAGTTGCTGCGCTTGCGTCTGAGTCTTGCCTGCATAACCGCCTGAGGTACATCGGCGTAGCCTGCCGCCACACGCCCTGTACAAGCGTTCTGCAGGACTGCCGCAAGAACTGCCAACAGCTCAGCTGCGCAAGTCGGGTCTGCTGAAGCAGGGTCTAAGGACTGCAAACGTTCCTCCAGTACCCCCGGTAAGCCAGGATGAAGAAGCCTAGCCTCGCAGCCGAGAGACCCAAGTAGTTGTGGGGCCTGGCTCGCTTCCATTCTGCCTCAGCATGCGAGCGACAACCTATCCAACCAACGGTGTTCCTGATTAACTGTGTTGCTAATAAAATCCTAAAGATACATGTTGTCACTCGTTCAACGCAGCACACCCTCCGCGGATAGAAAGAATCCCGCCACAGCCGTACGGGCTTCGGAGGCGGGCTGTCTACATCAAATCAGCGACCAGCAAGTTGATGACTACGAGCTCAGGGACATGCAACACTTTCGTATTCCTTGTGTTAATAGGAACATTTGTTTGCTGTTAAGCTCGTCTCCGACCTCTAATTGCTCACGATGACTGTAAGCAACCGACTACCAGTACAAGGACCAATTTCCGTTCCACATCTTTCACAGGTGGACGGTATCTGGAAGTGGGTTTGGTTGTGCCGCTTGTAGCGGCACGTCTGCTCGGGGTATGCCATCCAACTTCAGGCCCAACACAACCCCTGAGGGGCCCTGACCATTCCCTTGCGATGCGCAACCATGGTGTAGCCAGGACCAGCCAACTTAATGCCTGCTGTGGGTGGCCCACATACATAGACGCGGAAGCATAGCATATGGTGCAAGCAAACTTTGTACGGCAGGGGTGCGGCTGCGTTATGTGGTTAACCACCAACATCACAATGCATTGTCTGTCTCGCTCCGTCGTTTGGTCGTGCTGCATTTTTTATGCACACATGTGCCTTACGCGGTAAGAAGCCATCAGGCTACGGTAACGGATGCCGGTTCCTGACTTGCAGCTGACCGAGCCGCCAGGTGTCGTGTTAAGCACTTTCAGTGATAATAGCAGGACATTGGAACAAAGAGGTCTGCTTTAATCAACGTATGTTACCGTTGCACCTTGTCAGTACGTCCGAACAAGCGGCGGATGACCAGCCCCGCCCAGCACGTGGCATGCAAGCCCATGCCAGGAGCCTCATCCATGCCACAACGGCTCCCTCGAATTTCGCAGCACGCACGCACGTAAAACAGCGACCCCCGGAAATCCGTCATACTACCACTGCAACGGATGGCCGCTTGGGGTTTCGCCCTTGCCACCCAACTCGTTATTAGCGGCTCCCGCTACTCATGTTACGGGCAATGAACGCTAGCTAGCCCGCACAACCCGGTTGGGATGTATCACTTCCGTACATATACCGTTAACCTATCCTGCCTTCGCATCTGGCGTCACTCCACGCCCCTCCTAAACCCATGCAACGACCCAAGTACTCCCATAACAGTAGCCCATGCAACACCATGATCCCCTTCCCTCCATCATGTTGCCAACACCCACCACCCCCACACACCAACCCTCCCTCTACCGTCATTGGCACTAGTAATGCACGAACAAACCCCCACCCCTCCATCAATACACCTCCTCCTCTCCAAAGCTCCCAACTTCCTTACTGCGCCGCCGCCGCGGCAGCCGCGGCCACAACCGTCTGCTTGGCCGCCGCCTGTCCCTCCCGCTTCTGCTGCTGCCTCTCCTCCCGTGCCGCTGCAGCTGCCGGCGACCGCGGCATGTTCACAACCCGCAGCAGCCACTCCAGGAAGAAGTGCTGGTAGCCCGCGTGCGACTCCGACGCATACACCGGGAACGTCACACACGACGCATCCGAGTGGCCGTTCAGCAAGGACACCGTGGGAATGTTGCGCTCGTACGCCTCCCGTACAGCCTCGCCGCCGTACGACAGATCCAACGACACCACCAGCGCCAACTGCGTTGTCTTGCCGCCGCGTTGACCGGCGGTCGGCGGCGAGCCATCGGGTAGCAGCCTCGCCTCCGCCGTCCGCGCTGCCATCAGCGAGGCCAGGACGTGCTTGGACTCCTTCCCCTTGGCCACGAGCTCCTTACTGCGGCCCCCACGTGCCAGCTGCAGCAGCCGCTGCATGTCCGCACCGCCCAGGGTGGGTGCGGCGGCCGCGCGCTGCGCCGCCACGTAACCAGGCGGGCAGAGCGGGTTTCGGAGCTCCAGTCCGCGCTTGGCCATGAGGCGGCGGTTGGGCTGGCAGTGGTCTGGGATGAGGACGGAGGACACGCCGCGTTTGCGGTCGGAGAGGATGCCGGACTGCCAGTCACGGCTCCAGAACCACACGTTGCGGTTGAGGCAGAGGTGCGCGGCTTCGCGCATGAGGGGGCGCATGGCGGGATTTGGGTTGACGATGAGGACGTGGCCGTCGGAGCGGAGCACTTGGCGGATGACGTACAGGGCGCGCATGGTAGAGGAGAGGGTGGCGGTGGGGTCGAAGAACAAGGATTCGTTGCCGAGTTGGACGACCGGGGCAGCAGCGCCGGAGAACAGCGCGGGGTTGCGCACGCGTCCGAGGGGTAGCGGGTGCACGATGACGCGCATCAGGGATTCCATGTCGAGGCCCAGGAGCGGGTCGTCGGCATCTTCGATGGCATCCTCAACATCAACAGCGGTAGTGGTGGCATCGGCCGAAACCGCAGCAGCGGTGGGTGATGCAAGTGTGGCGTGTAAGCGCCGCTGAGAGCAGGATGGGCTGGAGCGAAGCGGGCTCCATGCTCCCTGTAGGTCGGGGTACGGGGGTAGGCTACATCGGGAACCGGACATGGAGCGGGAACTGGATTACGAGTTAGCAGTGTTACCTCGCGATCGGAACCGTAGCTGGTGCTAGCTTCCCGACCTCCGTCCCTCTGCTGGGAGGAAGCGGCTCCTGATAACTGGCTGCCAATAGCTGAGGTGGAAGGCTCCCAAGCCGCCGCGACAACAGCTCGCGAGACACCCACAGCTTCAAAAGCCGCTGCATATACATTACACAAAACATTTACGACATTTCGCTTGTCACGGTCAGCCGAACTAGCAATCATCAGCAGGGACTCGTAGTTATATGCCACACCTGGCCGGCCGAGGGCCACAAGTCTTGCCAGCATTTTGAATACACTAAAGCGATCTAGATACGCAGTGGCAGGTAAAAGGAGCACTTGCTTGTCGGCTGTGCTCTATTATGGCGTGAGCCTACCGCATGTTACGTTCCTAGCAGTAAAAAGTGTATGATACATAAAATAGTGACAAGCTGTCTGGTAAATTGACTTCCTGTTGGGCTTCGGTGGTTTCGGTGGATGCAGTACGTGTTCTCCAACTTCTCCCCATTACTACTCTTATTACTAGATAATAACGGTACCTTATAAATAGGAGCAGGACAAGGATAGGGTTCAACTTGTCTCTGTGTATGTTGTGAAGCTGAGCTAGGCATGTTGCCTCCATTCGCAGCTATATAGGGGTGCTTTGAGCATTTCCTCATAGCGGGGATCAGGGGCCTGGCAATGCCGTGGGAGGATACGTAAGGGTAATGAGAAGGGAATAGGGCTTCAGCCGAGTGTTCGTTGTCATCCTGTGTGGGGGCGCCCAAGACGTTAGGCAATGGGTGGCCCAATAACGGGTTGGACAAGAAGTGCTTGCTTTTGGTCATCCGAAGCATAATGAAAACCTCTTAGGAAAACAATCCCGGCAATCGCTGGGGAGGGTTGTGTCCTGGGAAACACACGCTGAATAAGTGCCCCGACGGGGTGTACCACTGGTAATGGTGTCCATCACACAAAGAGCTTCATAGGAGGGGATCCTGCAAGGATTCCGGGTATGTTACGTTCTGCTTGTTGCCTTGATCATCGCTGATGGCTCATTGCGTTTCCGTACTGTTCTGCCGTACTCGCCACGATATCTTTGTAACGGCACGAACAACCCTAGACAGGTTCACAGAACAGAATAGCTGGTGGCCTATGCCGTGCGACGCGTGATACATAGGCTTCTTGTGGCATTTTTTCGTGTTGAAAACCCTTACTGTCGCGCGAAACGTTGTGAGCTTAGCGATATGGCGAGCAAGGAGGAGGTGGAGGCTGCCTGTATGCCTCTCTTCCTGGGCATTGGACTGGATGAGACTGTAGCCAAGTAAGCCGAGGGAATTTCAGCGCCAAGCGCATGTCTTTCGCACCGCCCGGCAGTAAAGCGATCACCGAGTATGGCGCGAGAAATGGCATATGATGGTGACACAGGAACGCTACAAAGAATCCCAAGTTCGCCAAGACACTTGAGGAGGTGATCCATGAAGCAGGCGCTGCGTCCGGTTGCCCTAAGGCTAAGGGCAACCTGCTTTATGCGGTCGCTAGCAAGGTAGGTTTTAAAGCGTTTCATGTGTTACTTTGGATGTTGCTTTCTCAAGACGGCGGCCGGCAGCGACAAGCCGGCATGGTGCCAATCGGCAGCCCGCGATAGTCGCCCAGCGCAAGTCTCCCTACGTCCACATGTGTGACAAAGAGTTCATAGCAGAACCCTCACGGTTGATCAAGGTTTCCACTTTGGCTTCCCTGGATCTCCTCGCGACTGCCCCTGCTGCCCCTTACATCTCATACTCCCTTCACGAAAGGGGCAATCGGTCCCTATGCCAACTTGTATTTCCCCCTTCTTCCCGCAGTACCCGGCCAACGCGCTGTGCCACCGGCCCATGCTGCTGGGCTACATCATGTGCGAGCACATGAAGGTAATGCTGGCGAGGAGGTGGAGGAGGAGGCGGAGGAGGGCTCTTCGTTAGGGCGGAACGGCCGAGAGGGGGCAGCCACGGAGCCTGGTTGCGTCGAGCAATGGGTTTGCTAGGCATCTGGCATGGGGGTCTTAGCGTAACCTTCGGGTACCTGTCTCTCCTACTGACCTTCAACGCCGGTCCAACCCGCGAGGCCCCTACCGCAAAGCACTACACGGCCCCTCTCCTCTCCAGGGTCTCCACCCTCCATGGCCCTGTCGGGAGAGCCGTACAATTCTCCTCCTCCCCCGATTATGCTCCGACCCACATCGGCACGCATCGCTTATGCTCCGACCCACATCGGCGCACCCCCACCTAGACCCCTTCACCCCCACCTAAACCCCCTCTCTCACCGCCCCCACCTCGGAACAGTCCAACGCCCAGCTGGACGGCGCGTTCGAGTACCTGCGGCGGGTGGGCACCACGGAGGTGGACAAGAAGGCGCTGGAGGAGGCGGCGGGGGTGGGCGTGGTGGTGAGTGGGGGGACGGGTGGGGGAGGCGATGCGGGGGTGGGCGTGGTGGTGAGTGGGGGGACGGGTGGGGGAGGCGATGCGGGGGTGGGCGTGGTGGTGAGTGGGGGGACGGGTGGGGGAGGCGATGCGGGGGTGGGCGTGGTGGTGAGTGGGGGGACGGGTGGGGGAGGCGATGCGGGGGTGGGCGTGGTGGTGAGTGGGGGGACGGGTGGGGGAGGCGATGCGGGGGTGGGCGTGGTGGTGAGTGGTCCTGGTTTGGGTGGAGGGCTGGTTGCCCGGTAGGGATGGGGCGGGTTGTGGGGGAGCTTGGGGAAGCAGCGGCCTCGGTGGCGGCGGAGTGGAGTGGAGGCGGCGGGGGTGGGAAGGAGCCCGGAGCGGAACTGGGGGAGCCCCTGTCGGCGCTGTCGCCGGGTCTGGAGCGATGAGGGGTGACCCAGTTCCCACGTTGCACGCGTCTCCCACGCGCCTTCTTTGGCTGCACCCCCCGAGCTCCCCTGCAACCCACTGCCGCCCTCCCGGCCTTCGCAACCCTCTTTCCCGTTTCGCAACTCCTCCACTCGTCTGCCCACCTCCATCCCCCTAGTGTGCCGCTATCACTCAGCAACATTGGGTACGGTGCTCTTCTCCCCCAGGTGACTCCCGACCAGATCAAGGCTGCGGTGGCGGAGGAGGTGGAGGGCAGCAAGGAGAAGCTGCTGGCGGAGCGGTGAGGGGGGAGGGAAGGGCGGGGGGTTTCAAAGACCGCACCAAGCTATGGGAAACCACAGGTCAGGTCAGGGGAATGGCTACTGGAGGAGGGATGAGGCGGCCACATGTTGGAGGGAAGCAGCTACTGCCAATCCTGGGATGGGACGAGGGCCGGCAGGCATCAAGAGTTGGCAGCTGGCAGCTGGGAAGGAGCTCTACAACTGCAGCTGTGTCGCGGCTTCAGGGAAGGAGGAGCCGGCTGGGGTGGGGGCTGGAGGGGTATGCGGTGGCAGGGTATGGCCCCCTCCTCAGCACACCCATGGTTGCCTCCTCTCACAATCCCTGAACCAGGGACATTGCACTGCCCCTCCGGTACCCCCTCTCACTTCCATTCTTCCCTCCCTCCCTCTCTGCGCTCCTCACCCCTCACTCCGCCTGCGCTCCTCACCCCTGCACCCCCCTCCCCATCCCCCACCCCAGCTACCGTGTGAACATGAATGTGCTGCTGGGGGCAGTCACTCGCAAGCTCAAGTGGGCGGACGGGGCGCTGGTGCGCAGCACGCTGGAGGTGGGTGGGTGGGTGGGTGGGTGGTCGGATGGGTGGGGGGTTGTGGGCGCGGGTGGGTAAAAGAAGAATATTCAATGTGTGGTGTGGTAGCGGGTGGGTGGGTGTGGACAGAACTGGCCGCGAGTCTGGTTGTACGGTGGGTGGGTGGGCGTGTGGGGGTAGGATGGGATGCGGTGAGGCATCCGGGGCAGCCACACAGGGAGGCCGCGTCTGGAAGGAGGGGATGGGGTAGGGCTGGTTCAGCTGCGGAGAGCGAACGGCGAGCATGCGGGTGCAGCTGCGGAGTCTGGCACAGCGGAGGAGGAGGAGGAGGACGCTAATCCGTATGACCAAGCACAGCCCTTATGCCAGCTTTAATGCCCCCGATCGCTCACCGAGCAATGCCGGCCACAACTTAGTCGGTGCCAGCCCAAGCTGCAGCGTCGGCCCTTCCCCTCCATGCTCAACCGCCATCGCTCGGCCCTCCACCTCCCTCCCTCTCCCCTCCCCTCCCCCCTTCCCTCCCAATATGAAACAATTGGATATTCTTCTTCCCCTCCCCCCCAGTCCGCTGTTGAGGCGCTGCTGGGCCCCAAGACGGAGGCCGACCTGGCGCCCCCCGAGCCCAAGAAGAAGACCAAGGCGCCACCCGCGCCACAGCAGCCCGCAGCAGCAGCAGCAGCAGCAGCAGCGGCACCCGCAAAGGTGGGATGGGTTGGGGGAGCTGGTCGCATGGATCACATGGAGACGTGGGGGGACACGTGGGGGCGCCCAGCAGGGCATGTGAGGATGGGTGTGTGCGGCGGGGTGGTTCGCTATGGTCTTGCGTGGCTCATGGTTGCATGGCTGCAAGGTACGAACGGTCGCATGCGTCGGTTGGTCCGCATGCTGCTGCTGCCTTACGGCGCTTCGGGCTGCTGCTGGCTAGACGTTAGAGCAGGCCGTGCCGTGCCGTGCCGTGCCGTGCCGTGCCGTGCGGTGCGGTTCCACGTGCCGGACCGCCTCCACGTGCTACTGGGACTCCTGTTTACTCCCGTCTACTCCTGCCTACTCTTATCTACTTCTGTCCGCTCCTGTCTACCCGGAACTGCCTGCCTGACTGACGGGTCCGCCCTCTGCACGCACGCACGCATGCATGGCCCCGATACCCCGCAGGAGGACAAGGCCGCGGAGGCTCAGACCGCTGAGGTGAGAGCAGGGGAGGAGGAGATGCTGCTGGTTTTCGGGTTTCTGGGTGTACCGGTAAAGGTGGTAAGGAGAGGCCCCCACGCCAAAGTCTTCTTTAGGTTTAAGACGCCGCCTTACTCCCACCTTCCGCTCTTAATCCTTACCTCACAACCCCATCCTCTTCCGTCCCTGCCCCCCCCCCCCATCCTGCCCCCGCCCCTCCTCCTCCTGCCCCTCCCCCCCTCGCAGCCCGCCGCCGCTGCTCCCCCCGACGACCCCTACTCCTTCCTGCCCAAGCCCGAGGTCAACAACGGGGTGCACACCACCGTCAACTTCTCCGACGGCCGCATCATGCGCATCGCCAACTCGCCGGAGGTGGGGCTGGGGGGGCGGGGTAGAGAGGAAACAACTAACTGACCGTGTGGTAAGGCGCCATCATGGCTTGCAACATGCGAGCCAGCCCGACCCGCCCGGCCCGAAATAGCCAAGCCAGTGGGGGGAGGGGCTGACATGGGGGGCATGGGGCTGCCGGGTGGTGTGACTGAGCCCGACCCCATGGGGCCTGGGGAGGGGGATTGCCCGAGTGGCCAGGGAGGGAGGACGAGGTAGGCGACGGTGCACGGTGCTGGGCTGCCCTAACTTGGGTCGCCCTTTGGAACGCTGTTTGGTTGCGCTCCCTGACCTCCTGGGGCACCATGTCACCATCCTTCTATCTGACCGCTTGCCTGACCCCCTCTCTCCCCTTCTCTGTCTGCCTGCCCCGCTGTCCCAGGCTCTGTCCGCCCACCTGGACCGCACGGGCGGCAAGGTGATGACGCGCTTCCCGCCCGAGCCCAACGGCTACCTGCACATCGGGCACGCAAAGGTATAAGGGCGCTGAGGGGGGGGGAGATGGCGGTAAACAACGTTGGTCTCCACAAGGAGCCCCCGCATTGCTGGTAGCAGCCTGTGTGGTGACTGACTCCCTCAACCCTGCCCCCTCTTGTGCCCTCTTATGCCCCGCAACCTCCCCAACCTCCCCGGGTCTTCCTATGGTCACGGTCAGTGTTTCCTCGCGGCTCAGTTTATTTCATCCCCCTACCTCCCCCCGCAGCATCGTCAGGTCTCATTATCTTATTTTTTACCCCCCGCAACCCCCTCAACTCCCCGCAACCCCCTTCCCGCTCGCAGGCCATGTTTGTTGACTTCGGCATGGCCCGGCATTACGGCGGGCAGTGCTACCTGCGCTACGATGACACCAACCCGGAGGCGGAGAAGCTGGAGTACATCCAGCACATCGAGGAGATCGTGAGGTGGGGCGAGGGGGGGAGGTATTATTCCCAATGTAATGAGAAGGGGGTGGGTGGGTGAGGCCCTTGCAACGAGGTGAGGTGAGGTGGGGTGGGGTGAGGTGGGTGAATGAGGAGGCGAGAGGAGGAGGGGCCATGGGGGGGGCTCACGCACTAGGGTCACTACGCTTCCGCCTACCCTCTCACCCCTGCATTCCGCCTGCTGCGTTACAGGCAGCTACACCCACCTCCATCTCCTTCCCTCCTTCCTCCCCCTACCTGCTTTCTACTTACTAACCCCTACTCGCCCCACCCCCTCCCTCCTCTCCCTCCCCTTATTTGTTATTGATTGATGCTACTAACTATACAACAACTACAATTATTTGCTATCCCAACTATCCAGCGTAATGCGGATTCTGTTTCCAAATTAATCCCCACCCCCCCAGCTGGATGGGCTGGCAACCCTGGAAGATCACCTACTCCTCCGACTACTTCCAGGCGCTGTACGACCTCGCCGTACAGCTCATCAAGAGCGGTCACGCCTACGTGTGCCACCAGAGCAAGGAGGAGATCGAGGCCAGCCGCGAGAAGCGCGAGCCCAGCCCCTGGCGCGACCGCCCCATTGAGGAGAGCCTGCGGCTGTTCGACGACATGCGGCGGGGGCTTGTGGAGGAGGGCAAGGCCACTCTGCGAATGAAGATGGACCATAAGTGGGTTGGGGGGGGGGATGGTTGGGGGGTGGTTGGGGGGGTAAAAATAAAGAAACACTGACAAACTGAATGAATGGTTGGGGGGGTGGGGGCGCGGTTGGGTTGGGGTGGGGGCGCGGTTGGGTTGGGGTGGGGGCGCGGGGGAATGAGGATTGGGTTGGAGGGGAAAGGAAAATGGGTCCGCCAATCTTGACCTCACCCACTCCTCCGATACCTCACTCCCTCTTGTTCCCTCTCTGCCCATCGCCCTTGTAGTGGTTTGGTTGCTCCCCAACTCCCCTCCTCTCTCCCTCCTCTCTCGGTCAGGGTCAGTGTTGCCGCGGCTCAGTTTATCTCATCCCTCCTCTCTCCTCTTGCCCTCCCTCTCCCTCTCCCTCCCTCGCCCCCCGCAGGAACGAGAACTACAACATGTTCGACCTGATCGCCTACCGCATCAAGTTCACACCGCACCCGCACGCAGGGGACAAGTGGTAAGGGGTGGGGGGTGGGGTGGTTGGGAGGGGGGTGGTTGGGTTCTGCAGCTCATGCGCCCTGAGGAGAGGTGTTGGCAACAGGCTGGAAAGACTGCGAAAGGGGGGAGAGGCCCTCCTCACCTGCTTCCTCACCCGCTTCCCTATTCACTTCTCACTTACTTACTTCCCTCCCCCCCCCTCCCCACCGCAGGTGCATCTACCCCTCCTACGACTACACTCACTGCCTGGTGGACTCGCTGGAGGACATCACCCACTCGCTGTGCACCCTGGAGTTCGAGACGCGGAGGGCGTCATACTACTGGTGGGGGGGGGTGGGAGGGAGGGGGGGAAGGGGGGAGGGGGTGAAGGGGGGAAAGGGGGAAGGGGTTGGGAGGGAGAGAGGGAGGGGCTCTCTTGTGGCACCCTGCCGCCTCCTATGAGTCTTATCCCCATTGCTTTGCCCTAACCTGTGGTTTCCTATGGTTCGGTGCGGCCTTTGGCCCCCCTCCCAGGCTGCTGGAGGTGTTGGGTCTGTACAAGCCGGTGGTGTGGGAGTACTCGCGGCTCAACATCACCTACAACGTTATGTCCAAGCGCAAGCTCAACAAGCTGGTGATGGGCGGCTACGTGAACGGCTGGGACGACCCGCGGCTGCTCACGCTGGCGGGTGCGGGGGGGAGGGCCTGGGGTTGGGGGGGGGGAAAGAGAGTAAGAATTAATGAGACACTGAAGGGTGGGGGGCGGCGGGGTTAAAATGTGTGTTGGGGGGGAGGAGAGAGGAGGGGTAGGGATGGGAGGGGTGTCTTTGAGTGAAGGCCGTCTCACCCCCACCCCCGCCCCCCCGCCCTTAGGCCTGCGCCGTCGCGGCGTGCCGTCCACCTCCATCAACGCCTTCTGTCGCGACATTGGCATCACGCGCAATGAGAACATCATCGCACTGCACCGCTTGGAGCACCACGTGAGGTCGGAGCTGGACGCAACCTCGCCGCGGACTCTGGCGGTGCTGCGGCCGCTCAAGGTAGGGGGGGTCAAAGACCATACCAAACCATAGGAGACCACAAGTTAGGGCAAAGCAACGGGGATAGGAGTTGGCAGGGCGCCACAAGACAAAGGTAGGGGTAAAAAAATATATATATGATGAGACAGGGGGGGGGGGGGCGGTGGGCCCCGGGGGGAGGGAGTGGGAGATGACCTCGCCATACAGCTCGTTAGTTTCCTCGTTTTACCCCCGCTCCCCCCCCTGCTTCCCTTGCTGCACTTCATATTTCCCCCCCTCCCGCTCTCGGCCCCCCCCCAGGTTGTGATCACCAACATGCCCGCGGACCACTTCGAGGAGGTGGAGGCGCGCACCTTCCCCGGCCGCGAGGGCAGCGAAGCCTACAAGGTGCCCCTCACGCGGGTGGTGTACATCGAGGCGACGGACTTCAGGCTCAAGGTGGGGGAAGGGAGGAAGTAACTAACTGGCTTTTGTGGGGGGGAGGCAGGAGCGGAGGAGGAGAGGAGAGAGGCCGGAGGGGAGGGCTACTTGGCACAGAGCCGCCCTGTCTTCCTGTGTAGCCTCGCCGCCTTCGGTCCCCCTCTGGTTCTTCCTCTGTTAACCTTTTGTGTGTTTCTGCATGGCCCTCCCCTTGTCTCCCCCCGCAGGACGAGAAGGACTACTACGGACTGGCCCCCGGCAAGTCCGTCATGCTGCGGTGAGAGAGGGAGGGAGGGAGGGAGGTGGGGAGGGAGGGAGGGAGGGAGGGGGAAAACAAATGAAGAGTGAAGCAATGGAGTGAGGCGGGGGAGTGAGGCGGGGCATGGGGGTAGAGGAGGGCTGCGAGGCAGAAGGCCGGCGGGTCAGAAGGCTTAAGTCGCCTCAATCTCATTTGGAAAGACGCTCTCACCCTTTCTCTTACGCGGGCCACCCGCTCAACCGTCCCACCGCAATCCACCCTCTCCCTCCTTCCCTGTCCCTTTTGCGAGGTTGTTTGGATTCCGGCGCTTCACATGTCTCTTCCGGTATCTTCACCCCTTGTCCCTCCCCCTCCCCCTCCCCCCCAGGTACGCCTACCCCATCACCTGCACCTCCTTCCGCCAGGATCCCGCTACCGGCCAGGTGGTGGAGCTGGAGGCAACCTACGACCCAGACCACTACAAGGCGGGACGCAAGCCGCCAAAGGTAGGGGGTTGGGCACGTGTGGGTTTAGGGTGGGCTAAAGGGGCAAATCCCTGGGTTGCGACCCTTCCGCCCACTCCTGCGTCCTGCCCCGCCGTTCCGCCGCTGCTATCGATACCAGCGTGGTGGTGGTCTTCGCCTTCTTTCCCCCCTTTCCATCTGCTATCGTCAACAGCGATGATCCTCCCCCCTCCTCCTCCCCCTCCCCCTCCCTCTCCCGCTGCTGCTGCTGCAGGGCGTGCTGAACTGGGTGTCGCAGCCCGCACCCGGGCAGGAGCCGCCCACCTTCGAGGCCAGGTGGGGGGGGATGTGGAAGGGGGGGAAGAGCCAAGGGAATTGGAAGAGGCAGGAGTCAAGGGATTGGAAGAGGGTTGGAAGGGCCTAGGGGCGGGGGGCGCTTGTGCCGACACTGACGGCATGCCGGTACAAGGAAACCATTGGTTCGGTAACGGGCGGTTTCTGCACCGCTTTCACCCTACCGCTGTGCTCAACCCAAACGACTTATGCGTGATGCGATCGAACCCCAACACACACACCTCCGTCTCTTCCTCTCAACTTCCTCCCGTCTCCCTCCCTCCCGCCTCCCTCCCTCCCACCCTGAAGGCTGTACGACACGCTGTTCAAGAGCGAGGACCCGGGTGCGCTGGAGGCCTGGCTGGAGGACCTCAACCCCGACTCGCTGCTCAAGCTGAGCGGCTGCGTCATGACGCCGCGACTAGCGGCCGCAAAGGTGAGGCCGCGAGCGTGGCAGATATACCTGTAGCCAACTAGGGTAAAAGCCGAAGAGGTGGCGCTGGCGATGAGTACATGATGCTGGTACCATGATCCGATGGGGGTGGTAGGAGGCACTGTCGCGGTGGGTGAAGAATCAGTGTTTTAAGCGTTTCGGGGCCTTCGTTTCGCCTCGCATTAACACGAGCCGCGACTAACTCCCAACCAACCCAACCCTCCTGCAGGTTGGCGACCGGTTCCAGTTCGAGCGGTTGGGTTACTTTGCCGTGGATCCGGAATCGACCCCTGGGTCACTGGTCTTCAACCGCACCGTCACGCTCAAGGAGTCCAAGCCCGTGTCGCTCAAGAAGTGAGAGCGAAAGGAGAGCGAGAGAGCTGACAGGGGTGGGGTAAGGAGAAACGCCATG
This sequence comes from Astrephomene gubernaculifera, assembly GCA_021605115.1. Classification (NCBI taxonomy): domain Eukaryota; kingdom Viridiplantae; phylum Chlorophyta; class Chlorophyceae; order Chlamydomonadales; family Astrephomenaceae; genus Astrephomene; species Astrephomene gubernaculifera. The sequence continues at coordinate 302,226 of BMAR01000051.1, read as the reverse complement.
AGGTGCGTAGGCAGGGTTGGGTGCGGCAGGAGGCATGAAGAGGCGTAGGGGTGCTGTGTACCCTGTCGTAGGAGGAGAGTGCTTGATGGAGGTAGAGAGGGAGAGCGCGTGCGTGTTTGTGCGTATGTGGCAAAGTGTTGAGGGGTTGGTGGTATCAGGAGTAGGCATGTTGGGGCACCAGGGGGGCTGCAGTCAGTCGAAGGTCAGGGGCCTGAGGCTGCCTGTATAGGTATGTGGGGAGCTCGGTCGTCATGGAGGGCAGGGGGGATTTCAGCTGGTGTGGGCGAATGCTGCACATGCGGGTTGGGGCCCGAAGGCGCACACATGGGGTTATTGGTGACGCTCTCCATGATACACCTCATGCAGCTAGCTGGCTGGGCTGGGCATGTGTCGTGTATGGGTAATCCATTGCTTAGTGCAGCCGAAAGCCATGTTGGTGTTTTGCCTCGCGCTTGGGAGGTCAACAACTTGACCCTTTGGTGACTTCTAACTAAGACTTCAACTACCTGCGCTGCCAACGCTAAAAAGGCGGACTGTGGATGGTAGCGAACGCGGTGTGCGTGTATCAGACCTGCCTTGGGTTGCTGCTTGTTAGGGGCGCGCGTAGCTTCGCCTGCAATACGGGAGACAAAATGGGGCAAAGTGCTTTCGTGCCGCGAGAGGAGGGCTCCGTGAGAAAGCCCGGTGTGATTCTACAACGGTAGCAAGTTACATGTGAGCATGTGTATGGATAGCTTGTACGGTAAAAAGGTAAACGTGTACGGTAAATGTAAGCTGGACACTGCTGTGGCTGTTACCGGGTTGGGTCGTCTCGGCTTCGTGGGTATTATGCAGCATGCGTGCAGCAAGGCCTACCTCGCATGGCTTTCCTGTAAGGATGTGACCCCACAGAGCTTCGCAAGGCCGGAAGAAACGGCTGCGTTTTCAGCTCGCACGGACTGGGGTTTGCCGCACACAAATGGGCAAAAGGGGCCTCCTGCAGGGTACAGAAGGGCGGCGAGGCTTGTTGACGAATTCGAGTACCGGCGTTATCGTGTTTGAGGACTGTGCGTTAACAGGGACCCCACAACAAAGGGAAAGATGGCACAGAGACAGTGTAGCATGCGACACCTTCCTACTCTGCTGCCTTCCGTCCATTGCTCCCATGACTGTTTCTAAGCTCCATTCGCTCTTGCCCATCATTGAACTGGTGCTCTACGGGTTCTACAGATGCCCGCGGCCGGTAAGTGTCTTTCCCTACCGAGATTAGCGGTTAATTACATTGCCGTACGTTACAAAGGCAACCGCTTTATCCCAACCTTTACTTTCACTCATGTGCGATACCAGCCCATACTCCGTATCGTGCGTTACAAGGATTTACTCTTTGACCTCTTATCCTAGCGTACCGTTACACTTTTCAGTATGAGATAGAATCATGGGCAGCAGCTGTAGTAAGCAACAAACCGTTGTCAACGTGTCCTTAATCTCGGATGGCCGCGTTCCGCATTCGCAAGCGGTCGGTCAAGCTAATGCCGACCCAGCGAACCTCCGACGCGCGGCGAAAGTTGGCGATAGTGCCGAGTTGGAAAGGCTATTAAAGCGCTTGCAGACGAATGACATTCGAGGTGGAGCGAAGAAGAACGAAGGAGTACCCGAGGAGGAAGGTGGGCCTTCGCACGTTAGCGGGTTAGGCCAGGTTCTCTATTCTAAAAGCGCGAAGCACTTAGGAACCACTAATACAGTTGCTTTACTTTAAAGAGGCGAAGTGGGTTACTGAATTATGTAGATACAGGATAGATTCCATCATGCGACAAGACTGCCCACATCGCTTGTTCATGTATGACTGATGAAGAAATATAACGTACTTACATCTACATTACTCTCCAGCGGAAATGTTATAAAACATACAAGAACGTAAGCTTTGGCATCCGCCATGCGACTTGGGGCCCGGCTGTCGACCAGCTTTATGTAAGCGCCTGGAAATTCCACCATAATAAAAGCGAATGCATTCGCTCCCTCTCAGCTCCAGTGGTGTAAAACGTCGAGTTTGAGACGAGCTAGCGTCATAGCCTACATCGGGATGCCTAGCGGACTATTTGCCGATCTCCCTGCTCGAAAAGTCCTTTTGCTGAAATCCACAGTAGACTAACCATTATTTACGTATATTGAGCTACTGCCAAACTTCTAGCTAGAAGTTTTGTGAGAGCGTTCCAGCCGGCGGATATCCCAAAACCCCCGCTGTTTCTACTCTGCCTACTTTTCCCAACGTGACCCTAGACATGACCCAAGTCCTAATCCAACACGCACCTAATTCCGTCGGCCCGATGTACGCATGAACATCGCGAGCTTCTCCTCCCTTCCCCGAGCTGCCATACCCCGATACGGTTGCCCCACTAGCCTTACACATTTTGCCCACGCCTCCCCTTCACACCCACAGGCCACACCGCCCTGCATTTCGCCGCGACCCGCGGGTCACTGCCATGTGTGGAGCTGCTGTTGCTGTACGGCGCTGACATCAACAGCCGGGGCGCTGGGGGCGTCACACCCCTGCATTGCGCACTCCAGGCCGGTCGGCGGCTAGTGGTTACACTTCTGCTGGTTCATGGGGCCGATGTGAATGCGCAAGGTATGTTAACCCCTGCTTACACATGCACAGCCCTACTTCGCGCAAGCGAGGTATGGGAAATACGGTCAAAACACTTCCAGAAGCCCCACATACATTGCGTCAATACCCTAAATGAATACCGGAGTCACCATGCATGCGCATGCAGTGACTGCACACCAGACACCACCCGCACACAAAAACACGTCTTCATGGATGTTGGCACTGTCCGCTTGTTCCCCGTATCTACCGCCGTGTGGTTTTTCTCCTGCTTTCTGTCCCCCCTGCCGTACAGATGACTCCGGAACCACTCCGCTGCTGTCTGTAATGCTTGCGGGCCGCAAGCGCCTGGCCACCTGGTTTTTGGACCTAAGGCTCCCATCGCAAAAGGGCGCTAAAAGCACAGCGACGGATGAGACAGCAGCAGCAGCATCAAGAAGCGGAAGAGCAGGAGGGTCCTTCGAAGGGCCAACCGGGGGAGTGACAGCAGGGGCAACAGCAGAAGCAACATGCGCCCTAAGTGGCACTAGTCTTGCTGCTACGCCAGCAGCACTAGCAAACGCTGCCGCAACTGCAGCAACGGTAATCGATGTGGGCCTTACGGATTGTACGGGAGTGGGTCCTTGTACGGCAGCAGCTCGGTACGGCTGGTGGGATCTTTTGGAGCAGCTGGTCGAACGAGCACGAGATTCGCAAACGGTACGGCACGGAAGGGATTGGCAACGAGCCTATGCTACTTGGCTGGCTGGCTTGGGTTGTACGGGTGCCGTTTGGGGTTCGCACATTCGCAAGTGCCTCTTTCCCCTACTCGCAGTGGGGACGGATTTGCAATGTTTCTACTCCCGTCTCCCCTACTCTTCCTGCCCAACGGGGCCCCACACAGCCTCCTGCATTCCTACACCCCCCCCGTTTGCGCTCACTGCATGAGTCGGGATTTGGGATTGGGGCTCCTTTGCATCACTTTTTATTTATGTTTTACCCACCCCGCCCCACCCGCCCCGCCCCCCAGGCCCTTAACATCCGCAGCGAGGACGGCGAGACGCCGCTGGGCTGGGCGCTGCAGTACGGCGCTGCGGGGCTGCTAGCGGGGCCGCCGCTGCAGGGCCTGGTGGAGGGGCTGCTGGGGAGGGGGGCGGCGTGGGGGCTGCAGGTGTTTGAGCAGCAGGTAGATGCGCGGTTCTTGGCAATCTGGGGTAACTAAAGTGTGTAAGGTAACCGCAGGTAACAGACAGTTGTGATGCACAGTTGTGATACACGAGGATGTGGCGTAGAAGTGGTTGTGTTGATGATGGAGGAGAAGGATGGAAGGGAGAGAGGCCCATGTGGGGGGACAAAGAGGCTCTAGCGTTCTTTTTTACGGAATGTACGGAACAAAACGTCCTTAATAATTGCATAACATCCTGCCGCTTGCAGCCTCCCTCGAAAGCAAACCCTACCGCCAACCGTATTGCCGCACCCACCCACCCACCCACCCACCCACCCACCCGCTGTTCACGCCCCTTTAGATCCCTCCGCTCTGTCTGGCTGCTGCCACGGGCGACCCCTCGCTGGTGCGCTGCCTGCTGCGCCTGCCGGGCGCCTCGCTGGACCCGCTGACCTGCCGGGACAAGCTGGGCCGCAACCCGCTCCACTACGCGGCAGCCAAAGGTGAGAACGTGTGGGTAGGAGGGCTGGATCATGCTGCATGGCCGCCCTCTCCCGGCCCCTGCTTCCCTCCTCTTGCTCCCTTACCAATTTTACCCCGCCCCACCATATGACTCGGTCGGCCACTGGCGCTTGGGGCTCATGCACGGCTATCCGGGTCGTAATACCGTACGTCGCCCCGGTCACATTCCCCCGTCAACGCCTCCCCCACCTCCTCCACTAGGTCATGCGCCGCTCTGCTCACTGCTCATCGACTGGGGCCGGCCCACCCTCCAGCCGCACTACCGCGATGTGGGAGGTAACACGCCGCTGCACCTGGCGGCGGCGCGGGGACACGGGGAGGCGGTGGGGATGCTGCTGGAGAGGGCGGCTAACCCGGGGAAAGTCATCCTGGTGAGGCAGGGGAGAGGGTGAGGGAGCGATTGGTTTGGTCTGTACCTGAGGAAGAAGCGGGCTGAGACGCCTGAGTGGGGGGCGAGGTCGCTGGCCTGCATGGCTCAGGGCATGTCTCCGCTGCTACAGAGCTCCCTACCGGCACGGCTCTTACTACCGGCCATGCTCTTCACGACGTAGGAGGCACCCCAAACCTACAGAGGCACCCCTCCCATGAGCGAGCCCCTCCATGCGGCCCCCCCCTTTCCATGCATTCCTCCCCTGCAGGCCCCCAACCAGGCGGGTGTGTCCACCTACCATCTGGTGCTGGGAGCGGGGCCGGGGCAGCAGGCGGAGCAGGACGCACTATGGGTGCTGGACCGCATAGCGCCCCAGGACGCAGCTAAACACGTCATGGTACGATACGTGGATGCTTGTGTACGACTTCCACGCTGTTAAGTGTGGTGGCATTGTGCAGGGAGGGGTTGCACGTGCCCTGCATGTGCCGCGTGTGCTGTGCCCGCTCACCCGCAACCGCAACCGCGACCGGGCCGTCCCCAGCTAACTACCGGTTGTACATCTCACACACTCTCTCAATCCCTCTTCCCCCGCCACTCCATCTGACTCCACTCCAACTGCTGGCACCTGTCACCACAGCAACAGCAGCGGATGGTGGAGACGCCGCTGCTGCTAGCGGTTCGGAGCCACATGGCTGGGGTGGTGGAGAGGCTGCTGGACCTGGGACACGACCCCAACCAGGTGATGACGGGTGGCTCAAGATGCGGTGGAAGAAATCATGGAACGGCCAGATAACACGCATCCAATCATGGCGCCGGGTTGGGGCTTCTCTTTTATTTGCGGCTCTGGACAGCGGGCAGGGAGGAAGCAAGCAAGGAGGAAGGAAGCAAGCAAGGAGGGAGGAAGCAAGCAAGGAGGGAGGAAGCAAGCAGGGTTATTTTATATCATCTAACCATGCCTTGCTTCTTCCTGTGCCCACCTCCTTCCTCCGTCCTCTTCCGGCGTGCTTTATCCTGCGCGACCTCCTGCTGCTTCGCCCTCCGAAAACGCCGTTGTACACTTCAACACACTGCATGTATGCAACGAGTCCTCTCAACCCTTGCAGTACCCCCAGCAGCCATTCCAATCTAGGTCACCCACCTTCCCGCAATCCCGCCCGCAGGCCAACCACCGAGGGGACAGTCCGCTAGCACGCTGCCTGCGCGGCGCCTCCCCCGCCACCGCAGCAGCGGATGCGGCCATCTGCCGCATGCTGCTGGAGAGGGGGGCGGTACTGCAGGTGAGGTGATGACCGTGTACGGATGTACTGCTGCCGTACTTTTACGGCATTGTATCTAGGGGAACTGCTGTACAGGCAGTTAGTGCGGTACAAGTCGATCCATCCGGGCGTGGCGTTACCTGTGACCATCCCGTCTACACCTTTGTCATCTCATCCCCTCCCCCTCCTTTCTGCTTTTGCTCTCTCTTCCCTCTCGTGTGCCCTACCCTGCTCCACGCGTGCTATCCTCCTCCAACAAAAGCAAAGCGGATCCTCCCATCCGCTCATGTCAATATGCCGTACACCGCTTTCCGGCTTTGCCAATGAGGTCGTGGCAGCCCTGACGGCAGCGCCACGTGGGGTGTACGGCAACAGCTGCGGCAGCGGAGGCTGTGTCGTACCCGCGCTGCAGTGGGATCGTTGTACGGATGGATCCAAGGCCGCGAGGGGGCCGCTCCATGTGGCGGCGCTGTACGACAATGCCTTCATGATCCACTACTTGGTGGAAACTGTCAAGGTGAGAAGGGCTGCAAGCCCGCCTAGATAGGAGACATAAAACTAGAGCCGTTACAGCCGCTTTTCTCATACGGGTTTGTTGTTGGCATGTACTCCCTTTCCTCCTATCCTCGCCATCGCACACGCACGCATGCTCCTTTTTCTCCCCGATTCCTACCTAACCCTCCTTTCCCCATGCTTCGTATTTCTCTGTTGGCCTCCCTCCTTCCCATCTCTCCATTCCTGTGTGCCTTACCCATTCCTTGCACTCCTTCGCTCTCAGATGGAGGTCGACGTGCGCAGCGGCGAGGGCCTCACGCCCCTCATGTACGCAGCCTGGGCCTGCAGCCTCAACGCAATCAAAGCGCTTCTCAACCGCGGCGCCGACCCACGGGTCACCGACCCGGCGGGTCACTCCGTATTGAGCTACTGCCTGCGTTTGGACCGCCCTGAAAGCCTGTCCTGCGCTGCAGCCCTGGTGGCCATGGGCGCGGCTCCTGAGCCCTGTGTGGACGTGCGAGGAGAGGGATTGCTACACCGAGCTGTGAGATACGGTGCGTTGTGCGCTGCTGGCCTGCTGCCCCGGGTTGATTGATATCGCGTGGCGCACTTGGAACCTAGAACCTGTCATACCGTATCCACCTTACTTAATCATCGCCACCATCAACGCCCCCAACAGGCACCTCGGGTTTCATTCGGTTGTGGGCTCACTACGGCGGCGACATGTGTCAGTTGGTCACAACCGACCCAACCGCTAACGACGCGCCGGAAGAACCACCACCGCACCTACTCGACCCGGATTCGGTTTTAGCCAAACACAAGAACACAGCCGACGCAAGCGCCGAGGCTTCGGCGGCGGCAGTGACAGCGGCGGCTGCTGCATACACAGCAACGGAGGTGGCGGCAACGGCGGCGGTGGCGGCGGCGATCGGTATTGGCTCCCCGCAGCTGCTCACGCCTGACGTAACGGGATCCCGTTGGGCAGGAGATTATATGGACCGAGTACCTTGCCCCCTGGAGGTGGGAAGCAGCGTTTGGGTTTGGATGTCCTACGGCTGGAATGGGGTATGGCTAACGGTGGTTGGGTATGGCTAACGGGGTGGTATTGTTCAAGCTGAGTTTTTCCCTGACCTCATGCGGGCAGTTCCTTGACCCATGCATGTGTGTTAGGGCGGGGGTAGCCAGTCCAGTCTAGCAGCGTGCGTGAATTCCCTACCTCACCACCTCACCACCTAACCCCCACCCCCACCATCGCCCGGATGCAGGTGGAGGAGGAGTTTGAGGACGAGCGAGCCGCGAGGGAGGCTGCGGCGGCGGCGGAGGTTGAGAAGGCGGCAGCTGCAGCAGTGGCAGCGGCAGCCGCCACTACTGCGACTACTGCTGCCCCTGCTGCCCCTGCTGCCCCTGCTGCCCCTGCTGCCCCTGCTGGCACACGCGCACTTGCTGGAACCGGTAGCTCCCCCCCACTGCAGCTGCAGCCTTCTGTCAGCACAGCGCCAGTACTTGGAGGCGTCGGCGCCGGCGGCGGCGGCGGCGGCGGAGGATCAGCATCGGCAGCAGCAGCAGCAGCAGCAGCAGCCGAGCAGCGTCCTCCGCAGGCGACACTCGGCAAGCTGCCCTCGCTGGCTCGTGTCAGGACGCAAGCGCTCATGCGCGCGCATTCCGACGCCCAAGACGCGCTGCTGCTGGGCCCTATTCGAGCCCTAGTCCGAGAACGAGCCCAGGAGATTGAGGCGACGCTTCCCAGCAGCGGCCGGGCGGGCTCCCTCGCCCCCTTGGCACACATCCCTCCCGGCATGTTACCAACGTTGTCTAGCAGGGCGCCGTCTATGTCAATGACGACGACGGCAGCACCCAGGTTGGCCGGGTTGGTGGATCCAGCGAGGGCGCAGCAGCCGATCGTGTTGGCGCCGATCGTTCCCCTGCCGCGGCCGTCGGTGCTGACGTCGGCGTCGTTGCCTGCTAGGAAGGGCGGAAGGGAGGAGGTGGTGAGGCAGGAGGTGGACAGAGGGGGTGACGTGCAGCAGAGGCAATACGGGCGGGTTGGGAAGCTTCAGGCAGCTGCGGGGTCGGAGATTGAGCCGGCGGAGGAGGTCGCTGCGGGGGGCCCTGTGGCTGAGGCTCGGGAGGAGGAGGTAACGGGCAGCAGCGATGGTGGCTGCGGCAGCGGCAGTGGCAGCGGTGGCGGTAGCAGCGGTTGTGATGCGGATGGCAGTGACGGTGGTAGTGGTAACGCTTGCTGCAGTGACAGCGACACCGTGGATTCGACATCAGGGGAGGGAGATGATGGAAGCATTAGTGCGGATCCGTACTTCCGCACAAGCAACCGCTACAAGGGCTTTCCACGGTACATGGACGAGCAACTGGTAAGAAGTAGCCCGCGTGGGGAGGCTTCTCAACACAACCATCCAGACCTGCATCTTGTGACGACACTGTTTGGCTGTTATGCACGTCACCGTCGTCACCTGATGCGACATGCCAGTTACTAACATAGCCCCTAAGCCTTTTCACGCCGTCCTGTCAACCATGAAACCACCACACGGGCGTCACTAGTTCTGTCTTCATGTCGACCTGTCGACCTGACAACAATGCCAATTTCATACCCTGTCGTCGACGCAGGTTGACGTGGAGCCCGCCTCGCAGTCCGAGCTGCTGTCGCTGGCTGACGAGCTGTCGGGGCGGCTACGACGCTACTGGCCGCCTGCGGAGCGAGATGAGGAGCTGCTGCGGGGGGCGGACCTGCGGGAGAGGTAGGGGGTGGGGTGGGGCGTGTGGGTTTTGTGGGTGCGCGGGTTAAGGGTGTGAGGAGTGAAGAGTGTGCGAGGAGTATGAGGAGTGCGTCAAATGGAGGATCCTGTTTAGGGTTGGGAGTTACGGATTACACTTGCGAGAATTACGGAACAGGATTCCTGTGAACTAACACCACAAGCCTCTCGCACACCAACCAAACCCAACTCCAACCCGCTGCCCCGGAGCTCGCAGGAACCTCAAGTTCTTCCACCTGAGCCTCACCCCCGCGGAGTACCCCCTCCGACCCGGCCAGTGGAGAGCTTCCGAGGCCAGGGCTAGACTGGCCGTACAGGCAGCCCGGCTTCAGGACCCAAGCGACCCATGGGTCATCACCACAGACAGCAAGGCTGCTTCACTGGGAGGGGCCGTTGGTACTTCTTCCCGCAAGAATGTGGCAGCTGATGCTCCCTCCTCGGAGCTCCTGCCCATGCCCATCAGGTGCGATTGGTCCGGTTGTATCACAACTTCACAAGCCGGTACCGTACAAAGCTTGCAACTATCATCAGCAACCGATCCACAACCCGCCCCCTCACCAACCTACCCTAAGCCTTCCCCCATGCTCTTCCTGCTGCTGACCCTCCTTCTACCCCTCTACCCCTTCTCCTTCCCTTCCCCTTTGTTACCACCACAGGCCCGAACTTTGCTCTTGTAGCGCCCTGGTCTACGCCGTTCGTCTGGCCCGCACCTCCTGTGTCGCCGCACTCCTCTCATCCTGCCTCGCGCCCCTACTCAACCTCCCAGACGGCTGGGGCCTGCCCCCCGTAGCCTACGCAGCCTTTATGACCGCTCGGGACCACTTCAGCCGCCGTAGCAGTGGCAGCAGCAGCAGTAACAGCGGCAGTGGCGGCTGTAGCATCCGGCTGGCTCACGTGTACGACATGTTGCTTGAGAAGCTGCCGCAGGTGAACTTCCTGGCTGCACCGCTCCCTGACCTTGCGCCTGTCGGACCGACAGCAGCGGAGGCGGCGGCGGCGGCAGCGGAGGCGGCGGCAACTGTGTCAGCAGGACCGGCTGCCGCAGCAGTAGCAAGACAGCAGCAGCAGCAGCAGCAGCCAGCCCCCCAGCCGCCGCTGCTGAGTCCGGTTGCGCTGGCGGCGGTGTGTGGGGACGCCGCCCGCCTGGCCCATTTGGTGCTCAGATGCGGGGCGGACATACACGTGGGTGCTTCTGGGTGGGAAAGGAGGGCCTGGGAGGGGTGGGGGAGTGGGAGCGGATGTGATAAGGGGATGCGGACCAAGAAGCAGTATGGGTATTTCAGAGGTCACAAGCCAAATGCAGTGAGAACAAGGACTCATGGTCTGCGTCACTGTTAACGGTACCCACGTTTTGCTTGCTTACTGCTAATAACGTGACGGCTGCTTACGTTCCTTTACTTGACTACTGATGTCGACTAATGCTTTATGTGCTATCGCTCCTTTGTTCCAACAACAGAACTGCTGGACGCCTCTGCCGTACATCCCCGCCTACCTGTACGGTGGCTGGGAGGCCCAACACGCGGCGGGGGCTGACAGCTGCTGCTGCCCGCCGCTGGCACTGGCAGTGCTGAGCGGCAGGAGGGAAATGGTCAAGTGAGTGGTCCTGCATGCCGTCAACGAGGGCATGCATGCATGCATGTATGCATGCATGTTGCTAGGTATTGACGTGTGTTAGTCATTCTTTCAAGCTGCGTCCTGCTGCTGCTGCTGCTGCCACTGCTGCTGCCACTGCTGCGGCTGCGGCTGCTGCTTCCGCTGTTGTTCCTCGTTAACACCCACCTCTTCTTCCATCACATCTACCTTGGACCCTTCCCCGAAGGGTCCGATTACTACCGGTACTTGTGTACCCCTCTCACTCTTGCTGTACCCCCTCCCTCCCCTGCAGGTTGCTCTTGGACCTAGGCGCTGACCCGAACGCTTATTGTGAGGTGAGCGTGGGGAGGCACTGTTGGGGATATGGTGGTAGGGCGGTGATGGGGATGAAGTTGTAGGTAGTGGTGGTGATTGGGTGTATGCTGGGTGGCGAGAGGTATGCGAGTACGGGAGTGCTCGGAGGAAGGTGTTGGAAAGGACCGGGCTTACAAGCAGCCTCGGGACATGGATTCAGGGTTGCTTAGGTAGCGCCATTCAAACGGATTTCTTCTATTGTTGGTGATGTGGTTAACACCCACACCAAACATTACGCAGGTTGCTGATCCTCGGGTCAAGACACGGTTGGCTCGTGAGGTTGCGGAGGCAGCAACGCAGGAGGCGGATCGCGCGGCAGGTGCGGGGCAGGCGATGCAGGGGCAGACGCAAGATCTGCTGGAAAGGTAAGTGAGGGGCTGCTGTGCACCTGGTTGGGTTGGGGTTGATGTCGGTTGTGCCGGTCCGTTACGAGGCGCTCCATCCCCCCATGCTTCCCTCCCTCCCTACTTCGCTGGTATCCGTACCCACGGCGCTCATCGTCCCCCCCTCCGTCCTCCCCCACCTGTCATAATACGTGACATGCCCACACCTACCTTTGCCATCACACACCAAGACACATCACACACCAAGCCCCTCATCACTGCGCTCCATTCCCTGATCTTCCCCGCAGCAGCATCAAGCGAATCCTTGCCCACACGGACCTTCCAACACCTGCCGCCGGCAACGCCTACACGAGCGACAACCCCACTACTACCACCACCTCCCGCACCGTAAGCAACAACAACAGCAGGAACCCCAGCAGCAGCATCCACAACAACAGCATAAGCCCTCCGCCTCCTCCGCCGCCGCCGCCGCTGCTACACCGGCCTCCGTCCCAGTTTGCCTCCCCGCTGCACCTGGCGGCAGGCAGCGGCCAAGCGGAGGTTGCCTTCCTCTTAATCAGGCGGGGAGCGCTGACTGATGGTGGCCCTGCGGCGCCGTACAATGCGAGATCCCCGCTGCAGGAGGCCCTATCTTACGCCAGGTGGGATTGTTACACCCCTGTTAGGTAGGAACGACGCGTATCATTGCTGCCCATGTTCGTCTGAGCGACTGCTTACAAGCAAAGGCAACGAGCACCAAGGCAACACTGCAACAGGCAAAGCACGATGGCCATGCATTACCACAAACTCCTGCATATGCGCCTTCCGTCCCCCACCTGACGATCACCCCAACACGGTTGCTCGCTGACGCTGGGGGCACTGGGCCCTTTGCCCCCACACCCCCCAGGACGCACCATACAATGACGAACGCCACAGCAAAGCGCAAGAACTGGGAGAAGGTGCGCGCTTATAGCTAGGGGTGTTGGGGGTAGGCATGCTATACTATACTACACTATGCTATAGTATTATTAGGGAAACCAGCTGATTGGCTAGGAGAGGAATTGCGATGACGCTCCCCCATCCGCCTCTACCCTGACCGCAGCGCTCGACTGTTACACTTAGAGCCGCCCCGCCATAACCGCACCTTTGCATCACTGGTGCTGTCTGCCCTTCCATCTTCCTTCTTTCCCCGCAGTTCCACACCGCCCTCGCCGCCCTGCTGCTGCACATTGGCGGAGGCAGCAATAAAGACATCAGCGGCAGCAACTGCGGCAGCTTCGACAAAACAGGTGATGGGAGCAGCACCAGCAGCCTTCAGCACCAGCATCCGCCGGGCTCCGCACAACAACAGCGGCTGCAACAACCCGGACACGCTGCTGCGGTTCAATCGCTGGCACCTGCAGGTGAGGAGTACGGTAAACGGGTTACTTGGTTACAATGAAGAACAACCCGTTGCTGCTGTACACCTACCGGTACCTGTATCTTCCCCACCTCATCCGTCTCACTCCACGTACTATCCCACACCGCAGCCAAGCACGCAGCCCAAGCCCTAGCTCACATGCGCGCCCGACCCATCGCCCACCGAGACCCCGCGCTGTGGGCCGCCCACGTGCTGCTGACCCATGGGGCGCCGTACGACCTGTACGACACACAGACGTACATCGTACTGCGGGACGTGATGGACAACGTGAGTGTTTGTCTTTTGATTTAGGAAAACTGTCTTTGCGTATGCGAAAGAAAGAGGTTGGATAGATCCTGGCTTAGGATGAAGGAGGATAGGGGAGGGTGCTGGTGCTGCTTGGGCGCTTTGCATTGGAGGCAGGTGGAGGATTACTGGTGCACTGCACGTGTGTGGCTTTTTCCTGTAGGGTGGGGGTTGCTGCTAGGATAGGCACCATGGCTGCATGCCTATTCCCCGTTTCTTACCCTGCGTCCTCCTCCGTCCTCCTCCAACCCTCCCCGTTTCGGGATTGGGACTCCGTTGATGCATTTCTCTACATCTTTTCCCCGTTACTACCCCCCGCCCCACCCCACTCAGGGCACATGGGGCTGGCTGCTCCCCGGCGGGTCACCTTCAGCGCCCGCCTCCTCCTCTGTCCCTCCCTCCTCCTGGCTCTCCTCCTCAACGGCCATTCAAGACCTAGCCGCCCTGGCTGCGCATCACTCCCAGCAGCAGCTGCTGCAGCAACAGCAACAGCAACCCCAGCAGCAGCAGCAGCAACACGCCGACAGCCGCGGGCAACCCTGCCCGCGGCAGCAGTTTGCAGCACGGTAGGTTGAGACAGGACGGGGGTGGTGGTTAAAGAGAAGTTTCACTTTGCAGCTGATGTACTCGCCCTTTACTTTGCCTTATGTAGCCCTCTGTTGGCCTTTAGGCATCCTCCTTCCAACGCTGTCTTCACGTTCGTACTTTGTAAAAAACTTCATCAACGTAGTAAGCGAAACGCGCGTTGCTCCCTGCTGAACCCCAACACGATTGGTGAACGAACCAAAGGGCCGAGGAGTTGTACCTGGACGCGGGCTGCCGGGTACTGCACCAACTCACGTCCAGCAGCGGGAGCCGTACAACAACCACCGACTCTAACCGCTCCAACCTGTTGTTACTGGACGAGCAACGAAGCTACTTGTACGACAAATGGCGTCCGACAGCTGTGGAGCTGGTTGGGGCGGCCCTGCGCCGTCACGTGCGGGGCTGTGAGGTTCTGCTGCGGGAGCACGTTGCGGCTCGTGCGGAGGAGCTGGTGGAGGCGGCGAAGGAGCTGGAGGGCGGTGTGGTGCTACAGGAGGAGTGCGAGGAGGGCAGGGCAGTTTCGGCGTCAGGGGCAGCAGCAGCAGCAGGGGCCCACCTCCGTGCCCGGGGTGCTGGTATGGTTGGTAATCGAGCAACCAAGGTAGGGAAGATTAAAGGGAGGGTCGGTGCTTGATGGGGGCAGGTTATGGTTTGGGGGAATGCTTGTCGCGTTGTCGGGACGCGGAAGGGCAGTACCAGTACTTTTAAACGGTATTCCCTTGCCTGCCACCGTTCCTCTTTCTTGCCGCGCAGCCCCACACTTCATTCGTTTATCCACGTACCTTGGCGCCTGCAACAACGCCAACACCAGCAACAACATCAATACCAGCAACAGCAACAGCAGCAGCAGCAACACCAACACCAGCAGCAGCAGCACAGCAACAGCCGCTAGCCGCAGCCAGCTGCAACAGACGCGGCTGCCGGTCCTGCCAGGCCGCAGCAGCGGACCGGTTGAGGGCTTGGGCAGCCGGGCTGGCAGCTGAGGAGGGCAGCTGGCGGCGAATGGCGCTTTGGGGCTTCTCCGGCGGATCCTTCCTAGGCGTCCCGCCGCCAACGGCCCTGGGATCAACAACGCTGCCGCCAGCCAAGTCCCCATCGTCATTAGCACTACAGGATTCGCCGCTGCCGTCGCTGGCCGTGGCCACGAATGGAGGCGCTGTTAGCGGCGGTGACGGTAGTGGTGGATGCAGCAGCAGCAGCAACGGAGGGTGCGAGGAGGTGTCAGAGGAGGAGTTGGTGCGGCTGTGTGAGGCGGAGCTACTTCAGCGCTTGGGGAGGCTGCATGACACGTTGGAGCTCGAGGTACGAGCATGTGTGGGGCCGGGGGTTACGTTATTTACGATCGAATAGCATACCTTCTTGATATCGGGGGCTTCAGCCGTACCGTTGGGAGGAATTACGTCATTCAAAACGTCAGAGTCTAGACTCGGCTGCGAGCTTCATGAAAACAGACACTCCGATGTCTGCCCCGGCCTTCATTGGACAGCTTCAGCCCCCTTCCCTTATCTACATCCCGTTGTACCCCTTGCTTACCATTTTCCCTCCCCTGCTTCCCTGCCTGCCCGGCCAGACGGCCCTGGAGAGGCTCCAGCGCATTAGCAGTCTGCCGGTGGGTTGTGAACGAATGAGGAGCTGGGTTGGGCTGGGCTGGGGCTTGTTAGGCTTGTGTTGCCAGTGGTTATGGGGATTATGAGGATGGCGTGGGCTGCATTCAGAGGTAATGGCTAATGCTCTCTACCTTCCCCTTTCCGCCTCATCCCGGCTCTAACCAACCATCCCCCTCTTCACTCCCTCTCTCTCTTCTCCTCCCCACCCCTCATCCTCCCTCCAGGTGGAGTGGCATCTGGGCCGGCTGCGGGCTGCAGAGCGGGACCTTGCTTGCTTGCTTGGGGTGGCGGGTGAGGGAGCAGGAGACACTGCGGGGCAGAGGGCGCCTAAATAGGCCCCAGGTAGGGGCTGGGTGGAGTGCTGGAACCGCTGGGAAGGGACGGGCACATGCGCGAGGGCATGTGTGTGAGGGGGCTTGAACGGGAGCTGTTGCAGATCGGGAGAAGTGCTGGGGCTGCTGCCATGTGGATTAGGGCGAGCAGGAGGGGCAGCAGAGGGGGGTGGGGAAGTGTGAGGGGGGTGATGCAGATAGTACGGCTGATGATTGGGCAATGAACATGCTCGTATGGTAGATTGGTACTGACTGGCTGCTCTGCCGTTGTGATTTTCGTCCTTTCTTAATACTTGACTTCACAACAGCAACTGCCAAACAAGGTCTTCCTGCTGTGATCTACCTACCGGTATCTTAACTTGTTTTGGAAGCATCAATGTTGTACGGCGACGGTTGGAGCACATTGATCCAGGTTCTTCTCTCTAGCATTGTTGGTCTTCTCGTCCTTGTCTTTTGAAGTTCTTTAACTTCCTTTCAAGCACTAAAGTAGCGCTGGGGACGTTAGCGCCATTACCGGTGTTCCCTTAGTGCTGTACAAGACTACTGGTTTATGAAGGTTATTGAGGCGCAGGAATGGGAATGTATCCTGTTGCACCTGATGTCCAGCCTTACCTATTGTATTCCCGTGAGGATACGGTCTTCATCCACATGTCTTCCCTGACCTGTGTTAATTTATTGCTGCTGTGTATGGCTGCTGTATTCCTGTATGGCGCCCTCCTTTAGGCGCCACAAACCATCCTCATCTCTTTATGAACCGGTGTCGTCGTGCCTACTTAAGGCGTTCAATGGCGCAACGGTGTGATGGTACGTGCGACTTTGTAAAGTAGCAAATTCAAGTACGGTGCATGCGCTGCTTATTTGGTTACCAAACCCTACTTCCGGCTTGGTTTTGCTCTCGTACAACGTTCGGTGCAAACCACCGGAGGACACAACCACCATCTTACACTCATCACCAAAGCAGCGCCTCCCAGCAGAAAGCCTCATCCTGCGAAGCCCTGAAAAAGGACCGTCCTTCCCGCAACACGGCTGTTGCTTCATCCATTTTCCGACCCAAATCCATGCATCACGCATGCAACAATCAGCATCCCCAATCCAGCAAGCGCGGCAACCACATGTGTTGCGTGTATGCAGGCCTTGATGGGGCCGCGGCGGACTGGCCACAGTGCACATATCTCACCAGTCACCCATCACAAACCACGACATGCATGCATGCAGAACACGGCATAGGGCCCAGCAGGCAGCACCACCTCACCGAACACATGCAGCTTGAAACAGCATAGCACTCGCGGGTCTGAACCTCGACGCACTCTTCATCACCGCTGCATAGGCTGAAAAAACGCAGGTGGCGAACGATGGATCCGTTCCATGCACCGCAATGAGCATGACTGTTTAGATCACGTGCATGACCCATGGGCCACACCCTCCCGAGGTGCCTCCACCTTTCGAGAACTACAGCCCACCAAGGACCGGCGCGTTCTGCACCTCCCAGTACACCACACTAGGCAGCCAACCGCATTACCCGGCTGTCCTGGACGAGCGACCTCCTCCAAGCGGACAGGACAGGGCTGCAGAGCACTCCAAGCTCAACACCAGCTGCTGCGTTCAGTTGGTATGCTCTTTTGCTGCCGCGCAGGACAGTGCACACCAGGGAAGTAACACCATCAGCTGTTAACTTAACAGGTGTGCCCTCCACCGTCGGCCGAAGTGTTGTTTATTCCTCTAGCAAGGCGCACCACCCACCGCAGGACATACCGTGAAAACAACAAACACGGCGCCTCCTCCAAAGCTCAAAACCACCTGAGATTTCACCCTGCACGGCCTGGTCCATGGTACCAGTGCGAATCCCCGAAACTGGCAAGAGCCAAGGGCAAGAAGGTGCGCAAGCAGCATGGGCATTGCCGAGGCCCTGTAGGAGGCCCTGAACACCACCAGCTGGCAGCTTACAATCATGCTACCCACTAGGCTTCCCACGCCCTCACCACAGCTAGAAGGCCACTTCATAAAAGTGCCAACGCAAAGGTCGCGAAAGGTCGCCAAAACCAAGCCGTTCGAGAACACACATACACCCTGTCTCTTACTACGTACCATCCGGGTCATAACCAGCTGGGAGACATCGCGCATACGAAATCGAATAGCAAAAATTGTCCTGTACTCCGAGCACCGTACAAACGTTCTCCCCAAAAGCGCAGCAAAGCCTTTGCGATGGTCATGCAGAGAAAGCCAGGCCGCTTCGCTTGCTACGGTAAAAGCCACAGGCGCTCAGAGGCGCTATGCTTACAAACATCAAAGGGTAACGTACTCATGCGTACCGCCTGACGCGGCGCGTCTTGCCGCCAGAATCATCGTCATCATCTTCGCCGTTTGCAGCTGCTGACTTGGCTGGGGCCTTAGCTGCAGCTGGAGTTGCAGCCGACATACTAGGAACCGCTTTCCCGCGCTTCCGGTCGCCAGAAGCACGCTTTGAGACGCCAACACCGCCAGCGCGTACGAGGTACTTAATAGCAACGAGTACGCCAAGGAGTATTACCAGCACTGCGATAGCTATAGGTCCCTGTGGCCCTAGCAGGAATTCTTGCGCCTGCTGAAAGAGGGACATTATGATTGACTGTAAGGTGCGAAATCCCTAATACCTATATAGGAGTGTTGGCAGATGAAAGGATGGCTTTAGATAAGGTATAACGTTGTTTTCTGGCGAAGGCTTCTAGTGACGCTATGAACCCATGCCGCGGATTTCATGGATTTCACCAGCTGAGCCCCATTATCACCATAGGTGTCCGGCCAACTAATGCCGTCGCTTTATGAATGATGCACAGTGTAGGTTTCCAATATACGTCATACATAATGGACGTCAGCGCCGTGAAGTCGGGACGGTACCCAGTTGACGGCATGGGCGACGCACGAGAATCAGGCTCGCAAGCAAGCACACTATGTGGAGGGACCATCGGTCATATTATGGCTTGCAGGTGGGTGGGCACGGCTTCTCTGTACTGTAATTACTTTTGTCGCGTGGCCGGTTGTCCGTGCATGCGCATGTCAATGCGCAAACGAGTGCCTTGCACTCAAGGGAGAAAGCGCTGCCACAGGATGTCAACGAGCCTTAACTCATTGCCATGTAAGTGTGAATGCTAGCTGTGGACATTGCGAGCTCTCTGCGGCAGTGGTTGGAGGCTTAGGTTAACCTGAGCTCAGCACGCTTACCCCTGCATGCCTGCCGTCCTTCTTTGCGCATAGCCTTGCCAAGGGCATGCCGCACATCGGCATACCGCCTCCCGACCGGTGGGATGGTTTCTCCTAATGAGTCGGCAGCCGTACACGGCTTACTTTAAGCGTTGATCCTGACTCTCTGTATCTGCAGTCTATTTCAGCTTCTAGCGCAGCAAGACTGCCGACGTGTATCACGGTTACTTGCGCCGATCAAGACACCTAGGCGTTGACAAGCAAGGTAATCAGTTGGGACGTTGGTGTGTTGCTGATTGGACGTACGAGTACGGAATCTGGCATTACTTAGCGTATGCGGTATGCTATGAGATAAACTGCCCATTAAGCGCCTAATTCATAGTGTTAAGGTTCATTTGCACATCTTTCCTGGCTTGGCAGCCAACGGGGCGACGTTGGCGTTGGCAAGAGCATATCCATACAGAGCTGTATTATCGTCGCGCTTTGCAGAATGACTAATCTAATAGAATAACCTCTATAATACCAGTATGCTCCAGGTATGTCAGCTGAATTCCTTCTACAGCTTTCGCCATCCGTCCATCCAGAATTCCTCGCTAATTCCAACATCGCTTGCAGGCGATGGGGAATAACTACAGCAACCTTTCGGGAAATTGTGGCGTCTGCAAGGGACATTCACAGCAAACCGCAGTTCAACGTCAATCACCGCGTTCGGCGTCTTACTTACTCAACACCACACGTTCACGTTGTTCGTGCGCCACCACACCACACAAGTATTCGAACAGTCGCTGGGACTCTGGCAGTTGCGTTACGGGCGCTGCAACACACATCGCATGGGGCCCGCTCGATGACACCAGCCTTCACCACGCTGCTCCGTTGTGCATCCCCTCGCCTCGAAGCTGTGCCTCCGGCACCACCCCGCGTTCCTCTTTATCCGGGATGTTATTTCATGGACTGTCACCCTCCCGCTGCTTGCCGGGTGCTGCTCCCATGAACCGTTGCTCCTCCGCGAGTAGCAACAGGAGCAGCAGCACCAGCAGTACCAGCAGTAGCATACGGAGAAGGGGCTCACGTGTACTGCCACTGCCTTCTCCCCTACCGTCTACGGCAGCCGTAAGAACGGCGGCTGTACATACGACAGGCATGCCCACACCCGCCTCGCCAACAGCCGTTCCCGACGAAGTGCCGTACACACTCTCTGGAGGCCTTGAAGTAACCGTGCGAAATGTCCGTTCATTGGACGAGCTACGACAGGTTTCAACACTTCGGGCGGACGCCTACTACGCGGTGAGGCTTTGGGGCGCGCTTTGGCCATGCATCCATGCTACCTCTCCGCACCTCAGCCACCCCCCCCCCTCTCGTCTCGTCTCACATCCCATGGGTCGTCCAACACTCAATGCATGCGATGCGTTATTAAGGGCATGCGGTCCTCCCTTCCAACAGGAGAGCCAGTCGCGGTTCGTTAACTCGTTGAAGAAAAAGTTCGTTGAGCAGGAGGTTGAGTCGTTGCAGCAACGAACAACCATCTTGTCACGACATGGGCAGCCCTACTCGGAGTGTCTGGTGGGCTGATGGGCGGGCGTTGGGGGCAAGGGCTGCTGGTGGAGGGATGCGGGGGGCGCAGAGGAGGGTAGCATGGACACTCACGGTCACTTGCCACGGTTGCTGGTGGCACAGGGGCACAGCGACCTTTCCCATGCATGGGAAGGATGGAAGAAACACAGGGCAGCACATGGCAGGGGGGAGAAGGGAACGATGGGAGGAGGAAGGGGGTGCAAGCTGCCTGCATGCGTCGACAGCCCACCGCACACCTGCCACGCAGCAACAAAACCATGCAACCCATGCCGATCCTCTCGCCCTGACCCCCTCCCCATGTTGACGCCTTATCCCTCAGTCAGTTAGTTGTTTCCTCTTTACCCTCCCCCGTCCCCAACTCCTGTCACCCCCCCGCCCTACCCCAGGTCGCTGTGGAGCGCTGTTCGGCTGCCGTACTGGGCTGCATCGATGTACGGCTGCCCGCAGCGCTCAACGGCACCCACCCGCACGGCGTACCGCAGGTGGGGGGGGGGCGGGGGAGGGCAGGGCAGAGCTGGGGAGAGGAGGGGGAGGGCTGAGCTGGGCCGGGGTAGGGAGGCAAGGGGAGGCTTGCGGGCTGCATGTGTGGGTTCTGGGGACGTGTTTGGCTCACGTATATCCCACAGACCTTACCTTGCACCTCCTCCACCTCGCATCTCTTTAATACCAGTCAGTGTCCCATCCGTGCAGTGCTCCCCTTCATCCTTCCCCTGCTCCGCTTCGGTTTCGGTGGACCCCCTGCTCCCCCCTCTCCCCTCTCCCATCTTACACCCCAATGCACCCGGTGCAGCCTTGTCATACGCTTAGCTCGTGTCTTCCTCCTCACCCCTTTCCCCTCGCCTCCTCGACCCGCACCCCGGGGCCCCCCCCGCAGGACGATCCGGCCGGCTGCTACCTGCTCAATCTGGTGGTACGGGAGGAGGCCCGCGGGCGGGGGCTGGGTGGGGCGCTCATGCGTGCCGCCATGAGCCGAGCGGTGGGGCGGTGGGGGGCGGCGCGGCTGTATACCCATGTGGAGGCGGACAACGAGGTGAGAGCTGCTGACCACATGCATCCCGTTTCTGTGAGGGAGGCTCGCAGCCGCCCATGATCGCAGCCGCACATGCTCGCAGCCTGCCATGCTCGGCCTCCTGTGCTGCTCATGCATAGCATGCGCGATGCACTCATGGGGTGTGTGTGCATTAAGAAAACTGGCCGCGAGTCGGAACGTGTGGGGGTGTGGGAGTTCGTGGTGCCTTGTTTCGAGGCCGGCTTTTCCCTTCTTCATCTCCTTGATACCTCGCTTTTCGTCTTTTCCACTGCCTTGCTAAGGATGTTTCCTCCTAGCTTGATCCTCCTCATCATCACGTCATCGTCGTGTCACTTAATGTGTGCTGAAGAAAAAGCAAGCCCGCGCTGTTTGCTGCCGTATCTGTTGTCGTACACACAGGTGGCCTACCGGCTGTACTGCAGCTGTGGCTTCCAGCAACACAGTCTTGAGGCCTCCTGCCCGGGTGCGGCGGCTGCGGGGGCGCAACAGCTGGGCTGCCGGTTGCTGCTGGTGGCGCCAGGGGGTGCGGGGGCGGGTGAGGGTGCGGGGGCGGGGGCGTAGGGTGTGCGGGGGGGCGGGGGAATGGTTACCGGTATGCAGCAGGGGCGGCAGCGGAGGCGGTGCGGCCGGTAGGTGAGTGCTCGGTGTCCTCTGTGTGTTTTCATTTTTAAGTAGAGATGGGCAAAATTGGTGCCGGACAAGTGGTCGGAGAAGTTCAAGTATGTGTGAGGAGAGAAGCCAGGTATGCCGTACAATTCGTACGTATGCACCAATGAACAGGAGCTGTGCATGCAGGCTGCCTCTCAAGTAGCAAGCAAAACGTGGTTGTTGGCAGTCGTTGTTCTTGTGGTGTGAGTGCTGGGTGGCGCAGGTTGGCGGGAGTCGGAAGAAGATTCCTTGCTTTAATACTTGGTCAGACTTGGTCAAGCTTGACCGTGGTGTGAGGAGAGGTGCAGGGAGGGGAGTGGACAGGGCATGCAAGCCCAGCGGGACAGCATCGCCCGTGGGCGTGTTGCGCCGAGATAGGCCTTCTAGTCGCCATGCCAAGAGGTGCCATGGGGTGCTAGAGGAAACGCAATGATCGAGAGGAAGAGAATGCAATCTGAGTCTTTTGAATCCGTGTTTGTAACCAGTTGCTTCCATTAGGGCCAAGCGTGCAGTGAAGGTGCGCTAGGAAGGGTGGAGAGGGTGGCTAGAGACTTGGTTGGTGCGCGGTGGGTTTGGCAGGATTGTTCTTGTTGCTTGTCGGCTTGGAGATCCGGTGTTGTGTTGTTAACCTTATTTTATTGTGTTGGGCACAACACCAGGAGAGTGAAGGGTGCGCAAGCAACCCGGGTGCTTATGCTGGCCCTTTTCAGAAACCGCAGTGAGAGGAGAGGCAGCACGGGGACAGCATGGTGGAGGGTATGTAGAGGGCCATGCTGTGTTCCCTTCTTGTTGCATTTTGGTGATATGCTGCTTAGCAGTCAGTAATTTGAAAGTGTGCGGATGTAGATGGTGCGGATGTGAGCGGCCGCTACGTGCGCGCACCCTTTAGGTAGGAACACTAACCGGTGTGTAGTTGATGGGTTGTTGCAGCTACTTGCCTGGAAGTAGCGCATGTATGGTGCGTTATAACGTACAAGCTGTGAGGTGGTCTGGCTGCTCTGCCATCGTCCGTTCTTGTCGGTTTCCCTTTTTCCCTGGTTCATTTATCAGGGAAATGTTACTGATGCTCAGAGCCAAACCAGCGCGAGACGGCCTTCCCTGTGTGTCCCTGATACCGGTATGTCGGGTCGGGTGCATGTATGGGCGGCTGATAGCCTGGGATTGCGGCCAGGTGTTAACTTACCTCCGAAGTAACGTGCCCAAGGTACGGCATATGCTCTGATAGCGGCTGTATACCCGTTCAACATGCATGACCCGTACACGCAAGCGAGCTAGCGCTTCGGATGCGAGATGGTAGACTGTCACAGAAGGGGGCTGCACGCGACACGCCTCGCATCGCATGCAGGCGCACGTAATCCCAGATAATACTCTCCACATCACGCGCCATGCAGCATCAACATGCACAACACACATACATACAGCCCAGTATGTATGGGCCAGTTATTTTAACATACAGCCCACATGCAGGCATTCCATGCATCATACGTTATACCCTGCATCCCACCAACCCTCACGGTTACACCTCCCTACATCTGTAGCGGCTCAGACTGTCTAATCCCGACTCTTGCTGGAAATGCGCAAGCGCTTAGCAGCATGCGGTGTGCTCTGCATGGCAGCACGCCATTCGCTGTGCAAACCGTAAACCTTTATAGTCCAAAGCAAGCGGATCGCATGTTTCCGAGCATTACCCCGTACAGCATATCTACGCAGCAAGGCGGCTTGGTTCCACATATACCGTACCAGCTCCATAAAACCTAGTGTTACGATGTGAAGCACTGCACACCCACCTAGCAGCCATCCATCTACATCTGACTTCAACTGTGGGCTCTACACCATGCAAGACCCGGCCGCAGTAGGGAGCAAGCGCCATCGCATCGTCAGTGTCGACCCATGGGTCACACCATGGGGCCCGGGGAAGGAGTCCGAGGCGTCAAGGAACATCATACACATACATAGACACGCAACACGACGCCAGTTCACACCAGCGGAAGCAACTAACCGACTCATGCACAAAAAGCGGCCTCATCCGGCTTTTAGGAGTCGTCGTGAGCAGTTTGTCCAATTGGTAGCGGCACTTCCGGGGCTTTCATTTCAGTGGAGGCATAAGCTAAACAGGACAGCGCAAACAGGCTGTGTCAGGACGAGAACCGGAAGCTGTGTTCCCAATGATCGCAGAAACAACCCAGTGACCCATGGGTCATCCCCATCACGGCAGTGCGAAACCGCCAGTACACAGGCCCATGGCTAGCGCCGCCTCCTCCTCCGCACGCTCCTTCTCCTTGGTTAGCAGCGCCCGCAGCTTCCGCTCCACCTCGAGCTGGGGAGGCGGCGGGAGCGGGAGAGGGCGGTCGGAGGAGGCGGGAGCAGTAGGCGGGAGCGGGGGAGATAGCAGTCAGGAACTTGGGCAGGTATAGGTACAAGCAGTAGCTATGTAGGACCTGAACTGTTCCACATGAAGCTGAGGTGGATGAAGTGATGAGGGGTGCAAGGTGCAGCACAGAAGGCGGCAAGGCTTTAGGCAGCCGTTGCCTAACAAAGCAAGGTGCAGACCATGCTGTAATCGCTCACGGTTCCCATTGCCGTACCAGTACGGTACGTCTACTACAGGGTACAAAAAGGCAGGAATAAAGAAGCCCCTTACCTCCTCCGTCAGCACCGCCAGCGTCTGCTCCTGCGCCAGCAGCGCCTTCTCCTTCTCCAGCAGTGACAGCTCCTTCTCAGCCAACTCCATGCGGATCTAGTGGGGGGGGAGCGGGGAGGACAGAGAGGGGGACAGAGAGGGGGACAGAGAGGAGTTAAGCATTTGAAATTAAAAAGTCGGGGCAACGCATTGGGTATAGCTCCATACGGATCTGGGGCGGGCAGGGGGGTTGGCAGAGAGGGGGGGGCAGTGAGGAAACGGGAGGAAGCTGTGTGATGAGGGGCTTCACCAGCGCTTACTACATTGGACCCGGCCCATCCCACCGAGGGCAGGAGGGCAGAGAGGAACCAAGTAATACGGCGCGAACCAACCAGTTAGGGCGGGACAGTGGGTATAACTGCATGCGGACTTGGTAGGGGGGCAGGCCGCCGGGGGAGAGGCGGGGGATAGAGGCATGGAGGAGGGAGGTTACACCCCCAACTGACGCGGGCAGGGGGTACCTTGGAGACCCGCTCATGGACCCGGTTAAAGACTTCCCGTCCCTAGCCGGGCAGGCCCTGGCCTTAGGTTTAGAAATATAGAACCTAGTTTTCCTTCTATCCAGCCCCACTCCCCTCCCAGCCCCCGCCCGCTCCTCACCTCCTCCAGCTCTCTGAGCCGCCCCTGAGACCGCTTCCGCCGCCGCCTCCGCTCCTCCTCCTCCTGCAACAGCCGCCGAGCCGCCTCGTCCGTTAGCGACGCGTCGTCGAGGGTGGTTATACGAGTCGTCGTGGTCGTTGTGGTGGTTGAGGTTGACGAGGTAGCAGACGACGAGCTACTGCCACTGCTGCCACTGGGGGTAGTGCTGCTGCTGCTGGCGCCGCCATTGTTGCTGTTACCGTTACCGTTGCCACTACTCGAACTGGATTGTGAGGCTGCCCCGCCGTTGCCATTTCCGTTGGAGCCGTTGGCAGCTGGTGGTTGAGAAGATGGCGGTGGTTGTGATAGGGATCCGTTTGGATCTGATCGCGGCGTGGGAGAGGTGCGTGGTTGGGCAGTTGCCCCGCTGCTGTTGCTGCTGCTGCTACTTGTGGTGCTGCTGCTGTTGTCGCTGTTGCTGCTACCGCCAAATGAAAGGGGCTCCGCGGAGGCTGGCTGGGTCAGCTGAGAGCCCTGCGCCAGAGCTGCACCAGAACCTTCAAAGGGGGCAGCATTTCCGCAGGGGTTTAGGGCAAGGAAGCTGTTGGAGGGGCAGAAAGGTTTGAATGCTGGATAGGAATGGGAAGGCGCGTGGTATGTGAAGGTTAGTGTACCGGGATGCATAGTGCCGCTGGCTGTGAAGTTGCGCACGATCGGCAGTATAGGGTGCTAGTTGCTAGGGTGCTAGGTTAGGCGTGGAAACAGCGTATCACGGGTAGACTGGAGGACTCGGGTGTATGGGCGGGCGCATGTTGTGGACTAAGGTGGTCCATCGGCGCTTACCCAGCAACCCCAGCAGCACTCCGCGCCGTGAGGATGTGTTATCTAGCTTGCTGATATGTTCAGGGTAGGCACGTATAGCAGCATGGAATCTACAGAGCCGCTGTGGCGATTGGCAACGGAAAGCAGGCCTATTAACAGGCCGCCCGTAAGAAAGGAGCATGTTAAGTACAGCTGTGTGCTACCAGTACGTTTCTATAGCTGATTCCTTACGGCGCGTTCAGATGTATGGATCAGGCTTCAGGGCAAGATAAAGCAGTGTGGAATAATTTGGCGCACAACCTACATCACGTTGATCTGCGATGTTGTTATGTACAAAATGCAGCAGTCATTATGCAGTGAAGCGCTTGTGGGCGAACTGCGCGATGGATCCCTTGATCCATGTCATGCACTGACCAGCCCTTTCACAATTGGGTTAGTTACATCCATACCTAAGACCTTTTTACTTACAACTTTTAGAATTACATAGGATCACGTTGGCGAAACGGTGAAGTGCAGCACTAACTTGCGCATGTGCCCAAGCGCATTCACAATTTTCGCTGCTCATGTGGAAAAGGCGATGACACATTGAACGTAATTTGTTAGCTTGAAGGGGGCTACTATGAGCTCCTGGGTCCCCACGCGGACGGCGCCCTCTGAGCCGCTATGCTCGCCTTCTACTAGCTATGCGGCTCCAGTCGTATTTTCATGCATATTAAGGTTGGACGATGACTCCTCAATTTGCGCTACTCATCCTGCCAAGCGCTTGCAAACGGCGACAAGATATGGTTGCTATCTAACGCCATCCAACCCGTTCCCTTAGGTCTGGATGGCGACGCAAGGGAATTTTGCAGCGGCACAACAGGACCAGGGATTCCACCTCCTGTCAGGCCAGCCAGGTAAGATAAGGGTCCAGGTGTGTCATGCACGATGCACGGCAGCCTTCTTGGCGCCTCTGCTGTGCAAACGTAGGAACAGCATCAGTGTGCAGTGAGGCACGCGGCATGGCGTAAGGGGAAAAAGATATCCGCCATTCCACGGACTGGCGGACACCTTGTTCCCCGCATGTAGCCATGTCAACCAACGGCAACAACCTCACCGTCCCCAACGCGACATTGCACTTTACGCTACCACAGGCTCTCCAATCCTACCACAACACCTATAAGCTCATCCAGCAAGCTGGTAAGAAACCTGGGGGCTCACCGCAGACCGGGCCCGAACCGGGGCCCGATGAGGGAGGGGCCCAAGACCAGCAGCAGGGGCAGCAACAGGGGCAGCAGCGGCCGCGAAGGGGTCAGCGATCCCGTTCAGCGTCAGAACCCACTCAGCAACAACAACAACAGCAGCAGCAACAACCCACACAGCCCAATGCATCACAACCGCAGCCCTTTGCATCCTCACCCATTGAAGGCTTGTTCCAGGAGCACGACCGGCTCTCCGCTGTTGCAGATCAGCGGTTGCAACAGCAATCCCAACCGCTTTTACAACCGCCGTCACCGGCACTACATCGCCCGCAGCTGCCCAACGCCCCCCAACACCCAACATCTGCCGCACCAGGGCGCCTCAATGACGCCAACGTCAGACCCAATGCGGCGCAATCCCTAACCGACGCAACCGCCGCCGCCGGCGACGCCGCTCAAACCCTAATGCACCACCTCCCTCGCCACCTCACTCGCAATCGGCCGCCGCCGTCAGCGCTCTGGCAGCCGCCGCCGGCGAGCCTCCGCAGTCGTACGGCGCTAACCGTCGCCATTCAACGGTGTCCGTCGTACACACGGTTGCATCAGTTGTTGGTTGATAACGCGGCGGAGTATAACGCCCACCACACCTGCGCAACGCTTTGGCGAATGATGGAGCTGCATTCGGCGGGGTTGCGACCCCGGGAGTCCAGGCTGTTCAAGGAGAGCTGCTCCACAATGCTGGTTAGTTATCTTGTTGGTTGTTTCGTCGGTTGTTTCTGCGGAGCTGGTTGGAAGCACTTTGAAAGGGCTGGCCTGTGTTCCTGTTGAGACCCATACCGCCAGCAAGAACTGCATGCATGTCCTCCCAGTCCAGCTTTCTCACAGCTGAGTGTCCCTCCCTGCACCCCTCCCTCTTCACCGTCCTACAGCTCCTCAGTTCCCTCTCCTCCTTTACCCCTCTTCACCCGCCACTCCCCACTCCCCACCCCAACAGACCATCCTCCGTCGCCAGCAGCCCGACCAGCTGCCCCCCCGGGCTGCGGTGGTGGCCGCCTACTCGCTAGCCCGGCTGGAGCTGCCGGACCGGGAGCTGCTGGCGGGGCTGGCAGCAGGGCTGGAGCCGCAGCTGATGAGCCTGCAGGTGGGTGGGGGAGGGAGGGGGAGCCTGCAGGTGGGTGGGGGTGTTGAAAAGGGGACACAAACGAGATGTATGACGAGCCTGCAGGTGGGTGGGGGGTGTTCACTGTTCGGGAAAGTGGCCGTGAGAAGGAGCGTGATGTGGCTGTCGGTCTGTGTGAGTAAAGATGAGGAAACTGACGAGGAAACTGTGTGGGGGGTGGGTTTGGTAGAGGCATTGTGTACAGGGTTACTCGCAACGGGCTTCCTACCAGCCCCCAACCCCCCAAATATACACATGTTATCACAGTACGTTCCGACTCGCGGCCAGTTTACTTCACACATGTCCTCCTTCCCACCTCCCTCCTCCCCTCCTCCCAACCCTCCCAACCCCTCCCACCCCTCCCACCCCTCCCCTCATGCTCCGCCACGTCAGCCCCCCGGCCTCGCCACGCTGCTCTGGTCCCTGGCACGCCTCTCGCACCAGCCGCCCGCCCGCTGGATGGAAAGCGCGCTGGCAGCCGCCGCGGGGCAGCTGCGGGGCTTCCGGCCGCGCGAGCTGGCGATGCTGCTCTGGTCTCTGGCGCGGCTGCGGTACAAGGCGGCGCCGGAGTGCATGCGGCGACTGCTGGGGGCGGCGGAGGAGCAGCTGGGGGGCTTCTGCGGTCGCAGTTTGGCCACGTGTGTGCACTCCCTGGCGCTGTCACAGCAGCACCCGGGGCAGGGGTGGCTGGTGGGCGCGATGGCGCGGGCGGTGCAGCTGGGGCCGGGGGCGTTCACGCCGCAGGTGGGTGCAGGAGGGTGATGAGGAGGCAGCGGGGTATGTGGGGGAAGCGGATGAAGAAGGGGGCACAGCTGCAGAGAGGGGAGGCAAAGGGGGAAAGGGAGCAGGCTGGGAGAGAAGGTAGTCGGTACGACCTAGGTTGCAAGGTGCCTGGCGGGCCTTTGTAGTACAGGTAGCAGTGCGGTTGGGGCTGGCGACGTTGGGATGGCACCCCGGATGACTTCCCCAACCTCACCGCCACCACATCACGTGCGCTGTTTCGCTGTGTGCTTGCTCACAGGGCCTGTCACTGTTCTGCTGGGGCCTGGCCAAGCTCGGGTGCGCTCCCACACCCGGCCTGCTAGACCTGTTGCACCAGCATGCCAACAACGGGCTGCGCCTTTCGCACAACCACCCGAACTGGAGCACAAGTCAGCAGCTGCTGCAACAGCAACAACAGCAACAGCTACAGCAGCAACAACGGTCAACATCATGGCAAGGGCTGCAAGGTGCACGACAGCGCCCGCAGCAACAGCAACAACAGCAACAACAGCAACAGCCGTACGGTGGTTGGTACGGCGGGCTAGACATTTCCGTACTATTATACTCCTTCGCGACCTGGGGAACCAGACCACAGCCACAGCTAGCCAGGCGGTTGCTGGCGGCGTTGCTAACCGAACTGCCGTACTTGGAGCCGAACGAACTTGCCAACTGCATGTGGGCATGCGCGAAGCTCAAATTACACCCAAACCACTCGTGGATGAACGTCTTCTTGGATGCGTCGTACCGCCTCCTGCCGTACTTCAAACCCGTGGACCTGTCGCAGGTGTGTACGGCTTCCTTTGTATGTTTGCTCTGTTTTCTCGCTGCTTTCTCGTTAGTTTGTATTTTTATGCTGAGATGCACCTGCTGCCTTCTCCACCTGCCACATTCTCCACCTGCCTTCTCCCACTCCCACTCCCATCTCTCTCCTACAAACTATGGATTCTATACCGGTACAAATACACTACTAGTACAGTCCGCTGAGGTTAATCAAGATGTCACATGCATCTCCCTCTTCCCTCAATAACCCCACACACATCATCCCTCTCCCCCTGCAGTGCCTGTGGTCCCTGGCGCGCCTTTCCTCCCGGCCGCCCGCCCCCTGGCTCTCCCTCGCCATCTCCCGCCTGCAAGTCACCGCGCCGCTGTTCGGCCCCACCGAGGTGGCCAACACGCTGTGGGCGCTGGCCAAGATGGGAGTGCGGGGGGAGCAGGGGCTGCCGTCGGAGGTGCTGCAGCTGCTGTTCTTCGCGACAGACCGCCGCCTCAGCAGCTTCAAACCCATGGTGAGAGGGAGAGAGGGTGTGTGACCCGTGGGTCGGTGGGGCCGGGCGGTGGTTATGGTGGTGGTGGTAATGCTTGTGTTGTTGTGTAGCTACTATTTAATAAGTCCTGCACGTCCCTTCACCTGGGGCCTGGGAGGTGAGCTTACAGAGCTGTCGACTCGTCTGGACTTCCCTTATGCGCAGTGTATCAAAAACCGTGTATTCATTAACTATTCTTCATCTAGTTGTCCTTCATCCTACCATCGCCGCAGCTCCGTCCTTCCACATCACCCACCCACCCGCTCTGCCCCTTAACCCCTCCTCTCCCCCCTCCTTCGCCCCCCCAGGAGCTCTCTTCCATGGTGTGGGCGTTCGCTGCAATGCGGCGCCTGCCCGACAAGGAGTGGACTGCTGAGTTCCTGAAGGCCTCCTACCACAAGCTGCCTGCAATGAACGGCTGGTGTCTGGCTACCATTGGCTGGTCCCTAGCCGAGCTGGCGCTGCCGCTGCCGCCCGCCTGGATCTACAGCTACGTCAACGCAGCCAGGACGCTCATGCAGGCGGCTCCATCGCCGCCGCCGCCGCCGCCGTCGGCGGCGGTGACGACGGCGGCGGCGGCGGCTGGCCTGATGGTGCCGTCGGCGACGGCGGCGCCGAATGGTACGGCAGGACAAGAGGACAATGGCGGCGGCGGCGGTGGGCTGTCGGCGTTGGACCTGGCGCAGATCATCACTGCGCTGCGGCGGATCAATGGCGGCGGTGGCGGGTTGGCCAAGGTGGATGAGTACCTAGCGGAGGCGGAGGAGCGTTTGCGAGATCTGGAGGCGCGCAGCGGCGCCTACTCGCGACAGCAGGTGCGCTTCTTCCTGAGCATGTCTCCGCGCCAGGTGGGGCTAGCGGCGGCGGAGGTGGCGGATGCCGCCGCCGCCGCACCGACGGCGGAGGTGGTGGAGGTCGGTAACGTTGCCGACGGGCTGGTCGATGGGTTTGAGGAGTTGGTTGGGAGTGAGGTGGGAGGTGTCAGGGCCCCGGCGTCAGCGGCGGCGAAGGCGGTCGGCGGGGCTGCCGCCTTAAGGCCGAGAGATCAGCAGCCGCAAGCTGGCGACGACGGCACCGCCGCCGCCGAGGGACGTCATGATGCATGGCGCGGGAGCCCGAGTGGCGGCTGGGGTACGACACGGACGGATGCGCCGTCAGCGGTGCGGTTGGAGGTTGGGAAAGTCGGCGTCGAGCTGGCGTCGCCGTCGGGCCCGGCCGTATGGCGTCGCGCGGGCGTTACGTCGGAGCAGCAACGCGACAGTGGCAGCAGTGGTGGCGGCGGCAGCGCTAGCAGTAGCATTGGCAATGGCGCGTCGGGTAATGCTGTCAGCCCTAGGGCAGCTAGCGGGGACGGAGATGATGTTACAAGCACAGAAGAAATCAAGAGGTGGTTGCTGGCGGCGGCGGTATGAAAGGTTAGTAATGCAGGTTGTGTGCAGACCGTTGCGTTGGTGGTTGTACGGCAGTTGACATGAGGAGTTGACGAGCTGTTGTACGGCAAGGGATAAATGCGCATGTGCGGTGAAGAATGCCATGTGCACCTAGGAATGGTTTACCGCAGACATGTTTACGCGTTAGCGTGCGAGTGTTCCTTAATGTGTGGCGCACTTAAAATGAACTTTCGTAGAGAGGCAGGAGTGGGTGCTGGGTGCTGCGCGCTTTGTAGGCGATATGCGGTCCAAGGGGTAAACAGGGAGGGGAGGTCCGGAGTATGCGAACGCCGTACATGCGGGACAGGGAGTGCGACAAGGTTGAAACAGGGCCTGCAATGGTTACAACCAGTACGGGGACACTTTCGTGTGTTGTTCACTCCTGTGTGTGTTAGATCGCGAGGGTCTCATGGGTGTCTGTGTCAATGGGGGCAAGGAAGGCTTGGGAACGCTTGCTGACCGCATGGGTTGGTCTATCTGTGCTTGCAAGCCCCTTCCCACGTCATACGCCCCATTGGTTTGGGCACGTGTCAAGGCTTACAGCGTGGGATTGATAAGAACCGGCCTCGGAAAGGACGTCAGCCTGTGTGAGGCTTTGGCGGCGGATGGCAGCTGGTGGATGGAAAATTTTAAGCCGGAGGGGGTGCGTATGGAAATTGGGAAATAGCGGTTGGAACGTTTGTCGAACTTGGTGTCCGGAATATGAAGGGACGCAGCGGTTACTATGTTGGTTGCACGCGGATGGCAGACTGCCAGCAACTGCTGGGAAATGCACAAGGTAACGGGGCTGTTGACTATGCAATGGACACACTTTCAACTACACTTCAATGGACACGCTTTAGGCCTGGTACTCACTTCCTCAAGGACTCCATCCGTTGGTCGGGCTTCGGGGGTTTCGCGGCCTTCCGTCTGCCTTCTCGTCAGACCCGTACTTCAGCTGGTTTTCGGTCCGGTGTGTCATATCTCCTAGCTGGACGCCGTTTACTAAGATAACAGTTGAAATGGGTCATCTTTATCGGCTCGCGCACGATTTGGGTTTGCCATGTCTTGCATAGTAGTGAAGTGTACTTCAGGGGTGTACTTCAGTTCTAAGAAGCGCTGAGGAGGATAGTTTCCGCCGTTGCACCCTTCCGCTCACGCATCCTTAAGAGGAAAAGCGCTAGTGCCTTGTTGGCGTACATGCCTGGGCATGCGTTGTATGCGTTTCTTATGGGTTGCGATAAGAGGGTGTGGCTAGCTCAGGTCCAGGTCCAGCTTTGGCAACAACCTGCGTGGAAAACAGCTCAGCCTGCGGAGCGGTTCTATCCAACTTAGATGCAGCGACTTGTGTTCCTAAAGGTTTAGTCAGAAAGCCTGTGATGGCTCGAGGTTACGGTTCACCACTATTAGGAATGGCCGCGGCACCAGAGAGGCATAATTGGTTGTTGAAAACAAGCTTGCTTCATGTTCATTAGGCGTCAACATAACAACGGTGCTCTGTAACCCTGCACTTACGAAAATGTCATGTACGGCGATCATGCTGAGTCAGACTAGAGAGACGCTTGTAGGCCTTTCAGGCCTTAGTTGTTATCTAACATGGAGAGCAAAGCAGCAGTAGCGCATGCCGCCGCGGGCATCAGGGGCTTAAAAGGTGCATGTCGTAGATAGGCGGGAGTAGCTGAGGCGGATTACCTTTTGTAACATAAATACAACTATATGCAATTGCCCCTTGAATTTCCGTCTGAACTTTCCGAAAACGGGACCACATCTAGCGGATGACCCACTACCCGTACTGGATCGGTGTAACTTACAAGCAATACACTAAGTAGATTTTCTATTTGCTACAGATACTATGTTCGCGAAACTGTTGTTTTGCCCTGCTTTTGGCAATACCTACGTGCTGTAACGCCCGCCTGTGGAACTTACAAGAGGTTGACGAACGCGATAAATAACCTTCTACTAGCAGAACGTTCTACTACTGTTCTCTGCCTTAAATGTTCTTACGTCGAGCGATGTGACCTGAGCCCAGGCTCGTAGACTTTCGACTGTCGACCGCCAACGACGCGCTAGTACTTGTCCAATATGGTCATTTGGGCTTGACGAGGCCAACGTCCTACGCAAGCTAAAGTTGTTAAGGCTCTGCTGCGGAGGGGCCGCTGACGGTGACTATGAGCTATGCCCCAAGCGTGGGGAGCAGCTCCTCCTCCAGAGCAAGGAAGCCAAGGTAGGGCATCTCTTAAAGGAATGGATTCCTTGTCTTTATTGACCTTCAGTTGCAAAGGTTCGGGATTGCACATGGGTTTACCGGGCCGCTTGCCCCTGAGATGGCTCCTTTGGGTCCCAATGTCACTGTACATTTTCGGTTACACTACATAGTCATAGGCCGGGGCCTAGCGTCGCCGTATGGCGGCCATGCGGCGCGTTGCAGCAGAACTCCTTACCACGAAGACGTTGTAATACTACGGAAGGGGCGCATTGGGCGATACAAAACGTTAATGGGCCTTCGGATGTACGTTCTATGCTTTCTGCTATCTACTTATCTCCATGCCTTGCAACTGGAGCGTTCGGCTCCTTCCTCTATACACGTATCGTTTACTATGTACACCTATGTGATTTGTCCTATGTTGGTATGTGCATTTGCAGCGTAGTAGTATCTACGTTGGGAGTTCTGGGCTTTTGTTCCCCGTTCGAAGGGGCCTCCACACAGGGGCACTGGTGTTAGTCTTCTCTTGCTTAGTAAGACTTAGTCTCGCCGGTATGTGCGCAAGGCTGTTGAAGCAATATCGTTGATGTGACGCGGGGCCATTGCCCATTCGTTAAGCACATAGATACGTATGTCGTGGATGGACTCTACTGGAAATTATGGCTCACACGACAGCGGGTAAAGGTTGCTTGCGCGAAGGCCCAGCGGCTAGATACCTACAAGGCACCATGCGGCACGGTGGTTTCAGCAGGGTAATGGGTTGTCTGAAACAGAATTGTATTGCTAGCATTTGGTGATACGGGGACTCAAAACAGGGCAGGGTTACAACCCATTCCCATCAATGGCTTGTGTGTGCAGCTAGCCAGGACAAACACAGGGGAAACAGCCGAACATGTTAATCCGCCCACCTCACAAACACACTGTACGAATGGCCTTAAATCCATGCGTTTACCACCCCCACACCATACGCCGGTCACATGGCCACTTATCTTAACACACGCCGGCCCCTAGCCTACCTAACCTCATTCCGCCCTGTTGTTGCTGCTGCCGCTCCTCGTCCTCCACTTCCTCCTGAGCAGTATTGGCATCAAGGACGGGGATGAGGACGGTCAGGGAGGTAACGAGCTGGACCCGGTGCACCGCTCCTCGGTGGAAAATGCGGTGTTTGGGGTGCTGTTCACGCTCAGGTGAGGGTGAGGGTGAGGGCGAATTTTATCTTGTGGCGAGGGCGAGGGTCCTAATCTCGCCCTCAGGTGAGGGTGAGGGTGCGGTTCATGCTTGCAGTGAGCAGCAGCGGGTGCAATGGGATGTGTAGCAAGGGGTGCTTGTTTACGCTTCTGTGATGTGAGGCGGTGTGTAGGAGGGTTGACACGTGGTGTCTTTGTGTAGCGAAAGCGCCTTGAGTGTCGCCTAGTGGGTCGTGTACACGGAAAGGGTGAGGGTACTCGTGCGCGCGTGATTTGGACTTGGTCATGTCACTTCCCATGTTGCCATCCCATTCTCGCCTATTTCTCCTCTTCCATGTGGGTTCATCCGTCTCATCCCGCTCTTTGCTGTCTTTTTGTGTCGTACGCCGTACAACAGCAAGGAGAACAGCGAGACCCGCATCGTGTACCGCTGGGTGCTGCTGAAGGTGCTGTTGGACGGTTGGCAGCTCTTCACCACCATCATCCAGCCAATGAAGCAGGGATGGGACATCAACCAAAACGGACGGTAAGTGTGGACGACGACGTTAACGTATGACGCTTTGCTAAAGTGGCGGCAAAGGCACTGGTACCATGGAATTACAAATACGTGCGCGCCTTTGGTACGCGCGTGGTGAATATCAGGTTCAGAAACTGCTGGTAACCTCGGTCCTTTCGTTTTCCTCACCTGTGCAGGGTCTGGAAGGTTGTGAACGTCCTGAGCTTTGGATGGCTTTCGGGCCTGGTA
Source organism: Astrephomene gubernaculifera (assembly GCA_021605115.1). NCBI lineage: Eukaryota > Viridiplantae > Chlorophyta > Chlorophyceae > Chlamydomonadales > Astrephomenaceae > Astrephomene > Astrephomene gubernaculifera. Next base: position 266,139 of record BMAR01000051.1, on the reverse strand, counting down.
CGTTGCGTTTGCATATTCGCGCTCTCAATTGATTGCATGCTTGTGGCTTGCGCCTTAGTAGCTACAGCAGCTTTGGAGCGGGGCATGCGTACACAGTGTCATCGCTTGTGGAAATTCCTTTGCAATTGTGTAGACCCCGCAGGCCCCTTGTTGTAAGACGTGCCCGCGCTGATAGCCCAGTGTACGTTTCTTTACCCTCTTCTAACTCTTGATTGTATCTTTTCCTTCTTTCCGTGCTGCGGCATGTGTGTACGACAGGGTTACAGCGCCTACGTGGCAATGTTGTACGGCATGGTTGGCATGCTGATGGCCAACATTGCGCTGTGCGTGTGGGTTGCCTGGTGTTTCAAGGAGCAGCGCTTTCCTGTGATCTGGCCCATCAAAGTAAGTGTGCGACCAGGATACGACTGAGGAAGAGTCAGCGAGTGATCAGCAGCTTTGTATGATGTACACGACGGTCCTTAGATAATGTGTTTCCTGCCCCCTTTGTCGTAAAGTTGTACTGTGCATCTATTGCCAGCTTGTGTTTCCAAAATTTGCGCCAGTGTTGTAATATATGAGCTGCGCCCAACTTAGTCCAACACCCGTTAAACGCTTGATTTACACCGCCGTGATTCAATATTGACTCGAACCCCAGGTACTGCGCCTCTTCACAAGCGTGTTCTTCCAGGCCCTGGATGTGACGTCGCTGAATCTGCTCCAGGTAGGTTGTTATGGCGGGCGTGCAATTTACAATTCATGCCTGTAAGTTCTGACCCATGGATCGCTCGACGCAGCAGCAGGCACAATTGCTGATAATATGGTCTGTGCTCTGTCATGACGCACCGCATGGTGCTACCCACGTAGCCTTTTGCTATTTTGCCTGTTTAACTCTATGAGCCTGTTTAACCTCATTGATAACAAACACCTCCCAACATCATGGCAGGTTGGCATCAGCTGTCGGCTGAGCGGCCCCGGGCACCACTTGCACCTGGACCTCTTTCCCGACCGGAGTGAGTGGAGGGTAGTCGCTCGGGCCGGCATTGTGTATGCTAGCCTCCATCCTGAAACGTTACTCCTCTTGCTTTCCTCCGCGACAAGGGGAACATATGGGAGCGTGCCCCATGTAAAACCCATAGACTAGACCCTTTGTAATGCACGTCACGTCCGGCTGGGCATTGTGTGCTCCCTGACCTTCTTCCTCTCGCTTTGCTGCATGCCCCCTTGCCAGGCTGCTCCGAAATGCCGCACGTAATTCACGCGATTGTGTCGGGGCTCAGCCTCGTGGTGTTCATCCTCCTGGCTCTCCTAACGAACATGGCGGAGGTACGGGCGGTGTGTTGTAGTAACATGCTCGCGCGTGCGGGCGTTGTGCGTGACATGGTGCAGGGCTTCTCGTCTTTAGTGCTGCATTGCATTGGAGGGCCCTTAAAACAAGCTGCTGGAAGTGCATGCCGGTGCAGCCCGCGGCTGCGTAACGCCTAACATGGCTGTCTGGTTGTGTTCGCCCCGTGTTTATCTATGCGCGCTTGTTCCCTACTGCAACACAGGTGGAGGTCAACCCCACCAGTCGTCGACCCATGGCGCTAGGTCACAGCGGAGCTGAGGTGTTTACCTTTGCTGTCAAGGTATGTGGGCGCTGCTGCGGCTACCGCTGCTGCTAGGCATTGCAGTGAGTCCCAACCGTGCTGGCTGTTTGTCCCAGTGACGTGGCCGGGCCTGCTGTTTATATCAATCAACACCCTTTGTGGGATCTAGGTTAGCGCGCAATTTGGCGCCTTAACTTGACTGTCGGTTCATCCCGCATCACCAGTTCTGCTCACCAAAAATGGCCCACTGGGAACTCACATTGAATGTGTGCGCCGTCCGGCTTGTTGACATCCATTGTAACTCGTGTGGTGGGCCTTATTGGCCAATTGTGCCTTAACATGGGTCATGCAAAGGCCAGTCCGTGGCAACAGTTGCGGTGGTTTCCTTCGAAGACACAGCTAGCCCTACAGCTAGCACCTAGCATTCTCAGTGATGATAGGTTCCTCACGTGCTGGTGGGGAGATCCATCATCTTCCGACATCCTAATACCTTCCACCCGGTGCTCTTGACACAACCTGCCACCCCCTCCGCCTCCCCCCTTCGCAACAGGCGCTGATGACCCTGGTGGACGTCTTCATCGGCTGGCGGCGGGTGTCGGCGGTCTGCTACTTGTTGCTGGCGCTGCTGCTGACCTGGCAGTACCTGAGATGGGTGCGTGCCGAAGTTCTAGGAGCTGCAAGGGTGCTAGGGGTTACAAAGGGGCCGCAAAGTGGTATAGGGGTTGCGAAGGGCACGGGACGGGTCCCTCCTTACCCTCAGCCGCAGCCTCACCAATTACTTTCTTCCTCATTAACCCACCTGGCCGCCTCTGCTGCAGAGCCCCAACCTGGTTCAGTGGATGAACTACCTGAAGACCGGCGTGTCGGCAGCTATCACTTGGTGCGCCGCCATCCTCACGCTGCTGGTGTTCAACCCGGGAATGAAGGAGAAGGACAAGCCGGAGTGGGCGCATGCCATGACGCTGCTCATGTTGGTTGGTCTGGCGCCCGCGTTCGGAGTAGGCGCGTTGGCGTCATGGTGGTACCTGCGGCGCATGACGGCGGCGGCACGGAAGGCCTTAAAGTAAGGAGATGGATGAGCCTTTTTGGGGGCGGGAGGAGGCAGTGAGAGGAGGCGGAGCATGTAAGGATGATGCAGTTTTGTTTGTGGCTTGTACTTATCTGCATGCAGGGCTCGTGTGGCGATGCGTCACGATGTCCCTTAACCAACGTGCTTCTTGCCCCCTCCTCGCCCCTCGCCCGCCTGTCAGGGAGGTGGTGGCCACGAACCCGCTCTTCAAGGACATTGACATGTTTGAAAGTCCGCGAGACGTGGAGATCGCTGCCAGGTATGTGCTTCCGTGCGTGCATGCTTCCTTTGGTGTGCTAGGACATGAACACATATTCTTTGCCCCTTATACAATACCTTTGTTGGATGAGGCTGCTCGCTTGGATATTCCATCGAGACCTCTCCAGCTGCCATTTAGCTCCCATCCTGCTGCTTTATAGCTGTCCATTCTAGCTCGTACCGCTTGACTGGCTCTCGATGTCAGTTGATTCACTCTTGGCGCACCGTTGCTTGCGCTGCACCTGCCGTGTCCCAGGTGCTGCCGTGTTTGGGTGGACCGTAACGTGCTGGACAAGGATGCGTTGGCAATGGCGCAGAACTTTATCAAGGTAAGACTCGGTCCATCACACACGTCGCTTCTGTCGTACGCATGGATATATGTGCTGGGCGGTCGGCATGAGCGGGCGTCCTTTTTGCAGACTTCTTGCAGGCATATCGTGTACCGGTGTATACATCCCCTGCTCCATTCCTCTTGCCGTTCCAACACCTGTGGCTCCCTCTTGAACCTCCTTCCCTAACCTCTTGTCGCCTCCCGAAACAGGCTGGTCGTGCCCAGTTCCCGAACGACGCCTTTGTTGCCCTGGTGCAAGCAAACTTCATGATTGACGCCCTGGGTGTGAATCAGAGCGGCAGCCGACAAGTGGAGGTAGGTTGCGCGGGTGTGGTATGGGATGAACGAGGTACCGGGTAGGGTGAGGGCCAAGGGTCTACCGCTAGCGCTCTTGTCGCCTGCTTGTCATTCACTTCATGACAGTTCCCATGCGCTCGCGTTTCGAAATAGTATTTTTTTTATCGATTTTGCTTTGTGTCCCGCAGGCCGCTCGGAAGTTGGGTCCCGGCCCCATGAGTCGTTTCATCATCTTTGTGCGGCAGCAGCAAGCCACGCAGAAGGCAGCTGGCAACACGGTGGCAGGGGGACAGGGCTCGGCCATGGATCTCCTGGGGTAAGAGCACCTGGGGGTTGCCGCACATCTAATAACTCAATAACTGTTTGGGAGCCTCCGATTAGGTGCAGCTGCTAGCGCCGCCGCTGGCAGTCCTATATGTCCTAACAGAAGGAGATGTCGGATTAGGAACCGGAAGGAAGGAATCGCGAACCGCTTTTGAACAGTTGTCTTTCCCAACGCCGCGTCAGCCGCGCGCGCGCAGTAATGCCGTGTCTCCAGGTATCCTCCACTCTTCCTTTACTTCTCTTGCCGCCTCATCCCTCGTGTATTCGTCTTATCCATAGCCGTCTTTTTGCCACCATTCCCTTCACTCGCCTTCCCTTCCCGTCGCCCTTCCTCCCGCACGCAGCTACGTGGAGTATCAGCGCAAGCAGCGCATGGTCGTTCGACTTCACCGTGAGGCACTGCAGGCGATGTGCAACTTCTGGTAGGTTTCGGGCAGGAAGGCCGGGAGGCTGCGTAACCTTCTTTTCGCCAGGCTAATGTGCATGGTATTACCATGTTTTGGCTGCTATCAGTATGCGGTACTCTTCACTCCTTGACTGTGCGCCGTCGGACCCTTCGCAACGCAGGCGTGCTCTGGACACATCCCGGGTGTCCTTCACGACGCTCAGTCGCACCCTTGCAGACATTGACAGCAGCGTTTCCCAGGTGGGGTCTGGGTGAGGCCGCTGCCTTCGTGTTCATGGGGCATAAAAGCGTACGCGCCAAGTTGTTGTCCCCCTCTGCTACGAAGCAGCTGGTTGAAACAACATGCTGACATGTTGACCCTTTGGTTTGACAGGCTCAGGAGGCCTATCGTGTCGTACTTGAGACGTACGGCAACAGCCCTCGGCTAGTCCGGCTGTACGGCAAGTTCCTTGAGACGGTTAAGAACGACCCGTGGGGCGCCGCCAACTACTTTGCTGAGGCAGATCGCCTGGAGCAGGTCAAGGAGGACGATGGCAACGGACCGCTGCTGCCGGACGGTAAGGTCGCCCCCAGCTTATTGTTAATGCACATGTAGCATGACACTGCTGCAGGATTGGTGGTCTTGCCTTGTGTTGTCTTGCCACTCATGCCCTTGCAATCTGGCCTCCCATGCCCTAATCCATAGCTTGATCTATAATCAGATCAATCAATTTCCAAACCTAATTTGCACTGTCGTACACCTTACCATTCGCTCGCGGTTGTGTACGCAGGCACCCCACTGAGCCGCATGGATGACCTGGCAACCGCCGTACTGGTGACGGCATCTTCTGGTGAGATCCAGATGGCCAACAAGCAGGCCCACGTGTTGTTCGGCTACAAGAAGGGCGACCTGGACGGGAAGCCCCTGTCCGCGCTGCTCGCGCCTCACACCAACCACCGCCTAACCGAATGCCTGGCCGGGCTGGTCGCGGAACGAAGCAAGGAGGTCCTTAGCGTGGGTTCCGTGACGGCCACCGGCCCGGAAACAGCCATCAGCCAGGTGTCTGCTACCGCTGATGTGTTGGGCATGCACCGAGAGCGCATGGTGTTTGACCTGCGGATCAGCATCAGCAGGGCCTCGGGTGTGGGTGAGGACAGCACATTCATCGCGTTGCTGGAGCCGGTTCCCGTTGCGAAGAACATGGCGAGGCTGTGGGTGGCGCCGAATGGAGTGGTGGCCGCCTGCGATCCCAACTTTGTGGCGTACTTTGGGTGAGAAAGTGGGGTGGACATGAGGGGATGGGTTGATGGGTTTGGTGGGGTGAGGGAATGTATGTGCTCAAAAGCAGTATGTGTTTTGCGAATGCGTGCTGGGGGAGCTGGCCGTGGGCTGCCTTCACAACTTGGTGCTACAGTCTGGACCCCGCTCCGTAACTCCCAACCCTGCTTGCTTTTTGTTTGTCAATATCCGCACCACTGCTTGATGCTCGCAGCTTCTCCGCATCCGACGTTCTGGGAGCCCACCTGGGCAGCTTGATGTCGTGTAACGGCCCCATGCAAAAGTCGGCTGACTCGCCCACTGTTGCGGGCGGCAAGGAGGAGAAGGGCAAGAGCGACCCGGGCCTGTGGGACACGGAGGCGGTGTCGGAGGTGGGCAGCGACGATATGGCGACAGTAAACATGCTGGACAGGTATGTGGGTTGGGGCGTGTGAGGGGCTGTCCGACAGCAAAGTGCGTCGACAATGGAACCCTCGCGCGATATTGGTGCGCGGGGTTGTGTGTCTGTCACCACCTGATGAACTCACCTGTTACGTCCCAGTGTTTAAGACCGATACTTAACCTTTCCTTCCCTCTCTTGCGTGTACAGGCTCCTGGCGCAATCCGGTTTTGGCGGCAGTAGCTCTCCCTGCCTGGTCACGCACCGCCACATCGGACCCTTGCCCTTCCACGCCTTGGCAAAACCACTGGGTGAGTGCACGGGGATGTGAAGGGAAGCCGCGTGTTGCAACCGTCGCGCTGTGTCGCTGCATGCGTCACTCGACCCCTTACGGTTGCTACAATGTGAATCGCCATCTTGCCCCAATACTGTAGCGCTCGTCAACCCATGCAATCCGCTGCCTCCATCCCCTATGTTGACTCCTCTCGCATGCATGCCCTCTACTTGCCTTGCCTCTTTTGCAGGCGAACTGCCGGCATCTCCCCTGTACGAAATCCGGCTGCGTCCGCAATCCCCCGAGCCCCTTCTCGTCATGGTAGTTGATCGCAAGGGCGCCATCAAGTACGCAACCAACCAGCTGGCCAGCATCCTCAGCCCCAAGGCCCAACGTCACAGCATCTCCATGCACGAGGGAGGTGGTGCGGAGGCTCAAAGCGCGGGCCACCGCGCCGGCGGGTTGCTCAAGGGCGGCGCAGGTCGCGGCATTCTTGGCCCCGCCGCTGCCCTCATGACCTCCTACACGCTCCAGGACTTCCTGCCCGCCCCCTGGAAGGACATGCACACGAAGCTTCTGCAGGAGCCCGCGGCCCCTGCCAGTCGCGGGCTGAACGGGCGCTGGACGTGCAGGCAGGCGGGAGACGGGCCGGGTCCCACCCTGGAGCTGAGGTCCGCGCATGGCAAGCCGCTGTACATGCGCGTGTCGGTTAGCTCGGGGGACAATGTGGCTCAGGAGCATCACGTGGTGCGGCTGGCGTCTTCCTCGCTGGAGAATGCGCTTTCGGAGCGGCGACTGAGGTTGAGCCTGGGGTCGGATGGTTGCGTGACGGCTGTGAGCACGAGCACGCCTTCGCAGCTGTTTGGCTTTGATGTCACTCAGGTGCGTGCGTGTGCGTTGACCCATGGGTCTGTCTGGGCACTAGTCATGGGTATGTTTGCGTTTTCACTCACATGCGTGCCCAACCAAGGGTTCTGCAACTTGGGTGGGCGCGTCTCTTGCCCTTTTCTGCACATGGATGGGTTTGCAACTCCCCCATCTGACCTTACCCCGCCCTTTAAACCCGCCCTCCACCCTTGCCACAGCTCATGGGCCGCCCCATCTGGGAGCTGGTGGAGGGTCTTGACTCGGTGCTAGCCACGGTGGGCGACCGCCGGCCGGGCTCCTCGTACAGCAGCCGCTTTGGCAAGGAGGACGCGGTGGCCATGATGTCTTCGCTGCTGCACGGGTGAGGGGGGCTGACTGTGGGGTGCGGTGTGAAGGACTGTGTGACGGGGTGGAGTGTGATGGGGGTGATGCAGGGGGCTATGCCTGTGTGTTGTCGGTTGACGGACCTCGCCCAAACATATCCTCGTCCCGCTACCCACGCTACCCACACCACGCAATCACACTACAACGACAGGGCTTCAGCTGCTGCCATTGGAAGCTCCTGGCGCGTCACCGTCACGCCGCCCCTCCTCGTCACCGGCGCCACCCGCCTCTCCTCCGAGCTCCTCCTCGCCCAGCGAGCGACTCGCTCCCGACCCGCACTCATGCAAATGCACGTGCACCTAGCCGAGTTTAATGGCGGCGGCGGCCTCATCGTCGGCCCTGACGTGGACCCCTCCTCAGTCGCATTGGTGGACCTCTGGCCCACACCCGCCGTCACTGGCGTGTTGGAGCTAGACGCGCATGGGCGCATTGCGAGTGTGCGTGAGGAGGTCACGCGACCCGCGGGTCTGTTGTTCGGCATTCCTTCGGAGACGCTGCTGGGAGAGCATCTGGCGGATATGCTGGCGCTGCCGCAGGGGAAGCATGTGGCGGATCTGTTGTCGGCTACTGGAACGAAGAGGAGCAGCTTGAAGAAGGGGCGCAAGGACCCGGGAGTCAAGGTGGGTGTTTGCATATCCAGCACGTGCGGTCTGTTTTTGCCCTGCACGAGTGGTGAAACCCTGGCAGCGAGGCGAAACGTACTGTGGTGTTAAGAGAAGCCGCCAGGGTGAGCGTTGGTGTGTGCGATTTACTGGTTTCCTTTCTACGCTTACGGTACCCTAAAGCCCACGCACCCTACGAAGCTTCATCTGAGAAGCCCTCCCCTCTGCTCTCCCCGCATGTCCACACTACGGTATCTCCGCCGCTTGCTGCTTGCGCAGATCGGTCCCGTGCACGTTCTCTCCGCCGTGCATGCGGACGGCCGACCGCTGCTCCTCGACGTCCAAGTGGTGGCTCGGCTGGGCTCGGGCCAGCCCGTGACGGCGCTGCTCCGCATGCACTCGACGCCCCTCCACATGGCGCCTCAGGGGGCAGCAAACGGCGCCTCGGCGCGTGCAGCAGCAGCTGCAGCCGCCGCCGCAGCTGTCGTTGTGCCGGTGTCCATTCGGAACCAGCCAGCTCCCGTGGAGCAGTTCCAACCCAACTCGGGTGCGCTGCCGCGAACGGGGTCCATGAAGTCTCCCTTTGCGATTGCGGGCAACGGACCCACTGCTGCTGGTAGCGGGAGGTTCGCGGGTGCCATGGGGAGCGGCAAGTTTGGGGCTGCGGCTGCCGGAAAGCTGTCGGGTGTGTTCAAGGAGGTCCCCGCGCTCCAGGAGGAGGTGATTGAGGAGTCCCCCGAGGAAGAGCCCGAGACGCCGACACCCAAGCGTTCCATTGGCGACATTACCTCTCCGGATATGAGGTGCTCGGTTCGAGTCTCGGCTCCGTCAACACCCTCGCCGCCGCTGCCGCCGAATACCCCTCCGCCACCGCCGGCGCTTGATTTGGAGCTGCCGCTGCCGGGCGTCGTCACGAACGGCGCAACGGCTGCGGCAGAGCGGTTGGCCAGTTTGGTGGGATCGCTGGCGGCGGACGTGCCTGGGAGTGAGCGAATGCTTGGGATGCCGTCACGGCAGCCGACGTCATGCTTCGATCCCTCCGTGGAAGCGGACATTCGGGAGCTGCGTATGGCTTCTGCGGCAGGTCTGAGCCCTCGCGAGCCGCAGCAGCAACCCATGGTCCGGTCCGCGAGCAAGCTGAGGCCGCAGGGTGCCAAGCGGCGCGCGTCGCCGCCTCCGCAGGCGGCGGGTGCGGGCGCCGTGGTGCAAGATGATGAGGATGAGGATAAGGTGGTGCCGATGGGAACCGAGGGAAGCGCCAGTAGCCGTGAGGGGCGGTCCAGTGACTCGGAGAATGGCATGGTGGTGGAGGTAAGGGGCGGCAGGGGTTGGCGGTTGGGTTTATGTGGCGGTTAGCGGTTGGGGTTGACGCACTGTACTGTAGTTTAGATGTCTGGAAGGAAATTGCCTGCGCACGTGGTCGTTGCCTCAAATGAATGCACCCGTTCGCCCGTTCACATTTGTGTTTATTTGCAACCCCCTGCAGGTGAGCCCGCAGAGCCTGAGGAGGGTGTCTGAGTGGGTTCAGACCAAGGGAGCTGTCTTCCAAAACACCAAGGTAGGCCTTCGCCTCCACCTAAAGCTCCTAAGCCAAGCTGTCCACGGTCGGCTTTTGTCGGCAGCCTCCTCTAAACGTTCTTCTTCCACGTTTTCCTTCCCACGGTACCCTCACTGTGCCTTGCCTTGCACTGGCACCCTAACATGCACATAGGCGCCAGTGGATCGGACTGGCTCCACGGGAGAGGACATGGACGAGCCCAGCTTCAGTCGCAGCAACGGCCCGAGTCCCGCCAACGACCGACCGGCCTTTGCCTCTGTGGGATCGGGACGGGAGGTGGCCGCGGTGGCTCCGCAGCAGGTTCATATCGGCCGGCTGGAGCCCAACCGCGGAATCGAGCTGCGCACTGGGGACGATGGAGACAGCGACGGAGGGCAGAGCGCCGTGTCAGGACAGTCCGGTATGTCAGGTAGGAGCGTACACCTGTACCAGGAAACAGGAACGCTCTTAGAGGGTTTATGAGAGGCCCGAAAGGAATATTTTGGAAATGGCTTCAGTCGGCAAATGAACCGCATGCCGTTTTTAGCAAGCCTGATGGTTGTGTCTTGCTGCGCCCGCCGTCCTTTCCATGCACCGACCCATGGGTCACACAGGCATCAGCAGCGCGAGCGGGGCGGAGTTCAAGAGAGGCAAGCGCTTCCGGAAGCTGGTCAAGATGATGGATTCCGGGCAGGCCGAGCAGGTGGGTTGCAAGAGAAACAGATGTGGGGAGCGAGGGGAGTAAGGAACGAGAGTCCGCAACCTTGTACTGCATCTTTTGTTGTAGCGTGAATATGGCTCAATTGCGATGACTCTACGACGCATACAGTGTGTGCTTGTGTTGCTTGGTGACTTTTTTGCTTTGAACTGTGCCAACCCTGCTACACCGTAACCCGTGCAGGTGCTGCTGCGGTTGAGGCGGGGAGCGCTCATGATTATGGCAGTGCTGGCCATTGTGCACATCATCAGCTTCACGCTGGTCGTGGATAGCATCAAGGTACGCCTCGCGCTCGCGCTCCTTTGTTTGGTCGCACTTCTGAAGTGTACGGTATTAGAAGTACATCGCTCTAGAGCTCTTTTGGGCCCTTTCTGCATGCGTTTTCTCGAGCTCGTGCCTATTATAGCCTGCCCGCTCGCATGGTGTGCTACATGGGGTACGGCAAACCTGTTTGCAACCCTATTGCAAAGCATGTTGGTTGCACTGCGCCTTTCCGTACTCTTTTGTTTATCCCGCAGAACCAACAAAACTCCATGCTTCAGCTGTACACTGCGGGCCGCATTCACCGATACCTGATGGAGGTATGTGGTCGGATGTACGGCACTTTGCAAGCCCGTAGCTAGTGCTAGTCCGCTTTTGCTGCTGCTTTGTCTTGGCTTGCTGTCCAGCCGTTATGTTTATCACGCTTCTTAAAGAGCTGAGCCGCCGCGTGACTGTTGGTCACTTTGCAGATGCTCATTAACACAAGGTCTTTGGACCAAGCCCTGAAGAACAAGGCACCGCCCACACTATATACAATCAATGACACAGACGTGAGTAAAATGATAATCGTAAACCTACAGATCTAAAAAGGAATGACCTTGATTAGTAACGCTGCTTGGATTGCCATGCAGCCACGTTTTTGTTCCTGCTACTTTTTCTGCAACCCCCCTTGCTTGCCATTTGCAGACCTTTGCGGACAGAGTATTCAACTATGCAACAATGGTCAAGGTATGTAATAATGCTAATCCGTGATACTGTATGCATGGTTGCATGCTTGTTCTCCCCATTATCTCCCAATGAAGCTGAGCTTTTACAGGTGACTTAATAAGCTGCTGCCTAATCCGTGGTACTCTTGCGTGCGGTTGTGCAGGAACTGACCAACAGGGTTTCGGAGGACAACAAGAATCAAGAACTGATCAAAGAAGAATTCTACTACACGTCTCTACGGGTGGGTTTGTCGTACACACCAGCTGCCACCTGCTGATGTTGGCTTCCCCGATGTACATGAGTCCTGTCCTGCTTTGTCGCCACTTGGTATGAGCGGACGCGTAAATCTGTTGATTGCGAATCGCAGGTGTGGGCGGGCGTGGATGCGACCGGCAAGGACGTGTATGGAAACTATTCCTTATGGGTAAGTTCAAGTTGGTTCATTAATCGTGCGTTAAAGCGTGCGAGTCTAGGGACATTCATATACCCCACGTCAACCCTTGGTGCGACCATGGCGGGAAACCTGGAAACCCGGACATTGTTCGACTCGCGCCCGTCTTTCGGATGACATCTTGCGGTGCCATTTTGCGTTTTGTACTCGCGATCTAATCCGTTGAACATTATTTGCGCGCACAGGACACTGTGACACTGCTGTACGCTGCCAGCAAAGACGTCTATCAGAACTACAAAGGCTGGGCAGCCGCGGGTGTGAACATATCGTCAACGCAGGCTGGACAAACACTGCTCAAGTCCGACAATGACGTCTATGTGGTGTATCGAACGGTAAGCCCTGCCCCCGGGTCTGGTCTCCCCTTCCCCGTCTGCGATGTTTCACCACCCGATGGGGCCGCTGGTCTTGTGCTTTTTTATCCAAAGCCATCACGCATCATGTGTCCTCCTCCCGTTCCCCTCCCCCCAGGTCTTGGATACCTTGCTTGTCATTGCAAAGGGCAACACCAACAAGGTGCAATACCTGCAACTGGGAATGCTGGCGGCGGAAGGCTGCATGGTGTCCGTCATGGCCGCCATGTCGCTCACCTACCTCTTGCGGAAGCTGGAGGTGACAAGGTACCGACTGTACGGCATTTTCCTGGCCATCCCAGTAGGCCTTACGCGCGCCCTGTGTACCCACATCACCAATTCGCTGACGCTGGAGGTACGCGTGGGAGGGGGCTCTGCTGTGTTGGTTGCGTTGGCATGGAATGGGAATACGTTACGTTGGCATGGAATGGGGGCGTCGCCGTCTGGTGCATGCACACCTAAGGCCCTGTGGTTACATGCACACATGTTAAGCCGTTCTCCCGGTGCTCTCGGTGCTTCACGTCTCGATGCTTCCGTGCCTCTGCCGCAGGAGGACGAGGACGACGATGACGATGAAGACGCACCCGCGCGTCAGGACCCCAACCCGCAAGACGATGCCAACAGGCGGCGGCATGCTACTCTGGGCCCCGAGCCCATGCCAACCAAGGAAAGCGGCGACAACCCCCACTCCCTGGACGCTGACCCCTCCCGCAAGCTTGCCAGCAGCGCCTCCATGAAGAATGCGGAGCTGCTGGGTGGCGCGGACCGACAGGATTCGGGGCGGCGTGGTGGCTGGCTGACCTCCTGTCTGTCGTGTCTGCCGGGGCTGTCACCCACCTCCGCCACAAACCGAGGGTGAGCCTTGTCGGCACTAGCAGTGCTAGCGGCTCCCGCTTAACACAAGCTCCTCTTCAGTCTTGGTGTCTTTACCTGCCTGCTTTGGTGATTCGGATTTTGCTCTTGCACTCGCGGCAATCTCATCATGTGTTGTTGACTCACATCACCCATGGGTCGTTTCTTCTCCCTCTGTTTTTCTCCCACCGCGCAGCCGTTATCGCCGCAGCAGCATCCTGCCCTGGCTGGGTGCCGAGCAGCACACCGTGATGCGCAGCGGCAACAGCACGAGCAATGCAGCAATCAAGTCCGCCCCGGTGGTGAAGCGCCACCTGACGCGGGATGCGCGGGACACCGCCAAGATGCTGCTGCCCTTTGTGGTGTGGTCGCTCATGGTGGTCATCATCTACGCGGTTTCGGTATCGAACCTCCAGGCAGGTTTCCCACGCACGGCCAGTTTTCCTAACACACGACTGGGGGTTTACGACTGGGTTTTTGGAAACGCGGGCAATCTCATTCCGTTTGTCGTTAATGGTATACCGTGTGTCGTACACCTTGTGTGTTGTGTCCTTTCCTCCCTTTGCTTCCCTTTGTCACATTTGCTTCCCTCTGAGCTCTCTGGCTCCTGCCACCGTCGTTCCCTCCCCCGGCAGAACGCAACTCCCCTGGTGGCCATTGCGGAGGTCGCCAACTTCAACAACGCGCGAACGCTGCGTACCTGCTTCTACTCGCAAGAACTGGCGTCGGAGGAGGATCCCTCCAAACTGAAAGCGCGAAGAGCGCTGGTTAAGTCAACGGCGCTGAAGCTACGGGACGCGTTCTACACACTGTAAGTGCTGTGCGTTGAGTGCTATGCCGCTCCCTTGTCTAATACTGACATACTGTCTTCTACTGTCTTACTCTTCTCTAAAAGGCGTATTAGGGTTGCTGGTGGATATGCGCAGCTGTGCACCACCACAACAACTTGGCTACTCTCCTAATCATAATTCACCCCAACCCACCTATTCCCGCATGCGTAGGGAGCTCGGCGATGACGCGTACAAGGCCCTTGGTGAGCGTCAACCCACCTTTCGGTGTCGGGTCGGGTCGGGTCGTGTGCGCGAGCACCCGGGGGCTAAGCTCCTACCGGGGCCCTCACCAGCGTCAACCCACCTTTCTCCTACCCGCTACAGTCCGCTGCCCCAATGCTCTCCAAGCCACCATTCCCTCTCCACTTTTCTGAGCTATAGTCCTAAGCTCCTAACCCGGGTTTCGTCTTAGTAATCTCTTTTATGTATTCCTCTTTCTTCCCTCCTCCTCCTCCTCAACGGCCCTCTTTCTTTCCACATCTCCCACCTGCCACCCCTCTACTAGGTGAGAACACGGAGAAGTTCCCCTTGGTAACCGCCGGTCTGGCCTACGAAACGCACGAGATGACGGCACTCTTCTACAGCAACACCGGGTGCCTGCGGATTGAATCTCCCTGCCCGGGACCCGAGTACCGGTATTACCAGGTGAGGTGGTGGCAGTGGCCTTGTGTGGGTTACCTTTGTGGTTGGGGCAAGTGGGGGGTAAAGAGGAAACAACTAACTTACCGTGTGATGAGGCGTCATCATGGCTTGCAACAGGTGGGCCAGCCCGGTTGGGGGGAGGGGGAAGCAGGCATGCGGGCCGGGTTGGGTGGCGGGGTCCGGTGGCGAGGCGAGGGAGGCGGGACTTGGCGTGCATGGGGGAATATGTGATGCCTGAAGGATGGATATGAGATGCCTTGCTCTATGCTCAAACAGTGACCCTTCCATGCTGCAGTTCATTCGCCTTTGTTGTGGAGTTTGTTTGTCGTTTCAGAGTTCGTCAGCCCTTACTTTTTGTCGTACACTCCCGCAACCCCTCCTTGCAGATCTCGCGCTCGGGTGTTGACAGCGTCATGCAGGTCTACCTGAAGCACCTGTTTGCCTTTTCGGAGGACAACAGCACGGAGCCCCCCGGCCTCAACAACACGCACTTTGACTTCATCTACAATGTCGGAATGCATGTGAGTGTGCGTGTGCGTTGCTTGGTGCTAGGATTCTGATGCTTGCTTGCTCGTTACTGGTGTAGAGTGGTGTCAGCAGCTTTCTAGGGTTACCCACGGATTGACACCCGTGATTAATAGACGGACACTGACGCGTGTGCGCGTGTTGTCGCCGCCACTGCTGCCGCCTCAGGATCTTACGGACGCAATCATTGAGATTGGTCTCAAACAGTTCGACTACATCTCGGTGCTCTTTGGACGTAAGTGCTGGCGACCTGTAGTAGCCGCTGCTGCTGCTGCTGCTGCTATGATGGCTTGACTTGTCTTGACTCGACACATTGTTGACGTATGCAGCTAGTGTTCGTGCAGCTAGTTTTCTGTGTTTTCTGTTGCAAGTGGGTATCTAGGGAGTAACTAGGTCCATTGCTTGGGAACCCTAGCTGCTATTTGTCCATTTGGCGCGATCAGAGTGTTCCCCATTACCCTCCCCTGGCCCCTCTGTTGACTCTCTTCTTTGCTTTGACCTCAGGCGTCGTGCTTCTACATATTATTCTCTTCATCTTCCTCTTTTTCTGCCTGCTCGGATTCACCGTCCTTCTCCTCAACCCATTCATCAAGCGGATTAAGAAAGAGGTGAGATCCGGCGTGCATGCGTGTACTTACCCCTCAGCGCGAACATTACACCTCTACTTTGTAGTCGTTACTACTTCTCGACCAATCGCAACCTCACCTCACCATCATGTTGAGTGCCTTTCTCTTCGTAACCTTCGTAACTCACCTTCAAAACCCACCTTCATACCGGTAACTCACCTTTGAAACCCACCTTCGTAACTCACCTTTGAAACCCACCTTTCTAACCTCCTCCGTCTCCTCCCATGTTGTCGTACCTACCCAGAAACGCCGCATCGCGGAGCTGCTGAGTCAGCTGCCCATGGAGCTGGATGTGGAGAAGCTGGTGCAGCGGGCGCTCGGGGAGGCGGAGGCGGCGCTAAGCAACCCGGGCGGTGGAATGGTCACCGCCACCGAGGCATCTGCTCCTTCCAGTAAGTGGAAAGGGGTTGTGGGTAGAGTGTGTGGGCGAAGGAACGAAGGATAGCTTCCTGCTTGTTAAGGAAAAGGAATAGGAAAAGGAGGCATGGAGCTGTTGTTTGTTTGTTGTTAACACGGGGAGAAGTGTGAGGACAGGGGTTTGGCTGGCTTTGGAGACGGGAGCGCCCCCTTGCTGCTTGCATGGAAACACAAATCCTCGCACTCGGGCCCATTGCCTTCCTGGTCGGTCTGCTTTCCTTCCCGCAACAACCGTCACGCACACCCTTTGTTTGTGCTCTTATGCGGCATACGCTCATTCCCGCCGACCCACTTGGGTGTTTTGCCCTTGCAGACACTATGAAGGACAACCAAGGCTTTTCGGACGCCGCGAAGGTCTGGAAGACCATCCTCAAGCAGGCCTCCAGCAGCGCCCTGAGCGCACGTCCCTCCCAAAGCGGCAGGAACTAAGTCAGAGCGGCGGTGCAGCAGAGGGTCTAAGCGGAATGGGCCGTACAGCATAAAAGCGCGACACCGATACTGAAGGTGACAACGACGGTGCCGGCGGCGGTGAAGGCGGAAAAAATTTTGAGAAAAAACAGTGCATGTGCTTCAACGGGTAAACAGTAAATTTGTGCATGACGTAATATATCGGCATTTTTGCAGCGTGTATCGCTCTGCGATAAGAGTGGTTTTGGCGCGCTTAGTATATGTGCGGATCCGGGCGCGATTTATGTGTTGCTGCTGCTGTTTCCCCGACACATTCAGAAGGGCTTTCCTGTCTCCTGCTAAATGTACTAAGCGAAGCGAAAATATTTTCACCCTTTATCCTTACTCTTTGGGCCTTTTCCTGCCCAGACTTGCTCGATCTGGGAAATCGGCGCCTGCATCGCGAGGGGGTTGTGCGCTCCCGGCTGGGATTGTGGTTGCCTTTGGAAATCGACGACACACGACGCGCTTGGTGATGTTGTTGATCCCAACTAAATGCTCTGGGGATGAATGCCCTGTATGCTGGACTTTGTCGCCGTGTGTGACCATAGGTGATACACATTCGGTTATTGATCAGCCGCCGCTGTGAGCTGTTTGAATGTGAGTGCGCTGCTGGGTGGCAAAAAAGGCTTCCTGGTGTGTGCAGCCCGGATTGCGTTGTTTGTCGCTTAACCCATCTAATCTGTGTTCTGGTTTGACTTAATGGGAGCGATGAACAAGAAGCAAGACGCAGATATGCCATCCTTACCAACATGCTGTGCGCAGCAGATCTGGACGGTGCCATCTCCGGTTTCAATAACACGCGACAATTTCATCCCAGAAAGACAGTCGCTGCGGGTAGTGTGGGTGTTGTGTTTTTGATTCGTCGCGGCTCGCCGTGTGCTGCTAAGCCTTGTACGGCTTGTGTGCCGCTTCCTCAAGGTATCGAGGTTCATGCACTCTTTGCCAAATCATTTGCGCATCTTAATAGTCGTTCCGTTTCACGCCACCCCTACGCAAGTGTTTGTCCTGGGTTACCGCAGGGCAGACTTTGGCGCCCATGGCGTGAGGATGTCCACTTGGTGTGTGCCTGCAGTACACCGTTGCAGTCGATGACTGTGGTGAATTGTCCCGCAGCTGCCGTCGAGACTCGCCGCAATTGCGCTTTTTTTCTTTAAGTGGTTTAGTTGGGACGTTAAGGAATCCCATGGAACATAATAACTCGGTTTTGGATATGGTTTGTGTGTGTGGGGTGTGAGTAGGCATTGGACGGTTCTTTTGCTGGATGGTCGAGTAAGAGGACGGGGTCCATTGGTTTTAAGCCTTTTTCGTTACAGGAATTGTTTTCACGAAGCCTTGTGATAACAGCAACATCGTCTTCATTGTGCGTCGTCGTGATAGCACAACTTCATGAGACGGATTCGAGCCTCACTATAGTTGAGGAGCAAACTGAATGCTTCGACGGCTCGCAAATAATAGTGTTCCACGAAGACAAGCATCTTACCGAAGGGTTTAGTTCGGTTTTACAGGAAAATGACATGCGTGTGTTTGTCACTCCTGCATGCGGGGCATATCATGAGGTTATCTCGTTGGGATGTGTTCCCGTTTACACAATACATCCCGGGATACCTTAAGGGCGTGTGTTAAGAAAACTGGCGTGTGTGTGTGTCGTATCTGCTGGTCATCTCAAGCACTGAGTTGTAACACTTCGCAAGGCGCCAAACTTGCTGAATGGTTACGTATATCTCCCAACCTGTAACATAACCAATCTCATTTCCCTCCGCCTATTCTTGGCGCAAGCATGTACCGTGCCCCGCTACACCGCTGAGCCCTGCAGTAGCCCCGTAGACCCCCACAGTGCGTGGTATTCACGGAAACACGCAAACACGCTAGGTAAGTTGGCTCCCCGGTCAGCGATATAGCCTGAGGGCGCTTTAGGAGTGCCAGCAGGGGCTGACACGAAACCACCAGTACTACTGTACGCGGCAAGAGGTTACGCCACTGCGGCAGTACCTTTGGGAGCGCTAGACAAATCAACATTTTTGGTGTAGTGAGAGGCTACATACTCGGATTGAATGCAGACGGGCAAGTGCTGGTGTTGGGGTGCCCATCACTGGCCTGGGCACAAGTACCGTATGCGAGATGGCGGGCAACAGCAGCGTGCAGCCAGGCAGATAGCAAGGTTGCTGTTAAGGCAGGCAACAAAAATAAAACCAAAAATGGAACTTCCATTAGGATAGAGTCTCTAACTATTCGCTTGCCGCGAACCGGTATGAGCAATAGGGTTGTTGTAGGGTCCTTCGCGTCCTAAAACTCTTCTATGCTGCACTTTAGCCATTGACCAGCTGCATTTTTTATCCCTAAGCGGCTTACTTTGTGCTGATGTTTGCGTAATATGCTATTGACTTACAACGGCCTTATCCTGCAGTCTGTTACCTGTTAGCTGATCACCCATTTCAACAGTCCACTGCTAGGACTCGTTGCCGTGTGCTGCTTATTAATTTGTATCTATCGTGGTTTGCATACGCGTCAATGGCTTCCTCAAGTTCCTCAACCTCCCGCTCGACGCCGCTTTGGCTGCATTGTGCTGTTCCAGCGGCGTGCTTAGCTACGACATACTTGCTTTATGGCTCAAAGACGTAAGTTATGGAGAAGCTGCTCCTTTTGCTGCCTAGTCTGAAGAGCAGTCTCATACTTGCGTCAGACGACACGCCTTGTCAGCACGGATGCTTCACTCATGCATGAATGCGTCATCCTGAATATGCTGAACAAAACGGTTGCGCGGTGCCAGCGATAGCAATCTGCCAGTAACCCTTCAGCGGCAGTGTAATCATTCAAGCCTTTCTGGCTTCTCATCTCCGCCTCGGTGATGCCATTGCTCCCGTTTATTACACAACCCCTCAGCAAGCTGCTGACATGGGTCTACGACAGAGTTGCCAAGTCCGGTCGCAATCCGCTTCCGGGCAAAGCCTACCTGACCGGCAACTTTGCGCCTGTCGACGATGAGCTCTTCAGCGAGGACCTTCCAGTGGTGGAGGGCAAGCTGCCACCGGGCTTGGACGGCTGCTACGTTCGCGCCGGTCCCAATCCGTTCTTCAAGCCGGTCGCCGGTTACCATTGGTGTGTGCGCTGCAGCGCAGATGCCGCACACTTGGGGATCGGTGAAAATAAGGAACTGTTGGGGATGCATTGCGGCTTATGGCTTGCTCCTTTACTTCTTTAGGATAGGCAAGGTGATGGATGTGATGTGATGAACTGCTTGGGACCAATTAGTGAGCTGGCTGCCCAACATTTAACACTTTATACCACTTGGTCATCCCAAACGTGAAACGTTAGGGCTTCCGGAAACAAGCGCTGCGAAAATCAAAGAGGAAGGAGTGCGGAAACAAAGTGGCATGGCAGGGCCTTTACGGTGTGAACTCATCTCCTTTTTCCTTCCCCCTTTCCTCCCTCCGCTTTACTCCACAGGTTCGACGGAGATGGCATGCTTCATGCCGTGCGAATCCGTAACGGCCGAGTGTCGTACTGCAACCGCTACGTGGATACGGAGCGCTTGCGACAGGTGCGGTTTAAACACTGTATGCCGTACGGTGCACATGCGTATTCTGTCCTCGCTAGCCCTGACAAAAGCACCCCTGCCACGCCTCCTGCTTGTTTCTCCTCACATACACCCCTTAAATACATTCAGTCCCTCTTACTGCTATCCCATCAATCCTCTCCCTCCTTTCCCTCCCCTTCCCCCCCTCCCCTTCCCTCCCCCCTTAGGAACGCGCCGCGGGCCGGCCGCTGTTCCCCCGGCTGGGAGACCTGGTGGGTCAGCGGGGCCTCACACTGATGCTGCTCAACAGGTGGGGCGTGTGGGGGGGGGCGGTGTGTCACTTTGAGGGGTGTTTCGCTTGTGCGGGGCTGCCGCAGTGGGGGCGCTGATGAGAGGCTGCATCAGTGATGAGCTGATGACCCATGGGTCGGGCAACGCAGCGCCACTCTCTTGATGGCATGTGTCCCTTCAACGGCTTTGCATGCTCGGCTATACCAAACCTCCCTAACACAATCCCAAAGCTGTAAGACCCTAAGGACCGAGCCCAGACCCGATCCCAATGTAAATCTCCCCACGTGCTCTCACCCATCCTTCCCATCCCACCCATCCACGTCCCTTCCAGGATAGCTCAGGCGCTGGGTGTTGTGCGCATCCAGCACGGCAGCGGCACCGCCAACACCGCCCTGGTGTACCACTCGGGGAGGCTGCTGGCGCTCAACGAGGGAGATCTGCCGTACGGGGTGAGTACGACAGCAGGGTGATTGGGAGAGAGCGTGTGTCGTGTCGTACGACGAGAGTGCGTGCATCATGTAATACGGATTTGCAGTTCCTGTCGTACAACTGTAACAAGGGTGGGGACTCAGGCGATGGCAGTTGCTCTTGTCCAGATGCTTTTGCACTCAGATGCATTGGTGATTGTGTTACAAAAGCGGTCCCACACTTTCACTGTGTCCCCCTCCCCTTCCCATCCTTCGCTTCCCTGCTTCTCCCGCTCCCTCAGGTTCGTGTGGGGTGCAGCGGGCTGATAGAGACTCTGGGGCGGCTCAGGTTCAGCAAGGCCTGGAGCAAGAGCTTCACGGCGCATCCCAAGATTGACCCGGTCAACGGTGCGTTTCATGTGTACTGCCTTGCATTGTGCAGGGCATGGGCTGCGGCCTCTGACATGTACCCCACCTCCTGTTTCTTTTCCCCTTGCGTCTTTCCTTCTTTCCTCTCCAACCTCCACCCCCCAACCCCCCCCCCAGGTGAGCTGCTTTTTATCGGATACCGATTCGACGCCAACCCCTACGTCAGCGCCGGTGTCATGGACGAGTACGGCAACCTCGTACGGCACTGGGGGGTGGAGCTGCCGTACCCCGTCATGATGCACGATTTGGCGGTCACGGAGCACTACGTTGTGCTGCTGCACCTGCCGCTGTGCTTCGATCCGCAGGTGAGGGCAGGCATGCTTGGGTGAAAACAAGAATACCTTGCATAAAAAGAATTACCGGCACCCTTGAATGAAAAGAATACTCAATGTGTTGAATGAGAATGGCAAACAAAGACGATGAGCACCCGGTGAATGGTATCGAGTTAGTATGTATGGGGGAGGGGCGGGGTAACCATGAGGAAGGAAGAAAAAGTTACGAACCTTGTAAAAAGGCTTCACCTTGGTGGTTTGCAACAACATGGTTTGCCGGCATATACATGCATGCAAGTGGACTTTGACTCTTTGCTGCCAATGGGGATTTCTCCTTGCTTCTTAACCACCTTGAGCAATTCCTCCCTGTGCGACGTGGTGCCTCCCTCTGCGTGCTGCGCACGCCGCTCTATCTACTTCTCCCCTCCCTCCCCCGTCCCTCCCCCCTCCCTCCCAACCCCCACCTCCCTCAGGCCATGGTGAAGGACCGTACCGTGCCCTTCAAGCTGCGCACCGACCTGCCCTCGCGCATCGGTAGGTGCCGCGATAGGGCGCTGGCGGTACCGACCTGCGCCCGCGTGTGTTTTGTAGCGTTCATAGCATTCGTAGCACCAAACGAGGCGGCCAAACTGGGTTACTGAGCACATGTGCCGACACATGCCCTCCTCTACCCTCCTCCCTTCATTGGGTATCCTTCCTCCCCCCCCTCCCCCCCTCCTCCCCCCTCCTCCCTCCCTCCCCCCCCCCCACCAGGCCCTTTGACCAAGACCCTTTGTCTTGTGGCACCCAGCCAACTCCTACCCCCATTGTTTTGCCCTAACTTGTGGTCTCCTATGGTTTGATATGGTCTTTGACCCCCCACCAGGCCTGCTCCGCCGCGAGCAACCCAGCTGCCCCGCGGGCGGTGCGGAGGTGACGTGGCTGGAGCTGCCGGGGCCGGGTGCCATGGCCTTCCATGTAGCCACTGCGTGGGAGGACGCCGCAGGGGATGTCAAGGTGGGAGAGACTGCATGTGTGCGGACTGCATGTGTGCGCAACCCGATTGCATGCAGCCCCTTCAAAGAACTGCGGGACTCGGTCCCCCTCGGTCCCAGCTTACGACAAGCAACCAGCCAGCCAGCCACCTTCCTTGACGCACTCCCGGCCAGGTTTCTGACCCCACACATTCAACCGATATGCCTGCACGCCTGAACACACTAACACATGCCAGGCTGGACCGCACGTGTCCTCCTCACTCGCTGCTCGCCTCGCCCTGTGCTTTTGCCCCTTTCCCATGCTGAGCATGCTGTCGGTCTGGTTCACATGTCCATGCAAACCATGGTGAAGCCTTATCCCTATCTCACGGTCCGTTAGTTGTTTCCTCTTTCTTTACCTTCCCGCCCCCTTCACGTCGGCGCACCGCAGGTGTTCGCCTGTCAGATGGATGAACTCAACATGGACTTGGACGCGGCGGACTTTGCAAAGGTGTGCGGGGTCAGGTGGGGGGGGCGGCAGCACATGGGGGGCTGGCTGTAGGTTTCTGTCTCTTTCACAGGAGGCTACCCACCCACCTCACCTCCCTAAACTCACCCCCCTCCCCTCCCACCCCCCAGGAGGCGGCCCACCTCACCGAGTACACCCTCAGTCCCTCCGCCGGAACCGCCTCCCTGCGCCGGCTGAGCCAGGTGGCGGGCGACTTCCCTGTCGTACACCCGGGCAAGGTACGGGGGGAAGTGCATGGTCTGTTTGAAATGCGTGTGTTAAGGAAACCGGCATTGAGTCGGAACATGCGTGTGTGTGCTAAGAAAACTGGCCGCAAGTCGTGTGTGTGTTAAAATAACTGGCCGCGAGGCGAAGGTGTGTGTGTGTGTGTTACTTGCTCTCCTCCTCCATACCCTTCGCGCCCCTCGCACGCCCCCGTGTCCCCCACTCCCTCCCGCCCCGCCCCCAGGCCACCCGGTCAGCCAAGTGGGCCTGGATGGCCACTTTGGAGCCCAGCGGCAGGTGGGAGGGTGGGTGGGTGGAGGTTGGGAAGTGGTTGGGAAGTGGGTAAAGATAGGAGAAGCTGACGAGCTGTATGACAAGGGAGGGAGGATGTTGGGTGGATGGGAAGCAGCAGGGGGGGGGCACTATATGGTTGCATGGGGCATGGGGAGCTCTGCACTTGCACTTGGAGACGTACGGGCTGCTGCTGTGCTGAATCGCATTGAACACCGACCGCCGCTTCAGGCTTCAGGTACCACTGCCGTACTCCAACGATTAAAACCTCCGCCTTCCAACTACCAACTCCTCGTCCCCTCGCCCCGCCCCGCCCCGCCCCGCACACTCCCCATGCGGACTACCCGCACTGTGTATGCCGTACGGAGAGCAGCGTGCCCTCCTTCACGGGTATCGCCAAGCTAGACCTCACCCCCAACAAGCCCGGCAAAGACGCGTGCGTGTCCCGCATCACCTACCCGCCTGGCTGCTTCGGGGGAGAGGCTGTGTTCGTGCCGCGTGCCTCCACCCTCGCCGACCCACGGGCCGCCAAGCGCTGCTCCGAAGACGATGGTTGGCTCATGGTATATGTGTACGACACCAATGCTGACGTGTCGTACATGAACCTGTACGACGCACGTACGATGTCCGCCAAGCCAGTGACGTCCGTACGAATGCCGCGCCGTGTGCCGTACGGATTCCACGGAACGTGGGTTTCGGAGTACCAGATGAAGGCACAGGTGATGTGGGTTTGAGGAGAATGAGGTGGAGGAAGAGGTGGAGGCAGTGGAGATGGAGGCCGAGAAGGTGGAGGGGAGACGGAGATGGCATGATATGATGCGGGGCTGCAAGGAGCAGGGTGAAGGTATCCCGAGGCTGTTGCGTCGCTGTGACGCTCTGCTGCCTGTGACGCTGCGTTTGAGGAGGAGGAAGAGATGGAGGCAGTGGAGGAGGGGAGACAGAGGTGGTATGAGATGATGGGGGCTGGGGAGGGTAGCTCCTGTGGCTGCTGCGTTGCTGTAATGTTGTGACGCTGTGAAGCCCGGGAGGGGCACCTCACCCGTGCAGGTGGCGGGAGGGAGCACGCACAGGTGTGCGACGGCTCATTTGCATGCGGCTCTGTTTCAGTAACAGCTTCAGGAATTCGCTTCCGCACAGGAAGATGCCGGTCTGCTCTCCCCAAGCTGTCTGTGATGTGTTGCTGCTGTTATTGCTCCTACTGCCGAGCTCCTCTTTCCGCTGTTTGTGTTAATTGTTGCTGCCATGCTACTGCTGCTGCTGCTGTCCGGCTGCGAACCTGGCTGCGGGTTCAAGCACTCGTTTTCAAGCAGGGCGTGCAAGCATGTCTGTGGGGCCAGGTTGTGGCTGGTGGGGTATACCTATCGTGAGTGAAATAAGCTTACGAGCGGCGGGGAAAACAGACGGGGTGAACCTCTGACCGGTTGCAAGAATGCTGGTGTAGGGGGTGAGGGCTGATAAATAGGCGCCAACGGTTGGTTCGGTTGGCTTGTCGTACATCGGGGTGCAGTATAGTTCATTTTACAGGCGGAAAGTCGATTTTCCCTTTTTATTTCATGCGCGCCGGTGTAATTCGAAGAAGTGAAAGAGGGAAGGAGTGTTTGGCGCGAGTTAATTGGCACACACTAGCGTGGGAGTGATGACATCGTTTGCGGGGTGGATGTAGAAGCAGAAGGCGGAGGAGCCTTTGCGAGAGGGAAACGGGCAGGCGTGTGTGTGTTAAAATAACTGGCCGCGAGGCGAAACGTACTGTGATTGCCGAAAGATGAAGGCGTGTGTGTGTATGTCAAGAAAACTGGCGTGTGTCGGGGTGTGGAGGCGGTGGTGTTTGGGTGCGATGGAGGGCGCTCTGACGGGTGTCGGCAACGTTTCGTGGATGTTCCCAAAGCGGGAGACGCCTCTCATTGATGCTTAATACGGTATCGCACTGGTGTGGGTCAACGGAAAGGGTTTTACCTCTCTAGGTTGGGTTCCTTGTTGTGTGTGCTGCTACATGCAAGCGGGCATCACATGAGGCGTGTGCAGAGACGAGTAGTATACGGCTTTATTGTACCTTTTTATACCGGAGCTTTATAACATATTGCTTTATTGCAGGATGTTCATATGGTGATGCAGCTGCGCAATATCAAAGGCTGCAGGAGAGTTGTGTACGGAAATTGTGATTGCAGCGCATGCCGTACGTCGTACAGTTGGCGAGATGATACAGTGCAGTGAAGATTACGGTTGTTTTGATTGCCACGTCTGCCTGGCCTAAGCTGAGGCCTGCTTTGTTCGGAGGTCACTCCATAAAAAGAAAGGAAGGTTGCGTTTGGCGAACTGAAGAAGTACGGTAGAGGAGAAGCAAGAAGGTGTTGTGCGGGAGCAATAACGTTACCCTTTTTGCATGATGTGTACGACACCAGCTCCCAGGCATGTACGGATGTACCAGTCACTTGGATGCTGCTAGATCCGTACTGCGTGCGCTTTAGGACGAAGACGACGACGACGAAGAAGAAGGTTGGCACAGTTTGATTTCCTCGTTTGAAGCGAGCGAAACGAAGAAATGGAGGTGGAGGTGGCTGAGACACATGATATCGGCTATGGGCTTGTTGTTGTATCGGTTGCCACTAGTGCTGTAATGCTGTAGTGCTGCTGTTGCCGTTAGTTGTATCATGCTCGTTGGCCTGTATTACGTTGGCCTGTTTAGGCTGTTGCTATGGTACACGTGTTAGTAACCCCCGAGCAAGCGTGTGTCACATACACGCGGCCAGTTTTCTTAACACACCCCTAAGTACTGCACAGTACGGTTTCCTGCTTAACGTGTGCAAGCAGTCGTATCATGCACACAGACATTGTAATACAGAACAGCACAGGGATAAGCGAGCCAAGTGAATGCGCGCACTGCCCTAAAAGCCTCTCCATGGGTCTTCGGCTGTGTGACATCGACATGTGAAGGGGCACGCCAACCCTTTCCTCAACCATTCCTCAAGCAGTCATTACATTTACAAATGTTACCCAACACTATCTCAACCTCGCCAACATCGCTTACCACAGACGTTATCTTCAGCTCTATAGTAACCGTTATATACAATAGACCTTCTCTGCAGCAGTCTCACCTGCGGCAGCTGGGGGGTGGATGTGCCGCCTGCGTGCCCACCCTCACCGGCTTACACACCGCCCCCGGTCGCCACATCCTGCCTGACCCAAAGGCAGCCCCTTAATGGCAGCGGTCCCTTACTGGCAGCGGCCCCTTACTGGCAGCGGCCCCTTACTGGCAGCGGCCCCTTACTGGCAGGCCCACACCGCTGTGTCGATACCGTAGATGGGTTGGATGCCTGCCTCTGTGGTGCCTCTTTGGTGCAGCAAACGTGCTTCCCAACAGCTGCCGCTGCTGCTAGTGAGGGGTCAAACATGAGAGGGAAAGGCCAAACCATAACCGTTTGCGTACCGGTATGTGTGAAGGGGCTAGCGCCTTGGGGCCCTGTTGGCTGGTCATGCTATGCCCTATGTAGGTCCTCCCTCTCCACCTTGTCAACAATCTGCACGCCCTTGACTTTGACTTGCATTCCAACCGATGGAAACCTTCGCTCTCAGCCATCACACCCATTGGTATTCCACCTACCCAACCTACCATCAACACCCGCTACCTTCTACTTTCAATCAAGGCGGGACCTCAGTGCTGCCGGCACCTACTCGCCACTGCACTTGCCAACTACTAAGGACCCATCAACCACCAACCATCATCCGCACCGCAGCTCCGCAGTGCCCTCGGCCGGCCTCCTAGCCGCTCTCCTCACAGCCCTGCAGTTCCCGCAGCTGCCTACCACCCACCCAAACCCACCCGCCCGCTCACAGGTCCATCAGCAGTTTCACGTCGTCGATGCGCATCTGCGCGCTGCGCCCCTCACCCTCCGCGCTGCGCCGGTCGAATGCGGCGGCGGCCAGCTGCCGCTTCCGCTCCTTGAGGGGGTGGTGGTGGGGTGGGGGGTGAGTAGTGGGTGATGCGAGTTGATGCAATGTGATAGGTAACAAGGTGATAAGGATTGGCGTGGAGGCAGCAGCAGCAGAGCTCCCACCCCCCAGCAGCCCATCGCACCACCCAGCAGGCCAGCACGTTGCCACTGGTTTGCCCAACACATGGTCTTCCTTCCCTACCGTCCACCAAGCTACACCCCCAGCCCCAACCCACCACCATCACCACCACCACCACCACCACCACCACCACCACCCCCGCCCCACCCGCCCACCTGCAGCAGCAGCATCCGCTCCTCGATGGTGTCAGCTGCCACGTAGCGGTACACCTGGGAGGGGCGGGGGGAGAGGGGGTCAGCAGGGCGGGAGAGGGAAGGGGGGCGTGGGAAGGGCGAGCGAGGGGGGTAAAACCCATGTGTGTTGATTGACACAGCGGCAAAGTTGTGTTGTGTTGGGTTGTGCGACGGGCTCCTCACCTCCACATCCCGCGTCTGACCCAATCGGTGCACTCGGTCCTGCATGTGTGTGGGGGGGGGGGGGTAAAGAAGGGGTAGTGGTGGGGTGAGGAGGAGGAGCACGGGCGGGGGGGCGGCCGGGGGCTAGGAGGGGAAGAAAGGACCATTGTGCAGCTGCTCTGTCCTCAGGCATCCCTCCCTCCCTCCCCTCCCCTCCCATGCATGTCCGCCAACCACCCCTGCCCTGCCCCCTGCCCTTCCCTGCCTGCCCCACATGCAACCATGTCCCCCCACCCACCCCCACCGGCTCAGTTTATCTAACCCCCACCCCCCCCCACCCCACCATGGCCTGCTCCTCCACTGCGGGGTTCCACCAGGGGTCTAGCAGGTGCACGTGGCTGCAGGGGGGGGGAGGAAAGGCAAAACAGGACGAGACACTGACGAGGCAACTAACAAGCTGTATGACAAGGCTTCCCGAGCGGAGGGGGGGAAAGAGGAAGAAGAGGGGGGGCAAGGGTGACAAGGATGCAAGCCATTGTAGGCGCGTATACACATACACCGGCACATGCGCCGTTCTACAACACCTGCCCAACCCCCACCAACCCCCTGCCCCCACTCCTTGCCCCTCGCACCCACACTCCCCACCCACCTCGCCGCTGTGAGGTTCATCCCAACACCGCCCGCCTTCAGACTCGCCTGCCGTACAGGGGAGGGATGTAGGGATGTGTGAGGACGGAGGAGGGATGTGGCGGATTGGAAAAGGCAGGGCAGGGCAGGGCAGGCTGCAACCCACCAAACCCTTCATGAGAAAGCAAGGTTGCATCCTCCCCACCCCTCACCACCCCTCCCACCCTCCCCCCCTCCTCCCCCTCCTCTCCCCCCCTACCAGGAACACCAGCGGGGTGTCCGCGCCCCTCCCATCGAACCTCCGCACCGCCTCCGCCCTCTCACGCGCCGGGGTGCTGCCGTCCAGCCGCACATACGGCAGGCGGGCGGCGGAGAGCGCGGCAGCTACCAGGTCCAACATGCCTTGAGGAGGGGGGGGAGGGAGGGGGGGGAGGGAGGGGGGGGAGGGAGGGGGGGGAGGGAGGGGGGGGGGAGGGAGGGGGGGGGAGGGAGGGGGGGGGAGGGAGGGGGGGGGAGGGAGGGGGGGGGGAGGGAGGGGGGGGGAGGGAGGGGGGGGGGAGGGAGGGGGGGGGAGGGAGGGAGGGGAGGGAAGGTGGGGAGGATGAGGTGTGGGGGGTGTACGGAGAGGTATGGCAGCATGTGCGCTCGAGAGCTAGACCCCTTTTTCTCTCCACCTCCGCCTCCACCTCCGCCTACCTCCAGCCCTCATATTCCTACCCCCACGCCTCTATCCCACCTGAGAACTGGGAGAACACCACTGACTTGATCGGCCCCTTGCCACCAGCACCACCACCACCACCACCAGCACCCCCTTCTGCCACCCTCCCTGCCGCATCGGCCGGTCCCGCCGGCGCCACAGCAGCAGCAGCACCCTCAGCACTCCCGCTTCCCCCCGCCTCCGCTCCTCCTCCTCCTCCCGCCCCCTGTCCCTGCCCCTCCTCCCCTGCCGCTGCCGCTCTCAGAATACGCATGAGGGCGGCCACCTTGGCGGAGGCGGCCTCGGGGTCACACAGGGCGGCACTGCCGGCCTGAGGGGGTGGGTTGGGGTGGGGGACGAGGGACTTGTGTGTAGTTGAGCGGAAACAAGAGCAAGCAGTTGGGATAGGTTCGCATGTGAACCGCGAGTACAGGCAAAAACAGAGGGATAACAGTGGTAAACAAACCTGAAACGTAACTCAAAAAACTGGTTAAATCGCTGGTGCTGGGTCAAGGGACTTGTGAGTGGTAAGGAAACTGGTCGCGGGTAGGAACGTGCTTCTTACCTCCTCATGATGAAGCGCTCGATTCCCATTAGCCTACCCACCCGCCCACCCACCCACCCAGCATTCACCCGCCCACCCATCAGCCGCCCCACCTGTTGCTGCTCCGCCCCTGCTGCTGCTCCATCACCAGTGGCGGGGGGCAGGTCCACCAGATCCGTGGCGTGCAGCTGGGGAGGGAGGGGGAGGGAGGGGAGCGGCGATGGGCAAGACGAGAGGATGTGAGAGGAGGGTGTCCTTCAAAACACCACCAACCATGCTTCCAGCCGTCCTTCCCAGCCTTCCTTCTCCTCAACCCTCTTGATCTCGCACGCTGCCACTCTCTCCCTCCTTCCCCCTTCCGCCCTCCTCTCCCTTCCTCCTTCCTCCTCGCCCCCTCCCTCCTCCGTCATGTCCAATTTGACATCGGCACAGGTTGGGTCTGGCCACTGGTCTCTTTTCTTCCCTCTTCCCCCCCGCCCCCCTCCTCTCCCTCCTCACCGGCGCCCGGCACAAGGGACAGCCCGGTCCGGCGCTGCGAGCGATCACATTCTCCAGGCAGCTGGGGGGCAGCGGGGCGGGGTTATGGGGGGAGCGGAGGGCGAGAACAAGAATCCAACCTCAGCCTGCCTGAGTGGGTAGCTTCTATACAAAAGAGGCCAAGATGAAAACATATCAGAAGGAATATTGTTCTAAACTACATGGGGCAGGGATGGAGGGGTTTACCCCTCTGCCTGCGAGGTTAGAGGGCACGACTGAGGACATGCGGCTGAGCCAGGGAGGAAGGAGCCGGTCACACCATAGGAAACCACAAAGGCGAGGAGGAGCAGCCGGGGAAGCCAAGCAGCGCCCGCATGGGGGGTGGCGAGGGAGCATGCATGCACATGTGCGCTGCCTTCCGCCTGCTCCTCCGCTGCCTAGCTAGCCTAGCCTGCCTGCACCCTCCCGCCCCCCCACCCCCACCCGACCTTTCCCATCCCCCCCAAACCCTCTCACGGCCTGCAGAAGATGTGGCGGCAGCGGGTGATGCAGCAGGCGGAGGCGGAGAGGGGCTCCAGGCAGATGGGGCAGTCGTCCTGGGGGGGAGGGGGAGGGAGGAGGAAGGCAAGTTGCAGTTGGTTAGGGCGCAGGGGCTAGGGGCGGTTAGGGGGAGGGCCGCATGGGGCTCTGATGGCTCCCAGCAGCAATCCTCTTGCACCCCGCAGACCCTCACAGACCCTCGCAGAACCCCCCTCCAATTGCCCCAATATCGCGCGCGGTGCCCTTGCGGTCTATTTCTGTCCCCCTCACCTGCAACTATCCCCCCCCGTCCCCCCCCTGCCCCCACCTGCAACCCCGCCGCCAGCAACCCTGCCAGCAGCTGCGTCTCCTCCGGACTCAGCGGGGGGGCAGGCGCACCGCCCCGCCCCCTGCTGCTGCCGCTGCCCCCCTCCTGGGAGAGGGTGAGGGGCAGCGGGTCACGGGGACACAGGCAGCCCGCATCTGCCACCTGAGGTAAGGGAGGCGAGGGAGGCGAGGGAGGGGTGTTGTGGACGGATGAGAGGAGTGACGATGACGATGCTCAGCAACGCTGCTTCGCCACGACCATCTGTGTGTTTCGCACCCAAGCAAACCCCCTCCCGCCCCTACTCCCCCACGACCCCCCGCCCCCCGCTCCCCACCTGTCTGATATGGGAGTGGGATTCGTTGTTTCACTTATTTAATTTTTCCCCCCACCTGTCTCAGCCTCAGAATGATCTCCAGCACGCTCATGTAGTTCTCAAGCAGGCTGGAGGAAGCCAGCGCGTGAGATACCAGCCGCCGACCCTGCAGCTCCAAACTGGGGAGCGGATGAGAGGGGAAAAAAGAAGAATCCCAAGGTGTCGAGGGGGAAGGGGGAGAGGGGAGGAAACAGGGCGTAGCTGACGAGCCGTATGACATATACATATATTAGGCTTCAGCATGGGGTGCAAACAAGAGGGGGGGGAGGTGCGTGAAGGTGTAGCCCGCTAACCGTGTGCACTGCCGTACCGTCCCCCCCACCCGTACGGCTACTCACGCGTCGTACTTGGCCCTGTCCTCCCGGTTGAGGTGCACCGTGACCAGATTGACACGCTTGGAGGGCAGCACCACGAGAGGCCGCCCGCCGATCTGAGGGGGGAAGGCGGGGAAAGGTAGAAGGGTAATTCTTCAATCCTGATATGTCGGACATGCAATTTAAGGACGGGAACGTGTATTTCCGTCATTGTCAAACCCGTCCTGGTAACGTTGTGCAAACCGAACAATCCCAAAGTGCCGTACAGTGCCGTACCGTACCGTACAGTGCCGTACACATGCAAGGGTGTAGGGTTAGGTGATGTAGGCGTTATACGTTGCACGCTACCTTGAGATCCTTGGTCCGCCGCATGGCGATGCAGCCCATCAGCACCTGCAGCTTCTTAACGACCCGTGGGTCACCCGCCTTCAGCGGCCTCTCCAGCACACGGCTGAATATGGATTTGTCGTACAGCGGCTCCAAGCGGAGGTACGACATGAGGCCGTACAGGTCGGCCAAGCGGTTCTGGATGGGGGTGCCGGTGACGGCCCACCTGTGCGTGTATGTGTGTTTTGGTGGGGGTGGGGGTGCAAGAGGATAGGGGGCTGAGTGGTGCTGTGGTGTAAGGGAGTAAGGTTGCGAGGGTCGAGTAAGGCTTGCCGCTTGCGTCTTCTAGGCTCCCATGCCCTGCCTCCTCTTTTCCTCCCTCCTCTCCCCCATGCCTTCTCTCGCCCTCCCTCCCCCACCCACTTTCGTTCCGCCTTGAGCCGGGCTGCTGCCTGGCTCCACTTGGCCCGCGGGTTCTTGATGGTGTGCGCCTTAGCAGGGGGGCGTGGTTGGGGGGGGGGGAATACACGGGGCAGGGGAGGGGTGGGAGTTGGAGAGGCCAAGGGGGAGGCAAGGCCCCAGAGGGATGCCGCAGTGTAGGGCCAAAGCAGGAGCTAGGGTCAGGAGCTGCTGCGACTCAAGAAACCCTCCCATATCCTTCTCAGACCCCTCCTCTCATCCCCTGCCACCGCCTCCCTGTGACCTCCCCTCCTCCCTCACCCCTACTTCCCTCCCTTTCCCCCGCCCCCCCCCCCCAGCTCCCCGGGATATGGGATTGGGACTCGTTGTTTCACTTATATAATCCCCCCCCCCAGCTGCTGCCCCCTCACCTCATCCAGCACCACTCGCAGCCACCTCACCCCCAGCAGCCCCCCTCCCCGCCCTCCCCCCTCCCCCAGCTCGCCCCCCAACACGTTGTACGAGGTGAGTACGACATCCTGGCAGGACAGGAAGGCGGCGGAGCGGTTGCGGTTGGGGCCGTGGTACTCGTACACCTGGGCAGGGGGGGGTGGGACGGGGTAACCCTGAGGGTGAGGAAACCCTGACCATGTGACAACCCTGACAAGGCTCCCCCATGGGTGGGCAGAGCGACGGGGAGGGTGCGGAGGAGCGAGATGAGGCGAGTTGGAGGGGGGGTAGGCGGGTAAAGAGGAAGAAATGGGTACGGTCCGAACCGCAAGGGTCCACCATGGGTGGGTGGCAGGTGGGGTGCTCCCTTAGCTACCTAGCAGCTGCATGCCTCCCCCCACCCGTCCCATGCAACATGCTTTCATCCAACCCTTCATGCTCCCCCCACTTTCCCCCCCCTCCCCCCCCCCCGCACCTTCAGCCCCCCCGCCGTGTGCTCCCCCAGCTGTTGCACCCAGTTGCCCAGCACCGACACCGGGCACACCACCAGCGTGCAGCGGGGGCCGTCGGGGCGGGGCGGAGCGGAGGGGGCAGGCTGCGCGGTAGGCTGAGGCGGCTGAGCGGAGGAGGCGGCGGTGGCAGATGAGGCACCAGCGCTGGCAGCAGCAGCAGCAGCTGTAGTAGTCTTGCGGGCAGCTGCGGTCCTGGCGGGCTTAGCAGCCTTGGCGGCGGGTTTGGAGGCGACGGCGGCGCCCGCAGCGGTCTGGGGATGGGAAAGTGTTTTGGGGGGCGTGAGGCGGGTTTGGGAGGTGACAGGGGCTGAGAGACATGCAGGGAGCAGGGGAAGGAAAGACAGACCCATGGGTCAGCCGCTCTCCTGCGTGCATCTGTACGTCACGCCCTTCACCAACTACACGCAGGCCGCCATGCAGCCCCTTGCTGGTAGGCCCGCCCCGCCCCCGCCCCCGCCCCCGCCCCCGCCCCCGCCTCGCCACGCCCCGCCCAGCTGGCACGCAGGTGTATGTGTATGTACGGCGTGAGAAAGGGGGATCCGCTGACACCTGGACGGGTGTATCCCTCGCCTTCGCGCCCCCCCCCGCCCTGCTGCACCCCAGCAGAGAACCAGAGAGCCTGACGACTGGTCCCCATCCACCCACCCACCTTCCTTCGCTTGCTGGGCGGTACGTAATCCTCATCGCTGCCTCCCCCTCCCGCCTCCTCCTCCTCCTCCTCCTCGTAATCACTGTCATCCTCGTCCTCATCCTCGTCCCCCTTCCGCCTCCTCGCCGCCCTCTTGCCGCGCCCGGCCGCCTTCCTCCTCCCGCCCCCACCACTGGGACCTCCCCCGGCACGTGTCTTCTGGCGCGACCCCGCTGCTGCTGCTCCTGCTGCTCCTCCTGCCCCTGCCGAAGACCCACCTGCTGCTGCCCCTGCCGTCAGCTGCTGCCCCGCCCCCTGCCCCTGCCCCGCCTCCTGCCCCTGCCCCGGGTCCGCTGCCAGGTCCAGCATGTAGGTGGGCGGCAGGGGCACCCCCCGGCGGTTGGTGGCGAGCAGGGAGATGATGGTCAGGGTCTTGCCTGCAGTGGGGGGGGAGGGCGAAGAAGGTGAGGGAGGGAGAGGGCAGGGAGAGGGCAGGGCATAGGTGGGGGCCATAGGAAGCAGGGAGGGGAAGCTCATACACCGGCCCCTATCACCCACCCTGATGCCGACCCCAGACCCCCAGACCCCTCCTGCCGCCCCACCCACCCACCCACCCACCACCCTCCAGGCCACCCCACAGCCCCACCCACCCAGCCCCATGTCATCCGCCAGAATGCCGCCCCTCAGCGGCTCCGGTCGCTGCGGCGAGGAGAAGTTGGTGAGCGAGTTCAGGTAGCGCACCCCTGCTCCTCCTACTGCTGCTGCTCCTGCTGCTGCTGCACCTGCTCCCCTTCCTGCTGCACCTGCTCGCCCACCCCCGCTGCCCCCTTCCCTGCCCCCTCCCCCTCCCGCCCGCTGCTCCTCCCAGAATGGCGGCAGGCTGCTGTCGTTCTCGCGCGCCACCATCCAGGCTAGCGCCACCCGCTGGTGGGGGAACAGCGGGGAGATGACCTGGGGGGGAGGGGAAGGGAAGGGACGGGGGAGGGAGGGAGTTCACACTCGATTGGGGCATCCCGCACTGCCTGTGCCGATCCCTGGGCTGGTTTCTGATTGGCCCTCCCCTCCCGCACCCCGCACCTCCCACCCACCCACCCATACCTCGGGGTCCGGGTCCATGGCGAGTTGCAGGGGGGAGGCGGCGTGGAGGTCTGCACGCGGGGGGGTGGGCGAGGAGGAGGGAGGAGGGAGGGGGGCAGCAGCAGCGGGTGCATTGGGGCACGGTAGCAGGTGCGGCGGCACGCAATGAGGGGAGCTCAGGAGGTGGGTCCAGGTGGTATGGGTGTCCACACGGGGGGGAGTACTCCACACCTGCTTCCGTCTCCTTACCCTCACCCTCACCCTCATCTCCCCCAGCTCTACCGCAACCCCCCGGCTCACCGTCAAACATCTTCTCCAGTGACCTGTCCACCTCACTCGGACTCATCACCTGTACATACGACCCACCTGCTGCTGCCCCTCCCCCTCCTCCTCCTCCCCCTCCCAGCGCTATGCCCCCCGCCCTCAGCCGCCTGCGCAGGCTGTCCGGGTCCACACCCCCTGCGGCCCCCCCTGCCCCCGGCGGAGGGCACAGGAACACCAGGTCTATGGGCATGGAGTAGGCGCCCTTGGCCCCCTGGACCACACCTGGGGGCGGGCGGGGGAAGGGGATAATAGTGAGGAAACCGACAAGGCAAACGACGAGGCAACTGACGAGCTGTGTGACAACCCCTGACAAGGCTTCACCATAGCGTGCAAACATGGTAGGAGGGAGGGGAAGAGGGAAGAACAGAGGCCGACAGAATGGGAAAGGGCGGAGGCGAGGAGGGGTGGAGACGACGAGGGGTAGTACTCGTTGTGTTGCTCGCTCGCTTACCCTCGATACGGAGTTGGCCCTTGTCAATCAGGGGCGAGATCTGCAGTGGCAGCGGTGGCAGGGCGGGGCGGGGGCAGGTGGCAGATGTAAGGCGTGACAACCCGAGTGAGGACGTAGCTGGGTTGATGTGGATGTGGTTGGGTTGGTGCGGAGGGGCACACACACACGTGCGCGTGGATGGGCCCCGGTGGAGCAACAACAACAGCAGCAGCCGCGTGACGTCGTACGGTTGCCGTACGTGTGGGTTCGTTCAGGTTGTGAATACGTCCAGCCGGCTACCGGCACAACTGAGGGAGACTGCTGCATACCAAACGTAAACATCAAACCAACTAACCCACCCACCCTGCCGCCACACACGCCCCCCTCCACTCTCTTGCCGCCTCCTCCTATCCCCTGACAGGATTGCTCTCACTTGTCGTTTGGCATTTCGTCCACCCTCTTACCACGGCCGCTTGCTCCCGGGAGATGTGGCCAATCTTCTCACCACGCACGTTGTCCACCCGGATGGCCCTGTGTAGGTTAGGGGGCCGGGGTTGTCAGCGGAGGGGAGATCAGCGACAGGAGGTGGATGGGAGGGAGAGCAGAAGGTCGGAGGAGAGGTTGCGATTGCGAAGTGGAGCGCAGGAGTTGCTTACGGAGCCGCATCGGAAGCAAACGATGTTTTATATCATCACCTTCGCCGACATAGAAAGGAAGGTCGCAACATTTATTAATACGCTATGGAGTACGTACCATCTGTCATATGGGTTGTTGGGCTCGCGGACTAGCAGCACCATCTGTCAGGGCCATTAAGAAATGCGCAGCGCAGCACGCTCAGCACAGAGCACAGAAAGCAGACTATAGCTGTGTCGATTTAACCTGCCTCGTTCAGGTTTGCTTCTCCTTCATAATAGCGCACGCCGACGACTTTGGTTCGGGTCGCGCCGACCACCACCAAGTTCTCATCCTCATCGGCTACATCCTCCTGCGCCCGGCAGCAGCCATACCTTAAGCAAATCGATAGTGACGTTTGACGCGCTCTTATGTGTAGTAATTGTATAGTAAAGGCTCTCAAATTAATGAAGCAGCCTAGTTCTTCAGGGTTTCGAGTCGACCAAGCCGCACAATAAGCATCAACCACTAGCCGCGAAACCCCCTCAACGGCATCACTACTGTTACATGCCTGTGTAAGGTCGACGGCATCAGGCGCCGTTCCTCTAGACGGACCAGCGCCGAGGCCCGCTCCTCCCGGAGCGGGCTTCGGAACTACTTGCCGTTGCATGAGTTCAGTGTGAAATGCAAAATCTGTAGATTTTGAAGTCACGCGTTTAATATTTCGCCCAGGGACTGCTACTGTACGATGATAAATTTTAGCTCCGGAACCGTCCAGGAAGGATAGCACGAAACAAAGCGAAACCAATTGGAAACGTCGATATATGGCAAGGGGTATGAACGTATGAAAAGAGCAACGCCACATACGAATAGTATGTGGAGAACGACGTCGGAAGGTGCGTGCCGAGCTTTGGACACGACAGCAGGGAAGCTCACGACACAATGCAAGGCCGAGTGTAGGCAATGTGGTTTAAGGCGGCGCGGAGGAAGGGCAGTACGCCGGAAACGTGAATGGGCAGGGAAGGCTTGTTGCTGCCTGAGAAGCGGCACAGAGGAACGTGAAACACAAGAGAGCATTGTAGTATTGTACACCTGAATAGCACAAAGGTGTTATGTGACAACATTAACGGATGCGTGCTGGTGCACTCGTCATCCAAGCGCATGCTCATAACACTGACACGTTGCAAATGCTTTTTTCAATATTATGTCAACAAGAGCGGACGAGCATGAAACGAAAACGAATAGTCGCACGGAGAGCTGGTCGCCGACGTTAGAGGTCATCAGGTCAAGCTCGGCAATGCCATTAGCTGAGAAGTGTGCACCTTTGCGCTGCGAAGGCTTCCCACCCTAGTCCCCACAGCGCTGTCTGCTTTGGAACAGATCTGTCAGGACGCGACCTCCGCAATATGCACGAGGCTATGGCTTCCTACATGCCTGGTGCAGCAACCCCGCGGTCCCCCCCCCCCAACCCCATCAACTACAGCTTCACGAGGCCGGCACTCCCCGTGTTTACGCACGCATCGTCCTCGTCGACCCCATCCGCAACGACCTCCTTACTGACACCCCCATCAAACCCGGTGTCCCACCCCCTTACCTCTGCCTACCCCAAAACATGCTACCCTCCCCTGAAGACACTGCTCGGCTTTTCACCCTAACTCCGGACCAGGAACAGCCCTTCCTCATCCTTGCATACACCCTGCTTGCTGAGCTCCGGCATGGTCTACAACCCCCCCGGAGCTTGCTTGTCACTGGCGAGGCAGGCAGTGGCAAGAGCCAGTGCATCCTTGCACTTCTCTGGTTTGCTTTCCAGCACAATGCCAGCGACCTCTTTGCTGTCGTCAGCTACACTTGGCGTGCTGCCCTCCAGGTGCGCTTCCTCACTCCCTGCAAGCTCGCACTGCTTCCCCTGCCCCCCACTCCCTGTACGCTCGCTGACATTCCTTCCATCTCATCCGCGGCCTCCTACAGATCACAACTGACGCCAACGTTGGGGTCACCACTACATTCTTCGCTCTGGGGGGCAGCCGAGGCGGCTTCAGCTACGCTGCTCAAGAGCGCGTCCAAGAACACATCAGAGGCGTCCGCTTTGTCGCTAATCTCCACTTTGTCACAGCCGGCTATCCTCGTCAGCTACCAATGCCCCAGCAACCGCCCATGCACTGGGGCGCTGCTGACGCCACACGCCTTCTCCAAGACGCAACAGCCCTGCAACGCATTGCTGCGACTGGCGACCCTGCAGCAGGGTTGCGCGCTCTCCAAGCTGTGCTTCTATCCGCAAGTGCTTGCAACCTCAGTGACCCTAACCATGCACTCCTGGTTGCTGGGCGTGCTGCGTGGCACGCCATGCAGCTCGCCTTCATCCTGCGTCACCAGCACCGACAAACAAGCGATGCAGATGGTGACAAGCTCCGAAGATATGCGGCTCTCTTTGATGGCACCGGCGCCGTTGGCGGCGCTGCCCTCCAACAACAGCTCCTCGAAATGTGCCACGACCTCAATGCTACGGTTCCCGCACCTGACAGCCTACACCACCTCCCTGACCCACGGGTCATTGTCCTTCGGCACTCGACACAGCTCCCCCTCAACCTAAGCCGCGCCCTCATTCACGCGCAACAGCATAACCAGCCCGCTTATGTCTGGCGGAGCCAGGACGTTGCAGCTGATGGCTCCCCTTTATCTTCCACCACCCTCGGTCACCTCGAAACCACCTTCGACGCTAGCATTCCAGCCGTTGGCATCTTCCCCGGCCGTTGGCATCTTCCCCGGCATCCGCTACATTTTCTCCGACAACGCTTACAAGCACCTGTACCACGTCCACAACCACGGCTGCACCGATGTCCAGCTCATCCTGCACCCCAACGAACCCCGCCAGCAGTTTACCAACCCCGACTCCGGTATCCACATACTACACTACCCTCCACAACCTATCGTTGTCACACCTGATGGTCCCAGCGTTGGAGCAGTCTGCACCCATCCTGCTATTCCCGCAAACTGCATCCCAGTGCTCCTGAGCCACACCCGCGTCCCGTGCGCCGTTCAATCTGCCCCCCGTGCCTCCCTTATGTTATCCTAACCCGGTTCGCCAAATTCTCCCAACTCCGCTTGTTGACGCCGCTTTGGCAACCTGGCGACGAGGCAGCAAAGCAGCGTGTACTGGCAGTGTTTTTAAAAGTGGTCACTAGTGACCAAGTGGTTACTCAGAAAATAATTCCCCTCCGGCGGGTGGTTACTAGGAAATTATTGGCCTACCCTGGAAGTAACCAGGTGGTCACTGGAAAAATGGCCGCCACCCCCCGAAAATAACCACCCCTGCAAGGACAACCAGCGACTGGCCGGCCACCGGCCGGCCGGTCGCTGGTTGCCCAAGCACGCAAGCCCCCGGAAAAAATATTTGGTGGTTACTAACAGAACACCCGAAAAGGCCCAAAGTAACCACTTGGCTCCTAAATAATTACCCAGCCTAAAAAGTTTTAAAAACACTGTGTACTGGCCAAGCTCACTGCGCTTGCTGCTCCTGATCCCGACTTAGGCGCGGAATGGCGTCGCCTTCAAGACCTCGCACAAAATACCCAGGAGCGTTACTCTGAACTCCTGCGTGCATGCAAGGCTGCAGCTGCACCATCGTTAACTTCGACTCAAGCACGCCCTGGTAAGCGCCCTTTTAGGCTCCTCTCGCACCATCGTTGCTCATGCTGCCGCTATCTACACACTCGCTGCCTTTCATTCCCACCCACCCCTCAGGAAGCCCTGCCAACGCGTCCGCTGCTACTGCTGGTGCACGCTAGCGCACTTGCGCGCGCACAAGCCTGGAGCCGTCAACATGTTCGTTCAGCATGCGTTGTTTGGAGTTGGGGGGTACATCCAGGCTAGAAGTATGGACCGGGCTTGTATGAATGTTGAAGAACGTCTTACGTTGTTGGAACGCGATGATTCCAACTACTGACGGACGCTGTATAGCGGCTGCATGCTGATCAACGCGAAGGCTGGCAGTTCCCTTGCTGGCGACGACGACACCTGCTCCCTCGTCACGGACCACGAGTGCGCTATCATGCCCATTAAGTCCGGCAACACCCTCCTCCTGTCGGTCCTCACCCACCCCAATGTCATCCCCCTCGTCACCCACTGCCGTCACCCTTCCCCTTCTACAGCCCCCTTCACGCCTTCTATTGCACCCCTTCCCTTGTCATTCCTTTAACCCCGTCTCCCTCTCCATTCCCTCC
Organism: Astrephomene gubernaculifera; assembly: GCA_021605115.1. NCBI lineage: Eukaryota > Viridiplantae > Chlorophyta > Chlorophyceae > Chlamydomonadales > Astrephomenaceae > Astrephomene > Astrephomene gubernaculifera. The sequence goes on along the minus strand of BMAR01000051.1, from coordinate 225,604 downwards.
ACAGGTGCACCGCCTGCGGCTCCTCCATGCCCCTGGATGCCACGCACTGCCCCACCTGCAACGCAAGCGCCGACGACCACGCGGCGGTCATCGTCCTCGGCACGCTTTTCACCACCGCCCTAAACGACGCATTCAGGAACTCTCTAGCCAGTGCACATCTGCTCTACCTTACATCCCTGCTGCCCTTGCCCTACCGCCCTGCTCTCCTCCATCCAACCTTCCTTAACGTTTCTACAACTACCAGTTTAACTTCGCATTCGTTCTGCCATAACCCGCACCCCCCCCCAGGTCATCGTCACCTCGGACGCCGCTACGCACATGTTCATGCCCGCGCATGGTTACACTGTACCCAACACCGCCGCCCCCCACGACGGCGCCTCCAACCGCACCGCCACCACCTTCGCTGAGGCTGCACGCGCTGCCGCCCACTGCGTCCTGCCCTCCATCACCGCGGTGCACGGCGAGGCTACCATCCAGGACGGCTTCGTCACCTCCTTCACGCCTTCAGCCACACCTAGACCTCCTACTCCCGCACCCGCCGCACAGCACCTTCGCGTCGGCGCTTTGTAACAGTACTAGTGGAATAAGGTTGACATACCGCACATCCTTCCTTGCGCTCTGTACTAATACTTGTGCTGCTCTCATGTGGCACAATTGTGTTAGGCGTGTGTTGGCCGCGAGTCGGAGCGGACTGTGCTTGCCCCATAAGTTGGAGTCCAGTCCGTTGGCTATGTAGTCAAACAGCTATCGAGTAGATGTGTTGTGAACGGTTCACTCGTACTGGGCGGTTGGAATTTGAGTGCGCCTGCGCCGACAGTAGCTTCCCGCTTTCATTACGCATGTTCACGCCGCCAACAAGCTTTTTTGAAACACCTTCGATTTGCATCTACGTGTTGCCTTATTTCGTTGTACTCTTCGTTCGTTCAGGGCAACGTCCCATGTCTCCAATGCTAAGGGGGTGGTTCAGTATTATCCCAGCCACCGCCCGGTGAATAAACGCTACTTGAGGACGCACTAGGGCTACCCCTCTGTAAACACCCTCGCACCACCAGCTTGGCTATCCTCCCCTACATCCGCACACCAGACACTACCTGCAATCAACAGATTTTGCCCTCTCACCCGACCAAAGGGAGGCTTGATTATGTTACGCCGGTAGGGTGATACAACAGTGACACCTGAACGTGTAGTTGTCTGCTCCCTAGGCGCGAGACCGGCGAGAGCATCACGCGCGTGGTTCTGGAGCCGTCACCGCGCTTTTTCTGTTGGTAGGTCTCTGCTGCATGCATACACTTCGCGACACAACTTACTTGTTATCAGGTTGCTTCGCCTAAAACGGGGGCACGGCGAGTCTTTACTTGTCCCGGTTTTGGCAATAGTACTTTTCTAACATCTTTCTCTAGCTACGTCGGCAGATTCGCTTCGACCACGCTGAAATAGCTGATCTTAAAAACACCAGCAGGTCCAGTACCGATTAGGTCCCGGTGAGCCCTAGAGCCAGGTGGAGGATGCAGGCACTCTGGGGTCGGAGCGCGAAAGACACATACGGTGGAGTTGAATTCTGGCACACTCCAGAGCGTTGTGGCTGGCTACAAAAACAAGGTGAGCACCTGCTGGCTCGTGAAGGGCTTCGGTTAATGCTCTTCACGCCCCAGAACGCTGGCTCAAATACATGGCCCCTTGCCTTCTTCTATTTCCTTATAGGCGAATATATCAAGACATGGCGGCGCAGGTTGGACTTATGTTGCACTGACGCTTGCCGCGAAGCACCCTAGGCAACGTTACGAAGCAGCTGCTAACGGCATGCCGCCTTTGGCACACATAGGTGGTTTGTGATGAAGCAAGGGAAGATCTTCTGGTTCAAAAGTGACGTAGTGACGCCCGACTCCGTCCCGCGTGGCGTCATCGATGTGAGTCTTTCTACGTTCACGGCTGTATGGTGGTGCTAACAGGTCCCAAGCCGCGCACACTGGGGCACAGTTGGCCGAGTTTGACTCGTGCGCCCCCTCCGCCGGCTGCCACTCCTCCCTACTAACTTCTCATCCTTGCATGCACACCTCCGCGCCTGCACCTGAAGCATGGAGTTGCCCCACCCTCGCCTCCGCACCTCTATCCAACCCAACCCAACCCAACCCAACCCAACCCAACCAACCCACTCGCCGCTCTTCCTCCAACTCGCTCTCAGGTCAACAAGTGTCTGTCCATCAAGGGCGCGGAGGACACGCTCAACCGCGCCAACGCCTTTGAAATCTCCACGCAGGCGGAGAGCATGTACTTTATCGCAGATAGCGACAAGGAGAAGGAGGACTGGATCAACGCCATCGGGCGGGCCATTGTGAAGCACTCCAGGAGGTGAGCGAAAGAGATACGCCAGGGGGTGGTAAAGCGGGTGGATGAAATGCCATGTCGTGTTAGTTGATACCATGGGGCTACCGCAAGGAGGTAAGAGGTGGAGGGAAATTATAAATAAGTGCAACAACGCAGTCCCAATCCCGAATCCCGACAACGATAGGGCAACGATGGGTGGGGCCGATGTGTTTTGGACCTCCTGCCTCGGCCCTCCTCAGCTTTCCACCACCCAGACACAAGTCCCTCCTGGGCCCCCTGTGAGCTGCCCTGTCCAGACGTCCTGTGCTGGCCCGCCCCGCCTTCTCCCTGGGGCTCGGCGGGTTGGTTTTAATGTAATATACCGTGTGTTTCCTCTTACCCTCCGACTCCCTCCCTGCCCCTGCCTCAGCCTGCTGGAGCACGATCGCCCCGACTACACCAACACCTGAGCAGGGGGACTCCTGAAGGGGGGGGCACCTGAAGGAGGGGGACACCTGAGCAGGGGGACTCCTGAGGAGGGGGGCACCTGAAGGAGGGGGACACCTGAGCAGGGGGACTCCTGAGGAGGGGGGCACCTGAAGGAGGGGGACACTTGAGCAGGGGGACTCCTGAGGAGGGGGGCAACTGAAGGAGGGGGACACCTGAGCAGGGGGACGCGAAGGGTTTCGCAGCAGCAGTTGTGGTGAAAAGGGCTAACGGGGCCGGTACTATATGGTGGTTGCTGTTGAAAGCGGTAACCGTGTTCGACAGCGGCGTGCTGCCAAGGGTAAGGTCCGGGGAGCGGGGGGGATTCGGCAGGATGCGCTTTATAGTCGTGTGCGTGTGTACAGTGTGTCTGTGCTTACTATCCTGGGAGTGGAGTTACGCTTGGGAGTGAGTTATAATGCTCCTGGGCAGGTCGTGTAAGAGCATACAATTGATGGAGATGGGAGGAGGACATGGCAGCACGCAGTGTTGAGCACCGAAGCTAAATACCGGTAGTACTTGGGTTTGGTTTATGAACCTCCGGTACTTCTTGTGAGGATAGCCGGCGCAGTTGGGTGGCCCCTGGATTGAGCGCTTGCGGGGTTGGTGTTGCCGTTGCATGTATTGGGTGGCTTTGAGGCAGCTAGCATTGTATTGGGTTGGATGCAGTGGGGCAGGGAAGACAGTAGGCAGTTGATAATGGCTGTCTGCGCAACAGGAAGGTTGGAAGGTGCTGATGGGGATGTTCTGGAGGAATGTTGCAGGTTGAACGTCTGGTGGCTGTGTAGAGTACGGCCGTTTGTTCGTACACGCTGGTCAGGGAATGTTCGATATGCATTCCCAGCAAGGCTGGTCTGCCAATTGGGTTCAATGGCTTAGTCTGGGCTATCTTGGCAAATGCTCGGGCCGGATGGGTGTCTTGCAAGCTCAGTTGATTGGGAAGTCACCTGCTATTTTGCCTTTATCTGCATAAGCTTTGCACATCCTTAGTCGTGCATATGTGTGTTCCAGGATTGCTTCTCGGCAGGGCGCACCGGGCAGGGCGACATTGCATTGCTGAGGAAAGTAGCAGAGAAGGCTAGGAGTGCCGTGATCTGCGCACCGCGCCTAAATGTAGAGAAAAGCTGAACAACGGGCCAGCGATGAGCATACCTAGGAGCAAACGCCGCTCATGCAGTACGGCGGAGGTATTCACGCCAACCGATCGTCAACCGGCGCGCATGTTGTGACAGCCGGCCTCTTCCACGTTCCCGACTTGCGTTTTGGCGGTTAATCGCATCTTTGTCCTGTGCTTTAGTGGGAACTCTTGGGCGTTCGCTTACTTCCGTGTCTTCGCCGCCAACTTTTACGCGCACACGTCCTTCGGTCCAGTACCCGCTATTGCATATCTAGGACAAGATGCAGAACGGCCTTACCGAGTCCGTTTATGACGGTGCGCTGTCGCGGCTCATGGCTTGACGAATTTGGCGTTGGTGTTTTACGCTGTTCATGTCCTTCTGCCTGGCAGGCTTTACTGCCCAGCAGCTGTTCAACCAGGGCGTCTGCTATACCTACGATGATGTCATCTTCCACCCGGGGCACATCTACTTCCCAGCCCATGAGGTGCGCGCATGGCATGCATACCCTGTCGTGTTCGAGGTCAATTCCTGGGTTACTTCAGCAGCTAGTTCAACCCCTATACACAGGTGGACCTGACATGCAACGTCACAAAGAACATTAAGCTGCGCGTGCCTATTGTCAGCTCACCCATGGACACGGTGACTGAGGCGGAGATGGCCATCACCATGGCTTCGGTAAGACCTTACTGCTATCGACTATAGACCCACCACTTCATCTTATCTTCCTCAGCTCCTTCGTTACCTCCTTCCTCATTCCCTCGATGCCGCAACCCTGTTCCTAAGTCACGTTGACCTTTGGCTAACACTCGACTTTTCAAAATTCGACAGCTGGGTGGCATGGGCTTCCTGCACTACAACAACACGCTGGAGGAGCAGCTGCGGCAGGTGCAGAAGGCCAAGAGCCACACGCCCGGCTTCATCGTGACGCCGGCCGTGCTAAGCCCCACCGACACCGTCAGCAAGCTGTACGACCTCAAGGTGTGCGATGCTGGAGGAAGCGGAAATGGGCAGCCCCCAGGGGGATTTGGGTCACATCGGCGATGTGGGTCACACGCCTGGTTACCCAATGCCGCTCCTTAACGTTCACACCTCTCCTCTCCCCCTTATCTTTTCCCTCCCCATTCACTCATTCGTCTTTCCAGGCCTCCCGCGGCTTCAGCAGCGTGTGTGTGACTGACAGCGGCAGCCTGGGCGGGCGGCTGCTGGGGCTGGTGACCACCCGCGACTTCGACTTCGTGACCGACCGCATGACGCCCCTGGCGGAGGTCATGACCACCGACCTGGTCACCGCGCCGGAGGTGGGGGGAGGCGGAGGAGGAGGGAGAGGAGGGGGAAAGAGGGAGGCGTGGAAGGGAAAGCGAGATAGGGGAAAGATGCCATTCCTAGCTCCTAGCCCACACACCCCGCCCCGACACACTCGCTTACTCGCCCATCCCGCTCCACTCCACTCCCTCACAGGGCACCACCCCCGAGGCCGCCGCTGAGCTGCTCAAGAAGATCAAGAAGAACAAGTTGCCCATCGTGAATGCGGCGGGAGAGCTGGTGGGTGCAGGGAGGGGGAAGGGGTGGTGCCGCACTCTGCTTCATGGCACTTCATGGCACCGCTACTGCTCCGCACTGCTCCGCCCTGACATGTTGCTGCCTAACCCTCCCGAACCCACCTACCTACCTAACAGCACCTCTCAGCTCCCACGCACCTCACTCACCTCCTCCCCACGCTCCCCCCCCCTCCCCTTCCCCCCCTCTCCAGGTCGGCCTGGCCACCCGTGCCGCCGCCAAGGAGTCCCGCAGCCTGCCCGCCCCGGGTGCCCCCTCGCTGGACTCCGCGGGGCGGCTGCGAGTGGGTGCGGCGGTGGGCACCCGGGAGAGCGACAAGGAGCGCGTGCGGGCGCTGTGGCAGGTGGCGGGGGTGGATGCGGTGATCCTGGACAGCAGCCAGGGCGACTCCACGTACCAGGTGGGGAGGGGGTAAAGAGGAAACAACTAACTGACTGAGGGATAAGGCGTCATCATGGGTTGCATGGGGAGGGGGGATGAATGATAAGTGCAGCAACTGGAGGGGACGAAGGATAGCGGACCAGAGGAAAGCACAGGTTGGGGCAAAGCGATGGGGATAGGAGACGGGGAGGTGGGAGGGGAGGGAGGGAGGTAGGAAAGAAAGGGGTTCAGAGAGTCGGAGGTGAGACGCAAGGTGGGACAAGGGGACGTCAAGGGGCAGTGGTGTTGTGGACCGGGTGGGCCAGAAGGTATCCACGCAGATAGAGGATGTGTATGCTGCGGCACGAACCAACTCCTGCACCGGCGCTTGCTGTAAACTGCTGCAAACCTCTCCCTACCTCCCACCCCACCCCACGGTAAGTAATTTGAGATGCGTGTTATTAGTGCCTCCGAATGCGCTCACTGCATGAGTCGGGATATGGGATTGGGACTTAGTTGTTTGCATTTCTTATATAATTTTACCCCACCTCCTTACAACCCACCTCCTCCTCATGGGATTGGGATTCGTTGTTTCACTTATTTAATTTTTTCCCCTCCCCCCACACACCACGCCCTCCCACACCCCCCGCCTTCCCGCTCTCCAGATCTCCATGATCCAGCACATCAAGGCCAGCCACCCCGGCCTGGACGTCATCGCCGGCAACGTGGTCACCGGCGCACAAGCCCGCCGCCTCATCGAGGCTGGCGCCGACGGCCTGCGTGTGGGTATGGGCTCGGGCTCCATCTGCACCACGCAGGAGGTGTGCGCGGTGGGGCGCGGGCAGGCCACCGCGGTGTATCACGTGGCGCGGGTTGCGAACGCGCTGGGGGTCCCCATCATCGCGGACGGGGGCATCCAGAACTCGGGTCACATCACCAAGGCGCTGGCGCTGGGCGCGAGTGCGGTGATGTGCGGCAGTCTGTTCGCGGGCACAACGGAGGCGCCCGGGGAGTACTTTACCCTGAATGGACAGCGGGTCAAGGTGAGGGGGGGAGGGAGGGAGGGAGGGGATATAGATGAAGAGTGAAGCAACGGAAGGGAGAGAGGGAGGGAAGGGGGAAGAAGGAGGGGGACATGGGGCATGCTGTGAAGGGGGGAGGGGAAGGGGAGGGGGCTGCAGGCTGTGCAGGCTGCTGGGCTCTTGCTGGCTGAAGGTGCGTGCTGGGATTGTTTGGTTGTTTGTCGTAGTAGCTGCCTAACACTGCTTAAAGAAGTGAAGTTGTAGCGAACTAACAGTCTTAACTAAAGTTAAGAGCGCCTAACAAGAGGATGTCCACTTGCTAGTTGCTACCTACCCGCTCCACCCCGCCTCTCTTCCCGCCCACACCCGCCTTTTCCCACCCACCCCCGCCCCTCCTGCCGCCCACAGAAGTACCGCGGCATGGGCTCCCTGGAGGCGATGGCCAAGGGCAGCGAGAGCCGCTACCTGTCCGACACGCAGGCTCTCAAGATCGCACAGGGCGTGTCGGGGGCGGTGAAGGACAAGGGCAGCGTGCGGCGGACGGTACCCTTCCTGGCGCAGGCGGTCAAGCAGGGATTCCAGGTACGATAACAGGGGGAGGGAGGGGTGTAAAAAGGAGGGAACTGACGAGCTGCAGGCAAGGCTTTACCATGCGAATGTTGAGCTGTTGACGGGTGTTGACACAGGGTGGGTTTGAGGCGGACCAGTATGCACATACCTCGCCCCGCCCGCCTTCATCACCACCCTCCCCCAGGACCTGGGCGCCAACTCCATCTCCGCGGCTCGGGAGCTGCTGTACGGCGGCGGCATGCGGGTGGAGGCGCGCACCAACGCGGCGCAGGCGGAGGGCAATGTGCATGACATGGTGGCCTTCGAGAAGCGGCCCTGGTAAGCGGCGCGACCAGCTGGTTGTGGGGGTGGAGTGGAGGCGGTGTAGGTGGATGGCTGGTTGGACGGCTGGATGGTTCGGCTAGGAAAGACTCTACTAGCGTGTTGGAGGGGTGCTTGGGTGGAGACCTATGGAGCGCAGGATGACTGGTTGGCCTGTCACGCTAGGCATGGAAACGCGCGGGAAGGCGGTGGTTTGGAGCTTGGCTTGGTTTTGTGTAAGCTGCGTAGTCGTACATGGTGACAGCAGGGAGGTCGAGGTAATTGGTGTATGTGTATGGCTTGCATGCAGCTATTCGCAGGACCCGGGGGTTGAGAGGTGACGTGCGTTTGCCGCGCGCTGCTTGCGTCGTTGTGGGCGAGAGGGCATGTAGGTTCGTGTATATAGCTTGGCGATGTGAAGGGGAATTGTGTCGAGGATAGAGTCCAGGCGGGCGCACGGTAGCATGGCGCCGAAGTGCGTTGTGTGGTAGAGCAAAGCGCGTAAGGCTCGGGCTGAGGTCGGGATGCATGTTGGCCTAGGTGGTCTGGTGTCTCTTGGGACAACTGGTCAACTTTCAGATATCGCCGTTTGAATCCGAGCTGTCAACTTAGACAGCGTGATGGCGCATCCAAGGGGTTGCTTTACACGAGAGCTCACGAGCAGTCCCATGTTGCCTGCCCTGCTCAATAACGCCCGCGGCGGAAGCCCCAATCGCGAAGCTGGACTCAACAACAGAAACGTGTCTTTAGCTCTTCACTCCTGGACAGCCGCTCGACCCAGCGTATAACCCACCTTAGTGCCGTGGCCGTACTAGCGTCAAAGACAGCCACCAGCCCGCTTAACAGGCTTCCACTGCCACCCAAACAGCAACATTCTCGCATGGGGAATCTCACTAATGTATCGAGGCTACGTCCATCGCTCCTTCGCTTCCGTGCAGCACTCCGCCTTAGGAAAACGGTGCCACCGCTTTAATGAGCACAATATAAAGGTATCCTGGATTTCGGTTCGTTACCAAGGGCTCCTCAGCTCCAGGTAGGGCCCCTTCCTTCAGCTGCGACCGCCTGCTGCTTGTTCCCACACTTGTCTATTAGTAACCCTTGCCTCCTCACAACGCCCTAACCCTGCTCATTCTAAAGTAAACACCAAAGACGCTGTTACGCAAACTACAGTGCCACCAAGCCACTAACTGCAAGCCTAGCTTCCCAGTTGCTGCTGCTGCGGTGGTGGTAGTGATAATCTCCCAGCCAGCCCCGAACGCGGGCTGTGAGGGCAATCCAGGAGGTTAAGACGGCCCGTGGGGACCGTTCCAACTTGAAACCACGCGGCAAAGCGTTTGATAGCGAACCAGGCGATGCAGACCAGGCTGTAAACCAGGCTGTTCAGAAGACGTGGCAGAGGTTGTAGAATATCATCCAGAACAAGATGTACGACAGCAGCGTAGTGGAGGAGAACACCCCGAAGAACAGCAGGTTGTTCCTGTGGGAGGAACAATGGGCGGGGCGGGTTAAAAGAGTTCGAGGTGAAAGCGGGACGGGGCAAAGAGACACAAGACCGCATGATACTGCAAGTTAGGGCAAAGCAAAGGAGATATAGGAGGCGGTGAGGGCCAAAGGACAAGTGATGGATGCGGAGAAGGGCTCCTCTGGGGGAGTGTTGCAGCTCAGGGCCGGGTGAATGCGCGTGTGCCTTAGTATCGGTGGGTTTCGCAGAGTGGCCGTCAGAGCGGCCATCTGGCCATTGCACCCCTAGGGTTCGTCAGCATTGTACACACGACGTATTGCCCAAACCCCGCGTCTCCCTCCCTTTCCGGTACGCAACATACCAGTTAATGAAGAAGTTGCGTGGGTTGGTGCAGCCCTTCAGGACCATGGTTGCTGCACACTGCGCGCAAGGTCAGAAAGGAGGGGCATTGGGGAGGGGACGGGGAAGGGAAAGGAGGCTGCACGCAAGGCTCTGCCGTTCATCCGGGCGTTGCACACCCGTGGTTACAGTACTAGGAATGTTTGCGTAAGGATGCATCGAACTCACCGCCAGCTGCGCCACGAAGTGGTAGATGAACCCATGCCAACCCACAACTCCGCAAATTCCGACGACGATTCCCGAGATGACGGCGACGAAGTTCCGCCTATGTAATTGGAATAGATCAGGATGCCAGGCTGTCCCGCAGTTGCGACTAACAAGGTTGTTACTGGACACTCACAAGAAGCCGAGGGCTTGTAGGTTGGACTTGTACGCCAGAGGGTTGATCAGGTCCTCGACTTTCCCTTTAAGACTCTTCTTTGGCGCCATTGTTTCCCTTGTATCCTAAAGCACTAATGGGATTGCCGCCTCCGGCTTTCACCGGGACACAAGAACTCTATAGAAGGAGCCAATATCAATTACGGTAAACACAAAGAAGCTTATGCCATTTAGCTAAGGAGCGTCATTGGCTTTCAGTAAGTTCCCGATCATCGTCGCATTTCGTTTGCAAAGGGGCTCTGTGTCCCCCTTCCTGTATAGTGAAATAGCCTAAAGACAATAGGTGTAACAACGCTCAGCAGACACTTCAGGTAACGGGCCACATGGCACGGGAAACACGGCACTAACCAATCCCAACGTGATCCCAGGGTTCCCGGCTACCCGCCCGAACTCCCTCTGGATGAATTATGTACACTCTTCCATTGCACGTGATCTCGTTGAGGGTCGCTTTTCCTCTTTGTGAGAGCTTATAACGCGGGGCCATTGCTCCTGTCGTCCTTAGTAAGGCATGCAAACAAGGACATCTGACTGAACCCTATGGGTAGTCCTGCGCCTGCTGACCAGTGCTGCGGGAAAGGCGGAACAGAATCACTACACATAACACGCGATTGTGAAAGGATTGGCATGCTTTGGTGCTATTACCTAAGACTACGTGTCTGGGGTGGAAGTGCAGCTGCAATTGGGAGCTGCGAGCAAAGGCTGAGCACGTGACTCCTCGACGTATCTGGATTCTGGAAGCGTACTTTATGCGTACTTTATAATTGCAACAACGTAAACACGCGTCGCGGGAAACACACCACAGGTCACGCACGCGTTACAACCTAACCTAAATGGGCTCACAAGGAACAACCCACGTCTCCCACTCTTCGAGCGACGGCTTTTGGCCTGCCAGAAAGCATTCCCTCACACTGTCAGCTGTCGGTCAATGGCACGACGTGTCAGTGTCTTCTATCCTATACCTAGGTCATGATGGAAAACGTCTTCAGTACCACACAATTCAAAAGATATGGCAGCTGGCCACGTACCATAATTCAAACCATGAACCCTGGCACCCACCTCCCACAAAACCCCATCTCTCGCAGCAAAACCCGGCAGACCCAGCACCGCTCCTCGTCCACATGCCAGATAGGGGGTCCTGCCACATCTGGTCGTGTGTGTCGCCAGAAGGGGCGCGGAACAAACAAATGATGATACCCCTCTTGCAAGCGTTTCCCCTCATCATGAAGCACGATTCGGCTCGAGCGGCGAAGCGTCACTCTTACGTATGCGCCAAATCAAATCCCCAACGACCCCCGAGGAAACACACTCGTCGTTTGTCCTTTAGGGCGAGCCAACGCGTCTGCCCCTAACCACACAACACAACACCACGACCACCCAAAACACAAACATGCACAGCCGTCTCGACAGGCCTGCAAGCCCACAGCTTGAAGCCACATGGAAACGACAGAGCTCCCCCAACATGGCTCTAAAGCGTATCACCCTAACGGCCACAACAAAACGTACGGCAGCACGTTCCACACGCTTACGCCGTATACCCAACCCGTCTTGGCGGAGGGGTGCCGAAATGGAGGGTGCGGGGAATTGCGGACGGGCCCACCCGTGGCTACTAGTGCGGCCCGACCTAATGGCCCCAACCCAACCAACGGCACAAAAGGTGCTGTAACCAAAAAGGCTACGGCTTCTTCTCAAAGCGGTAGCCTGGTGGTAGTAAGGCGTTGAGGGCCTCTGCGGTGCGCTGGCTCATGAGGGCTCGCGGCTCGCGCGGCAGCTCCGCGGCGCGGGACAGCACCGCTATGGGGGCATCTGCGGGGGGGAGGGGTCCGAGGAAGGAGGAGCGGCGGGGAAAGGGGCGGGAGGAAAGTCGGTACGGGGTGGACGGGGTGAGGACTGAGAAAGGAGAGGAGCGATGAGGGTTGGGCATCAGGGAGTGAAGGTGGACATGGACCTAACCTGGCGCAGCAAGACGACACACCCGAGATCCTACCCGACAGTACGTTCCGACTCGCGGCCAGTTTTCTTAACACACACCAGTCTTCTGAACACACAGCACCGCAACCAGCCTACCGCCTACCGCAACGCAGATGCACATATACCCTATTTGCTAGCACCACAGTTACTCCCCGCCCTGGCCGCACAGCATCGCACCTACCGTCAGAGTTGAAGCTGCCTCCGTCCGACCCGGGCTGTGTCTTGTCGCCGCTGCCGCCCACATCGCCGCCTGCCTCAGCCCCCTCAGCGCTCCCCGGCCCCTCCCGCTGCTGCTGCCGTGCAGGCACAGGCGTCCCCTCCGTCGCCCCGTCCGCAACCTCAGCAGCACCAGGCCCTGCCGCATCCCCTCCTGCCGCCGCGTTTTCAGCCTCCTGTGCATCAGATGCATCGGGCCGTTGCTGCTGTTGCTGATCTGGCGCCTCCTGAGAGCCCCCCACACCGCCGGGCGTTGCAACAACCCCCTCCGCCACATCCGTGTCAGCCATGGCCGTGTCCCCATCCTCCTCCCCCGCGGCAACCGCACTCGCCCCACGCGGCGAGGTGGCTTGCGGCGACACGTCACCGCCGCCGCCGCCCTCATCCATAGCCACCGCTGAGCTCCCGCCCAGACCGGCTGCTGCTGCTGCCCCACCATCCCCGCCCTCGCCGCTGCCTTCGGCGTTGCCAGCGCCGCCGCCGCCGCTCCGTACACCACCCCCACCTTTGCCAGTAGCTGCTGCTGCTGCTGCTGCTGCTCCTGCATGCACATCGTTGCCGCTGCTACTAACAGTCGCAACACGAGTGTTACGACGGCTGCGACGGGGCCGTCCCTCGGCCCCAGCAGCTCCACTTGCCCCGCCTGCCTGCACGGCCGTGTCCGCCATCTCCTGATCCTCCCCGTCCTTGTCTCCACCCTGCCCCTCATTTGTGAACCTTTCCTCCGCGTCCACAAACACCTCATCCTCCCCTGCATCCCCGCAATCAGCAGACCCCGCCGCAGCGGCGGCAATTCCTGCGCCCTCCTCCGCGCCGTCACGGCCAGCAGCTGCAGCGGCACCATCCTCGCCGGCGTCAGCATCACCTGCCGTGCCCTTTGATGCATTCGCTCGGCTGCCCTTCCCCGTAGGCCGCGGCACCCAGCTGCCGTCCGGCCCCTTCACCACGCGTCTCCGCCAGTCCCGGCCGCTCATGATTTCCTTTATGGTCTCTCCGGCGTCATCAGCGCGCGCTGCTGGCTTCGGCGGTCCTGTGGTGTACAGCGGGCCAGCGTTAGTAGGTTTCAGAGCCATCGCGGCGTTGACGCATGAACAGCTTACAGCGAAGGCATGGTATCGGTATATAGTCCTCATAGTTGCCGACTCCACATGAAATGACCATCAGATGCCACCCATGCATGGGAGAGAGTACCGCAGCCGTAAGCACATCACGCAGCAACCCAACTCTGATTCCAGCCCCTGCACACCGCAACTCCTCCTTTAAAGCACCGCCCGACACCATCCCCACCTGCCGCCAGCTTGGCCTTCTTGGCAGTCCCAGCTGCCGCCGCCTCCGCCGGCTGCTGCTCGCCGCTGCCCACCTCAGCCATCGCCTCCGCCGGCTGACCCCCAGCAGGCGGTTGCGAGGCCGAGGAGGGCGCACCCCCCGACGCCGCCCTGCTGCCCACCTGCCGCGTGCTCCGGGAGCAGGTGCGCGGCGTCTCCCCTGCACCCCCCGCACTGGGGGCCGCAAAGCTACCACCAACGCCTGCTGCACCCCCGCCACTACCACCGGCAGCAGCGGCAGCGGCAACAGTAGCACCAGCAGCTGCCGTGTTGCGTTTCAACTTTAACCGTTTGGTCGGTGGCGGCTCCTCCCCCTCACCGCCGCCGCTACCCGCAGGCCCGCCAGCAGCTGCCGGCGAGGAACCCCCAGCGCCGCCCGCAGCAGGACCGCTATCCGCCTCAGCCGGCTGCCCTGCTGCCGCTCCTCGCTGGCGCTTTACCCCCGACACGCCAGCGGCAGGGCGGGTGCCGGCGCTGACAGCGGCGCCGCCGCCACCGGACACCGCAGCTGTCGCGTCATCAGCAGCGGCGTCAGCGTCAGCTTCAGCGTCTCCAGCGGCGGCCGCCGTGTCGTCGCCTGCGGCAGCGCTGGTGCCGGCCTGCGCTGCCTTGCCTGCTGCTTCCAGGAAGCGGTCTAGGACGGTCTCCAGCGGCGGCTGGGTGCGGTCCTCTGCGGAGAAGGGGTCCGACACCTCGTCCACCTGTGGCCACTCCCAGTTCTGTCGGGGTTGGGTTGGGTGGGCAGCATAGCGGGAAGATAAGACTGTCAGAGCGGGCCCCGGCGGAAAAGAAAGAGGCACTTGGAACTTGAGGCAGCTTATACTTGGCCATATCCCCGGCCACTGCTCCTCTTAAGAAGTACATTCAGCCCCTTACCTCCAGGACTGACAGCACCGCCTCCGGCTGTGTGTCTTGCTCCGCCAGGGCGTCCCGCAGCAGCCGGTACAGCGACCGCTTGCAGCGCTCCCGCCGGCGAACCTGCGGGAGCACATGCACAGATGGGGTGTAAGGTGTTCGCTGCGTCACCCCTGCTGTAAACAGAGGATCACCGTCCCAAGCTCCCAACCCAGCCCCTGCCAGCGCCTGACAGGCTGACAGCTATCCACAGGGCCTTGCCTCTCCATTCCATCAGCTGCTTCATCAGCTCCAAACAACAAACAACTAACATCATGCACATGCGCCCATGCAAACATCAGGGAGTGGCACCACGGACATCACCAGCAACCAGCACCCTTTCCTCACCGTATCCGCCATGGTCCTCAGCAGCTCCAGCTCCTGACGAATGCTGCTGGGCCCCCACCGCCCCAGCGCCGACCGCTGGTGCTCCAACTCCGCCAGCCGCTCCAGCGTGGCAGGTCCGCGAGGCTGCGGCGGCGCCACACCTGCCGTACCTTCACCATCACCAGCGGTGGCGGCGGCGGTGGCGGGTGCAACCTGGGCCCCTGTCCCTGCCGCAGCCGAGGTCGACGGCCCAGCGGCGGCAGCGTCAGCCTCCGCTGCCGCGGCCTCCTCCTCCTTCACAACCGGGACTGCTGCTGCTGCTGCCGACATAGCCTTCAAGCGCTGCTGCTTGGGGCCAGAGGTTGCGGTTGTGGCAGCAGCGGCAGCAGCCGTGGCAGGGGTTTGGGCGGCAGTGGCCCCAGAGGAGGACTGGCGAGCCCTAGCAGCTGCCCGGGTACCGGCGCTCTTAGCAGTGTAGGGAGCAGCGGCTGCTGCGCCGCCGACTGTGCCGCTGCTTGTCATGCTGGTCGCAGCCGTTGCCACCACTGGCTTTAATTCGCCCGCTGCAGCTGGTGGCACCGCTGCCGTCGCTGCGGCTGGAGTCACGTCCTCACCGCCAGCCTGACTTGACACTTGCTGCTGCTGCTCCGCAGCACCACCCGCCTCGCCAGTAGCCTGCAGTGGTGGTGGTTGCGGCTGCTGCTTCTGCTGGCTTGCAGAGGGAGTGGCGCGGCCTCCGCTGGGAGCCGCTCCAGCCTCCTCAGCAGCGGCGCCAGCCGACAGCTGCTGAGGAAGCGTGGCTGCCCCTGCGGTTGCAGCTGCAACAGCAGCCGCTGGCGCCTGAGCTGCCGGCTCTCCGGCGGCAGCCGCAGCCGCGGCCTTGCGCTTGGCTATGGCTGATAGGGAGAGCCTCGAGGCGGGAAGTGGAGGTCTCCCAGGAGGGGCCGGGGCTGCTGCTGCTGCTGCGGCGGCGGCACCCGCTGCAGCAGGTGTGGTTGCGGTAGCGGCGGCCAGCGGTGGCAGCACTGCCGGGGCTGTGGCTCCGGTGGGCTCGGCAGCTGCGGGTGCTGCGGCGGGCGCTGGGGGTGCTTCAGCAGGGGCAGCTGCGGGGGGCTGCATGACAGGCGCTGATGGAGGTGGCAGAGCGGTCTCCGGCAGGGGAGAGGGGGCTGCTGGTAGGCTTGTGGGTGGCTCTGCTGGAGCGGCAGTAGCAGCAGCAGCGGCCTGTGCTGCTTGCGCCATCTGAAAGCAGGAAGAGAAATGGAAACGGGAGGGGGGCGTGGGAAGGGGGTAGTCCATGGTCAAAACGGTTAGCTCAGGAGTGGCCGACTGCAGGAACACAGGATAGGTTAGACGCAGCGGAACTACGACAAAAGGAAAACGCGCCCCCACCAGCGCGAAACGCACATGACGCACCTGCATCTGCATCAGCTGCTGTTGTTGCAGCTTGAACAGCTTGGGCGGCCGCCCAAACCTCTTCTTGACGATCAACGGCCCCGGAGGGACCAGCGGGGGAGGCGCTGCTGCCGCCTCGGTATCAGCAGCAGAGGCCACCTCGGGCTGACTTGGCACAGCGGGCAACGCAGCGGCGGCACCGGCCGCCACCACCACCGCCTCGCCCTCCAGCCCGGCAAGCGACCCCACCGAGTTTCCGCGTTTCATGGGCTTGGGAGCTGGGGCTGCGGCAGCGCCCATCACCTCGTAAGCCTGGCCGGGAAGGAAAGGACAGCCGGGTTCGCAGGACAGGTAAGTGCAGAACCATGAACTGCCCCATAAAACAATACGGGTGCTGAACATGCCCCCTGCCGCCAGCAAACACACCCTCTTTCCCCTCCTCTCTCTCTCTTCCTTACCCTGGCCGCCGCCCCGGTGTTCATGTCCTTGGCACGCTGCCCCTCCGAGTGGTTGTGGCAGTAGGCCCGGTAGCGCAGCGTGCGCGACCCGGGCTGCAGCCGAGCTACCAGGTAGTTGCCGTTGCGGCGGCCGCACAACGGGTGGAAGGTGGCCTGGCAGTGACCAAAGTTACACTTGACCACCGCGCCGGCTACCTGCAAACGGGCCGCGGGAGTGAAGCAAGGAAGGAAGGGGTTGGGATGCAGGGCGCAAGAGAGGACGGCTAAGTGGCATAAAGTGCAGTGCAACAAAGGAGTAGGCCTCAACATCGAAGTGCCTTGGCACTCAAGAAAGCCGGGGGCACAGCGGCATGGGGGAAGCTTGCTCCACCGCCCCACTCCCTCTTCCGGCCCCTTACCCTCTGGCACAGCGCGCACTGCGAGCGCCAGCGCTCCGCCTTGATGGCGCCCACGTTGTCCACCGCGTCCGGCGAGTCCACGGGCAACACCACCGGGCCCTCGTGCCACAACCCGCACACCTGGCGTGAGGAGGGGGGGGTGCAGGAGGCAGGGAGGAGTGAGGGCATCAGTTAGGTGGAGGAAGGGCAGGAGATGCCACTTGGATTCCACCCAAGCCAACCAACAGCAGTGGGTACAGCATACAGCTTTTAAAATATAGGCTTCTGCACAATATAGGCTTCCTCTTGACATGACGGGCAAGCTGGAGGGAGCTGGCCTGGCGGGAGCTGGAGGGAGGCCACATGCAACCCAAGCGACCACTCACCACGTGGCACCACGCCTTGCCGTCCGTGGTTCGCTTGAAGGCGCCCTGCCGAACGGGACACAGGCAGCACCCCGCCGCCGGGGAACCGCCGGGCAGATCCGCATTGGTGATGCCGCGAGCGTCCATCTCCCAGCGCTTGGGCCGGATCTCGCTCTGCGGCACGCCGTTAGCCCGCTGCGACTCCTCGTACAGCCGACATGGCCAGCACAGCCACTCATCTAGGATTCGGGGAGAGGCAGGGGGGGCAGCGTGTGCATGGGCGTCAGGAGGCAGATGTTGCATGTGGAGGTCGGCTGGCAAGTTAAGCGACGTGTGTTGTGTATGCATGGACAGGAGCATGGCGCGCAGCCTGATGTGGGTCACAGCTCGCAGGGGAGCCCCGAGCGAACAGCTGAACGCGCAGGAAACGGGGAACGCAACAAGTGTACAACGCCAATGGCATGTGCGTACCGCAATCGTGCGTTAACAGACCAAACCCAGCATGGCAAAAAGGCCCCAGCCGCACCTGCCGGGATGCTGTGCACTCCGTAGCACTGCTGGTGCACCGCGATGTCGCAGCGCTCGCAAAACACAATCATGTTGGGCTCCACGGACTGCCCGTCGCCGCAAATTGCGCACAGCGCCTCCTCGTCGTGAGTCCTGTCGTGACACATGGGGAAGAGCAACCCAGGTATTGGGTACGGGCTACAAGACTCCTGGCTCTAAACCATGTCCCCACCCCAAAACCCCCAAGCCGAAACAGACCCCCTTCCTCAAGCCTCCGATCTCATCTAGAGGGTGCCAATTCGACGATACCCCCCAGCAGCACACCCAGGACCTTAGACTCCCCCGGCAGCACTCACCTCTGTGCCAGCGGGTCCACCAGCTCAAAGTCCTCCGCCGCGGGAACCAGCTCCATGGGAGCTGCCTCGCCGCCGCCACCCGCCCCTGCGCCCGCAGCACCCCGCCACCCGCCTTCCGCACCCTCCATGCCCTCCCCAGCTGACGTCGCGCCCTCCAAGCTGCTGACCAGCGGCACGCTCGTGATCTTCTTGGGGCGGCCTGGCCCCGGACGAGGACTGGCGGGCTCGTTGAGCGCGGCGAGCGCCTGGCGCTTCTCCATCTCGCGCTTCTCACGTTTCTGGTTGCGCTTGAGCTCCGCCTTGCGCTGTGAGGGCAGGCGGGCGCAGGGATTAGATAAACTGAGCCGGGTGCAGGGAGGGTCGTGCGGACTCAGCACACCCGGGTGTGGCGATGTGATGCAAGGTGGAAGGCACAGGAGTACCGGTGCATGCATGCATGCAAGCCAGGATCCCCCATTACTCGGAACAGGAATAAGAAAGCCAACAAATAAGCGGGAGCGGGGTATCAAGTTGGGAGAGCAAAGGAGAGCCCAGCCCCACCTGCAGGTACAGCCGGATCTGCTCCTCCATCTCCGCACGCTGCTGGTTGGCGGCGCGCTGCAGCGGCAGGTCTGACACCACCGCATCCATCACCTTGGACACACGGGAGCGGTTGATGGCAACCTGCGGAGGCGGAGGCGGCGACCGCGGGTGACAACCATACACATGGTGAGAGCGATGTAGCACACGAGGATGCAACCAGCCCCCCAAAGGTCTCTCGCGTCTGAAGCCTTAGCCTCCTTTAGTTAGCCCCCTTCCCCTACGCGCGTTTGCACGCCTTACACCCCCCCCCACGTTGCGGGCGCTGGGAACCTGTGTGGCCCCCGCCCCATCTCCGTGCATTTTATGCCTACCGTATCTGCCCTTTTGGCACACACACCCCCGCCCCCACCTGCTGCACCAGCTCGCTCTGCAGCGCCAGCAGCTCCGCCAGCACCTCGTCATCGGGCGCCATGGACATCACGTCGGCAGCCGCATCCAACTGGGCCCACTGCTCCTCCAGCGTGCCCTCGGGACCGCCTGACCCGGAGGGGGGGGGGGTGTTGGTGGGGCACAGCGAGGTAAGGAACCGATGACGCTGTAGAGTGTACACACACGCCATGCGCAGCACTGACGTCTAGGTCTATTAACCCATCCTGCGCTCTTAAGGACATGTATGCCTCCGGCCATTACTCCCAGGTCTTTACCGTGTAATTTCCCTAGCCAGCGCCCCCCCTCCCGTACTGCGCCGTACCTTCCGTCACCACTGCATGCACCGCCGCCGCCACCGCATTCGCCCCCGGGTCCTCCTTGAACAGCAGCGGCACCTTGTTCAGCAGCGCCAGCGGGTTGCTGGTGGGCGGCCGCTGCAGCCCCGCCAGCCCCCCCGAGCCCCAACTGGCGCCCGCCTTGGGGCCCGGCTTGCGCTTCATCCTCGGCACCCCCGACTTGGCACGCTCCTCCTTCTCGCGCTCCCGCATCTCACGCTCCCGCTCCTTGTCCTTCTTGCCCGCAAGCGCGCTGTAGTTGATGGCGGTGCGCGCTCGGCCGCCGCGGGAGCCACTGCCGCCAGTGGTGGCCCTGTCAGGGGCCGAGCCGGGCATGCTAAAGGACGGCGTGGCAGCCGACATCAGGGCCATGGAGCCCGCAGCGGCACCAGAAGGGTCATCCATATGCTGCTGTGCTGAGGGAGGCAGCGGAGGGAGCTGCTGCAGCTCGAAAGCAGGTCCATGGGGGCCGTTCATGTCGGCATGCATGGACATAAAGCCGGTCCCCCCAAGGCTGTTCGGCTCCTGCAGCGGTGTCGCCCCCATGTCCTGCAGCCCACTGGCTTGCATTTTCAAGGCTGCTTTGCCGCCCGCTGGCGTCTTGGTCATGTATCCCCCCGCCGCGCCGGCCTGGCTTCCACGCATGGCCTTGCCGCCACTGACACTGCCCGCCGCACCGCCCCCATAGCCCCCGCCCGCGGCGTCCTCCTCCTCCTGGCCGCCATCTAGGAGGCTGCTGGTGCCGCCAGAGGGGTGCAGGACGTACGCCGTGCAGGGCCGCTCCAACATGCTGCGCAGGTAGGGGTGCATAAAGTCGCCACATGCGGCACGGGGGACTTCATGGCCCACCCCCCGGTTCGAAGACACTGCGTCCTCATCACCAGCCGCTGCCGGACCAGCAGAAGCCCCCCTGGCTGCATCACTAGGGCCGTTCGCAGATGACCATGGCAGCTGACCGACGCCTGCGGGCTGCAACAGGCCGCCGTCCCCTGCGCCAAGGTCGCCCAGTTGGCTGACCTTCAGTAGCACCTGGTCTAGCTGAGAGCGGTCCATGGAGTCAAACTGGGGTGCAGCGCTGCTGCCTTGAAGCCCTGTCCCCTCATCGTCAAGCAGACCTAGCTTGTGGGCGAGCTTGCAGAACGCGCGGGCTTCGTCGTCCGTGCATGCTTCAAGCATGTTCGCCGCGGGCCTGCCATCCGGGCGCCACCCTTGCACGAGGGCATCTTGCGTGGGTTGCATTGAGAGGGGGGTTTGGGGCAGCAGAGGCTGGCTGAAGCTGCCAGGTGCTGCTGCCGCGTCGCTGAAGCGCAGGTCCACCTTGCCACCACCCCGACCTCTTCCGCGACGCTGCTGTGGGTAAGTTTTGGGGGGGTCAGCGAGGGAAGACGTTAGGAGCGGAGAAACAGCAGCGCTAACACGGCTCTTGTGGGTGTTGCTAGTCAGAAAGGCAGGATGGAGTGATACTTAGGGCTTGATATTGCAAAGTCTACTCTCAGCAATTGTAACACAAGCATTTCACGACCGACCGGCCCACGGACCTCCTGTGCATCGTCCTCCTCGCGCATAAAGGCCGGCCTGCCCTTGGTGGGGACAGGCCGGTCCACAGCACGTGGATCACGGCCAAGGAAGGGCACAGTCAAGCAGTCATCCTCCTCTGGGTCAAGCGCCACTGGCAAGAGCGCCATAATGTCCTCTTGTGTCACGTCGCGGAAGTAATCCTGCAAAGGAGAAATATTAAGGATGCATTGAATACTTCCCATATGATATCTAGAGCGAAAGTGCCTCACCTCCACAAACATCCAAAAAGCGGACGCCTCGTTGACATTGCCGATTTGCAACCCTGGCGTGGGCGCCGGCGCCGCCTGCTCTACAACAGCTGGTAAGGGCGAAACCTGTTTGCTTTTTATCTTGACATCCTTCCTGACGGCTTCACGCCTTCGGCGCTCCTCTTCTTTTGCATCCCTGGCCAAAATAGCGTCCGCGAGTGTAGCTGGCGCCCTTCCAATGTCTGATAATTTTGGAAGTGTCGGAGCCTTTTGCAAGGCCTCACGGAAGACCTCCTCGCCGATACGCAGAGCGGACGCTAGGGAAGCAACCGCGGGAACAGGTTGACCAGGACCGGGAAGCGCTGCGGAGACCTCCATGGCTCAAACACAAACAGCTACATAAACAACGAATGAAAAGCGTCACGTTGCTTTTACTTTCATAATAGCAGGTTTCACCGCCTGAGGAACGGCCCGAGTAACTACGCAAAAGCCGACATAAACTATGTTTTTATAAAGACTATGTACAAAAGCAAAAAGACAGGTTAAGTTCCGGTAAAAAGCAATGCAACCATATGTTTGGTGCACCAATACAAACCGCCAGCATCCGAGCTTGCAGCATGGAGGATATGACCTAAGTGCACTATGTAGTACCTGTCTAGCACGCATGAATAAACGGCTGCATCACAAAGCCAAACAGCATGCCCAACTGACCTGCGACCCAGGGCTGACCCAACCGCCCAGTGCCAGCGAAAACACCCTGCAGTTGCCCCTTAAGAACCTCTTGATGCAACAACAGGTGATACAACAAGATACATAGTACGCACGGTCCAGAACCGCTTCTACTGAATTAGGCAACCCGAGGCGTACCCCCGATGAAAGCTAAGGCATAGTGCAGGGCCCCAATCCGTGCCAACAACTTCTGACGTTTTGTAGTGTACACCAATCGTGCTTAATTCCGGAGACGCTAAGCGCCAGGGAAGCATTTCCACCGTTCACTCCTGAGAACAAATGGACACCTCCGACCGCTGTACATACCGCGGAATCCGCGAAGGGAGCATCTGCTGTCCATGTAAGCTACTCAGCTGCTCGAGTGCGCGGCCTGCGGTCACAGGATGCTACTTGTGACAGGCAGTTCCGCCTTGACGTTCCATGCCTTTGTAACGGCCTTGGCCCAGTTGCCGGCACAGTGCAATACAGCTACAATAGTTGGGCACACGCTAAAAGAGGGCAACGGGCACCCAACTGTAAGGGGCCACTGGACTGTGGTGTGTCCTTGGTGTTCTTGGGGCAGTACTAAGGAAGTGCTCCGTGGTTCTGTCTACGTCGTCGTAGGGCTTATGAAGGAGCGGCAACAGCAATGCAACATGTAATGAGCCATGCTGTGTCGTACGAAGCCGTGCTGAGAGATGGTATGCTGGCTGTGCAAAATTGCAGAAGGCAGGCTCCAACACACTGACACGACTGCAACTGATGAAATGACTGCGTGCAGCCCATGAGATGGCCACTACATGGCAATCAACCCTAGGAGCACCTCTCAAGTCACTGTGTTCCTTGCAGCACTGCTTATCTCTGAATGAGTTCCCAAATTCTCAACGTCTAGCTCCTGCATAGCTCTAGCAATATAGCATTAACATCTGGCGCCATCATGCCGGTGACCCAAATGAATGGGGCTGTAATATGCAAGTAGGAGTTGTGCATGCCCTACCTTGTCGTTGTAACAAGGAGTGTACTCCTTCACGCTCTTTACAACAATAGTACAGAATGCAAAGGGTTGCTTCCATGATGTCGTAATATCTGTATGCAAGCTATAATGCAAGTTACCATTCCGTACTTACGTACTAATGGCCGAGGGGGAACCCCTTGGTCTTGGTGACTGCTACCTGTGTTTGTCAAGTTGACACCATGGCACGACTTGTATACTTGGGGCTGGCCCTGTTGGTCGCCCTCCAGTCGGCATGCGCCAGCAAATCGGTCCTCGTCTTGTTGCAAAATGCTAATGAAGCTAGCAAGTACTCGCAGTTCATTGATGGAATAGCAGCAGCTGAATTTGTAGTTGATGTTCGTGGCTACAAAGACTCTAGCATTAAGCTGCGCGAGTATGGAACCTGGCACTATGATGATCTGGTCCTGCTCGCACCGAAGGCTGAAGGTGCGACAGCCCAAGGAAAAGCGCGTTGTAAACCATACCTTCTAATACTACAAAGCCGTTGCAGGCTTCGGGGGCGGTATCGACCAGCAGACAATCCTCGACTTCGTAGACTCGGGACACAATGTCCTCATGGCCGTCAGCTCAGACGTCTCAGAGGCAATGCGCAGCCTAGCATCGGAGTTTGGCGTGGACCTGGACGATAAGGGGACAAAAGTATATGACCACTTCAACTATGCCACCACCGCGGATGGCAAGAGTGATCACACCTTGGTTGCCGCAAAGGACCTTGTCAAGATCCCCGTCATGGTCGGGGGCCCATACAAGGTAGCCGAAAGCCGGATAGGAACACTGGGATGGCGCTGAAACAAACCCATACCTGGCCCCTAAACCCCTGCGCCCATCCCTACTGTATTCAGGAGCCCGTCCTCTTCCGCGGCCTGGCTGCTACCATCTCGGCTTCCTCTGAGCTGGTACGTGCAGATGAGGAATCCAGCTTGGCACTCTTGTGCTTAAGCAGCAGCGGCGGCTGGGCCTGGGATTCTACCGGTCAAGCAGGCTGTGGGGCAGGGATGCTACCGGACAACCCCCCCACCGGTCAATCCGCATCGTCTTGCCGAGCCCTGCCCCATCCCCTTCGGCCACCTACCTCACCCAGCCCCTTTCTGCACCCCGGCCCTTCCCGCACCCGCCCCTCTGCATTCCCACCCCTTCCTGCACCCCGCCTCCCCCCCTGCAGGCCACCGTGGTGCTGTCCGCGCCCGCCTCCGCCTACAGCCACGACCCGCGCAAGCCGCTGCTGGAGCCGCCCTCCCTCCTGGTGGGGGGCGGGGCGTCGCTGATCACCGCCGTACAGGTGGGAGAAGACAGAGGAGCGGGAAGGGAGGAGCGGGGAGGGGGTGGGGTGCAGTGGCTGATACAGGGTTACAGGGTTGGCCGCCCACAGCGCATGGCGAGTCGTTGATGGTTGATGGTAGTTAAACGCATGGGGCCGGCGGGCAGGGAGGTTGCCCTGGGATGTCAGGGTCTTACACGGGGCAGCCGGGCAGGGCAGGGCAGGTGGTGACGGAAGGGATGGGCATTGGGCTGGGGCAGGGGCGAGGTGCCGGGCAAGATGAGCAGCATGGGGCGTGGGGTGCCGGGATGCGTAGGGAAGGTGCTGGCAAGGATTCCGGTGCATCCAGTTGCGCGGCGGGGGACAAGGGCGGGAGCGGGACAAGGGCGGGAGCGGGACAAGGGAGCAGCAGCCCATCCAGGGGCAGTGTTGGTTCAGCCGGCTGGGCCCCAGGTGTTGAGGTGCCTTTGATTGTCCCCTCGCCGCCCGCCCCGCCCCTCTTGCGTCGCGTCTTGTCTGCCCCCCATCTCCAGGGGCTTGTCACCTAACTTGTTGCCATGTTCAATCAACACGTTGGGTACTCTCCTCCTCCCCCTTCCCCCCTCCCAGGCCCGCAACAACGCGCGCATGGTGGTGGCGGGCGGTGTGGAGATGTTCTCCAACGACTTCTTCGACGCCCAGGTCACCGTGGGCCGGACCAAGTGAGGGAGCTGCCATGGGGGGCGGGTGGTGGGGGACGGGTGAACTGAGCCGCGGTGTTATGGACAGAGGATGCGGGGTCATATACGTGTGTATATGACATGCATGTCGGGACACGCCGTCCCTTTGTCCTCTTATTTTTCCCGCTCCCTTGCACCCGCACCTGTAGTGCTACAATCACTTTTAAAAATCCGCCCCACTCACCACCACCCCCCGCTTCTTCTCCCTCCCCTGCTCCCCCCCCTTCTCCCTCCCGCCTCCCGCCCCCCGCCCCCGCTGTGTCAGGACCTCCACCGCCAACCGTGCCGTGTGTCTGTCGCTGGCTCGCTGGGCCTTCCAGGAGTCGGGGGTGCTGGTGGCGTCGGGGCTGCGGCACCACCTGCTGGGGCAGGCGGAGCAGCCGTGGGGCTACCGTGTGAACGACGAGGTGGAGTTCCTGGTGGACGTGGTGGAGCGGGAGGGCAACAGCACGCGGCCGTACAAGTGAGTGTGTGTGGGGGAGGGGATGGGTGGGTGGATGGAGGAGAAGAAGACCCACTGGGTTAGGTGATCATGGCAAGCGGGGAGGAGGGAAGGGGGGAAGGGGTAAAGGAGGATGGGGAGGAAGGGCCGGTGGAGGCATGTGAGGGAAGCATGCGAGGGGGAGTTGGGGGCTGCGGGGGACAGCGGCCCGCTGGTGAGAGGTTTGGAGTGGGTCCCGTCCTCCTCTGCTTACTTCCTATCCTGCTGACCCTCCTCACCCCTACCATGCAACGCATGGTTCTTCTTCTCTTCTCACCCACCACTTCCCCATTTACCCCTCATCCCCTCACACCCCCCTTTCAACCCCCAAACTCCCCCCCCCCCCAGGTCCGACGACATCCAGCTGGAGTTCACCATGCTCAGCCCCTACATCCGCCTGCCGCTGCAGCACGACAACCAGGGGACATTCTCGCTGAGGTTCAAGGTGCGGTCGTGGAGGGAGAGGGGGGGTTGGGGGAGGTTGGGCGGGGGCGGGGTGGGAGGTTGTGTGACGCCTGGCGGGTGGGGTGGCATGGGCCAACTACAGGGTAGTCAACAGGGCGCACGGGCAGGGCACCCTGCGCGTTGAAGCAGCTGGCCGCAGATAACTGCCCCGTGCGTTATACCGTGACTATTGACTGAGCCGAGTAACAGTAGTACTTCTGCCACCACATAGATCACACCAAATGTGAGTGAGTGCCCTGTGCGTATGTATGTGTATGCCCCCCTCTTCCCAGGTTCCCGACGTGTACGGCGTGTTCAAGTACGACATCGATTACTCGCGCCGCGGCTACTCGTACATCAAGCTGACGCACCAGGTGGGCGTTACGGGGGGAAAAAAGAAATTCCAAAGTGTGGTATGCGGAAGCTTTTATGACCCCTGTTTTTGGGACCGTTGTTTCGCATTTTGGTGTAGTATGCGCGCCTGCTGTTAAGCCTGTCACCCAACCCAACCCACCCTCTTCCTCTGCTCCTCTCACCCTTATCCTCCCCCTCCTGCTGCCCTCCCCCATTCAGGTTCCCGTCCGCCCCTTCAAGCACAACGAGTACGAGCGCTTCCTGACCTGCGCCTACCCCTACTACGCCTCAGCGCTGTCCATGATGGCAGGGTTCTTCGGGCTGGGGTTCTTCTACCTCTATCACAAGTAGAGACAAGGGCATCTGCCACACGTAGAGATAAGAGCGTCTACCAAAAGGGCCTCTAGATGGCGCACCGGTAGAGGTTACCCTTTTTCCTGAGGCTGACACCCGAAGGTGCTTTGGAGGAAGAGACTGGGTGCTGCTGGGTAGTTGGGTGTGAGGAGATTGTTGTCTACCCGGATGTGATGTCAGAATGGGGCCTGTTCTTTTACATGAGAAGGAAAGGGTGTGTGGTTGGCTCTAATGAGGGTTCCCGCGCTTGTTGCTAAACACGCCTGCGGTGGTTTCGAGGGGTTTGCGGTATGTCATATACGCTTATTTGTAACGCCGACCAAATGGAAAGTGTGGAGCTATGGACAGTGCAAACACACATGTACATCCGGTGCAAAAGAAAGGAAGGGCACGGACGCCTTGCGAGATCACACGCGAATGCTTGCAGAAAAATAATCACTCACAGGCTGCAGAAAAACAGTTACCAACTCACAGACGCACTCTTGCTAGCGGTAAAAGTCCCTGGTATCGGAACCGTGCGAACCAAGGGGGCATACACACACGGGCCCAAAACACCACACTAACAGCCACACCCTTTGCCATAGATCGCACCAACCACCACCACCACAGTCCTCCTCCTCGCACGCTCCATTAAGACAGGGGCCATCCGCAGCTGCTCACGAGCCTCGAAGCTGGATCGATTGGACCTCAATTGGGGACCGGTAATGGGGGCAGCGCTATCTCCTGCAAGCAGGGGTAGTTCACAACGCGACCATAAGCCGACAGACAGAGCCGAATAACGCACCCCACAGGTTTAAAAGGAAAGCAACAAACTCTGCCGAGTAGGGGGTCCGATCCCTGCTGCATGCACACTTCCTCTCCCCCTTCCAGGGCCTCCAACCTTACACAATCACGCCTCCTAAATCACGCCTCCCATGTGCAACCCCACGCACCCTCCTTGCACGCGAAAGAGATCACAGTACTCCGCACACCCCTCCAGCAAACACCCTCTGCTGCTCTCCACCTAAACCTTATATAAACTCGTGATACCTCTCTCTCTCGCAGGCCTCCACATAACCGCACTGCCGTAACCCCCCGCAAACCGCACGCCGCCCCTCGCCCTCCCCCATCATCCACCCACCCACCCAACTACCCCATTAAGGCGGCAGCGGGTTGTATCCCGGGTACATCGGCGCAGCTCGGCCTCCCTGCGGCGACGGCAGCAGCCCAGCCGCCCCCGCTCCTGTCATGGCAACCGGCGGGTGCACCGCACCGTAGTGACCCGCAGCTAGGGGCCCCCCTGCAGCAGCAGCAGCCGGAGCACCCGCAGCACCAGCAACCACGGGTGTTGCCACGGGTAGGCCACCCAGGGGCGTGCCGTAAGCCATCATCGGCTGGGGTGCAGCAGCAGCCGTGTTGGGGTAGTAGGGGTAGGGCTGCTGCGGTTGCTGCGGTTGGGCCATCATGGACGGGGGTTGCTGCATGAAGGGCTGCTGCTGGGGGAACAGGGCTGCAGCCTCCTGGGGGGAGGCGGGGCTGGCGTCCATGATGACGAGACGACCCGCCTCATCGGTGCCCCAGCGGACCTGTAAGGAGGTTGGCGTGGCGTACATGGGGTGAGGAAGAGCGACGGGCGGAACGGCTTTTCCTTGGCTAGGCGATGACTATAGCACAAAGAGCTTGCGTCGCCTTGGAAACAGGGGAATCATAAACGCAAGGTGGCACATGACGACCCGGGCATGGACGCAAGGTGGCACATGACACGATCGTTCCTTTCACTTGCCGTACCTTGTACGTCACGCCCTCATGCGCCACCCACTCCGCGCCAATGGGGATGTTCAACCGCACGCCCTCATCCGTCACATGCGCCACCTCCGCCTGACCCGACACCGCCGCCGCCTCCATCTCCGCGCGCCGAGCGATGTTCAGGAATACCTCCTCCAGGCTGGTCAGGCTGAGCTGCACGTCGGTGATGCCCAGAGCCCCGCGCTCGGCCTGCAGTTGGAGGTTGCACGGAGTGGTGCGAAGAATGACCCGTGGGTCAGCGAACACCGGTGAAAATAGTCGGGCGGGTGGGTAAGAGCACATACAGCAGAGAGGCTCATAAGGAGGACCATGACACTATGCGATACCGTGTGAGGTACATAGCTCCGTTGTTACCGCCAACCCGCTCTTACCTCCAGTTGCTTCAGGAACCCGTTCAGCTGCGGCTCCCTCGCCCTATCCACCAGGAAGTGCATGTACGCCTTGCTCTCCTCAACCGGCGCCAAACCCAACCGCTCCTGGAAAAACCGCTTCACAGCTGCCGCCCGCCGCTCCACATCCGCCGGCGCATTCTGCATCATCTGCATCATCCCCTGCTGCTGCTGCTGCGGACCTCCGCCACCCACCATCGCCAGCCGCCCAGACGCCGCAGCACTGGCAGCGCCACTCCCCGCCGCACTCGTAACGCTCACAGCCAGGGTGTAGCCCGATCCGAAGCGCTGCTTGAGGCGCAGCGAGGTGCCGATGCAGCGCAGCTTGCCGCGGGCCATGATTGCGATTCGGTCACCCAGGATGTCGGCTTCCTCCATGGAGTGGGTGGTGAGAACGATGGCGCGGCCGGGCTTGGACTCCTGGATGATGTCCCACACGTAGCGCCGGGAGATGGGGTCCTGCATGGGGGGGTGGGGGTGATGAGCCGGGGTGGGGTGGGGTGGTGCAAAGGTTGGGAGAGGGGGGCATGCAACTAGGAACCCCCTTCCGGTTCCCGCCACGTGCCGATAGTGGGCGGTTCGCACTCTCACAGCCCTCCTCATCATCCTACACCCCCCCTTCTACCTCCAAGTAAGCCTAACGTTAGCACCAGCCTTCCCCTCCCTCCCTCCCTCCCTCCCTACCATGCCGGTGGTGGGTTCATCCAGGTACACGATGCGCGGGTCGCCCAGCAGCGCAATCGCCACACTCAGCCGCCGCTTCATGCCGCCGCTGTAGGCGCCCGCGCGCTGGGCCGCCGCGTAGGTGAGCTTCACCTTGTCCAGCAGCGCAGCGGTCTCGGAGGCAACCTGCGGGGGGCGGGTGGAGAGGGGCGGGTGTGTTTGTTGGGGTGGGTTGGGGGGCTGCAGGCTGCAGGGCGTGTAAGGGTGAGCAGGGAAGCAAGTGCAAGCAAATGTGGCCATAGCAAAATAGCCAGAAGCACAATTGCACATGCAGGCATGCACCAGCAGACAGGCAGCCATGCACGCTAGCGCACCTTGCGCCGCGGCAGTCCCTTCACATGGCCGTAGATGGAGAGGTGTTCGGCACCGCTGAGCTCGTTCCACAGGATGTCGAACTGAGGGCACACGCCCATCTGCGGCAGGGAGAATTGGAGGCCGGGAGGGGAGGGGGGCGAGCAGGGAGGATTGGATCCAAGAGAGAAGCCAAGAGGTCCTCACATAGGAACAAGGGAGGAAGGGCGTGGATTACTAGGGCAGGAGGCCACCGGCCTAGGAGCTGCATGGCACACGGTGGATGGTGCGACAGGATGAGGCAGGAGACGACGATGGCGATGACGTCTCTTTGCAGGCAGGCCGTCGTGTGAAGTTCGGGAGAGGGCATGTCGTACACGGATGGGGTGGCTGCTAGAGGCCGGTACGGAAGGCAGTGGACACAAGAGGGCTAACCAGATATTGCTGTAACCCCACTCCCCCCCACACGCACGCAGGTTGCTGTACCCCCCCCCCTTGCCCCCCCACCTGCGCCCGGATGCGGTCCAGCCCCCCCGCACTGCTGATGGGCTCCTCGTACACCAGCGCCTCGCCGCCGGTGGGGGGGATGGCGCCTGGGGGGTGGGGTGGGGTGTGGGAGGGTGGTGGTGGTGGTGCAGTGGTGCGAGTGGGCGTTGAAGAGATCGCTGTTGGGTTAGTTGCCGTCAAGGTCGACAAGAGGGACAAGAGGCGTGGCTCCCCCCATGCAGAGGCACGCAAGCAGCAAACGCAGGAGCGGGCCCGAACCCACCTGTGAGGCAGTTGATGGTGGTGGTCTTGCCGGCACCGTTGGGACCCTGCAGCGGTTGGGAAAAAGCAGTTGCAGAGGTTAAAAGCTCCTCTCGTGTCAAACGAGCCGACTGAACAATAAACCAACAAACCACAACACCGCATTCACATCACGCGCATTGGAATGCACCTCCTCCTCAATCCACTCACGCACTACCGTTACCCACAAACCTCCTCCAGCCCCCTTCACCCCCCCTCCCTCCCCTTACCAGCAAGCAGAACAGCTGCCCCTGCTCAATGCCAAACCAGCTGCCGCGAATCGCCCAAAAGTCGTCTGTCTTCTCACAGGAGCAGCAGTCGCAGCAGCTGCAGCAGTGGATGGTGGTGCCGAAGCAGCCGTTGCTGCCCTTGTACAGCTTGGTCAGCCCAAACACCTCCACCGCATTGGGGCGGGCGGCTCCCTGACCCACCGACTGCAGGGCCATGGCGCCCGCGCCCGCATCTGCGTTTGGTGGGTGGGTGGGTTGGGTGTTTGGGTTGGGTAAAGAGAAAGAACTTAACTAAAAGTGTATGGGGTTGTTTGGCACCAGCACCAGCACCAGCAGCAGCAAAAACACAGCAGAAAGCCCCAGGCCCTCCCCCCCTCACCCGTCCGGTGCTGCAGCAGTGCCTTCATGCGCTCCTCCTCCGCCTTCACGTCCTCATCCAGCTCGGCAGGCGGCAGCGGAGGCTGGCCGGGCGCTGCTGCCCCGCCGCCGGGCTGCTGCTGCAGGGAGCGCTGCACGGTCCGCAGGTTGTTGCTGGCGCGGCTGAAGCGAGGGAGCCAGTAGGCGGGGTCCAGGAAAAAGTAGAAGGGCCTGCGGAGGTGGGGGGGCAGGATGAGGGGACAGTGTGTGTGGGGGGGAGGGGAGGGGAAGCGGGGGAGGTGTGTGTGCTCTTGAGGGGTGAAGATGTAGGGTACCGATAATTCATGGGCACTGCCCTCTGCCGGCCATGCCTCCCTCAATCCCACCAGCCCCCTGCCCCCACCCGCCCCACCCCAAAACACACACTCACTTCTTCACCCCAAACTCATTGGGCACGATGTTGTCAAAGTACACCGCCAGGCAGAAGTAGCCCGCCCACAGCGCCAGCAGCGCTCCGTAGATGGTGTTGAGGCCCATGACGCACTCGTAGGAGCGGTACTCGACCCGTGGGTCGAAGGGCTCCTGCTCGGCGGTGTCCACGTTGCGGCAGTAGGAGGCGCGCTGGCTCCACTTGAGGCCTGCGTGGGTGGGTGGGTGGGTGGATGGATGGATGGGAGGTGAAGGGAGGGAGGTGAAGGGAGGGATGCATCATACATGGGATGCGAAGGGGTGACGTGAATACCGGTAAAGTATTCTGGGTCTGTGGCGCTGCAGGGGTGCAGAGTCGGTGAGTGAGGCACAGGAGGCGGGTTTGAGGCGGCGGCGGAGGAAGGAAAGGAGGCAGGCAATCAGCAGGCCATCCCGTGCATCTCCCCATGCAAATTCTCTCCCCCATCCCTACAAGATTACCATCACCAGCCGAATCCATGCAGCCACAACACACACACCCCACCCCACCCCACCCACCCGGGTACACCCCCAGTGTCGCCGCGCCCAGGTCCTCGAACCCCTTGGCCAGCAGGTCCCAAGGCAGCATGCTGAAGATGACGGTCACGGCGCTCTTGGCGGTTTTGTAGTAGTCCGGCGAGTAGGGCACTCCGAACAGCACCACCGTCTGCATGATCCAGCCCACGATGAAGACCGTGAAGCCCAGGTACACCGCAACCTGGGGGGGAGGGCAGGAGGAAGGTTGTGAGGGAGGGAGGAGGGAGCGTTTGGGGAGGAGCTCAAAAGGAGGAGAGCGCTTGTTAGTGGCGAAAACGACTCTCGAACCCTGGCGATATTATATAAGGAAACCCGTGCAACAAACAGCTACCGGTAACGGGCTTGATGATGCAGAGGCTAACAAAAGAGGCAGTCATACCGGTACAAGGACACACAAAAAGACGAACAAACGATACCGGTAAAAACCCAGCAAGCGTCAAGCGTACCAGGCCATATAAAAACACACGAGCGCCACCACAACATACAGCACACACGCGCACCCCACCCCGCACCCCACCCCTCCCCCCCACCTGCACTCTTCATTCCCTGGATACTTAACCATCAACGTATAATCCACATTGCTATCTTCTGCTGGACGCCAACGGGTCATCCTATGGTCACGGTCAGTGGTTTCTTGCGGCTCAGTTTATCTAATCCCCCACCTGCGTGCGCCTGATGAACGCGGCCAGCAGCAGCGCCATGCTGCTCATGGCCAGCTGGAAGAGGAAGAACAGGAAGAACAGGAGGCCGTAGCTGTTGTGCAGGAAGAGGTCGAACTGCAGGATGAGGCCGTAGATGCAGATGGAGTGCGCCACAGCGAAGGCCAGGGTGACCTCCCAGGCGGCCCAGCTGAGCCAGTAGGCGCTGTCCACCATGCCCATGGTGCGCAGGGCCTGGGAGGTGGGGGGTGGGGTGGGTGGGTAAAGAGAAACAACTGATTGACCGTGTGAGAAGGCGCCATGTGGGGGGTGGGATGGGGTGTAACTGGTAGTAAGTGGGAAGTGCAGGGTTGGTGCTTACCCGTAATCGGTTTATCCCGTACACCTCAACCCCCCCTCCCCTCCGCCCCCTACCTGCTTCAGCCCCAGCTCCTTCTCCGCCACCACGCTGCTGATCTGCGTCACGAAGCTGAACATGCAGGCCGCAAACACGAAGGGGCCCAGCACCTGCCCCAGCACCGACACCGTGGCGATGGTGGGGTGCGGGAACTCCTTGAGCCCCACCTCCAGCCGCAGAGAGGAGGCAAGGCCGCTGGCGTTGGGGAGCTGGAGGCGGGCGGGAGGGGAAAGGGCGGGGGCGTGTGTGTATGGGTGTGTGATTTGGGGGGGGGGGAGAGCTGGGAGCAGGGAGGGAGTTAGGAGAACCGAACTTTTCAGGCTGTCGTGCCCCGTTCCCAGCCATTCAGGTACCGGTAATGGTGGGCAGCCTAACCCCATCCCTATATCGCAGGAGTCCATCACGTGTTCCCCCACTCACCCCGCATTAGAACAGAGTGGTTTCTCTCTGACCCCCCCTCCCCGCCCGCCCACTCACTCACCCCGCTGTTGGCTAGCTGGTAGCGGGCGATCTCCCGGTGTACGGCAACTTGCAGCGGCAGCTGTACGAACTTGTTGGGGTGCTGCGTTTGGGGTGGGGGTGGGGGGTGGGGTGGGGGGGGGGTCATCAGGGGGGAGTAAAATCAGGGAGCGGGGAGAGGAGAGTGGGGGAACAGGGGAGGGCTTGAAGGTACATATACATATCCGCCAGCTAAGCAATGTTGTTCCTAAGTAAGCATGCGTACGGTACTCCCGTGCTGCGGAAGCATGCACACACGCACGCGGCCATGTTCTTAACACACGCACGCACGCACCTGGTATTTTCCCTTGAAGTACTTGACCTGATGGAAGGGGGCAGCAGAGCAGGAGGACGAGGACGAGGAGGAGGTAACAGAAAGTCACAAATCAGTCACAAAGAAGTGGCTAAGCAGCTATACGCCGATACCTAATCGACCACAGCGGGAGCGACCCTGATAACCCCCGCCACTTCAGCTTTCAACGTTTCATGGCTTCTCGTAGTAAAACCAAACCCAACCGCCCAAGCGCAATCGCCCAACCACCCCCTGCGCCCCACCGTTGTGTTGGTCTGCAGGATGAAACCCTCCAGGGCAGATCCCGTACGTTCAAAATGTACGGCACTCAGCACGCTGTCTGGGTGGTCGTACAGGTAGGCCTGGATGGCGGAGCTGTTGGGGAAACCCTCCACCTGGAGCCCAGCGGGGACGGGGATGGGGGCGGCGGGCAACGATAGGGGCAGGAGTGAGGCATGGGAGGAGTGAGAGGTGCGCGGCGTGGGGGAGGGGTGCATGGGAGAAAACGGGGTTTGTGTGGCGAAGGCCGTGCTTATTGCGGTGCCTGCCAAGGGACCTCCACCCAACATGCTCTCGGGTGCTGATCGCCCTTCAGGCACCCGCCAGCTCATGTACCGCCCACCCCACCCTCTACCGGTACGTGTGCCCCCTCCCTCCCTCCCTCCCGCATGCCCCCCCGCACGCAGTCTCCCTCCCCCCCCACCGTGATGGGCACCGGATTGTTGGCCCTCACGGACGCCATGATCGCCTGCGGGGTACCAGGAGGTATAGCGAGGGGGCGGGTAGGGGTGCGGTCAGGAAGGGGCTCAAGTAGGTGATAGAGGGACCACAAGTACAAGGGAAGTACAAGAGCGCCCCTGCGCCCCCCCCCTACTCCAGACCCTACCCCAGCCTGGGAGGTGCGGACCATCACCCCTGCTGGCTGCTACGGGTCCCCTGCCCCCCCATGTGCCCCACTCATGTGCCCCCCTTGTGCCCCACTCACATCCACCACGGGGTCGGGTGAGGGCTGGTAGAGCACCTCCTTGCAGGCCCGCCCCTTGCCGATGTAGATGTCCTGGGTGGGTGGGTGGCAGGTGCAGGAGAGAGGGGGAAGGCGCGGCGGGATGAGGAGCAGCAGGAGCAGGAACAAGCAGGTTTTAGGGCTTACAGAACATGCTTCCCTGCCCGGTGTTTTCCGGCCCGGTTATAGTAACAGAGCTCTGATGCTACCAGCACCTCACCTCCACACGTACAGCACGCACCCCTCCCCAAGGACCCCCACCTATGTGTCCAGCTGCAGCCCGCTGCACGCAGGCGGGCCCCCCGTCCCTCCCCACCCCCTCCCTGCTAACCTGCCAGCACTGCGGGATGCCGCCCACCGCCTCTCCCGCCGGGTCGCGCACATCCTGGGAAAAGGAGGGCGGCAGGGGTAACACATCCGAGGTAAGCCATGAAAGCGCGGCTTGGTAAGCAATGAACGGGCGGCTGCAAGCAACGACTGTAACGGTGACAAACAGATTTCAGCGCTTGCAGGCGAGACCGGCAGCACAGCGCGATTCAGCGGTTCAGCTTAAAGAGGAGGCAACATGAGGTGACGATGTTGCGATCCGCTGCTGCCCAGTTAGGCACGGTACGCAAGTTGTGGTGCGGTGCGGTGTACGGAAGCACCTGGAAAGCGGTATTTTGGCGGTCGTTAGCTCGCAGCGCCCGGTCGATCAGCAGCGCCAGCAGCAGGAACAGGAAGGGCGCGAAGATGCGTAGCGCGGTGGCTCGGCGGTTGCGCCAGGCCACGAGGGCTGTGGGTGCGTGCGAGGATTGACAGGTGGGTTGTTGGCAGGTTGGACAGGGAGGGAGGCGGGAGGGTGGAAAGGAGGGAAGGGAAGGAGGGGGCCAGGTAAAGGTGAGTTCGGCTTATGGTGTGAGAGAAGCAGAGGAAGGAGTATGGGGATGGGACGTGGGGCATGGAAGGAGCATGCCGATGGAGTCGATTATGGAATGCAAGGAAGGTAGCGGGCTTCAGGATGGTATGTATGAGGACTTTGGAGTGGACGAGGCAAAACGGCGGGAGGTCGGTTTTGTCGAGGGAAGGATGGCGAGCAGCACAGCAGGTGTCAGACTCCGTATGGAGTACCTAGGCAGGATTGGCAGGCTTAAGCGTGCGCGTGTGGGAGGTAAGTAACAGGCTAATTGAATGCTGTTACACGACGGGTATGCCCTGACGAGATACCCAGAATTAAGCCTTGCGCTTGCAGCTACCACATAACCAGTAAGACGGGCCAAAATTTTGCCACCCATTTTTCCTCGACCCATATCTGTTGTGCGTTAAATTAACATAATTAGTAAGGAATAAAGATGGCATGGGCATGAGCATGTCCTCAAGCGCACAGGGGCCCTTTGGTTCGATGCCAATCGAGCACCCAAAGTAACAAAACAACAGCAAGGTACTCAACCGCACCATTCTTTTTGTAGAGTACAAGGAACTGCTGGACGGGCCTAAAGGCAAACAGAAAGTCCAAGACCGCGTCCATCGCCAGCTGATAGCCGTCCCCAATAACAGAAGCCGCTCTAGGTTATCACCTAGTTAAGTTAACACTCTGTCTAAAGCAAATAGCCAGCTATCCAGCGCTCTACCATTGGAACTGTGCCATGCTCGAATACGGCGAAATTCCCTGTTTTGTATTGTAATGCTTGGGGGCTCCTATAGGTCATGGAATGGGAGCTCCAACCGCGATAAGCAGAAACCAGGACCTGGAAACGGTGCGCCTAATGTACGGCATGCGTAATTAACGTAAGCAGCTTCCTTCAGCCGTACACCTCACTAATTAGCGGCTCGGCAAGCACATTGCACACCTCTACCATAAGCGTATAACCACATATTACCTCTTAAATTGCTGCACGCTTTGTTCGTG
This sequence comes from Astrephomene gubernaculifera, assembly GCA_021605115.1. Taxonomy (NCBI): domain Eukaryota; kingdom Viridiplantae; phylum Chlorophyta; class Chlorophyceae; order Chlamydomonadales; family Astrephomenaceae; genus Astrephomene; species Astrephomene gubernaculifera. The sequence continues at coordinate 188,793 of BMAR01000051.1, read as the reverse complement.
AGCTGTTTCCTATTGCCGTACACTCCCATCGTTTGCTGGTCGGCAAGCCCACTGCGCACCTCTTCCGTCAGCCGTACTTTACGGTTCTAGTGAAGGCTCATGCCGATGCCACTAATCCGTATCGGCACTTGCCGCTCGGGCCGACCAGGATGGGGCGTTAAGGTAATTAACGCCAACATAGGTAGCTAGTCCTCCACTTGATGCATCACAATTAGACATAAAGCAAACTGGCCACGGCAAGGCTGAATACGAGATGTACACAATTTTTACAGAGGTCGCAAGCTGTCGCAATTAGTGAGCCCAACTGCTACTATGGGCCCCAACCGACTGTGAGCCCAAGAACAACGCCTGGTAAGCACTACCTAGAATGTTGATCCAGGTTATACTGCAAGCGTCATTTTTGCCAAAGATTAAGCTGCAAGCCCAGCTTGCCGCATCTGCCAGCAAACAAACAGCTACCATTGGCCCAAGGGCCAATACCATTCTAGAGCAATAACCAGGCGCATCCGGCGGGCCTCTTGGCTTTAAATTAATATGAACATAGTTGGATTCAAATTGGCCGTCCGCTCGTGGACTTGCCCCGGTTCCATGGGTCCCTATACGTAACGGAAAGGACAACGCTGCGCCTAGGCGTCGAATTCGGCAGCCAATTGCCCTAATTGAGTTGTTTGTATCTTACAACGTTATCCAAACATCGCCACAAAGGTGCAATATGAAAAGCGGATTGACAGACGCATTACGTGCGCAGTAACCCGTTTTTGCGGCAGGCTTGCACGCGAGTTCCTGATGCGCACGCAAGATTTTGTTGGCTGTCGTTGCACTGGCCGTCGTTGCAGTACACTATCTACCGTAGACAGATGGCGACAACGTGTACGACAGCCGCCGATTGCGACAACAACTGTGCAATAGTATTTATCATCATTATACAATTTTACAGCCTAACAATCATATTTCAACAAAACGTTGCTAAGTTAACAGCGAAACACTGACTAAGAGCTGCTCACGACTCGTGCGTTACGACAGCCAAATTCAACAATCCTCGTGTTTGTCGCCTGGCCGCAAGGACACATATCTCATCCAGAAGCACGCAGTGGATACAATGTCGTCTAGAAGTGAAGACGGCCAAGTAAGTTGTTAGGCGAGCATGCAGGCGGGGCCGTCTAAACAAGTAAATTAGTCGGCATTGACCCCTGCTCCGCTACTGTAGGGGTTCTTTATATAGCTGCAAACAGTGAGCGCATTCTGTTAGCATAGGCTTTGTTTTCGGGGGACTGCATCCGGTTATTACGACAACTTCCTTCCTTAGCTTGGCTTAGGAGTTTCTCTATTTATAGTAGCTAAATCCTTAAGGTTGCGTTTGTGCTGCCAAATGTTGCTGCGGTAGGGCGCTTGTGACTGTCAGATAGACAGACGGACGGCCAGACGGGGGGCTCTTTACCTGCTATAGAATGCGTGACATAGCGTTGAAGCATGCCTTATCTTATTGTGTTCCGACCAGCAACTAACGCTACCGCTCAGTTACCATCATGGAGTGCTGCGACAATTTGGGCGTATTGAATGCAAACCCATCAGATAGATAGACCCTACCCTCGCCGAGTTCCCAGGAAGTTGCATTGGACACATTGCAAAGCCTAACATCCCTCCTACCGCTGTGCAGGTTGCGGCCAGCACCGAACCACTACGACAACTGCACAATCCCGACGAAATCCTCCGACATGCTCGCGAAAAGAACCTCGTTTACAAGACCTACGCCAACAACAATGCCTTAAAGCTCGCGCGGCTACCTACGGTCGGACTGTCGAGGATTCAGTTCGGTGATGGCGAGTTCATGCGATGTGTTCATTCCCTTCAGATGGTCCTGGAACCCGAACCTCAGTCGGACCCGCTTCCCGACCTAGGCGAGCCCGTACAGCTCACGCGCACGCTGACCCGCACGCTAAGCCGCGGCGTAGAGCCGAGACACAGCGGCGGCGCTAGCAGCAGCATCAGTCGGCGGCTGTTGCGTTACGAAATGGATGGTGGACCCCCGAGCCCACCTCAGCTTAACAGCGATGAAGAGGACAACGCCGAAGAGAACCCTTACGCCGATGACACATGGGTGCGGAAGCTCCTGGCAACGATCGCCGGCAGCGTTGGTGCGGATTCAGACGATGACGATGAAACCGACACCGCGCCTGAGCCTGCGACTGAAAGCAGTGCCGATAGTCTGCCTCTGCACCGCTCACCCTCCTCGGTTGTCGCACCCAAGCGCGCCTCCATCGGCATTTCCGAGCAGCCGTCCGTGGGATCCGAGTACGGCAACAACGGCAACAACAACAGTAACAGTGCCCTGGTTAAGCTTTACAGTTTTACCAGGGGCTCTGCGCCGTCCGAGGACACAGCGACAGCAGCAGCAACCGCCGCGGAGCCTGCAGGCAGCAGCAACGGCGGTGCTGATGGCTGCTATGAGAGCTATAAACGCAGCATCATCGGCAGCTTTAGCCGTCGTGTGGACGTGTCAGCAGAGAGCACCGAGGTGCAGCAGCCAAGGCAACCCCGGGCTGCTGTCCTCATCGCCACCACACCCGCTTCCTCGGTCGCCGTTCGTGCGAGCGAGGAGGGTGAGACGCAGCATTCAGGGAGCGCTCTTGGCAATTCCGCTGAGGCCTATGCGACGGCCATGTCGCCCGACCCACGGGTCAATCCCACGGCGCCAACGCCTGACTCCAATCGCGGCGCTTTCAGGCGCGCCAGCCTCGGCACGGAGCGGGTGGATAAGATGCTCAAGAGTCTGAGGTCCGGCGAGCGCAAGAACGTCGATGAGGATGGCTGTCCCTTGTATTCGTACGGTGGTGGCGGCCTCCTCAGCCCCAGGGCCCGGGTTTCCCATCAGCATCAGCAGCAGCGCCCCCATCCCAACGCGCCCTTCCGTTCCAAGAGCATGCGCGTGTCTATGTCTTCCGGAATCGCGGAAGATGACGATGTGGTGATGCCGAAGGGCGCCGGCGCCGGCGCGGCTGCCTCCTCCCTCGCCATGAACCCGCGTGTCTCTTCGCCCGGTCTTCTGTCCAACTGCAGCCGTCGCGCTTCCATGGACACGGGTGGTGGTGCAGGCGCGGACGTGGGTGCTCCGGGTGCGGGTTCTGGAGCTCCTGGCTACCACAGCGGCTGGGGCGACAGTGACAGGGCTGCTGCTGCCCACCGCAACAACAAGCTGTCTCGACAGGTGAGCAGCCCACTGGTGGGCGCCGGCAGCAGCAACATCACCAATTACAGCAACAGCAGCGGCGCGGTCGCCGACACCAACGGTACCGCCGGCTTGGCTCGCCGCTTGGCTCCCCGCATGTCCATGGAGGGGCGGATAGGCGGCGGCGGCGGCGCTGCCGGCTCTGCCAACAGCGGCAGCGGCGGCAGCAGCACCCTCCATGTGCCTTCCGCTGCGCCCTCACGAGCAGCTCGAGTGGCTTCGCTGGAGCATATGAGCTCGACGAGGGCCTCTGCGGCCGCTGTGATCTTTCCACGCCGCAGTGTTGGCGGCCATCAGGGAGGTACGGCACTTGGCGGTTGGAGCGGCCGGGGGCCTAACGGTCAACAGCAGCAGCAACAACAACAGCAGCAGCAACGACCGCTTCGCATGGTACGGGCGATGTCCATGGGGGACGTTTCTCTCGCCGGCAGCAGCGACGGAGGAGCTTCGTTGTCTGCCAGGGCCGCCGGCCGAGCAGCAGGGGATGGTGCAAGTTCTCGCACGACGTACGGCATGGGCCCTGATGAGCATGTGGCGTACGGCAGCAATGGCGGCGCCGCGTTTCTGCAGTCGCCCATGAGAGTATCTGCTGCTGGCGGCGACAGCGGCAGCCGGTTTGAGCGCAGGATGTCTATTGGCGGCAGCGGTGGGGCAACTAACGGCTATGGTTACTTGCAGCCGACGTCGGCAACGGCGGTGGCGGATTCCGGCAGCGCAGCTGTGAAGTTGCCATTGATGACTGTCGTGTCAGGCGGTCGGACGCACCGGTTGGGCTGGCCGTGAGCCAAGTTGGTGCTGCGGTGCTGTGGCTTGCGTCAATGGAGCATATGTGGTGGCGTGCAGGAGCCTCCAACCGTGGTATACAGGTGTGCTGGCGATGGCAGTAGCAGCAATGGTGTGGGAATGAAGTAGCAGATGCAGGATGGGGAAAGCAGCAGTTGCGGTTATGCAGGTGGGTTGGGGCATCGATCACCCGCATCTGACTGAGGTACGTGCGCATACGGTGTGCATCCGGTGGGCTAGCTGGGTTACGTTTTGCGCTGCAGCGTGGCTGAGGTGAGATGATGGGCTGGTTGGTATACTTTCAATGCATGTGCGTTTTCAATGCATATATATGCGGGGGATTATCCTTTGTCGAAGTGCGCAGGATGGATGCTTGTGAGCAGCAACCCTGTGTGGGAGGCCAACGTAGGTTGCATTGCAATGGGGGTTGTTAACAAGGTGATAACATCAGCTGATTAACCGCATTGCATGTATGGGTGGTGTGAGCCTGCTGGGTGCATGGGGTGGCATCGGGCATCAGCGGACCAGTGGACAGCAGCGTGTGGCAACCCAGGTTGCTAGTTGCAAGGGGCGAGCAAACAGGGCATGCATGTGCGGGTTGCTAGCAGGATACGGTTACGCTGCTGCTGCTGCTTGTGCTGCGGAGACTGGCGATTGATGCTTCTAAAGCGAGCAGGGATGAAAGGACCAGATATTTGGAATTGATCTTTTGTTTGGCGCGTATGTGTTTGTGCTGTATGACTGCCTAGCAGGCTTGGACAGACACCGAGCCGCTATATGCTGCAGGAGGGAGGGGTTGGCAATGTTGTGGGTGTTGTGTGGGAGATGTGTGAACGCAGCGTGTGGCTTATTAAAGGCGTGATCTGGCAGGCAGGTTTGTGCTTAGCTTAATTGCGACCTATTCATCAAAGGTAGGCATTAGGGCCAAGGAGATAGACACACGGGCGGACGCACGTGCAATTGGAGGGGTGAGACTTGAACTCAGCAGTTATGGGGCGGGCATACCCTCGACAGTAAAGAAGGCTACATGCCATCAAGCGTTTTGGAGTAAGGACGTGACCGGCAGGGCACTACTGCTTGCTTGCTTGGTAAGTATTGTGTATTCATGGTACGGGCGTTTTCCATTTCCCGGTTATAATTTTGTCGAACGCTAAACCCACGGGACTACTGATCCTGTTTTCATTCCGTCACTTCTGCCTTCCGACAGATGCGTCGGCACCTTTGGAACGTGCGTTTTTATGGGTTCTCATAGAGACCGGGAGGTCCACCAGCAGTCTCAGCCAGTACGGCAGTTACAACTGGTCGTCGGATCTGCACTGGAAGATGGACGCGTTAGCCAACCACCCAAGTAGCTAAGTATAATCTGTTGTTCAAGATGACGGGCGCGTGGCCCTTTGCGCGTGGCGTACCGGTACCAGCAAAGGCGGTGCTCTCTCGTATGCTGGTACTTATGTGAGCGAAAGGGTGTGTGGGCCTTGCTTGACTGGGGTACGGCGAGGCACTGCGTGGCGGGCCATGGCCATCCCCTGTCAGGACGCCCTCGTCAGCGTGTTTTGAGTAGTAATGAAAGCTGGTGCGAGGGTTTTACTAAGACATTGTTACTACTGGTACTGCTGTTATTTTGTTAGTTCACGTCACCTGGTTGGTTACATGCGTGGTACGGTTAGTTGGTTCATGGTTGTGGCTGTGGCTGTGAGCTGCTGGGAGTGGCACAACAGGTGCTTTAATCGGCCTTATGTGCAGTGATCTCTGGTAGGTGAAACATGGCTGGGAGTAGCAATCGCATGGGCGCAAAGTCAATTGAACAAGTGGCTCTAGCTGCCTTGGCAGCTGTCATGTACGCCAAGTTGCCAACCCCTCACGCCTGATTGGCTAGTGCGGCGGCATGCGGTGCTTGCGGTTAGCTTGGGTGGCGCACCTGTTTCTGCGACTTAAGTTTCGTAATAGCGACCCGTATAGGTTTTGATGGAAAGGGGGTAGGTAGGGCTCCAATCCTGCCAAACTCACGACGGGCAAACACAACATACTTAGCAAGTGGCAGATTCAGTTTATCTGTGACGTGTGGGGTCACAGCTTTTACCAGATGAGTCCTGACGTCGTCGTTTGGGTTAGTCGTTTGACCCTTATTGGCTGGCCATTGCAGCTGGCGACCCATGAGTCATGCTGGAGTGCTAGTACACGCACTTGTGGGGAGTAGTGGTGGGGAGTAGTGTTTTGGACACGTTTACGTTTTGTGCGGCTTCTGCCAGTATGTGTCAGCCTTTAAGCGATTGGGGGCTGAGGGGATGCAGGGGTGTGTTTGGAAGGAGTAACCTTGGGAAGCAATCTTGGGAAGAAGATATGCATGGTGACGGCTTCGCATTTGAGGCACCAAGCTTGTAGGTTAATTCCCGACTCCGCCATTGGGATGGGACTCCATTCTTCCGACAGACTTGCGCTGCTTTGTGTGCACACCACCTGCTCGTTTTGGTGAGTGTCCCTGTATGTCGTGGCTAGGTGCCACCGCTGCTGCTCTACGGGTAGGTTATCCTTGCCATGGCTTCAGCCAAGCCGCCTGTAAGGCATCAACAGTATCCTGGGTTGCCGGTTCCCGTCTGTAATAACCAAGCAGCAAAGATTTGTCGTGCCCGGCAGGTCCCAACTGCGGTTGTAGCGGATAGAAAGCGCGCTGCAGGCTAAACAAATGGGGTCATGTTTTGTTCTTCTGCTCCCAAATAGTTTTCAGTGCAGCAGGCCAGCTGTCTGCTAGCTGCTGGATGTCCTTTTGCCTTGTAGATGACTGCATGCATATTCCAATTGGCTGAATTGTCAAGTAATCACGGGTGCCCCCTCAGTCGTTAGTTAGTCGTGTGGCACGGGATGTGCTTACTGAATGCTAGTAGCATATCATTGAGTGTTATAATCAGTAGCAGGATAGTCACGCTAGCTTGGACGCGATGCGTGTTGCAAAGGTAGGCTTCCGTCGGCTTCGGATCGCCGACAACGCGATCGACCGTTCGCGTACGATTGACTCGCTTAACCGCCATAACATCACGTAGAAGCTGATCATTGGCTACGTTGTTTACATGCGCAATCACGTTCCTCTCAAATCAGCAGGCCTTCGTTTTCTTTGTCATTCGTTTGTCAGCGCTCGTCCTTTCCTAGTGTCCTTTCCTTTCCGCTTCTTACTGCTTCAGCACCGAAACTGTTGCTTTTCTGTGTGTTTTACCTATCAATTGCAAGCTCGCCAGTATTATCGTGAGCGTGACGCTTCGGCTCAACGTGCCTTGACTACTGCACTTTCACTTTACAGGAGTGTTACGGGTCACACACTGAACATACTACTACGGTACGGAATACCAAATCGCATCCTAGTTTTCCAACCGCTTCAATTGCGACATAGTACACTCGGGCTACGACAGCTGCCTTCTTCCTTCCCGAAGGACCGGGATTTCTTGAGCCACGATGGTTGAAATGCAAACACCCATATATTGCTACTAGGTTCATCTTTAGGGATAACACACTAGCCAGGCTACGTAGACGCCCCCATGAGAGTGGGGTAGTGAGGATTCCCCATCTTGCTGCGTACCAACAGTTTACTGGCTGGGCATAATTCTCCCTGACGCTCTGTGTCAATGGCCTCTATCAACGATGACGCTCAGGTGAATGGGCAAGGGCATTCTTCGCACCTTCCTGTAGGCAGCTATTGGTCACGGGTGGGCTAGTTAGGGAAACGTTGCGTACTAAGCTAACGAAGCTAGCATGTGCCGTCACGCTTGCTGGCTGTGGTGGATGTGGGAGAGCTTTGCCTCAGTCTGCCGAGTCGAAAGGCCAACGCGTGCGGCTTCTCACGCACTGCATTCATTTACAGCTGAAATGCGTACGTGCGGTACTTGCGAATACAATAGTTCCATTGCCTAGTTCGTTCGCCGCCTGCTGTCGAGCTTGCACGCGCATCTCCTTCCCGTGGTAAATGCGATTGGCTTGATACCATATATTTAATGATAACAGATAATGCAACTTGTTAGCGGGCAAATGCTCTTTGGAAACCCTTCGTAAGCATGCGTGGACACAACTTACAAAGTGTCCCTACCTTTTCCTCCCCCAGTTGATGGAGGTGATGCAAATGCTTCAACCTCCAGACTTACATTCAATCCAGCCAAGGAATTTGCGTGGGCCCGCTGACATCCTTCACTACGCCCTCGAGAAGAACTCAGTTTACAAAAGCCATGCCCTTAAGAACAGCTTTAGAATGGCCGCGCGTCGGCCATCTGTGAGCTTGGCAAGGCTGCAGTACGGAGACGGCGAATTCCTAAGCAGCGTCCAGACGTTGCAGTTCTGCACGGAAGCCGAACCTCCACCAGCCCCGCTACCCGAGATGGGACAGCCTGTGCAGCTAACGCGCACCCTGACTCGGACGCTAAGCCGCGGCGTCAGCATTAAGCGGTGTCCACGCCGAACTGGGGACAGCTCGACTGACAGCAGCAGCGATGATGAGGTAGCCAACAACGACAGCAATAACCACGCCAACGCAGACGCAGCAGCTAACGATGCTTTTGATGACGATTCCTGGATTGGGCGCTTAGCTGCCTCGCTTTCTCGTCCTAGCGAGAGTGGCACTCCGGAACCACCACCAGCAGCAGCTCCCGTTGACAACCGGACTGCTGCTGCTACCACAAATCGCGCCATTTATCGCTTCTCTTCTTCCGGACTGAACGCATTGCTGTCATCAAAGCCGGCCGGCAACGCTGCTCCTGCTGTCTCCAGCTGTCACCTCGGCAACCAACCTTATCCACCACCTCAAAAGCCTTACAACCTCTACCGAACCTCCCCACCCCTTGAGCACGCCAACACGAACAGCAACACCAGCAACCAAGTCGGCAGAAGCAGCAGCGTCACAAGTACGTTAGGAGCAGACGAAGCGTTCCAAATCCCTCTGCAGGACGCCGCTTGTGGCTCTGGTGACAGCAACAACCTCACGTCGGCTCGTAGCTTAACTACGGCCCTTAGCAGCAGACAGCGGGAGGCTGCGGAGGGCGGCAACCTTGGAGCTCTGCCCGCTCGGGAACCTGCGCGACAGGACGTCGGGGGCTCTACGGACCGTGTCAACGAACTGTTGAGGGCACTGCGGGCTCCCAGCTCCCAAGGCGACGAGGGCCGCGCATCCCGCAGCACGTTCGGCGGCTTCAGCCATAGTCCGCGGGGGCCTAAGCCGCCGCCGCAGCAGCCAGAACAGAGACGTCCTAGTCCCTATCAGCAACAACAGCCAAGCAGCAACCCGCAGCAATCTCAATTGTTGCGATCCAAGAGCAGCGGTCTTGGGATGGCGGTCGTCTCGCCGTCGCCTTGCGCCACACAAAGCGGCATGGTGGGCGTGACGGCTTCAGCCATGAGCTCTGCTGCGACGTCTCAGGTAGTAACGCCGCGCGTTTCCTCAACAGGCAATGTGGGGACAGATGCAGCGGCAACTGCTCAAAGCAGCACGGCTCCCACAGCTAATGGCATTGCTGGCACCAGCAGTAACAGCGGCAGCAGCAACAGCACTATCATCCGCGCTCCCAGCCCCACCCGCCCCGCCGCTGCTCTGCGCCCCTCCCTGTCGCTGGCCCTGCCCTTAAACTCAACCTCCTTGGCTCCATCACCGAGCCCGCTTGCAAGTGCAATCTCCACGCCCTTGTCAGCGCTCTCACAGGCCGCCGCTTCCTCCTTTGAGCTGACGCCCTCCTCTGCTGCGTCTGGAGCCTCCTCGGACTGCGCGCCAGGGACCGCACAGCTCGCAAGCAGCAGCAGCAGCCCTAGCCCCCTTGGCAGCAGCACCGGCAGCAGCTCCCGAAGGAGGTTCAGTCTGCGCATATCCGTTGACGGCCGTACAAGTGCCGGGGGTGCTGGTGCTGCTGGCAGCAATAGCAGCAGCGGTGGCGGTGGCAGCAACCCACCTGCCTCGCCCATGGCCTCGCGTCTCATGCGGACGGCCTCCCAGCAACACATCGGCGCAGCAGCTGCCGTCACGCCGCTGGGCTTCCCACGCCACAGCAGCAATGGCAGCGGCGGTGGCACTAACGCTCCGCTAGGCGGATGGAGCAGTCGGAACCTCGGGGGGCAGCAGCCACAGCAGCCGCAATCCCGAATGACCAGGACGTTATCCGTGAGCGAGTTTGGAATGACAAGCAACGGAGCAGCGGCAGCGGGAGGAGGAGGAGGAGGCGGAGGTGCCGCGACGGGGTCAGGCGTTGTTGCAGCTGACCTGACAGAACTCGCCACTGTCAGCGGTTGCGGTGGTGGCGGTGCCACCGGCAGCATGAGCGCGCGCAGTCCGGGACCTCGGTTATCCTTCAGCGGAGTAGCTGTAGGCGGAGGTGCTGTGGGCGGCTTGCGGGGAGCAGCGGAGGAGGCCGCCTTGAGGCTGCCGATGGTGGGTGCAACAGCGCCAGGAAGTGATCGGGCTCGGCGGCTCAGTGTGCGGGTGTGAGCACGTGGGCGTGTAGGCGACGGCTGCGGTGGTGGCGGCACAGGAGCGGCATTGTTCGGGTGGCGTGAATGAGTGGCCGTTACGGTGATCCCAAACCGGAAGGCAAGGCAAAGCGGGCGTGGTGGTGCGCTATGGTAGTGTGTTTGCGGCATATTCATTGGCTGACGCAAAGTGCTGCGGTGAAGAGGGCAGTGGCAGGGGCGGTGAGGAGAGTGCGACCCTTGGGGCTTGTGTGTGGGTTCAGGAATGGAGGGTCCTTGCAGGTCGCTGCTGTGTGGGTGCGATGTTTGGGGTGGTTGGAATAAAGCGCTGGAGATTTGCAGTCCTAACTACACACAGACGCGGTATGATGCTATGTGGCAGGGTGTTCTGAAGGATGCCATGCGACTTATGGAAACAGGAAAAGTGTTTTGAGGAACGCCGAAAAAATGACAAGCTCCCGGAAGAGGCGACAAGGGTTTTCCTGTGTCACTAGCCACCCGGTAGAGGGGCGGGTGTGCACGGGGAGTTCGGTTGTTTACGGTTATTAACTGCAGAGATAGTGGTGCTATATTGCCTAAACCTTAGGATTAACTTAACTTCTGATAGTAGTTTGTGCTTGTGATGGTGTCGAAAAAACGTTTAGATTCAAGGTTAGCGTCGTCGTAAGGGAATGCAGTTTAGGCGTTTCCTGTGGTTTTCTGTGGGATCCCGAGCATTGAAAAAGCTCCCTTTTCACTTACGCTGCTGCAATTCAGGTGATATCCAGCGTTGCGGACATTTTCCATTGCTGATTGGACGTTGCAGGAGAATTGGATTTGCCTTATCGTACACATTTCCCAGTGTTGTGCGCGGGGATACAACGTTGAGGGCTCGCCGTTGACAAAGGCCTGTGTTCAGCGTTTGCTTCCGTTTCACTTGTTTGGGTAGCTTTGCGTATGCTTGGTCCCCATTTGATCGCATGGGCATGGTTCAAACACATATGTCGCGTCGAACGCGAATTTGGGGTTTTCCATTTTTGTGCGAGCATGCATTTTCCTCTCGGGCATCAGCCCGAGAATACTTGAGACCGCAGGAGGTTTTGACATTATCAATGGGACAATGGCTGGATGGCTTGGGGTACTTCAAAGACGAGGGGGTAGTACAACAGCTGGCTGCCTGGCTGTGAGAAATGTGTGTTAAGAAAACTGGCCGCGAGTAGGAACGTACTGAGATGTCGGAATGTGTGTGAGCGCTGGATGCGAATGAGCGATTTTGTTGCCCACCTAACATCTTGGTTCTTGGGTTGCTGTTTGAATCATCCAAAGCGTGCTTGGTTAGCACACTGTTGCCGGTTTCACGCCATTCCAGATGTTGATGACAATTTTGTGACTGTGTCAACTGCTGCAGGAGAGTTAGCGGACGTGGGTCGTTGACCTCCAACGTCCGTACGCAGGCGTCTATTGCTGCCGTACTGCCGTATACGATGGCCCCGTTGTTAGCAATCGTGTTGTGTTTCGCTCCCGGAGCGGACGGGGATGCGCCCAGATTGGTTTACGCAGCGAAGTCAGCTTGCGTATCCAGAGCTGTGGTGGTAGTATTTCGAACCCAAAGCCGCGGGTACGTCAATCCTTTCGGGCGTTGGGCCGCATCGCATGCCGTGCATGTGTTTTGCCGCTTGGTGAGAGGGACGAAGAGACTGCTGTGCACAGCCTTCTTCTTCTTGCTTGCGTTCTGGGTGCGTGCGGTTTGGACTGTTTGGAGGTTTGGAGCACCTTGAAGGGTTGACACTGCGGTTTATTCTATTCGTTCCTTCCAGGCTGTTGCAGGGGGCTATTTTCCCTTCGCATTAACGCATAGTTCGTAGGTTTGGGTTCAATACCCTCCCGTTTGTCTCTCCGGATTCCTTCTAATTGTCCGTTGTCTGGACAATGGTTGAAAAGGAGAGGTTACACGCTCAGCTGCTTTGTGCTTAAGGCAGGATGGTGCACGCTGTGACTGGGCTTCAGCCCTGCTTTACCGCTGAGCCGGGATGGCTTATGTGATAGGCCTTAGCAGCTCGAGTCCTGTGTGCTTGGTGCATCTTGCATCTTATGGATGGGTTCGGCAGGTCCCTAAACAGCACGTCGCCTTTAGGAACGTGTTTCGGAATGGTAACATGCATTCCATGCGTACCAAACATGTGCGGTGCCAACCTTTTGCGGATGTCTTGTGCGGTTCTGATGGATGTTGTTGATGGACATTGATGGGCGGCGGCAGATGGCAGCTCGAAAGGTCCCATGGATGCAACTTCGTATGTGTAACGACTGCTGTCCTGACAAGTGCACATACCGGTAATGCGCGTTGGCACGCACGCATGCACAGCATTGTGGTGTCTCGTCTGCGTGACCAGAGCGGGGGCTCCCGGCGCCGAGTTGGTCAGCGGGCAGGGTACTCGGTGGCATTTAGTTTTTCCGACACCATCAGCATCACCGACATGCCTCGTCACCCGCCACTCTTCTTACATCCAGCAACAGCTATTTAAGCAGTTTTTGAGTTACGTTTCAGGTTTGGTTACCTCTGTTTTGCCTGTACTCGCGGTTCCCATGTGAACCTCTCCCAACTGCTTGCTCTTGCTCTACTCAACTACACAGTATGTGCGTTGTTGCCTTACAAGGCTCTTGTATACCTTCAGCACGGCATGAGCTTCCCATCGGATACCGCGGCGGCCATCTACTGGCGTCTTGAAGGGAGGGTAAAACCAATTCGGAATGCGTTGCGCATTCTATCACATCGACTTGCAAAATATCAGCTCCGAGCTCGGCGAGACGACGGATATGGGAACCCTCAATGGGTAAGCTTCCGTGTCTGGAAAATTAAGGAAGATGCACTTTACTGGCTACTAAAATTTGGAGCGCCTAATTCCCAATATTGAGGGTGCGCGGTGCTGTCTGGCAACGAGAACCGAACTGTACGGCACATGACGCAGAGCAACGTGATGGCACACGCCTTCCGTGGTTCAGCCTATCTATTAATGTTCCCGACACTGCCTTCTACATTATTTGCTGCCGTTACCTCACATTTCTGCAATCTGGAAATCCTCCTACTGTAACGTTCACTAGCCTAGAACGCACAAGATGCATCACAGCTTGTCATATAGCACATCGCTCCATCGCCGTTATGTCGGTGCTCTTCGCACTCCTCGTACATGCGCGCCTGTTCAAAGATGCCGCCCGCTCTGGATGGTCCGGGCAGAACCCCAAGACAAGCCAGGTAAGGCGTTAATGAGAGATAATATATTATCTTTGGTGCGTATATTGTTGCGCCTATCATTGTCGAATGACTCGGTAGCCTGGCGTCCTATTCTCACACGTCACAGATGGCGACTTTGAGTCGCTTTTTTCCAAGGAGCTGCAGCGGAGAGGGCTATCTTCTATGGACGAGCCAGGTAAAAGTGTAGATATTGAAAAGCCGACTGGTATTTCAATAGACGTGTTGTTCCTCCCTAAGTTCCCGACTTTCCCTCTAGGTTGCAAGGCTCGACCAGCACACACAGGATTGCACCCCATGCGCAGCACACACGCCTTACGAACCTTACACCTTGACTACCCAGCCTCTCCCACCTCGTTCCCTCAACCACCTCTCTCACCCCCACCGACAGGCTCCCCGCCAAACGCCAGTGGCTCTACCACTCCAGGAACCAATCCCTTTGCCGAATCACGCACCAGCAGTAGCGGCACCAGCAGCAGCGGCAGCAGCACCACCGGGGGCAGCAACAGCACCACTCGGACCCGCGCCCGCGCGCCTCCACCACCCATGGCTTCCAACGCGGCGCCAGCGACCGACCAACGGCAAAAGTCCATGGATATGGTCAATGAGGGGCTTGAGGTGAGGCGGAGGCAGAGAGGGCGGGAGGGGAGTGCGCAGTAGATTGCCATGGAGCCTACACAGTGGTAGAGGGGCGGCTGGATGGGCTGGCAGTTCTACGCGGCTAAGTGCTGCAGAGGGGTGTTTCTGCTGACTTCATTGGAGTTGTTGTGACGCCTTGTAACATGCGGATGTCCCAGGAAATGTGCTCACAAGCATATTCCATGTGTCTCTCAACGCTCACTCTCAGTCACTGCTTGGGCACCAACCGCTTAACCAAATGCATACCTCCTCCTGAACACCTCCTTATCGCCCATGACGCCGCACCCTCATGCCCTCCTTCCCTACGCACCCCTCCTCATTCCCACAGGGCTTGATTCCCCGCGCCACACGCCTGTTACAGCTGGGCGGCTCCCTCTTTCTGGGCTTCCTGCCCTTCATGATTGCTTTCTCGTTGCTTTTTACCGGTGTGTACTTTGTCTTTGGGCCCAACTTTGTGCACGGAGGGCGGCCGGTGACAAGCAGCAGTAGCAACGGCAGCGGCACTAACCGGCCGTCGTACATCGATCCTGAGCGGTTGCTGAGTGAGCCGACGGTTGATCCGTACATTCCCTTCAACAGCAACCCGTACAGCAGCCCGGATTTGAACTGAGCGGTTTTGGATCTGGGGGGGCCCAGGAGCCTTCTGGGGCACTGATGAGGGATGAGGTCATGGCTAGAATTGTAGCGGAGTTGGGCAGGTGTTATAAACGTTGGGTGTATTATAAGATTGATTGTATTATAAGTTTGTGATGACAATGTTGGCCGGCTTTATGTGTCATGTATAAGTGCACACGGCACTAGGCCGCTGGCAGTAGCGACAACACCCGTTGTGGCTGAAGAAAGGGGGACTTTTGTTGCCGGTTGAACCTTGCTGTTTCTGCATAGAGAATGTGTTGCATACATTGACATTGCATTCCTTGTGTTGTGTTCTTATTGACCAGAAGAAGTTATGAAGAAGCTATGCAAGGTGTAGAGTAGTTGACGATAACGGTTTTATGTAAGAAACATATCGCATGGAGCGCGATCACGTGAACCACTGGCTTGCGGGACGAGTAAAGAGATTGGTGACCCATGGGTCTTGTAGATGAAGATTACTGGTACAGGTGAGCCCCGTACAGTAGCGCTCACATTTGTAGCGATGCAAGCAGTCGCGCATGTGATTTAATAATTCGATGAAGGTCCTGCCAAGACCTTGTTGTGTCTCTCCTTACTTATCTCTGCGTTGGGAGATCCCAACTTGTGATGGCCCTAATAGGGCGGAACACAACTTGCCACTGTAACTAATCTGCAACTGCCCAACGAAATCAACCGTAATCAGCAGTGTACAACGCCTGGTAAGTGCCAAGGCCCCGCAACTCATAAGACTTTCCCGTTAACGCCGTTAGGGTACAAGTATTGATATCGCCGGTGCCCACACAAGAAGGACGTGTCGCTTCATTGGGCGTGCATATCCCCGTCACGGGTAAAGCCTTCACGTTCACACATCTCAGCCTCAGGAAACATACCCTACCCAAGCATCTTAACATGTGCTTGCAACCTACCTACGTAGCCGTTTGCGGCATCAAAACATCGTCTACAAGGTCCTTTCTAACAAAGACGATACAACCGCGTGAAAAAACGCTTCACTTGGAAGACCAGGTACAAGGGTCATCTGTTTAGGCTTAGGCAGAAACCTCCTCTCCTCAGCCTTCAAGCCCCTTGCACCCAACGACAGCACCTTCTAAGCACGCATTTTGGGGATCCGTGAGGTCCTCTCAGCAGGGCTCTTCATTTTGCCCTGCGACGGCGGCGACAGCACCCCTCCTGCAGCAACCACGCCCTGCACCTGCCCTGTCTGCAAGGGGTGGATGTTTTGGTGGTGTGAGCGAGACGTGGCAGTGCTTTTGGGCGTGTCTCGGACCACATCATCCGTGCCATCGTCCTCTAGGGGCGGTGCTGTGGTGGTGCTGCTGACGCCATGCGCAGCGGGAGGTACGGCCGCGGCGGTGGATGCCGTGGCGGAGAAGAGCAGCTTGCTGCTGCTGCCGCCAGCAGAGCCGATTCGGGAGACGGTGTGGGTGTGGGTGGCGCTGCCGATGCCGCCGCCGCAGGAGGTATTGCCGGCGGTGGTGGGAGGGCGCCTGGAAGCGGCGGTGGCTGAGAGAGGTGTCTTGGTGGAGGTCGCGGAAGGGGGTGTAGGCCTGCAGGGGAAGCGGGTGAGGGTTTAGGAAAAATAGACCCCGGGAAATGCTAATTAACGAGCATGGGTAACAAGCTGTAAGTACCACTGCGAATCTTTGCTTGATGCTTTACAAAAATGACAATGAAGGCCTGGACCTACTTGGGCGCATCGCTGGTGTCTCCCAGGTAGCGTCGGAAGAGATCCTGTGCCGAGTTCTTTACAGCGCTGCTGGCGCCACCACTGCCGACCACCACCACTCCACCCTCTCCGCCGACCGCGCCTCCGTAGCTGGCGCCGCTGCCGTCGGCAGTCGCGGCCCTACTGCGCATGGGAGGGGTGCCGCTCACGGGTGCAGCCCCCGCCGCCACCGCAGCCACAGCCTGGGCACCCCCGCTGCTGCCGTCCACAGTTGCAGCCCTGCTACGCAATGGCGGGGTGCCGCTGAACACAGCAGCAGCGGCGGGAACCCCCGCAGCAGCAGAGCTGTTCGGACCCGCAGGTGAGGCGATGTTGAGGGCCGGTGGGCGCTTGCTGCCCGGTGTTGGCGTGGATGCCGCCAGAGCCGTGGGCGTCGTCGTCGTCTCCGGTGGCTGTTGCGACGGCGATGGTGAAGGTGCCGTCTTGGCTGCTGCAGGAGTGGCGGGAGGGACACTGCTGGCGTGCGAGGTAGCTGCACGGCCCTGGGCAGCACTGTTGGTGCTCCTCTTCGCAGCGGCGGCCTTCTCCGTCGCTTCCGAAACAGCCCGCAGGGAGCTGGAAGCAAAGTCGTTGCTACGGAGCATTCGCCCAGCGTTCTGCGTGGCCGATGACGACGCCAACATCCCCGAATTCGTCAACATCGCCGCCGTCGTTGACGACCGGTACACCCCGCTATCACGTGCACTCGCGTAGCCAAACGATCCCCGACGTGCTGCTAGCCCGGCAGCACCCCCAGCGCTGCTGGTCGCCCCACTGCCGTTGCCGCCGTCGCCGCCTTGTGATCGCACCGACGCCGATGACATAAGCGGGCGGTCCTCTCCAGCACCTCCTCCTGCTCCGCCAGCAATCGCGCCCGCAGACGACGAGGGCCTCGAGGAGCCCATGTATCCACCTCGTTGGGTCAGTGAGCCGGAGGGCATCATCATGCCGCGGTTGGCGGTGGGCGGCCTGCTGCCGCCGCTGGAGGCAGAGGCGGACATGCCGGCGGTTAGGGAGGAGGTGGAGATGCTGGCGGAGAGGGCGCCTGCAGTGGAGGAGCGCAACTTTGGGGTCTTCTCGAGGGCGATTTGCTCGAGCTCGGCCTCGACGGCCCGGAGATGCGTTTCCTGTGAAGGGACAGGGGAGGGTTGTGCAGAGGACAAAGGGGCACCGTTGTCAGCATCGTTGGGAGAGGGCGGGGTAGCAAGGGACGAAGCAGAAAGGATTGTTGTCTTAACCAAGCAGATTTTACCAAGTTTGCGGCCAGAGCGCCGTACACCGTATATTTACCTGCAGGACCTGTTCGTCGTACAAAAAGGGCGAGCCCTCCTCCAGCTCCCACTCCGCTAGCGCCACCCGCAGCGCCTCCAGCATAGGGCCCAACCGCTCGCGCAGCTTGGCGGCCTTGATGGCGCGCTGCATGTTGCGTGAGGCGTCTCGGCCCTGCAGAGGGGCAGAGCAGCGGAGGTGGCGGCAGCAGCAGCGAGGCGAACACAAAAGGGAAGAGGAGAGGGGTTGTAGACTGGCTGAAGTGGTCAGGATTGGATAGCGTAGCGGTAAACACTTAAGTTGTTAAGTAACATTCAGCTTGAAAGCTAGCCGCAGCAGTGGGCCGGCTCCTGCTCTTCCTGCTTCCTCCAGCGTTTTCGACAAACCATTATAATCCCAGTGACCCATGGGTCGCGCAGCCCCACCTTGTATCTGTTCTCGTTCTGGTTGTACGCCCGCAGCCATGCGCTGTCCGCCTGCGCCTGCAGCAGCTCCTGCACCTGATGCAGGATGGGAGCCCGCTTGGAGGCCATGGCTGCGACCTCCGCCACTAGGCGTACCAACTTGGACAGCACCTGGGTCATCTGGGGGGTCATCGGGTGGCAGCAAGGCGAGGGACGGTTGGGATGCAGGGCAGGTCGGAATCTCCGCATCTCTAACTCGCCATACAGTTAAGATACGTTGCGTAGAGCAAAAGCGAAGCAACTCAACCCAACAAAACGCCAACTGAACTCCCATGCGCAGCGCCTTCATGCACACCCAGCAGCCTTCATACACCCTGCTCGTCGCCCCACCCAAGTGGTTTCCCGGCCGCACCTGTCCCGGCCTGTCGAGCTCCGCCAGCAGGGGGCCGGTGTGCGGTGGACTGATGCGCGTGGAGATGCACAGCTGCTCTAGCTCGCGAGCCTTGGCCAGAGCGAGGTCACGCATGGCCTGCGAATGAGGGAGAGGTGCGGAGGGAATGAGGTGTAATGAATGAACGATCGCCAAAACGGTGTAGTGGGGGCTTAGTGCGGGCGCGATGAGATGGGTGCATGAGCAGGAGGGATGAGGAGGGACGGGGCTGGTGGTTGGGAGCAATCGCATGTGGTAAAGGTCGGAAGAGCGCTTGCTTTGGGTTGAGGTCATGCCGGATGTGAAGGCTTGAAGGTGCGTGCCCCTTCCGCCGGGAGGTGGAAGGATGTGAAGGACCCCTCTGCATCATGAGGCGCGTCCCTTAGCCGGTATCTACCCAATCCACCACCAAAGACCCGTGGCTTTCCGTCCCGCTGGTTTTCGCCTTCCCGTCCGATCTCTGTACCATTCTACATCGAAAATTCTGACACAGCTGTCACTCCATGGGTAATCAAGCAGCCGCCCCGCGCCAGCCGGCTCACCTGGGCCTTGCACCCCTCCAGCCGGTTGACCTCCGCCAGCGCCTGCATGCATAGGGACGGTTGCATGGAGACAACAGCCGGGTATAAGCGTATGGCCACATGTTCACATCCAAGGCGTAATAGAAAATAAACATGCTAAGATTACATGCCAAGGCATGTTAGGTGCATTTCCATTCCAGGAGCTACGCATCTGCCCTCTTCCTCCCTCCCTCCCTCTCTCCCACACCACCACCTCTCACCCCACCTTATCCAGCGTGCGCTTGTATAGCCGCTGCGGTCTGTCCGCCGCCAGAGTCTTGAGCACCATGGATCGCTCCGGGGCGTCCTCGGGGATGCTCAGTGCGCTCCACAGGCTGCCCAGCATCTCGAGGACGTCACGAGACTGGGCTTCACGCTCCACCTGGAGGGGGGGGCGAGGGAGGGCGGTGGAGGGGGAAAAGATAAGGAAAAATCTGACGAGCGAGCTGTATGATGATATGCTTCATCATGGGTTGCTAAATGGCGGTGGGTGGGTGGGGAGGGGCGAAGCGTTCAGTGAGACCGAGCAGCAGATCTGACGCAGATAACTGGTGATTGGGGCGGTGAAGCCAAGCGGGGCTTTCTGTTCCCGACCACAAGACATGTTTCCTCTCCTTCTCCTCTCCTGCCCGCTCCCTCCCTCCCTTCCACACGCACCTTGAGTCGCTCCATCTCGCCAATCTTGACGCCCAGGCGGTCGAAGGTGGCGTCAGAGAGGTCAAGGTCGCCCCCGCCCGCCAGGTCCGAGGCGTGCGGACTGCTGGCGGCTGCGAGCTTGTACACACAGCCCAGCACCTCCGCAGACTCCTTCTCCACGCTGAGGGAGGTTGGGAGGCGGAGGGTGAGGGGAAAAAAGAAATTCCAAAGTGTGGAGGGTGAGGGGAGGAAGCATTAGAGGCAGGGAGGAGTAGGGGACAATGAGGTAGAAGAAGGATGGACGCAAAGCTGAGTAGAAGGCCGTCGTAAGGCCCTCACAAACACCATTTCTCCTTCATCGTCCAGCAGCTACTGCATTCGAGTAAGCAAGCAGTGTCATATTAAGACAAAGGGAAACTGTTCCTTTCGCTCCAACGCACCCACATTCCTCCTCCGTATCCCCCGGACCTCCTCTATGCCACCATCCCTTCCGCCATCCCTGTCTTCTGGTCGGTTCCTTCATTCCTTTCCCTACCTCCTTCCCGTCCACCCAGCAGGCTAGACCCCTGCAGCCAGCAGACCCCTACCACGCACGTACCTTAGGGAGCACAGCGCGGGGTGCACCTCCGCCGCCGCCGCCGCGCTGTCCTCCCCGAGCTCCCGGCAGATGCCCCTCAGCCGGTCCAACAGACCCTCCGCGCGAGCCATGCGCTTGGCCTGGGGCGCAGCAGCGGAGGGTGCAGCAGTGGTGGGGTGTCCGGAGAGAGAGGAGGGTTGGAGAGGATGGCCGGAGAGGAGGGTTGGAGAAAGGAGGGTTGAAGAGGAGGGGCGGAGAGGGCATCAGAAACGACGTACCCGGGCTCGCTCTCAGGGACCAGACGCCCATACAGCACTCCATCAGCCTTCCTCTGCCTTTCCTTCCTCACTCAGCCTCATGTCCTAGTGTTGCCTCCCCCCGCCTTTCCCCTCTTCGTCAGTTTCCTTAGTTTTACCCTCCGCACTTCCCCTCTCTCACTCTCTTTCACCCCCACCCCTCCCATTCCTTGTATTCTTCACCCGCACCTTCTCCTCCCGCAGTTTCATGTTTTCCATCTGCAGGTATTCGAGCGCCTCGCCGCTGATGTCCGCCACCTGGGCGGGACTGTGCCGCTGACCCAGCTGCTGCTTGAGCGAGACGTGCACCTCCTGGGGTTGTGGTTGAGTTAGGATGGGTTGGGTTGAGTTAAGATGTGAAGATGGGTCGGTGGAAGGAAGGAAGGAGGGTAGAAGGGGTATGATTGAGGGCCAGAGTTGAAGCCTGCTACTGATTACGGGTAGGTGTAGATCCTACATGATGTGAGGACAGCCGTCTGAATGAGCCCAGTCATGCAGGTGGCGCGGGTACTGGCCATCTTCAATCGCACCATGAGGGCCTGGTAGGCCTGCATCCGTGACGCCCGTTTGACACGCCAGAACTGCAGCGTGCCCTTCAACGCGTCCAGTGTGCGCTGGAGCGTCGACTCTCCCTGGCCGCGGGACAAGTATAAAACGGATTATAGAGGTCTGGGATGAGCCGGGACAAGGAAATGATTACTGTAGTATTGAGGTAACGCGGGACTCGCTTGGCTTTGGCCCACCCTTGCATACCTCGCCAGGGATGTTCGCTTCAGCTTCCGGAGCTTGCTCCGCGCGGTCATCCAGCTCCGCTTTAATACTGGCAATTTCAGCAGAGTGTTGCTGGATTAGGGCCTGTTAATGAGGAAAAGCCGTCCTTAGCACTCGAAATGTTTTGTCCATGGTGCGCTCCCGCGGATGTGCCAACGAAGAATCTGCCCGCACTCAAAGCTTCTCCTTGGCGAGATACGTGAGTGTTCACACCTTGATTGATTGGCGCTCGGCCTCTGCCCTGTCGACAGCTTGGCTCCATGCCGCGAGAGCCTGTTCAGCGGCAACGAGCACCTGGGAGCGACACTCGTCCGGCGATTTGCCTATTTGCTTCCAGATTGACTTTAATTTCTCAAGGCATGAATGAAAGTGTGAGGTGTAATTTTGAAGGTGCACCTCGGCTGCTTGGTGAGCATCGTCGCTGAAGCTTGGAGCTGACATGTTTAGTCAAGGTGCAGTATAGCAGCCCATACGTCAGGTAATGTCACGAATTTTGTGTTGCGACGTTCAGTCCCCAGGTTGATACTTTGATGATGGCCCACCTGTCGTTTTTGACCTGGATCCTAAAACTCATTCGCAAGCATTTGGAAAGGTCGCCGCCATGGCTTGTAGATGTAAGCACGTCACTCATTCTTACTCTGTAATTGTTACATCATGTTTTGGTTAAGAGTTTATACCAACTTTTTAAAGCCCCATCGGCGAGGTGTTGCGCTTCAAATGCCCACGCACTAAACAATGCTTGCAGCATCGGACAAACTGCCAACATATCCCTATAATGCTCTCGAATAAATCATTGCTCCTTCCAGCCGATCAGTTTCTTACGCAGGCAAGCCACCCTATCCACCCCTAACCAATAGCCACGTAACAAGCCCAGGAGGTGGCGCCACATGGGATCCGCAGGCCTAACCACAGATTCCAAGGCAACGTAATAGACTCCAGTGACGCTAGTCCCTTCTGTTTACCCTGACCCCACAGGAGGGGGAACTGCCTGGCGATGCAAGACGCAAACCCTGACTGCTGGCACCGAGTGGACAGGCCCTTTCCCTTTCTTATGTACGGGTGCAGTGCTTTCCAATCAGTCCATGTGGAACACTGTGCACGCGGAGACAGCTGCGCGCTTTACACAGGAACGGCTGTACGGGTGTACGGCAGTTGTTTTGTCACGGTAGTAGCAGCACCAGCCGGCCACCCTAAACCCAGCCGACGGCGCATATGCTCGAGTAGCTGCCACAGCACCGTGCAGGATCCTGTACCCACACACCTGGCGTATCCAGCCACCCACGCTTACCGGTACACGGGGGTGCACGCGGGGTGCTTGGGAGGCCACACAGCAATCGCCCCTCGTCAGCAATGTCAGCAACACACGGGGTGAGCACAGCACACCCAATCGTCCCCAGCCGTTTCCAAACATGAGTGCATGTCCTCTCCGCGGTGCCCCTCTGAAGCCGAAACCACCATTGAAGGCCACTGTACCGTAAACCGGCTTCGAAACTACCCAGCCAAGGGTCCTCCCTAAAGCCAAGTCCTAGTACATCCTTGTTCCAATCCAGGGAAAGCCCGAAAGCCAAACTGAAGGCTGTACTGCCATCATACGTTCCGAGTTCCGATAGCTCGCACACCCAACTAACCGCCCACCACTAAGGATGTGTTCGCCCGCTCGTACAGTTCGTACAGCCAGAGGCCTCTTAAGCCTGAGAGGCCCGACACGACAACAAAACAACACACACCTCATAAAAACACCCTCAAACACGAATGACCGCTGCGACCCCTCAGCGGCCACAGTCTGTTTTGACTCTACAGTTATGCGTAAACAGGCGTAAGAGTCATGCGACGTCATGTGCACCAAATGAGGCTCCCTCTATTACCGATTACCATCCCTGACACCGATCGCGCCACCTACGCAACCCAAAGCACCCACTCTAGAAGCGACCAGTGTAACCTAAACCTCCTAGGCGTCAAGGCAGGAGGCTACTCCGTCCGACAGAAAGCTATCACAGTCACCAATCGATGCCCTGCTCACCTGTTGCACTCACAATACTGCCCCCTTCCTACGCCTCGCTTCTCCCCCGGCTACCTGTCATCCTTTCCTCCACTACCAACCCGCCTCCCGTGCCTTCCTCAATCCTTCACCTCGCCCTCCTCCTCCTCCATCTTCACCGGCCCATTCCCACCACCCCCCGCTCCCCCAGCCACCAGCCTGCCCCCCGGCACCAGTCCCGGTGTCGCTGCTGCCCCTCCCCCCACCACCATCATCGCTCTCCCCACGTGGCTGCCGCCCCCGCCTCCGCCTCCGCCCCCCGCTCCCAGCCTTGCCTCCATGTCTGCCTTGATGGCTTGCAGCGGCTGCCCCCCCGCGGCCGCGCTCAGACGGGCTAGCTTGGAGTGCTCGTACTCGGAGAGCATCTGGTCACAGATGCTAGCCAGCTCCTAAGGGGGGGGGACAGGATGGGGATTAGATAAATTGAGCCGCGGAAAAGGCCGGGAAGGGAGATGGAGGTGAAGATGGCTGTTCCGAGCACACAACTCGAATGCGTGTGGTAGGTGTAAGAAGCCACATGCCATGGCCAGTTCTTCCTAACACACCATTTGCTGTTCATGCAGGTCTCATGGCCAGTTTTCTTAACACAGAACACAGATTTTGCTTTGTAAACCAAGCCACGTGTCGCACGCACACACCTCAGGTCGTATCTCAAACTTGTCGAAGAAGGCCGCCCCACACGGCAGTTTGCTGTAGTGGGTGCCGTTGTCGATGTTCAACAGGTCCGCCATCCACAGCGCCGCCCACGCGATCTTGCTGGCGGGGAACTGCAGGCACAGCGTGGTGCGCAGGCTGCAGACGGGGGGGGGCCCGGGGGCGGGAGGTGGGGGGCCGTGTTCAACGGGGGGCCCAAAGATATACCAAAGCCACAGGTTAGGGCAAAGCAATTGGGGCGGGGTGGGCGTGTGTTTCAGGTTGGGGTTGACGACATGGGTTGTCACCGTATCCCCAAGCAGAAGGGGATTGCGGGATTGCTGCCATACGTGACCCATGGGTCGGCACCGTGCGGAGTCCTGCGCACTCTCTCCTCCCAGCTCCCAGGCCTCCCACCTGTCGTTGACGAGGTTCCATGAGTTCTGTACGAGCGGTTTGTACGGCGACTCGTTGGGCAGATCCGTTAACAACTGCTCGCGATTGAGCCAGTGAATCAGGTCCTGCGCAGGGCGGCGGCGGGGGGGGCATGCAAATGATGATTCCAAAGTGCGGAGCCCCCTTACAAACCTCCCATGAGGAGGCATGGGGAGACATGAGGAGAGGCGTAGTAACGCCCCACGCATGGCACCATCTATTCTACCGTAATGCACCGCAGCGCCCATCGGCGAAGCTGGCGAGAATCCCACTGTGCCGGCATTCACAACACGGTCCGACACGAGGCCAGATTTGTGTATCGCAATCACAAGCTGCCAGGCGTACATGTACACGCAAGCAAGCAAGCAAGGAGGACTCGGTACCCTGCCCTCCTGCCTGCATCGTCTGCCTGCCCGCCTCCGTCCTGCACCTACGTTGTAGGGGTGGCCGATGTTGAGGTCGAACCCCAGCGTGTACAGCACCGCCCGCTCCGCCTGCAGCACCTCCTCCTTCACCCGCTCCAGGTGAACCTGATGGGGTGGGGCGTGGGGGTGGGGGGTTAGGGGGGGTTTGGAGGGTGGGATGCGGGGGATTAATAGGGGTAACTATTCCGCTTTAGACTGGATGGGGTGGGGGTGGGGGTTGCAGGCCATCAGGTGCCTCCTAGTGGCTCAACCAAGCCAACCCAACACATCCCGTCATTGGATCGTCCAGGACACACACCGGTATAACTGTGGCGTGCCGCACCCTTCCCTTCAGTCCCCCCTCTCAACCCTCTCCCCTCGGCCCCCCCCCCACACATCACATGTTCCGACCTACGGCCAGTTTCCTTAACACACACACGTTCACGTCCCTCCTCCCCTCCTGCTCCTCCTCCCCCCCCTACCGGGTCATCCAGCGCCCGCAGCGCCGCCAGGTTCTTGGCGTGCCGCACCCGCTCCACCTCTATGATGACGTTGCGCAGCTGCCGCGGGCTCTCCTCCAACTTGGCGGCCAGGAACAGGCAGGCGGTGGCGATGAGCTGGGGGGGTTAAAGGGGGTGGGGTTGGGGAGGAGTGAGGGGGGAGGGGGGGAGGGAGGGATGGGGAGGGGCAGAGGAGCTAAGCGACAGGATGAACTAGGATTATGAGGGAAGCGGGAAGGGGCACCCACGCGCGCGTGTGGCGGACGCGGATGGTGCAGTGAACAGCGCGGCATGCGAGGCTGGGCGCCCTGCGTGGGGCTGCGCGGGTGAAGGAGCTTGGGTGGGTGGGTGGGTGCGCTTCCCTCCGCGCTGCCTCCCATTGCACCTCTCTAGCCATCCCTTCCGCATCGCATCGCCCTCCCTGGATGTCCCGGTCATGCGGTACACCTGGGTGGCGGTGTGCGAGTGTGCAGCAGACCGCCGCTGCTGCGGCTGCGTGGGTGGGCGCATGTGGCATGCACGGCCCCATGCTGGAACCCCTAGGCACAGGGCTGGGCGGAGGCGGGTACTCACGAAGCGGTCGTTCTTCTTCATGGACTTGACGGCGAAGAAGCGGTGGCAGAGGGTGGTGCCCACGGCGATCGCCCACTGGGGGCTGCAGGGCGTGAGCGGGAGGGGAAGGGGCAGGCGGTGTGGGGGCGCGGAGGGAACCAGCTGTAGATGCCTTTGTGCTCCATACCCGTGCATGCATACCCGTGAACTCCGCCCAACTGCCCGTCTTCACCCTCAAGAAAACGTGTTACAAGCGCGTTCCCCACATACATTTTCAATGCTTGGCCCGCCTCCTGTATTAGTTTACAGTATTGCCGTCGCCAAATGCGCTCCTTGTCCGGGTCCAGACCATCGCGCACGGAAGGGTTGGTTGCCCGAAGGTCCTCTAGTGAGCGGAACACGTAACGGGAGGCCTTATGTGCTTTCTGGATTGCTAGGTCTTGCTTATGTTCCTGGTCGCGTAGCATTTGCCGCTGCTGCGAAACGTGCGGTGAGAGGTTGCCGTGCTCGCCATCGTAGCCAGCAGCATAGCCGCCGTCCATAACGAAGCTGTCAGGCTGTTGAGTAAATCCTTGAAACGCCATTGTAACCGCTGATCAACTAAGGCTAGCGAAGAAACACTGATGTTCAGGTGTACAGGATGCTTGCCGCCCAGTACTATCCTGCATCTACCCTAGCATAGCAGGACAGCCTGGGCAGCGGCTGTGAGTATGGGTTACGCTATTCTACCTAAACTTGGCTTGGTAAGTTTGGACTACACTGGAAGTTGCAGTGGGTTAGGGGAAACGTAGTTTCGTATTAAGAAACAACTAGTAAGATGTATCGCCAGGCTGTTTGCACACTGGAAGCAAGAAGGACAACAAAATTGCTGGTACGGCCTGTCGCCCCGAAACACGGCCGAACATATTGCACGATTCCTGCAATTGTGTGCTTCGCCAGCCACGATTTACTGTTTGTATAGTATATGAATACTTTCTAATGCAGATTACCGGCCGCCGCTGGAACCTAGCGGCCAACTGACCTCACGCCGTGTATCAAGCTGGTCGTTACAACAGATTAAACTCGATATCGCTGCGTTTTACCCGCACACGTTCTGCCCTTTACCACTGTAATAACCTACCTTTCTTTTGAGAAGCGGCGCAATGCATCTCAACAATTCGTTCATTAAGAAGACGAAGAAAGGGAAAGTCGTGAAGGTATGCACAGTTGAAACTGATATACGCCTTTCCCCGGCAGTATATGGTGCCCGGAATGTGGACAACGTTCGCATTGAGCGGCAGGGACGCGCTGCGTGGCCCACTTGTTCCCTTCACGCTAAAACTGTTTCTCTCACACTGGGAGGACTCAATGACCATTACCTATCTGGTCTAGCGTTGACGTCCTCAAGCAGGATGTTGCATTTACTATGTCATCCATCCTTCTTAACGCCGCCTCACAGGTTGTCAAGGAGCGCTACCTCCGAGATGACATCTGGCAAGTTCTGGAAATCTTTGGGATTGTGGCAGCCAGCCAGAAACGTTTTAGGGCCTGAAGCGCAGTAGCAGCTGCGGCCATGTCCCTTGTTGCGGGTGCAGCATCAGCAGCAGAAAGGGCAGGAACAGAAGCACACCACCAGCAGGAGCCCTTTAGCAGTATTAGCTGCCAGCTTCACCTGTGTGTCTCGCTCCTCGCTGTTCTAGGAGCCCTCCACCCCGCCGTACCGGCACTAGGCCCCATCAACCAGCGTTGTCCTGCTTCTCCTCGTGTTAGGAAGGGAAGTAGAGGCGTGTGTGTTTTGTCCCTCCTCCCACCCTCTCCCTCCCTTCCCCTCTCCCCCCTCCCAGGAGCGGCTCCCCCCTGGACCCCGACTGCGACCCCTCCTGCCACAAGCTCAGCGCCTCCGCCCCGCACTACCTGCTCATCGACACCAACGTGGCGCTGCACCAGGTATAGCGGTAGCGGTAGCGGATGATGATGGCGGCATGGGGCAGGGGAGGAGGGGAGGGGGGTGGTTGCTGGAGGGCAGGGTGGTTGCTGCATGCCGTACAGGGTGGTGCGGCGCGCGGGGTGGTGCGTGATGATGCAGGGGGAGGGGGAGAAGGAGTTTCGTTGCTGCTGGGTGCCGGTAGTGGGGGTTACTGGGCGGGACCTCAGGATCGTGGTGCCGTAGCGGGGGACACGGTACGCAGGGTGGGGCTGCAGGGGGGGGCGCCTTCCGAGGGAAGGGGATAACTTTTTTTACTGCCAACAAAGCGGAGGCTGCTGCTAACCCTTGTGCCTCCCTTACCTCACCCTCACCCTCACCCCTCCCTCCCCCCCTTCAGTTGGACTTTCTGGAGCATGCTGCGGTGACGGATGTGATCGTGTGCACCACTGTGCTGGAGGAGGTGAGGGAGGGCGGGCGGAGAGAGGAGGAGGGAGGAGAGAGAGGAGGAGAGAGGAGAGGAGCGGGGAAAGAGTAGAAGGAGACACAGGAGAGCCCGGAGAATGAGCTGCAGCAGGAGTGTGATGGAGGGAGGGAGTCCATTGCAGCGGGACAACACAGCTCGGGCTGACCGCCCCTGGAGGGTCATACATTCATACTACCGGTAGTATCGAACTTCCCGGGTCCAACCCCCTCCTCCCCCACCCTCCCCTCCCCTCCCTCCCTCTCCCTCTCGCCAGGTCCAGCACAAGAACGCCGCCGCCTACCAGCGCCTGCGCGCCGCCTGCGCCGCCCCCGCCAAGCGCTTCTACGTCTTCGCCAACGAGCACCACCGCGACACGCACGTGGCGGCGGGCGAGGGCGAGTCGCCCAACGACCGCAACGACCGGGCGCTGCGAGTGGCCACCCGGTGGTATGCGGAGCGCATCCCGCAGGTGGGGGGAAGGTGGTGAGGGAGGGGTGGTAAAAACGAAATTGGGTGGTGGGTGGTGGGGGTGGATGGGGTGATTATGCTGATGGTGCAGGGTGGGGGTGCTGGGGTCTGCTAGCTCGCAACGTTGCACGCTGGGCTCATGGCACGTACCCTAGCGCGCGCGGCTGCTTACCATGCGTGGCTTGCTATGCGGCTACAGCACGCTCTCCCACGCTACTCCCACCAATCCACTCCACATCCCCCCCTTCCCTCCCCCCCCAGGACCGCATCCCCGTCATCCTGCTCACCAACGATGTGGCCAACCGCGCCGCTGCACTGGCTGACGGGTTGCGGGCCATGGGGGTGCTCACCTACTGCCGCACGCTGAGGCAGGAGGCCAAGGAGCTGCAGGTGGGGGGCGATGGGGGAGGGTTGATGTCCCACTGGGTGGGCACGCATGCCGGCCACACATGCGCATGGAGAGGGGCTCGGGACGCGGCTAGGCGTGCGCGCGCATGCATGTATGCATGCATGCTTGTATTTCCGCCCTGCTGCTTACCATTTCCTGCACAACTGCCGTGACCCCACACACGCCCGCATTCCCACAAACGCAATCACAGTACGCTCCAACTCGCGGCCAGTTTTCTTGACATACCATTTTCCCGAACACACGCACACCCAGGACCTGGTTGCCTCGGCAGCGGAGGACGAGGAGCAGGAGGCGGCAGCGGCGGCCGCAGCGGAGGCGGAGGAGGCCGCAGGCGGCGGAGGAGGGGGAGGACGAGCCGCCAAGCGCAAGAAGCTGTACAGCGAGCACCTGCCGTACAGCGAGATCATGGCGGGGATCAAAGCAGGGCGCTTCCACCAGGTGGGGTTTAGGAGTTGGGGTTTGGGGTTTGGGGTTTAGGGGTTGGGGTTTGGGGGTCAGGGTTAGGGGTTGGGGTTGGGGTTTGGGGTTGGCTGTGTGGCGCATGGCTGACGTGCATGTAGCAGGTTGGTCAGGGTGGGAGACAGCTTGCAAGCGGGTGCCACGCACCCCTCCCTCCACATCCAATCTCACACCCTCCCTCATTCAACGGCTTGGGATTCTTCTTTTCCCCACCTGCCTCCCCACCTGCCCATCCCCCCCCCAGGGCGCGCTGCGTGTGAGCCGCTTCAACCCGTTCGAGGGCTGGGTGGCTAGCGAGAGTGTGGGCGAGGACATCCTGCTGAGCGGCAGGCTGGACATGAACCGGGCCATTGATGGTGAGTACGGGGGGAGGGAGGGGGAGGGAGGGAGAGAGAGGGAGGGGCGGTCAGAGAGTTGCCGTGAAGGAGGGAGCGAAGGGGTCCGGTGTTGGTAGC
The DNA here is from genome assembly GCA_021605115.1 of Astrephomene gubernaculifera. NCBI lineage: Eukaryota > Viridiplantae > Chlorophyta > Chlorophyceae > Chlamydomonadales > Astrephomenaceae > Astrephomene > Astrephomene gubernaculifera. The sequence goes on along the minus strand of BMAR01000051.1, from coordinate 158,487 downwards.
TGGTAGGGAGGGGGAGGGGGACGAAGGGCAGTTGGGGGCTGCCAGCCTGGGTTAAGACTACGGGTGAACTATTACTGTCGTACTACTGGCTAGCCTTCAACTTGCCCTCCCTCTTCCTCTCCTCCCTCCCTCCTCTCCTCCCCCCCTCCGTAGGCGATGTGGTGGCAGTGGAGCTGCTGCCGGAGAGCCAGTGGCGGGCACCCAGCGCCAAGCTACCCAGTGCAGCGGCAGCGGCAGGGGGGGCAGCAGGGGGAGAGGGGGCAGCAGGCGGCAAGAAGGCGGGAGGCGAGGAGGGCGAGGAGGATGAGGAGGCGGGCGAGGAGGTGCCCGAGGTGTTTCAGGTGGGGGCTGGCGGGGTGCTGGGGAGGGGGGGCTGGAAGATGCTGTTGGGGACAGTGCCATAGGGAAGAAAGGGAAGTGCAATGTAGCTATGTAACGGTGTCCGCCGCCGTGTTTCCACTGCCCAACCCCAAGCCTCTCATCCTTTCCTTTCTCGCCTTTCTTAGTTTTGTTTCTCTAACCTGCCTCCCCCCCCCCCGCCTGCCTAGGTTGCCCCCGGCGAGCACTTCAACGACAGCGCCGGCGGCGGGCGCCGACCCACGGGTCGTGTGGTGGGCATCATCAAGCGCAACTGGCGCACGCGCGGCTACTGCGGCAGCCTCAAGCCGCAGCGGGTGCGGGGCGGCGGGGCGGCCAACGTGCTGTTCGTGCCCGTGGAGCGGCGCTTCCCCATGATCCGGTGAGGGAAGGGAAGGGGGTGACAGGAGGGGAGGGATTGGGTAAACAGGGCCGCGAGGGAACACTGACCGTAGCCATAGGAAGACCCGTCCGAGGAAGTACTGAGCGTGAGGGGAGGAGAGGGGTGGATGTGGGGTGTAGGGGGAAGCGGGACATGTGAGCGACCCCCCCCCCAGCGTCTTTACCCCATCTCATCTGGATCATCTCACATGCTGTTCCCCCACCACCATCACCCATCACCCCTCCATTCCCCCCTCCCCCCCAAAAAACACACAGCATCCAGACCCGGCAGGCGGACACGCTGATGGACAAGCGCATTGTGGTGGTGATGGACGGGTGGGAGGCGGACAGCGCCTACCCGCGGGGACACTACGTGCGCACGCTGGGGGTGATCGGGGACAGGGAGACGGAGACGGTGAGGAGGTGGAGGGGGCAGGAGGTGGAGGGGGGCCGGAGGTGGAGGGAGCGAGGGGCCCTACCAAAGGGGCTCTTCATGTACAGCAGCCGCATAAAATGCCATGGACCCCATAGTTGTCCCTCTTACCTTTGAAGGTGACGCCGTACCAACCCCTCATTCCTCACCTCATACACGCACGCCAGTCTTCTTAACACACGCAACCCCCTCCCCCTCCCCCCTTTGTGTGCTGATACTAACCCAACACTTTTGACTATGCGCGATCCTAAAATCCAGCCTCATGCGGAATCTTCATCCTTGTTAACCCTCTCCCCCCCCCAGGAGGTCATCCTGATCGAGAACGACATCAACACCAGCCCCTTCACCCCCGCTGTACACGACTGCGTGCCCCCCCTGCCCTGGTCCGTCAGCGCCGCCGACCTGGCCGACCCCGCACGTGCCGACCTGCGGCACCTGGTGGTGGCCAGTGTGGACCCGCCGGGGTGCAAGGACATCGACGATGCGCTGCATGTGCAGCAGCTGCCCAACGGCAACTATGAGGTAAGATGGGAGAGGGGGAGGTAGGGAGGGGGATTAGGTGAACAGAGCTGCGAAAAGGTTGACTGAGGGAGGGGGAGGGAGGGGGGTACCAATCATGCAACATGCAACCCACCGCATGCGGGTTAACCACTCACCCGACCCCTCTTCCCCTCCCCCTCCAGCCTTAATGCGTAATCTGTACCCCTATTAACCCCCCCTCCTTCTTCCCCTCCCTCCCCTTCTTTCCCCCCTTCCCCCCCTTTAGCTGGGTGTCCACATCGCCGACGTGACCCACTTCCTGAAGCCCGGCAGCGCCATGGACCTGGAGGCAGCGCAGCGGGGCACCACCGTGTATCTGGTGCAGCGGCGCATAGACATGCTGCCCAAGCCGCTCACGGAGGACATCTGCAGCCTGAGGTGGGACACACCCGCCCGGGGAACCACCTGCCGCCAGCACCCTTACCCACACACCTCATCCCACTCCCCAACCGATTGTCAGCAACTTGTATCATTATCACACCACACTTTGGAATTTCTTTTTTACCCCTCAACCGACACCTCATCCCACCCCTCTGCCCCGCCTCCCACCTCACCCGCACCTCACCCCACCTCACCTCCCGGCCCCCCCAGGTGTGACGTGGACCGGCTGACCTTCAGCGTGCTGTGGGAGGTGGACGAGGTGGCCAACATCCTGGCCACCCGCTTCACCAAGGCCGTCATCCGCTCGCGCGCCTCGCTGACGTACGCGGAGGCGCAGAGCCGCATCGACGACCCGCACATGACGGATGAGCTGACGAGCAGCCTGAGGTGGGGGACAGCGAGGGGGGCAGGGGGGTTTTTGCAATTGCGGGGTTGACGTACCGAACCTACCGATACTTCTAGGTGTTTTACCGCATTGAAAGTGGTACAGACGAACCGGTACATTACTTGCGCTGAAGGACAGGCATGGACCCGCAAACAACGCTCTCCTCGTCCTACAGCGAAAAACCGCACAGCAGTACAACTGTCACAACTGAAGCGGTTGTAGAAGCGCATGGCTGTGTGTGTTAAGAAAACTGGCCGCGAGTAGGAACGTACTGGGATGTCGGAAGATGGAGTCCTGTGTGTGTATGTTTGACTCAAGGATGCTGCTGCTGCCGTGGCTGGCCTGTCCCGCAGGACCATGAACCGGCTGGCCAAGCTGCTTCGCGCCCGACGAGCCGCCGCGGGTGCGCTGCAGCTGGCCTCGCCCGAGGTGAAGTTCGAGATCGACCGGGAGACGCACGACCCGCTGGATGTGGGCATGTACCAGGTCCGCGAGACCAACCAGATGGTGGAGGAGATGATGCTGCTGGCCAACATTGCGGTGGCGGAGAAGACGCTGCGCCACTTCACCGCATGCGCACTGCTGCGACGCCACCAGACACCGCCGCCGCGACAGTGAGTCAGTCCCCGGTCTAGTACCCGGGCCATCATACTCATTACCCTCCCTCCATCTGGGGTGGCTGTCTCCCTCTCCCACCATATTCACCACCCCCACCCCCACCCACTACCACCGCTCACCACCCCCCACCCATCCCCAGGTTCGAGCCCATCCTCAAGGCCGCCGCCGCCGCCGGTTTCAACCTGGACGTCTCCTCCTCCCTCGCGCTGGCCGCCTCCCTTGACGGCGCCACGCGGCCTGACGACCCCTACTTCAACAAGCTGGTCCGCATCATGACAACACGCTGCATGACGCAGGTGGGCAGGAGGAGGGGTGGAGGAGGAGGCATGAGGGAGGTGTGGGGGAGGAGGAGGTGGAGGACACGTGTGTTTTCATGGGGGGGAGAGGGTGGTGCAGGGTGTGTTAACAAAACTGGCCGCGAGTCGGAACGAAAGCATCCAGCGGGCAGCATCCAGTGTCAATACCCTAAGCAGATTATCGAGATGCGGATGCAGCTAGCAGAAGCGTAACTAATACGGTACTTGGCGGAAGGCTTGACCGTCGTGGTTCGGTTCGGTTGCCGACGTGATGAGCGACTTGGACTGGCGAGGGCGACCCACGACGTCCGGATAACCTTCTCCACTTATACTTTATGATGTATGGCTGCGTTGGGGACCTATTTGGCTTGTTGGCGATGGATGTTTGCTTGCAGACCGTTGAGGGTGTGTGCGGGGGGAAAGGCGAGGAAAGAGGGGGCCGGAGTGTGTGGTGGGAAGAGGGTAGCGGTGGTGTGTGTTGGGTGCGCCACCGTTCCCGCCTTGGGTTTGGGGGCCTTCCTGACATTTTGCACCCGTCCTTCTCCTCTTTTCCCAACTGCTCTCCAAACGGACTCCCAACCCCAACCACCCAACCCCACCCCAACTCCTCACACAGGCCCAGTATTTTGGCAGCGGTGACGTGGCCCCCTCCGAGTACCACCACTACGGCCTGGCCGCCCCGCTGTACACGCACTTCACCTCGCCCATCCGGCGCTACGCGGATGTGGTGGTGCACCGGCTGCTGGCGGCAGCCATCGGGCTGGAGGCGCTGCCGGACAGCGCGCGGGACAAGTGAGACAAAAAGGGGGGGGACGGGAGGGAGGGAGGGAGGAAGAGGGAGAGAGGAAGAGGAAGAGGGAGAGGGAGGAAGGAAAAGGGAGGGGGGGGGCGTGCCGGTTTAGAGAGCGTTACTGTCATGCATTGTTCCTCCCCAACAACTACCAACCACCTACCACCTGTACCGCCCACCCAGGGAGGCGCTGCACGGCTGCACCGACAACCTCAACAAGCGCCACCGCAACGCCCAAATGGCGGGTCGCGCTTCCGTGGAGCTGCACACCCTCATCTTCTTCAAGAGCCGCTCCGTGATCGCAGACGCGCGTGTCACCCGCGTCAAGGCAAACGGCCTCATCGTGTTCGTACCAAAGTACGGCATCGAGGGCCCCGTCTACTTGACCGCACGAGACAAGAACAACGCGGCCAGCGGATCCGGCTCCGGAGCTGCGGATGGACCCGTGGGTCAGCAGCAGCAACCACCGCAGCAGCAGCCGCAGCAGCGGTTGCAGTTCCTGCTGGATGAGGAGGCGCAGACGGTGACGTCGACGGACGGCTCGGTGCGGTTTGCGGTGTTTGACAAGTGCGCTGTGCGGATCAGTGTGGAGGAGGGTGAGGCGCACCGGCGCACGCTGGTGCTGACGCTGGTGGACCGGGCGGAGCTGCCGGAGAGCGAGCGCATGGGGTGATGATGATGGGGCTGATGATGGGGTGATGGCTGGGCTGGTGGTAGCTGACATACAGCCGACCGCCTGACACAGGGGCGTGTTGGGTGAGGGCTGGGGTTTGGAAGGTGGGTTTGGATGGCGCTGTGCTTGCGGTGATGTGGTGACGTACGAGACATGGGCAATCAAATCAGGGGAAAGGTGGGGGACTGGTTGGGACACGGCTGAAACGAGGAGCCGATGGGGGGGAATGGGGGGTGCAGAAGGGCAGGTTGCGAGGGGTGTTTGTTGGTGAGCCTGTTAGGGCAGCGGCAGGGGGTGCCGTACAGCGGTACGGGTGGCCGGTTGGGAGCGTGAGGATGGGGCTGCATGGGGGAGGTGGGCCGGCCAACCGAGGTAAGCAGACAACCGTGGATATGCGTACTCCAGGCAGCTCCGTTGGGTATCGTGTTTCGGTCCACTGTGGTCCGCAAGTTAGGGACCGGTGGGTCTGGATAGACACCATGCGAACGAATGCGGACCCGCGCTATATGCCACCTGGATGCTCTTCAAGTAGTCCAGTGTGTGTCTGCGATTAACTCCTCAACTCGACACCGACAGAGCTTGCGATCCCTACAATGCAAGCGCGCCGAAGGCAACTACCAGGACGCGGGACCTCTCCTGCAGGCCCTTCCCGCAGCCCCGCCCCCCTTCCTGCCGGCCATGCACATCCATGCACGGGCTGCTGTCATGTGGTCAGACAAAGCAAATTCTGCCGCAACCCGAGCCCAAGCCGCCGCCTCAGCTTGTGACATAGTGGGTACCTTGCAGTTCGGCTCATGGGGGGTTAGCAGGTCACCGCTGTCGGCGACCTATGCCCCTGTCGCCAAACAGGTAGGGACACGCTATGCCGGTAAGCCCAAGCGCTGTGTCACAGGGGGACTCCAGCGCTTTGAAGAGCGCCTTCTGCAGGATGCCGCCGCCCACGTTCAGCCGCAAGCCGCGAACGGACAAGTGCATGACAATGACGTCGCGAAGGAGGTATGGCGCAGGTAGCAAAAGGCAATGATTTGGGGACTCCTGTTGTATGGGCGTCTGTCCGCGCGCATCTGTGCGCACCCGATATTAATACTCACACTTAGGATCTTTATCCAAGTCAATATCCAAGAAGTGCTAAAAATGTGCCATATTTTGTAGCAATCTTTAGGACTGAACTCTCTGGAGTTGTCGTCGCACCTGTTGGTTAGTACTGTAGATCATGCGCCGTTCATAATTGTACAAGCAGTTAGAAGGCAGAGCGGCAAGTGTAGTAGAAGCTGCAGATAGATTCCGCGCAAATGACTTGGGACAATTATTGCCAGGCAGGCTTGCGCGCGCCGATCCCCATTTCAGGGCTCTGCCCTGAGTAAAAGTGTTGCCCTGTTACACAACTGCGTGTGCATTCAATAAAGCTGGCGATAACGTCAGCCTAAAGGTGGCGAGTCTGGTGCGGTCTCCCAGTTCCCAGAGAGCACTACTATTCGTACCCGTCATTGTACGCAAGTCGCCGGTTTCCTGTTCCCTTGCCTCGAACCCTATGTCCTGGCTTTTCTGCAAATTTAACATAGTTATAGTGTTATCACATGTTTATTCCTATATCCACCAAGCAGCGTCGTCTCCTTTGCAGAGTGAGGTGCCTATACCTAGCCAGCCTCATCAGGACCTGTATGCAGTATTCCGCTCTCTAAACTGGGAAAGAACGATTACCTTTGCTTACTGCGAGCATTTTGGGCCAGTCGTCGATGAACGGCCTACCTGCTTTGCTGCCCTTTATTGCACTTTACGCAAACAGATTGTTTCCTTATGGAGAAGCGATATTTAAACGTTGATAACTAAGAGAAAATATCATAGCGTGCCAGTGATGGGTGGTGCTGCTAAAACTGCAACGTCCTTGCTGGATGAGGAGCCACTAGGCCTCAAGCCCGAGGCGCTGAAGTTGCTAGCTTGGAGTATATGCTGCTTGGTGCGCAAATGGCATACAGAATATGGGGTAAGGCCGTCGCGCTTGGCCCAAATGGTGCCACGACATTAGCACCGAGCCCCTCTTTAAACAAAGGCGTCTTTGTTTCTCGCAACTTGGGCAGAGGTTTTACCTCTTTGTTAACTGCAAGCTGCTCATTTATGGCTACGGGCCAGGATACTTTTGACCAACCGCCCCAGCGTTTCCCTCGCGTTTCCAAGCACCCAAGCGCACGCTAGGCCCCTCTTGCAAACCGAGCTATCATCCTTCACACCTTGCAACACCTTCACACCTTGACCGTTTGCCATTCCTGGCCTCCTCGTCCTCCTCTCCATGCAGGAGCCCCATGGAGCCCTGGAGCCCGCCACAATCCTGCTTGCAGCCGACGGCTCACCTCACAGCTTAAGCCACGCCCGATACCACGCCCATCATGTTTCCGGGCCCAATTTTGCCAGCAGTGACGACGCCTCGGCTAGTGCCCTGCGTGCTTTCCCTAGCCACAGCCTCGGCCCCAACAGCTCTAGCCCCGATGCCCATGGCAACCGAACATACGCATGTGGGCTCTTCGAGGAGGATTACGATACCGGTGTTAGCGGCAGCGGCAGCGGCAGCAGCACCGACGCCGCCAACGGGTGGTGTTTGGCTCCGGAGCAACTGCTTGGGAAGCACTGGGAGGGGACTGTCGGGACCGCTGTTGGTGAGTCCTTGTGACCTTGGGCGGCACTCCGAGCCATGGCTGCCCATACCCTTGACACCGCTGCCCTGGTGTGAACGCTGTCTACCTATAACTGCTGTTACCATTACTTACGTCTGGTGCCGCTGCTGCTGTTCCTGATGTCGTGACATGCACCACAGACGTGTTCTCCATTGGATGTTTGGTGGCGGAGCTAGCCACCGGACAGCCGCTCTTTCCTGGAGCCTCTCCCGCGGAGCAGCTGCGCCGCATGACCCGCTTGCTGGGGCCGCTTGCTTTTGTCGGTACCGCCAAGCCGGCAGCAGCAGCACCGTCATCGCCATCAATTGCGACTGCGATGGGTCCCCATGAAGCACAGACGGATGCTGCCTTTGACGACAACACCGATGATGGTGGCGGTGGTGGCGGAGCGCTGGAAGACGCCAGGCGGAGGCGGGTATTGCGTCAATGGCTGCGCATGCGGCTTACTAGTGTTGGCGGCGTTGTTGGAGAAACCCTTGTTCGGAAGGGCTGCCGGGCCGTTACAGTGGAGGATACGACTGCCAAGAAAACGGCAACTGAGGTGTCAGTGGTGGAGCTACCAGATGGTAACACAGCAGCAGAGGTGGAAGAGGAGGAGGCAGAGCAGCTACTCGGGTTGCTGGAGTCATGCCTTCAGGTGGATCCGAGCCGGAGACCTAGCATGGAGGAGCTCATGCGGTTGCCGTACTTTGCAGCAGTGGCTGTACGACAAGGGAGGGAGGAGGAGGGTGACGTAGGAACCCTTGTTGGCGGCGGCGACGACGGCGGCAAAGATGGGGCTGTGGACGCCCTGGCAGCGGCGAAGGCGGCAGCAGCAGCAGCAGCGGTAGGGGATGTAACACCGGTAGGCGATGAGGATGATCGAAACGGAGCCACATCTGCCAACGCCGCTCTGCAATGTCCCCTTACTCCTTGCCCAAGCCTTAAAACCTCAGAAGCCTCCTTGTGTACGGCAGCTGCTGCTGCAGCAGTTGCTGCTGCTGATGGTGGCACCACTGGCTCTTTGGACAGCGGCAGCGGTGGCAGCACTCCCCCAGCAGACACGTCCGCAGGCACTTCAGAAAGCCCTCACCAGCAGCAACAGCCGCTGAATGTGCATCCTCAACTGCCTCCACCACAGCAGCCTCAGCAGCAGTGCCAACAGTCAGCCGCTTCCGATAGCTTTACGTCTCCTCGTGTGGCTGGCGGTAGCGGCCGCAAGAGCACCCGCAGAGAACCCTCACGTCTCCGGCTTACCGTAACCTGGGCTGGCGCTGAGGAGGAGAAGGAGCGGGAGCAGGAGGAGGAGGTGGAAAGGGGCGTAGAGAGAAGGCCGCTGGAGGATGGGCGGGCTGGCACTGCGGTTGGGGCCCGGACGCGCAATTGGGGGGCACCGGAGGCCTGGAGCGGCGCAGAAGAGGTGAAGGAAGTGAAGGGAGGGGAGGGGGTCCAAGCAATTGAGCCCTCCCCTTGGGGACGTGCGGCGGCAGCAGCGGCTATGGCGGAAGAGGAGGCTAAGCCCTGCGTGCACGGCATCGTTCTTCCTCCGGGGTGTGCAGTGGTGGGTTGGGGCCTTGGGGCTGGTCACGATGTGGCCCGGGGATTGGGCTAGGGCAGCGGGATGAAACGGGGCTTGCAGGGCAGAGGCTGGTGGGGTGTAATAGAGGGCAAATGCGGTCCTCAGTGTATGTACCGGCATGCATGCATCTTCCAGTTGTTTGTAGGCAGCCGACTGGCAGCAAGCCCGGGGTGTGCGGGGCCGTTCCTTTTCCGTAACTATACCCAACGAAGCCGTAGGCTGCTTACGTATGCTGCCTTCTCTCTCCTGCCTGAACCATCTTGCACGCGCTCCCCTCCTCGCCCTGTTTCCCCAGGACCGCTCCTCTTGTGAGGGCTCCATCAGCTTCGATGTGGGCCCTATCCTCGGCCCCAGGGCTAGCGCCTCCTCTGCTGCTGCAGCAGCCCTTCCCACGGCGGCAGGACTCTCCCTCCGTCGCCAGCTCACATCACCGCCTACATGCCTCTCAGCAGCACCCCCTTCCCCGACGCCTCCAGCACAGTCCCAATCGTATCCCCGAAGCATCCGCCGGATCTCCTCTCCTCCGCGATCCGTCTCCCTCCAGGGTACCAGCTGGCAATCCGAGCAGCTGCAAGCACAACAGGACGCCTGCAGCTGTGCTGACGGGGCCGAGGTTGGGGTCGCTGATCGTGATCGGGTGTCGTCAACCCCTCCCATGCAGCCCACGCAGCCGCAGTCAAGGTCGGGAACAAGACCGCCTCGTCGCGTCATCTCCGAATCCCTCCTGGCCCCGCCGGCGGGTGTGACGCCCGCCCTCAGAGCCGCTATACCGGAGGACCGCGTGGTAAGCGACAGCGGAGGAGTTGGTGCCGGTGGTGCGGGGGGCGCCGGAGCGTTAGCACAACGAGGAGTTACGAGCCTTACAGCAACACGGCCTGCCCGGGAGCGCTCCTGGCCTGCCTGCCGGGAGGACCCTCCTGGGGATAACTTCCTGCAGCAGCGAGGCCGCAGCGCCGGCGACAGCAGCCGCCACTTGCAAGCACGCGACAGCAGCAAGGGCGTTACGGATGGCGGGGAAGGAGGGCGAGCAGCAGGGGGGGGCCTGGATCCCGCAGCGGCTCATGTCGCAGGGCGGCGCAGTGTGAGTCTGAGTCCGCAACGGCTGCAGCAGCAGCAGCAGCAGTGTCCATGGGGGTCGGGAGGACGGCAGTCGCAGCGAAGCCGCTACAGCTGTGGCGGTGATGTTGGTGGTAGCAGTACTGCCAGCAGCTTTCCGGAGTGTCCGGAGGGCATAGATCTTGGAGAGGACGCTCGAGGCAGCGAGGGCGGGAGGTGTCTTCAATGCAGTGGCAGTGCAGGAGGGCCTGATCGGGTTCCGCAAGCCGCGGGCAGCCCCCGCAGTGCCTTACCTCGATTGCTAAACGCACTGCAGCGGGAGCTCATTTCGAAGCTGCAAGCAACACACGCGCCTCCTTCTCGTGCTCCATCGCATCCCTCGACTGTTGCATCTGCTGCTGGTTGTGGTCCGTTGTCCGGCACTGTTGCGGCTGCTGCTGCTGCATGCGGCCTTGACAGCAGCAAGAGGAAGAGCTCTGGCGGGAGTCGGGCGCTACCGTTACCGATGCTGCAGCAACAGCAGCAACAGCTGCAGCCGCATCAGGAGCAGCAGCAGCAGGGCCCGCGTAACAGGCAGGAGCAGCAGCAACAACAGCAGCAGTTGACTGTGTTGCCGGACGTGCAGTGCGAGGATCACGATTGCGGCTGGGGATCCGTCCTCGTGAGCAGCCCTAGAGGATCAGGGCTAAGGGCGGGGACAGGGCCAGTGGTCAAGGCTCCATCGCCTCCAAGTGCTGCTGCTGAGAAGCTGAATGTAGAGCAGCCAGGCAGTCCGAGGTCAGACCAGCAGGCGGTCAGGGCTCACATCCTGCCGGTCGTTGATCCGGTTAGCAACTGGTCTCGGGAGGCGGACCCAGATGCGTTTACCGGCATGGGTCCGAGCTCCGGCGCTGGCGGCGGCGGCGGCGATAAGCAGGCCCGACAGCAGCAGCACCCCCGCGGGGTATCTCAGCCGCTGCCGCTGCTTTCGCAGCAGCTACATCCGCGAAGAAGGTCAACCCTGGAGACGGGCGCCTGGGTGCGATCGCGCAAGTCCCCGCAGGAGCCAGACATGCAGCGGGACGCCTGTCTCGTGACGCATTCGGAGGTGCCCTTCAAACACCTGAAGACCCTCTCACGGCATCGCCCGTCGCCACTGCTGCTCGCGCATGCGGATGCAGATGGGGGTGGGAGCGGAGAGCCGGATGTGGCGGTGTCAGCGCCGGTGGGGAGTCCGGGTGCGATTTGGCGTCTGGCGGCGGCGACGGCGGCGGCAGCGGCGGCGACGGCGGGCGCAAGGAACCCTCCCTGGAGTCGGGGGAAGTCTCGTGAGCGATTGCGGCGGTACTTTAGTGATGAGGAGCTGGGTGGTGGTGGTGGTGGTGGTGGTGGCAGTGGGGGCAGTTGGGTGCGAGAGTGTGGGGAGGAGTGTGAGGATGAGTGTGATGGGGGTGGTGGGGATAGGGATGGCATGGCTGTGGCAGCGGTGGTGGCGCGGATGCATGACCGCAGCAGCGCACCGGTGGGGCTGGGACAAGGCGTGCGGGGGTGTGTAGATGCAGGCGAGAAGAGGAGCAGCGGCGGCAGTAGCAGTGGAGGAGGAGGTGGTGGTGTTGGTAGTAGCAGCGGTGACGTGAGCAGCGGTGATGGTTTGGCTGCAGGGGGGCGTGTGAGGAGGTCCCTCGCGGTGGTGATAGCGAGGGCTTTCCGGTTTGCAGCGCCCTTGGGACAAAAGGTGGCGCCGGCGAAGGGCGGGGTGTAGGGGAATGACTCGACTGAGCCGCAATGTAAGGGGAGGCAGTGCTGAGGGCTGCGACGTTGTCAGCCGCTGCTGCTAAGGATGGGGGGGGGAGGCAGACTGGCTACCGTATCAGGGGTAGGTGGCGTTACCGTATACACGCGACGGACTACCGGTACTAGAGACTTGTACTTTATAATGCTGCTCTTTGTTGGCTTGGCTTACGGCTTTTCATGTGTCACGCCGGCCTGGGGGGCTGCAGTAGCAGCAGCGTGGCAGTGGTGTCAGCAGGCGGCAGGATTGGCAGGAGCAATTCGTTTTGGGAGGTCCTGTGTGCATTTAGTCGCGTACCCTGTATTTGCAGTATGACTCAGTATGACTTTCCTATGATAGCTGTATAGTCATGTAATGTTGATAGGTAATCATTCGGGCCTTTGTGAGGCGGTTTTTGGTATTTTGATTTCGAAGCATGCGTGGATAGCTAAGGCGGCGAGTTGGTGACGTCGTAAGTACGGCAGGTGCTGCGAAATGGTCGGAACTTGGGAGAGCCACCCACCTAGCATTCGATAAGCGCTGTGTGTTCCTGGGCGCTTATGGCATTAACACACGACTGGACTGGGAGTGGCGTGTCCATACCATCAGGCCCTTGGGTTCCAACTGGCGGTGCATGCGCCTGGCCTTGCGGACGTGGTGTGTTGCGTCGCGAGGAGGGGAAGGTCTTGGTGTCTTGCAGGCCGCCAGTCGCGGAGTTGATGCGGGGTCGAGGAGGAGAAGAATGCGGTGGATTGCTGTCGATAGGCATTCAGCACACCCACAGGGCATGTTGTGTTGTGTTGGTGTCGTGTGTTGTTTCCTTTGTTCCAGGAGCGGTTTGTTTCGGTCAGTTAGCATTGCCGTGTAACTGCATTCCGTACGCATGTTCTTTGTGTCGTACTTTATTAACGGTCCCAGTGCAACGGTTAGTTCGAGGACGGTGCGACACAGGGCCCTTTTGAGGAAGGGCAGGAGCTCAATTGAGATGTGGAATGCGAACCCCGAAAGCGAACGGCAATCCGCATACCTATGCCAATGCCCCTTGGGCTAGTGTCCGTGTTGTGTTGATGAGGGCTCGTGACGATGCTCATTAGACGTGTGTGGTTGGGTGAAATGGCACTTCCTTTGGCAGCCCTGGGGTGCTGGCGGGTGCTGTCAGGTGTGTGCAGGCGGCAGTGTCCTGGTACTGCTCCTGAACACTCTGCGCTAAGAAAACTGGCCGCGAGTCGTAATGTACTGTGTGTGATCACACAAGTGAACTGTGAACCGTGACAGGCTGCGTGAGGCGTGATGTGTATGAGGCTCCTCCGGTGATTTACGCTTTGACGCTCATAAGGCCCATGAGGCGGGTGGCCAGTGTGTGGGGGTGCTCAGGAATGGGCGCCCTAGAGCGGTCGTAGGTGTGATAGCGGTCTCATGCGGGATAACGCAGGCGCGCCAGGGCAGGACAAGGCAGGGCCAGGTTAACCGGCCTACAGGCTTAGAGAGGTGGGGTCCGCAAATGAGGAGGGCAGCATAACGTTGGGTAAGGTAGCAGAGGTCTTGCTGTTTACTCGGCTCATGCACCGGCATGCTGTAACTCGTGGCATGACGGCTGTTGTAAACATCATGCCGGTGTTTGTTTCAACAAAGCAGAGGGTCCAAAGCAACACACAACATCATCCCTGACGCGTTTGTGTTTCAGCGCGTCTAGGAGGGTGCGCCACGTGGAGCATTGCCCGGCTTCTCGCCAGCACCCCAGCTGCAAGACCAACAGACTGACCCATGGGTCATCACCTCATCATGACACCCGGCCTCATATCCTTAATCACAAGGACAAGCAGCCTCCCCAAGACCTGTGATCACACTTCTCACCGTATAAGGGCACATTCTTGGGCGCAGTCCGCAACTGAACCGGGTATGTAACGCCCGCAGGTCATGAGACGTGTGTTATGACTAGTGACGCAATTCGCTCGCCTGGGATCTTTCACCAGGGGTCCGGTTTGCAAATTCCTAAAAGATCTCCATGCCTAGGCGCTCTCATGCGCCTGCAGTATATATCCCGAGCCAAGTTCTTGCCAATCAATAGGACTATAGGAGAATCTCGCGCGCTCCGGTAACTCACAGCCCACTTGCTACCCGCTCGCTGACAACCACACATGGTATTCACCAGCAGCCAAACACGACCTTGTAAGCGACCGCTCCTGGTTCACAGGAAGAGACCCGCACGAGGCTGGGCAGAGTGCCCCGCCTAAACCCAAAGTGACCTGCCCACTAGCCAGAGTAGCTAAAACCCCTTCCAATCTGCCTACCGACTCCCACCTCCGGGCAGCTGCGCCGAAACGAATGCACCGTACGGATATTTACACAAATTACACAATTGCCAGTCAGGGCAACGTCGCCGCTGACCTACTACTCCCACCTCACTCCACCGCCCCGCCCCTGCGCATCCACTCCCTCTCCGCTCCCTCCCCGTGCTTCAATTTGCAGGGAGGGTTTTTCCACCCTCCCTTCCCTCACACCGCCGTCACCTCGTCCGAGTGCTTCCGCGCCACCATGCTGCCCTGCCGCAGCCACTGCTCCTGCCGCTGCGCATCCAGGTCGGTGGCGGTGGCGGACAGCACGTTGTCGGGGCTGAGGGTCAGGTTGATCTCCACACGGGCGGCGCCGCGGGGACCTGGGGGGTGCGAGCGGGGGGGGGGGGAGGAGGGGGAGCAGCAGGGGGAGGAGGAGGGGTAAGAGAGAGGAGGAGGAGGTTTAGACAGGGCAGGGGAGCAGGAGACAGGGACAGACAGCCCAAACCCTACAGCACAGACAAGCCCTGTGCGGAAGTGTCGTACCGGTACAGCCCCCACCCCCCTACAGGTACCCACCCGGCGGCAGACCCGTTAGGTCGAACTGCCCGATCACCGAGTTACGACTGGCCACCGGGGCGTCTCCCTGCAGGGGTGCGGGGGCCGGGGTACAGGATAGGGAGGGGATGGAGGTAGAGGGCGGATTAAGGTTGGGAAGCTATTCACCGGAATGCAGGTACCGGTATACCAAGGGAGGGTAAGGCAGGGTGAATGCGAGGGCTGCGTGCTTCGGGGTTGTGTTGCAGCGCACGCATGTGTCGAATCCCGCAGCCCCAACAGCCGTCCCCAACAGCCGCACACACACCGCCCCGCCGCCCTACCCGCAGCACCAGCACGCATATCTCCGTCTGGTTGTCGTGGACCTGCCAGTGGAGGGGGTTGGGGGTCGGGCGGAGAGTTGGCTGGGGACCTCCTGGTGCGCCTCCCCACTACCTGCCCTCCTCCTCCCAACTACGGTACCGTGTACCACTACCATAACCAGCCCTCCTGCTCCTGCTCCCTCCCTCCCTTTCTACCACATCATTTTCTTTTTCGCGCTCCTGCTCCCTTTTGCTCCTGCACATATCATTGTTTTACCTCCCTCTTTGCCTCCCTGCCTCATCATTGATTCTTCCCGCTCCCGCTCTCCCCCCCCTCCCCCCCCCCCTCACCGTGGTGAACACCTGCTTGCCCACCGCGGGCAGCGGCGCCTCCGCGGGGATGAGCGTGTAGGCTCGGTCGCCGCGCAGCTGCACGCCCAGGGCGGGGCGGCGGGGCGGCAGGCGCCACCCTCGGAACTGCTGCTTGTAGGTGGAGGAGGCGTCAAAGGGCACGGAGGGTAGCATGGGGGGCGGGCCCTGCGGAGGGAAGGAGGGAAGGAGGGAGGTGGATGAGGTGGGGAAGGGTTAATGGTGGTAGGGATGAGGGCGTGATGTTGTGAGGCTAAAAATGTGTCATCAACCCTCGGAACCCCTCGGCAGGACCTATCAGAGACCGGCTCAGAATCAGGCAAGCAACGCGCCTTCCACTATTCCGCTTGCATGCCGAGGAGGGGGGCAACTTGCGGTATGAAGGCGCTCCCTGCGTATCTAGACAACCCGGCATGGCGCCCCCTTGCATGCAACCCTCACCCCAGCACCCCCCCCACGCACCGTCCGTCGCTGTGTGTTGGCTGGGTCCAGGGGCCAGGGTTGGTACTGGTCGCGGGTCTCGGTGGAGCCCTGGAAGGGGGCGGCGTTGGGCTGGTAGGCGGCGGCGGGGGGCGGGGGGCGGGGCTCCAGCGGCGGGGCGCGGAAGTCGTCCCTGGGAGGAGGGCGGGAGTCGGGAGGGGGGAATGAGGGGTGAGGAATGCGGCGGGGGTGGGGGACACAGGGACAGGGACGGTGAGGGGCGAGGAATGCCCGGGGGCACGCCAGGGTTGGATATGCGGCAAGGGCGGGATGTGGACACCCAAATGGATATCCTAACTGTAGGGTGTCTGTGAGGAGTTGTGTTGTTTGTTGTGAGAAATGAAATAAGGTAGTCTGTGAGGCAGGGTGATGTATGGTGTACAGGGGGCAGTGGGACAGGGCAACGAGTGTGGGCGACAGGACGGTCCGGGGTTGGAGCCGCTTCTAGCTGACAAGAGCAAGACAGCAAGAGAGCTGGACTGGGAGGTGGTGGATGGGGAGAGCGGGAGGGGCTCTCACCTGTAGTGGGTCTGTCCCTCGAAGGGTGCGGGGTTGTAGGGCGCCGGGGGCGGTCCGGCGGGCGCGCGGGGCTCCAGCTGGTAGGCCTGGTAGTCGGACTGGGAGCGGAGGAGGGGAGAAGTGAGGTAGGGGGTCAAGGATATACAAGACCAGAGGAAGGGGAAGAGATTTGCATTAAGCTGGAAAGAAGAGCCTTGGGGAGGGAAGCTGGGCAACCAATGCCGATGCTGGACGCGGAGTGAGAAGGCGGAAGAGTTCATGCGTGCAGGCTCAACGAATGGGCAGGTCTTGGCTTACCGGTACAACCAAGGCAGGTTGTGCAGGCAATAACCGCGGAAGCATACCGGTATTAACCGCCATGCATGGTGCTATGCAGGTCGAGAACTCACAAGAGTAACCTGTCAAACAGGTCTCAAATCTTACCTTGTAATGAGAGGTGCCGTCAAAGGGCGCGTTATTGGCCTGGTACTGTGAGGTGGCATGCTGCTGCCGCGGCTCTATGGGGTGCTGCGGGAAATCCTGCTTGTACGACGAGTTCCCCTCGAAGGGTGCCGTACCGGTGTTGTACGGGCGGTTGGTACCGCCGCCGGAGCGCTGGTAGAGGCTGGGGTCGATGGCATGAGGGCGGTAGGTATCACGGTAGGCGGTGGAGCCTGAGGGGGCGGGTGGGGGTTAGGGTGGGGGTTTTGAGGACGTGGGGTTGGGGAGGCATGCAAGCATGTAATGGAGAGTGGCCTTTGTGGCATGTGTGTGAGTTGGTTCGTTGCCCCGTTGCCCAAGGGTACGGAAGGGACAAATGTGGCTGGCTGAGTGCGTGGGATGTCGTGTTGCTGGCCATCCCACCATCGAATGGCGCCGGGTTGGGTTGGTACTGTCCGCCTGAAGCAGGAGGCCGGGGCTCAAGTTGGTGCGCTGGATAGTCCTGCTTGTAGGAGGAGTTGCCCTCAAAAGGGACGTTGTTGCCTGTCGTCGGGAAGAGGAAACGGTTGCATGGATGTATGGTGGACGACAAACGCGTCGTATACTATGGTTTCAAAGGGATGGCACTGCTGGTATTTATTTACCTTGGTATTGACGCTGGCCAGGGCTAACCGGTTGACGAGGGTTGATTGCGTGCGCTGGATAGTCCTGCTTATAGGACGAGCTGCCGTCGAAGACTGGGTTAGCTCCAGTGTCATATAGCTGGATTTCGCGTCCTTGATAGTGAGTGCGCGGATCGGCTGAACTCATTTTTCTGGGGTCGCGTCAATGCACAGGAGTATTGCTGAAACTGGCACGAAGACCCAGTTTAAGACTCGACAGATTTACAAGTGCGAAATCTGCAGATTTCGAAGGCACGCCTTTAACGTTTCGCCCGCAGGGGACTGGTGTACGACAACAAAACCTGGGGCTCCAGAACCGCTCTGGAAGGGTTGCAGCGAAGGACGCAGGAACAACCGCGATGTACGCTCTGACATTAGCTGTAAAAGCGTATGAAAAAAGCTATGTAAATAAAGGCTCCTTCGCGTCGGGCGACGTTCAGACTTCTGGGCCGAGCTTCGGACGTGAAAGCGTCAAAGCTAAGGCTGCAATGTACTAGCTTATAGTTACTGGTAATGGACAAAAGCGGTGTAGGTGAAAAGCGTCTGCCGCAAGCGCAAAGGGGCGACGAATTCTAATTGCCCTGTCAGAGACGTTCTGTAAGCGCGTGAAGCGCTCGGATGCATTAAACTAAAATTTAACATTTTGAGCATGTTTCCTTGAAGAGGACGGCGATGGCCTGTCACTTGAGTAGTGCAAGTGTTCTGCATTTCCTTGCCAAACTCATACTCGCCGCCTGCAATGCTTGCTAACGCGTTACCAGGATGATATAGAAGCAGAGCGGTGAGCCCAGGTGTGCACGTGCGGGCTGCACATGCGCAAAGCAGCTTCACGAACATGAAGGTCAGCACGTGCCCCGGCAAAACCCGCGAGCGGCAGTGCAAGTCGTGTCACGCCCGATCCCAGCGTCCCCACCTTGCCCAGCAAACATCCATGTCTTCCCTGGCCTGCCAAGTACTGACGCTCATGTGGGCATGCGCCAGCCTGCCCAACCAATACACACAGCACTCCCGCCCTGCCCAAAGCCCATAATAACAGACATGCCCCCCTTTGACGTGCTGCATCCCGCCATCACTGTTTTACAAGCCAACCGCATGTGGTGGCTTGAGTGACGTACGCGAGCAAGGAGCACAGATGCCGCATGCCACAGGCAGCTCCATGAACGGGCAGGTCAGCAGGTGGCCTAGCAAGCGGGGGCCCTGACTCTCTCTCCCAGTACGGCTTCCAAACGCGCAGGCATTCTGCCCACACCACAGCGCCCATGAGTGCTGCCTCCCCCTCTCTACCCAACCTCTGGCGTGCATGCATCTCCACCCTGCTGGAGTACATACACCCATGCATGCAGCGTTCCCCGCTGTGCCTGACAGCTGGCGCCCATACATACCCCCATGCACGCAGGCAATCAATGCACCTACCCTGCCGGGGTCGGGAAGGGGTGCAGTGTATCTCGGGATGGTGCATGCTACGGCAGCGCACACATCACCACCCTGTTCACTGGCCCCCGTGCATGCAACGCATTCACCCTGCATCCAGGCATCCCTGCTGAGTGCATCCCCGCCTGTGCCCAAACTGTGAAAGCGCTCATGGATGCAGGCATCACAGTGGTTTCCGAAGACTCGAGCCCATGCGTGCCAGAAGGTGCATGCTGACATCCCCCCTGCCCAAATGCTGTGCGCCTGCATCCTCGTGCGTGCTCAAGCTGCCAAGGGGCTAGCTTTCATTCGTGGAGGAACCCTTCTCCCCAAATCACAGAGCTCATGCCTGCAGGGCAATCTCCACTTTGCACACCACTAAGCACGTGTGCAGGCAGGCATCCCCGCCGTGCCCTGCTGTGCAGGCTACCTAACCCTTCCTTAACGGCCGAAATCCATACATACGTGTAGGCAACTACCGGTACCAAGCACCCATGCGTGCCGGCATGCTCGCACAGTTCAAGGCTTGCCATAAAGACGATTGCCGCAAACACAAGTTGAGTGCAGCAAGAACAAGCAAAAAGACAGCATCGAGTGAACGCATACATATGCGCGTAAGCAGCACAGATGTGGCATGCCGAAGGCATCCCATGAATGGGCATATCAACAGGTGCTCTAGCAAGACGGACCCCTGACGCTCTCCCACTACGACTCCCAAACGCACAGGTATCCTGCCCATACCACAGTGCCCCTGCTCTTCCCAACCACTTGCTTGCATGCATCACCACCTTGTATGGGCTGCAGTATGTACACCCGTGCGTGCAGCCTTCCCCGCTTTGCCTGACATACAGCTGGGCCCATGTATCGGTATGTAGACATCCCTGCTGTGCTGGTGTTCTTGCGCCCGTGTGCGCACGCATCACCGCCCTGCTCACTGGATCCTGTACACACCGCATGCGCACCCTTCCTAGACGCCAGCGGGGACGGTGTCCCCACACTGGCCAACTGCGAATGCGCTTGCATGCAGGCAGTCCCACCCTGCCCGAGCTCAGGCGTCACGAGGGTAAGCGGCACGTCTGCAACAATACCGGTAGCCCATTGTTCCTGCACTCCCCTTGCAAATGATGCCACCATTCACATCAAATGCAATCTGTGCCACCCATACATGCAGACATCACCGCTTTGCCTCATTGCTGGCTCTCACACATGCAGGCATTCCCACACCCATGCACCCCAGCCGGGATCGGGGGGAGGAGGAGGGGGTGTCGCCCAGGCGGGGCGGTGTGTGATACAGCTGAAGCGGGGTGCAATTGAACTTCCCCAGCCGGGGCGCTTCGCAGCCATGCACCAAGGCTTTTTTAGGCGGAGCCCCCGTCGTGGTGCCCCGGTCGCGGTGCCCCGTCGCGAACAGGCTTGGGGGGACGATGCCCACGTCCATGTGCCCGTAAGTCCGTCCGAGTGTCAGGAACGGCAAAATACACAAACCGAACAATTTAATCCATCTTCCTTGCCTGCACATAATTGAGCTGAGCGCCCTGGAACATTTGTTTGACTCATCCATTTACCTTTCACTGTCCTGCTTTCGCAAAAACACAAAATTATGCCATGCGTGCCCAGCAGATTTCGCCTTCTCACCTGACCGAAGGGAGGCTTGATATATGTGTACATACGTACTTATCACCTCTTCTAAGCCAGTCAATGATCTGGTCTAAGGCGCCGCGGTGCTCCGAAGCCATCTATCTCCTCCCTTCCAGGGAGCGCAGGAGTCAAAATTGCACTCCTTTTGTGGAGCGCAGGAGTCAAAATTGCACTCCTTTTGTCACCCTTATGAGAGCTATGTTAGTTATCATTAAAGTGATATTTAGAAGGCCTCAAAACATTTTCAGGCGAACCATGGGCCGACTATAGCATTTGCCCCTGGGCTGCGTACATACTCAAGGCCTACCCGAGCTATGAAAATCATTAACCCGATTTAAAGTTATGCATAGACCCACCAGCCAGTGCTCAGAACTGTCACTACAGCTCCAGACATTTCACCGCTTTTTTGCCCATGCCGCTGACTTGCTTCTATAGCTATACGTCTTCCTCCTCGTAACCTCCCTCTTCATCGCCATACTCCTCATCCTCGTCCTCATACTCATCCTCTTCTTCATCCTCGTACAGCTCAGCTACCGGGCAGCCGCCATCCAGCCTCTCCAGCCATCCCGCCACCGCCGCCTGGCTGCCCAGCAGCGCGCGCTTCTGACTCGCCACAGCCACCAACGCCAGCCGCTCAGCACTGCGCAGGGGATGTGCCGTGCACGAGTTACGGCACACCGGAATTCAACCAGGGGAGAGGGAATCAAGAACAGCCCATTCACGGAAGAGTAGAAACGTGAAGGCAGGGTGGTGACGCAGGGTTGTTCTCAGCTACAGCCGGGTCCCGCCCTCCCCTCTTCCATCCCGTCCCTCCCTCCCCGTCACTTTGGAATTTCTTTTTTCCCTCCCCGTCCCTCTCACCCCTCTACTCCCCCCACTGCTGCCAGCCTCGCCAAGTCCTCCTCTAGCGGGGTGGGGAAGGCCTCTAGCGCCCGGCGCAGGTAGTCCGCCGCCGCCCGCAGAGCTGCGGCCTCCGTGGCAACACCCACCGGACCAGCAGTGGCAGCAGCGGTAGCAGCCGTGCTGCGGTTGCCACCGGCGGCTGGGCTGAGGCTGCTGCTGCGGGTGTTATTGCGATCTTTGCTGTTGCCACTTCGGGCGGCAGTGGAAGAGGAGGAGGAGGAGGAGGATAAGGAGGCTGAGGAAGTGGTTGTGGTGTTGGTGTTTCCCAGGGTTGCCATGACGCGGCAAGCTAGCTCGGTGTCGGACTCGGTAGCCCGGATGCGCCAGCCTGAGGGGGGAAGGAGGGCAGGTGGCAGGTGGGAAAAAAATAAGGAAACTGGCGAACTGGATGACGAGGCAGGTGGCAAGTGGGAGGGGGTGGCAGGAGGGGGTGGAAGGAGGTGACACATAAAACAGCCCGGGCGTGAGCAATGCTACCGACATCGCTACTTCCAAATACCCGCACCCGCACCCGCAGTATTCTTATACCGGTACCGCTCAGTGGACTACACGCCAGCAGTACGGCGTGGCGTACACGTGGCGTGGCTACACGCAAAAACACAGCCGCCCCCCACCTGCCCGGACCAGCTCCGCATCCGTCGCCCTCGCCGCCCTCAGCAGTGCCCGAGAGGGGCCGTCCGGACCTCCCTCCAGGAACGATATACCCAGCCCGCTACTGCTACCACTGCTACTGCCTCCCGAGGTTGTGTCATCTCCCGCCGCCCCTGCTGCCGGCCCCATGGCAGCGGAGAGGGCTCGCAGCAGTGCGGCATTGCGCGAGGAGCGAGGGGGCACTGGGGCCGGCAGGGTGGGCGGGGTGGGCGGGGGAAAGGGGAAAGGGGGTTCATGAAGGGTATGAACGGGACAGCAGCAGCAACGGCGGCGGCGGCGGGAACCAGGAAGCGTAATTTCATTCCATCAGCGGGAACTAGGAAAGGGGAGCTTGGAATTGCTGGCAAAAGGGAAGACACTAAAAACAACACCCTCCCTGCTCAGCCCTCCCTCCCTCACCCACATGAATAACACCCTCCCAGGAGCATCCCCGCCCCGCCCCACTCACCCACTTCCGCCGCATCTGCATCGAACCGATGTCGCAGCCGCCCCCGCCGCCACCCGCCGCCACTACTGCTCCCTACTCCTCCCTCCTGCTGCTCCTGCCCCTCCCGCTCCTCCTCCTCCTCCTCCTCCGCTGCAATGCCGTACTCCAACATGAGCTCCGCGGGGGACAGGTGCGGGCCGTGCGAGTCACACAGCACCGCCTCACCGGGGTAACACCCACCCCCCGCCGGCAACCCCCACCTGCACCCCTGCTGCTGCTGCTGCTGTGGCTGCTGCTGCCTCTCCGCCCCCTGCTGTGGCTGCTGCCGCCCCTCCGCCGCCGCTGCCCCCGCGGAGGGTCCCCCGGTGGTGTAGTCGCGGTGCGCCCGTACCACCACACAGCGCAGGGAGGGGTCGTAGCGGGCGACGGAGGAGGGGCCTGCATGTGGCAGCAGGAGGAGGAGCAGGAGGAGGTAGGGGTGCCATGGAGGTTTGGTTGGGAAGGGGCAGCGGACTTAGGCATATGCGGAGCAAGTGCAGCGCAGCAGCAGCATCTATAATAATCGTGTGGGGTGTAGCAGAATGAGTTTGAATGACTGTTGGAGTTGTCTACCGTTACTCTGCGGATTGCATGGATCACAGGAGCAACTGCAGGCTCCCGCTCGTGGTCCCCGCTTCCCTCCTCCCCGCCTTGGACCCAGTCCCTCCCCCTCACTCTCCTCCCCTCCTCCCGCTCGCCCTCTCACCCGCCGCGCTGCTGTGCTGCAGGCAATCCGCCCACGGCACCAGCACCAACACACCGCCTCCACCGCCTCCACCTCCTCCACCGCTCGCTTCCTGCTCCTCCGCCTCCTCCGCCTCCTCCTCTCCATATCCTCCCGCCTCTTCCTCTTCCTCCTCCTCCAGTTCCAGTTCCAGTCGGTATCCCCGCGCCAGCAGCACTGCCGCAGCCCAGCCCACCGAGGCAGCGCTCACCAGGTCAGACTGCACTCAGGAGGAGAGGGGAGGAAAGGGGGCAAGGGGGCGGGAGGGGAAGGCGTTCAGGAGCCTGGCGGGTTGGGTGGGTGCTATGTGAGGCGTGAGGGGCCGGGGGCGGGACCGGCAGGACAAGAACACCTGCCTCTGGTGGATGTGCCATGTGGTTAGTTGGTTTCTCGTCTTCCCTCGCATGCCGTACGCACCCCGGTTGCTCGCCGCCACTGCTCCGCCAGCGGTAGCGACTCCGCCCCCGCCGCCCTGAGTGCCGTACAGTCCTCCGCCAGCTGCAGCTGCCGTACAGCTAGCGCCGCCGCCAGGGGACTGCCGTACAACCAGGCCAACCGCTCGGGGCCCCACAGCAGCGGGTGGTCGGACTGAGGTAGCGGTTTATGTGGATGCGAAGAGGGTTGGGTTGAGACAATCCAGATCTGAGCTGTGGCGTAGATGCCGACAACGAAAGCAGGGGCGCCAAGTAGTACGCGTGGCACTGTGAAACACATGTCACAGTGCAACGCGAAGTACTTCCCGTGAGCACATGTTCACGTCACTAAGCAACCCGCCATGTCCTTGGCCCCCACCGCTCCTAAAACACAATGTACATGCGTATAGACTGTAACTGTAACTGTAACCGTAACTGTAACTGTAACCGTAACTGTACAACCCACCATGTCCTCGGGTAGGCTAGCCAGGTATGGGGCCCAAAAACTGTCAGCGCCCAAAGCCCTCTCGCAGAGCAGCTGCAGCAGCATGGCACGCCACTCGTCCAAACCGGCCTGTCGTACGATGTGGCCGTACACGGGGCTGGCTGCCGCTGTGTACGGCGTTAGGAAGAGCTGACGTGGCACTAGGACGAGCGTTTGACCGCGGAGAACGGGCTGCTCCGAAACCAGGACGTACGAGCCCCTGCTGGGCGGTTATAACGGTGGGTAACGGTAAGGTAAGCAGGTTGCTTGAATGGGAGGTGGAATAGAGGATTATTTCTAGATGTGGAGGGAAAGGCCGATTGGAGTGCATCTAATGTACGGCAACCTCAGTCTCTCATTGTACCGCACCTTGCGGTGCGTACAGGGCAGGCCTCAGTGGGTAGAGGGCCGCTGTGCTTTACAACCCACTCCTTTAGGCACGCAGCCACCGGGTCGGCGCTTGCTCCAACAGCATTGTGTGCGTCATGTCTGGGCACTTCGCTAAGGCTGGTAGCTGCATTGCAACGGATGTACTGAGGATGGTGCCTATGGGACAGGCTGGCGTCGCGGACGCAATTCGGCTCAATTGTCAGGCTAGTTGTCCGACATTTTTGTATGCGCAGCGGATACAGCGGGATACTTCGGAGGTCCGGCGGCGTCGCAATTGTGGTCGCAGCTTGCCGAGCCCAACCGTTATTGGGCGGAAAGTATAAGAGAGCCATGTATTACACGTTACTTCACCCTTATATGTAATTACTTGTAAGGCTGCCACTTGCTAGCTTATGAAGTATCTTCCACTTAACTTGGCAATGTTGAGTTTTGTGACCTATGCAAGCATCAAGTTAGGGATGCGCGACCATTTCGTGTTGCTTCGTTCGCTTGCATAGATAATGCAGAGCGTTGAAAGCTAAGATGGGTACAGTACGAATGTCGACCGTTGGCAAGTACGTTTCGGTTGACGAAGGACTGGACGAGGGCTCTAAGTTAACACTTACAATTCACGTCATGAAGACGGCAGGGCCATGATGCGGCCGTAAGGATTCCCGCGTTTGATAGCCGGGTCGACTCCTAGCCACACGCGTCGGCACGCACGTCTTCACTTACATACTAGGTAAACTCTAGCATTTCACCTTATTCAAGGTAAGCGCAGCTATATGTTAAGTGAAAGCACCTGGCGGGAACCCCATAGGCTATGCACATCCTGCCCATTGTATGTGGTCCTCTCGCACAACCCACATGGGTGCGTACCACCGGCTCTCACACGCTAATGGCACTACTCAGATAGTTATGAATCACACCCCAGGTCTAGCTACAACTGCCCCCGCATAGCTCGTTAGAAGACCAGCAAATCGTGCGCATAAATAGCAGCAGCAGCACGCATAGGGTGTTTGCAACCTACTAGCGTTCCAGGAACAAAGCACGCGACGCAGCAATAAATCACGACTTCAGCAGGATCTTGAAACCGGCCTGAGGGCTTCCGTACGTGCCTGCCCCTTGCGACGGGAGGTCACCTGCTGAACATCACACTTTATGCAGGACCACAACAGACTTCCTAAAGCCCACGAGGAATAGGTACCATGAGCTACGAACGCAAAAGAATTACGTGTTGACGATGACGATGATGCCTAACATCACGAAACTACCACCAAAAGGGTGCTGTCCCGGTGCAATGTGACAACAGCAGGGCACCCAGCGACCATTTCTCCTCCTCTCCACATTCTTCTAGCTCTGTACGCCAAAGACTACCAACTATACAACCAATCCTCCCTTCAACTCTTCAACCGCCAACACCACCATCCAGTCCCAGTCCCAGCATCCACATCAACCTACTTCTACCATCCTTCGTCACTTCTTCCTACCCATGCAACCCTACGCATGCTGCAAAAAGCAAAGCACCCCCTCAGCAACCTCTTAGCAGGACGCCGCATCCGAGGCGCTCAGGCAGCTGCCCTGGCCACCCAGGTAAGCCGACACGGTGAACCCCTTTAGGTAACCTGGGCACACGGGCGCCGGGCCCCGCACCAGCTTCACCCACTGCTGCACAAGGCTCGCAGTCTTCAGCTTGGCGGCCTCGTCAGCGGAGGTGAAGGCGCCGCAGACCTTCAAAAGGTTGTCGGAGCACCCAGACAGGGAGAAGGGCTCAGCCAGCGCCGCACCTGCGGCGTTGATGTCGGCGATGATACGCATGGCGTAGAGGCCGCACTGGGCGGGCAGGAAGCGCGTGTTGCTGTTGCCGTTTCCAGGCGCGACGGCGTTCAGGTTGAGGAAGACGCAGGCGGTGCAGGTGGAGCCGGGGTACACGGGCGGGGGAGGGAAGCCGGGCGGGGGAGGAGCCGGGGGCGGCGGGCTGGGAGGAGGTGGCAGGGGCATGGTGGGAGGTGGTGGGCTGGGAGGTGGTGGGCTGGGAGAGGGAGGCGGAGGGGCAACGGTGGAGATGGGGCAGCAGGCCTTGTTTGAGTCGAGCAGGGCGGCGGAGCAGACGCCGGAGGGCATGCCGGCGGGAGGGACGCAGAGCTGCTGAAGGGTGGTGCAGCCCTTGCCCTTCTTGTTGGGCTTGAGGGAGATGCAGATGTCGGCGCCGCTGCTGCCGCGGTTGAGGCTGAGCTCGGAGATGGCGAGGACGAAGCGACCGCTCTTGGGCTCCTTGAACTCGGCCTCGGGCTGCTGCTTGACGGGGACACCGGAGACGGTGACGGTGACGTTGGCATCGTCGACATCGCAAGCGGCGTTGACGTTGAGCTGTGGTGGGAGAGGTAAGGAAGGGTTAGGATAAGTGGTTAGGATAAGTAGAACGTGGTAATTTTAGGAAGGAGATCTGATAGTACATAGGTTAGCTTGGGTTGCAAGAAATTTGGGTACAGCAGGTCTTGAATTGAAGCCAAGCGGTAATTCTGTGCGACCTGGCAGGAAGCTAGCGGATCACGTGCCATGCCTTGCTTCCAGTAACTTAAATAAGTATGAGGGGTATAACATGCTTGTTTACAGATGTAACATGGCAAGCAGCATGTTACGTCACAAAAAAACCAATGCAACAAAACGGGCATGTTGACTACATCCAACTTCGCATCCCAAACAACGCGTCCCACCTGCATCTTTACTACATCCGCGCGAGTGCAGCAGTAGGTATTACAGCCGGTGGGAGGCTTGGCGTTGAGCGTGAAGCAGTACTGGCCATTGCCAAGCGAACGGGCAACCGGAAGCAAGCTGTACGCGGAAGGGCTCTGAGTGCAAGAACTGTATGGAAAAGTAGAACTCGACTGCGCCTGAGCTCCATGGCCCCTGTAAGGAAAGTACCAGGACGGCAGGACGCGGCAGATGTAATTAACAATAGGCCCTTAATCTAGCCGGCGCGGTCATATTCTTTCGCTACAATACAGTGAATTCATTGCCAGGGTTGCGTACACGATCTGGTTCGTCTTGCCGTAATGAAAGCAAGAACGGCTCAAGGCCATTAGTGTTGCTAAAGCGCGGCGACAACCACATTCACTTGATACACCCAAATTCAGCGCCACAGATAGCAGACCCGCGGCACTCACAGGAGAGCGACGAAGGCCACGAGCGCAAGGGCCAACTCCATCCGCATTGCTCGAGATACCGATATCCTTGGGTTACTTGTTGTCATTTTGACTGAAGCTGCCGATAATAAAACATACTTAAACTTCAAGAGAAGCTTACTGAGTTAAAGGCAGGTGAGCGTAGGTCCAGGGTAGGTAGCCGCGCACTACCTGTCAGACACAGCGCACTGTCGCTTAGGAAATACTTGTGCCACAATTTGTTAACTCTTCGGGCACTTATTAGGTGCCTCCTGTGGTAGGATCTCCAGAATCCCTGGATCCGAAGGACGAAGCAAGCGGGAAGCTATCGAGAAGAAGGAATATTGTACTGCTGGCAGTTGGTCAATACGTGACTGATCATATCTGGAAATACAGAATGTATTGCTGTATTTTGTTTCTGGACCCATAATATGTATTAAGTGGCATGGCGTTATGAAGAATCCCTGCGTCGGGATGCATCGCGAGTACCCGGTACGCTCTTAGTCCAGGTAACTACTCCTGATCCCAAGATACCCGAGAACGTCAGAGCAGAAGGTTACAATGGACGTTCCACCCATGCCTTTGAAGTTAGGACTTGTTGCAAGCCGCTTCCAACCGAAGCCGTAGGCGGCGACATCATCCAGCACAAGGATTTCAGGCCCCTTCTTGTTAGAGTTGCCGTTATAAGCGCTTACAGTAGGAAATCTTCATGCACTGCACTGCAGCAAAACAGACCTCTTAAGATACCGGTAGTGTATGACATACCGCGGACGGCAACAGCCGAAGCACACTGGCCCTGGCGTGGTAGGGCCAAGGCCCTAGGGCGTTCCTCTCTATTGCGGCCACCGTGGGCCTCGTCCCTCTGTTCCAGGTCGATGGCTCCGGAGTTGGTAGTTCCAGGAACCAGGATCCAGGCTAAATTTGCTGCGGAGGCACGGCTCATCCCCGTTGCAACCCGAATTAGTATTAGTGTACAAGCAAGCCTTCGACATCGGGTTGTATGCGTTCATACAGCTAAGCGCATTCATGCGACAAGACCAACCAACGGTGGATTGCATTAGGCACACTAAAGGAAGCTCGTGGCTTACAAGATCTAATGTAGTATCTAGTCGGGGTCATGGACCGAGACGTCTTGCCGGGTCGTGGTCCAAGAACATCTGGGCAGTTGGGTTGTTGTTTTTCACTTTATTGCTATGTGCGACCCAGGTAAGCTTTAATAAACGTGTAGCACATCAGCATCACGCGAAGAAGGCGGTGTTTGCACAACTAGCTACTCGCTATTCCACACGAATGGAGCCATACTCGGCCGGGCCCAGAAAAGTCCGCGTCTGGACGCTCCATGACCCCGGACTGGAGCCTATTCACAATTCCCTTCACGCAAAGCTTCCCTTGGCAACATTTGCCACGCGGCACCTACCTTTCGTGTTGCTAGTGTGGATTGGCATGAAAAGCGCCGGGAGGCCAGCTCCTGCGCTTTGCAGCTTATTGCGTAGTTAGCCCCTCGGTATAGCTCTCACTGCTTCGGTCAGTTGTTTGGCTTGACGCGATACCCTTCTCTCCCTGCCCGTCTGCCATTCGCGTGCCTCTTCATGTCCCGCTGCCCCTTTCCCAACCTCGCCCCCCTCCTCCGCGCCCCGCCCCGCTTCCCAGCCCTCAGCGGCCGTCGCCTGGGTCCCAGCTGCCGCCTGCACCACGGTTTGCAGCCAGCCCGGCAGTCCTGGTGGCGATGCGAACCCTTCGCCCACACCCACACCCGCATCCTCGCCCTCGGCCTCCCCTTCAGCCTCGCCCGCACCGTCAACCCCACCCGTCCCCGCGCCCGCGCCCCCTCCACCGGCAGCGCCCCCAGCCGTCATCCCCACCCCCACCTGCACCAACGCCTTCAACTGCAGCAAAGCGTGGGACGTCTGTCCGCCGGGCACCGCAGAATGGCAGGTGCGCGGGAGAATAGGGAGTCACGGCTTGGGGCAGGGCGGGAGGGCGTGGGTGATGGCATCGTGCGGGGACGGTGCGTAGCGGAGTGCACGCAGGGGCCCGGCTAGTTGACAGCAACCAGACACGCAGCCATCTCCGTCTCCCGGCCTTGGGTTTCCAGGACTCCCCGCACGCTCCCCACCTCCATCCATCCCTCTCCCCACCCCTCTCCCTCCCTCCCTGCCTCTCCCCCTCCCCCTCCAGTTCGGCGCCCCCGCCCTGACGCCCGACCCCGACGACTGCCACGTCACCGGCTGCACCCCGGGCGGCTGCGAGGAGGGATTCACGCAGACGGAGCGCCAGGTGGGTGGGCAGGCATGACCTACCGCCCACCCATGACCGCCCGCCACTGCCTCCATGACCCACCGCCACCGCGCCCTGCCCCCCTGCTGCCACTGCCCCCTGCTGCTACTGCACTGCACTACCACCGCTACTGCCCACTGTAGGCCTATTTAGCCCTGCCCTGCCCGGCGTGCTCCGGTCTTCCTCCCTCCCTCTCTCTCTCTCCTGCTTACCCCAGCTCCTCCTCCTCCCTCCCTCCCGCTCCTCCTCCTCCTCCTCCTCCTCTCCACCCCCGTTCCCCCTCCCTCCCTCCCTCCCACCCAGCTCTGCTTCGACCTGGACACCTGCTTGGACGCCTCCCACCTGGGCGCCTGCTTCCGGGAGACCTGCTGCCGCCTGAGGCCGCTGCTCACATGCTGCCAGCAGCTGACGTGCAGCCCGCAGTTCGCAGGTGGGAGGGGGGGGGGGGGTAAAGAGGAAACAACTGGGAGGGGGGAGGTGGGGGGGGCGGACGGGAGGTGGGGGGCGGGAGACGGGGACGTAACACACACACTGCGTCGCCTCCGCCATTCACTCTCCATCCCAGCTCCGTCAGCTGTCCTTTCCTTTCCCCCGTACGGCATCACCCTCCCGCCCGCTTTCCCCCCATTGCTTTGCCCTAACTTGTGGTCTCCTATGGTTTGGTATGGTCTTAGACCCCCCAACCCGTTCCCCTCCTGAGCACCCCTCCAGACTGCGAGGTGCCGCAGCAGCGCTACCACAACGACTCGGCCCTCAGCGACGTAACGCTCACCACTCGCATCGCCCACACTGGGTTCGCGCGTATGCCCTTCTACACGGCAGCGCAGGTGCCGCTGCAGGCGGGTAAAGAGGAAACAGCGGGGGAGCAGCCGCAGGGGCAGGGCGGCAGCAGTGGCGGTGGTGGTGGAGGAGGAGGCGGAGACCCGTGTGACAGGGTGCGGGTGATGGGGCGCTGCACGTGCGATGATGGACGCAAACTGCCGTACGGTTGCGATGTAAGCGGCCCGGGGGGGGGATGGTAGGGGTTAGTGCCGGGGTGCGCATCAGTAAGATAGACTGTAAGCATTCCTCCCACCCGAGGCCGTCACCCCATGTCTACCTCGCTCTGCTCTAAATGCACCCCTGCTGTCTCCTACCGGTGTCACTGCTGTCACCCTGCTGCACCCTCGAGATTCACCCGTCGTGGCTTCCTCCACTTCTTTCCTCCCCATCTTTCCTCCTCGTCTCCTTCGCAGCCCTTCAACTCCTCCACTTGGTCCGGGGACTCCGAAGCCGCACCGCCACTGCCGCCCAACCTCTCACTCACCTGCGTCGTCGTGACGCCGCCGCCAGCGCCGCCGCCGCCACCGCCGCTGCCGCCACTTCCGTCACCGCCGCCGCCACTGCAACCCATCTCCTCCGGAAGTTCCCAATCCCCATCGCAAACACAAGCTACGTCCCAAGCCGAGTCTCAGTCCCAGTCTAGTTCACAAGGAGACGCCTCCGCCTCGGCTTCCTCATCCGCCTCCGCCTCATCATCATCCCAGGAGGCAGACGCGACCCATGGGTCACCAACAAGCGGCGGTGGCACTAGCAGCAGCAGTCATGGCGGTTTGGTGGTGTTTATTGTGGTGTCGTGTGTGCTGCTGGCTGCTGGTACGGTGGGAGGGGTGATGTGGTGCTGCGGCTTTCTGCGGCCGGGCAGCTGGAGGGCGCTTTGGAGCGCGCAGGTGAGGAGAGATGGGAGTGGTTCACGGTTTTACTAAACTGCTTGCATTATACTCGTTTCTTGGTACTATAATAAGGACAGTCAGGTAGTGCGGATAGGCGTATCCAGCTATCAAGCAGGTGATAAGGACACCTTCCCTCCGCCGCACCTACCCCTGCAGGGCCTCTACTCCTACGAACCCGTCTTCACAGGTCAGTCGTACACTCCTGGTCTGGTTACCTCCGCCGCCGCCGCCGCGGACATTCCCTGGAGCCGCTTTTGCGCCGCCGTCGCCGACGGCTACCGTCGGCTGCGGTACGGCAAACGGTACCGCGAGGAGGCCGCTGCTACCGCAGTTGCGGCGGAACGCTACAGACTGCTCAATGTGTACGGCAGCAGTCCTGCGCGCGGCGGCCGCGGCGGCGGCGGCGTCGTCGGCGGCGGCAGGTCGGCGGAGATGGGGCAGTACTCGGGGCCCGCCGCTGCAGGTGGCGGCGGCGGTGGCGGTGGCGGTGGCGGTGGCGGCGGCTTTTCCTTAGATGGGAGCGACGTAGGAGACGAGGTCTTCACTCTAGAAGACCTGGGCGGTGGAGGAGGCGGAAGCGGTGGCAACGGCCGCCATGCAGGCGGTGATGCCGATTTTGAAGCAGGTGGTGGAAGGGGCTTCCTGCGACCCATGGGTCGTTTGGCCGGCGGTGCTGCGCTTCCCGTTTCCAGAAACGCGTCTGCTCTGCCGTCTGCGTTTCGTGCGGGCTGGTCTGGGGATGACTCACTTGCGCCTGCACCTGCGGGTTATCGTCACACAGTTGGAGGTCATGTGGCCGTCACAAATCCCAGGATACCTGGTGCTTCGGAACTGGAATTGGGGCGAGTGGGGTCGGGAAGCGGCACCGTCGTTGGGGGCGGTGGCGGCGGAAAAGTAGGCGGCGGTGCAGGCACCGCTGGGAGTGAGGTGATACACACACGGCAGATGCGGATTAGTGAGGAGGAAGGGGAGGCGCAAGGGCGTGGTAATGCGGGTGATGCGGATGAGGGATTGGATGCTCCGTTAGAGCTGCTACCCACACCGCAAGTGACTGGGCAGGAGCCTAGGACAACGCAGCAGCAGGGGGCGGGGCGGTGGGAGAAGTAGGCGGCTGCTGCTGTTGTGCTGCAGTACGGCACGGTACGGTACGGCTGCATGACGGGGCTTAATGACATGGTGGAAGCGGAGGCTGACCTGTGCTTTGTTTAGGAGTAAACTGTACGGCACCTGAAAGACCCCGCCGTCTCCGTGCATGCATGATTTGCATGGATGTTGGTTGCTTTCGGAAGCAGGCATTGCATTGTATTACGAAAGAATTGAAAGAGTTTTTCGGAGTTCGTCGTGGGTTGAGGGGTAACAGTGAGAGGGAGCACGTGTAGGAGTTGTTAGGTCCGTGTCACATAGCACAGGAGTGGGTTGATCACCTGTTTGCAAAGGCGGCCGTTGTGATGTTTCGGTTGTTAAACCCGGCAGCGGATTGATGCTGACGGTTTCGGTGGTAGGCCGTAACCCCTGCAGAGGGATGTAGATTACTATAAAGCCTTTGCACGAGCAGCGATGCCATGATCTCTTTTCGTTTCCTTCGCTTTTACCTGCCTAGAAGCCATGCCATCGAAGCTGTCAAGAGTCAAGTATGAACTGATGGGGCCGTTCTTAAGCGGTCACCTGCATGCACGGCCACGTGCTTACATGTATGCATGCCGCAGTATTTCAATTTGGCGAGTGGGGTGTGGCTTGGGATATCGATGCGTTTTGGAGGCAGTGGTGTGCGCTGTTGTGTACGAGGTGACGAGAGAAGCAACCGGCCCCATGGTACATCACAACGCGAGAATTATACTTGTTCCTGGACACAGTAATAAGTTGGATAAGCCGTCTGTACGGATTTACATAGTAAGGATAGCGGTGCTCGCCATTGTTTATCGCGTAGGCATTACACCGGTAAGGAGCAGGTGCAGTGCAGCGTGAACGACTCATGGGTCACGTATAGGCTCGGCGGCAGCTGCTACATCACATTCGCATGGCCATGTTGCGTAAGCGCTCCATTCACGATGCCTTGGGGCAGCTTCCAAAGCAAACAAGCATGGCGCACAAGAAGTGCGAACCCTCATTAGAACCGGGTATCAATAATGACATACAGTCCCATGTAGTTCAAGGCCTGGAACTGCCCTTTCGGGAGTGTAGTCACTCTTCAGGACCCTGAACACCACACAGATACAGCCACTACAGCCCATAGAAGCAACCCCTGGCCCAGCCACACTTAGTAAGTTGTTGCATTGCTACATCTTACCCCCAACCCAGACGCTAGCTACTGCTGCCGCAACTCCTGCGTGCATACCAAACCCCCTCCACCGGCCTTGGTGTGCATAGCACTCTCAGCTAGAGCTGCTGTGGCAGTCTTAGCACCTCCCTGCCCCTGCTATTGCTGCTACTGCTGCTGCCGCAACTCCTGCGGCATCACCCTCACATCGCAGCTGCCCCAACCGTCCACCTCGCCACACGTCCCACCGCTGCTGCCCTCCCCTCCCCCGCCCCCGCGCGCCAGAGCCCCTGCCAGCTGCAGCAGCTGCTCGAAGTCCGCATGTGCGGCGGTAGCCTTGTCTCGGTGACTGAGCAACACCTTGTCGCCCTCGAACAGAAACAACCCGCCCTGCTGTAGCGCCTGGGGGGGGGCAACAGCGGCAGCGGCAGGACCAAGAGCAAGGGTTTCCTGGAGCCGTCGAACGCTGGCACGTGGGTGCACGTGCTACACTAGGCAAAGCCAGGCCGATTGCAGCATCCAAACCACTATAGCCGTCGAGCAGCCCCCAATCCTGCCTACCTGCTCGCTTCTGGGCGGAATCCAGGGCTGCCAACGCTGGAACACCTCAGCTAGATCCGCCGTACGGCCCTCCTCCACGCGGCGTTTCAGCGCCAAGGGTGTTTCGATTGAGAAGAATGTGGCCCCCACGCTGCGAACCAGGCCGAGAGCGTCGTACAGCGCGTTTTCTGGGTCGGCGAACAAGCTGTCTCGTGGGAAGCCCGTAACCTGTGTGTGTTGAGGAGGGACCGAGTTGGCGGAGCCCGTTCGTTCGTTCGTTCTGTGACGGTTCATGTCCGACAGGGACGCATGTTTGCAAAGTAAAGCAGCCATGGACGGCGGCTCTGTCGGCAATAGGGCTAGGGCGGGATTGCTTAGGCCGGGCTTGTGGGCATGTGGGCATGTGCCGTGTGAGGGTTATGGACATGCATACATACATAAGCTTGGCATTGCTGGGGCTTACCTCTGCAAAGTCCTTGGAGCGTTCGTGCGTACCAATTGACACCAGGAACAGCTTTACACCGAGCTCGTCAAGTCGCGGTTTGATGTCACGGCGAAGCTGGATCGCCAACTCCCTGACAGCCACAGATTCGGGATCCCAGCAACCGAGTGGTTGAGAAAGCGCAACCGACGCAGGAACAGTTCCTTTAATTCTAAAAACGATAATCAACATTAGGATGTAGATAGGTAACGCTATGTTTTACTTACCAGCAAAAGCAGCAGCCAAAGCTGCGCGCAAAGGCAACCGCTGCTCGCTCGCCCGGTCCCCACAAGCTCGTCAAATCCACAAGCTGGCCATCTGAAGACCTAATCACTTTAATTCCTTTTATGCGGTTATAAGCTTCACTTGTTTCGTTGCCGTTGCCGAGAACCGTTGCTGCGGATGAGCAAACGGTTCGCGGCCTTGCAACGGCAACAACCCGGCTACGAGTGGGCACGTGCGCGGAGGGACGGCTAGCTAGAGCCCGCATACTGTTTAGTTATGCACGTGTTGCGGACGTGTAAGGCCAAAAATGTTGCAAAAGCGTTGGTACAGACCTACTTCACGGTCATGTACGGCACCTGCTGTACATTGGGGGCTCCCAAGGTAGCCAGGACCCACGGCTTCCGCTCAGTGCAATCAATGAGGCTCTTGCCTAGGGACGACGGCCCTGCCCACTTGCTGGTCACCAACACAAACGTGCCTAACGGGGCAAGCCAGCCAGGGTACGCTAGCGCAGCTGGTACGACATCACCGTAACCGTAAGCCGGGCAACATGACAACACGGACGTCGACTTCCGGCTCCAGCACTCCGACATGCAGCAACTCCTGCCGCGGGTCGCCCGATCATGTGGGCACAACAACGTACACGGTTCAGTGCTGCTGCCATAGATAGGTGAAGCGGGCGCAGAAGATACTCTTCTGATTAGAACCCGCCTCTCGCGCGCCTTTGGCCTATCCACGCCAGCCTACCCCCAGCAGCACCCAGCATAAAGTACACGATCCTGATGCGCTACCCCCCCCCAACGGTTTGTTCCTTCCCCCCACCACCTCCGAGACAAGGCCAGTAGAAGATCCAACCTGTACCGTGCCCGTGTCCGTAGGCCGCCTCAGGACACCCCTCTTTTGCTGGCAAAGCTATGAAGCATGTAGTGAAGCACACAGCTGTCCAACGTAAGCAATGTGACAGCCCAGCTTTTGCTGTCAGGGGGTGAAGAGTACGGCAATAGGCTGGGGGAGCGGTTGTGTGCCTTAGAGGAGGTCGCCAGGCTGTCCACTAGATTTATTTGTTACGCCCTTTACAGAACCCTCATCAACTTTATCTCTGGTCCTTGCAAACAAAAGTCCAATTTATTGCAGATATGTGAAGTGACCCATGGGTCACGACCCTGCGCCAGCGCGTGATTGAAGCTCATCATTGTACCTGCCCTTCAAGTGACACGGAGGGACCCCAGTAGCGCTTGCACAATCTATTGCAGCAGCGCTTCTGTGTTACGGGAAGCGATTTGTAGCAATGGATGTTCTACAACGTGCGGCTGCGGGGCTTTCCTAGAAAGGAGCAGGTAATCCAAGAAAGCAATCCAGCGGCTTGCTATGGGCTCGCTGAGCAAGCCCTAGCTGGCTGACGCGTGACCTAGATAGCCGACAACCTGCGTAGTTGCTTGCTTTTCTATCGAGGCAAGTTATGAACCTGCTACTTAAAGTCGAGGGACTTGTATCATGCATACGTACAGCGCTGCTTTGACGCATTGTCGCAAACAAAAATGTCACTTCTGGCACCACAGCATCCTCGCATACACCACTAATGTACCGTATCGCCGCAGCAATCACCTCTTACATACAGGGGCACTGCATACCCTCTCAACTAGTCACAAGTAACCAATAGCTAGGAGCCAGCATTCGTTCAGTAGCAACTTTACAGCTATGCTGCCTTACGGTACCAATACCGGTAGGCGGTAAGGACGCCGCCTCTGCACAATCGTCTTAACTGCGAGCCGCCAGGCAAAAAATGCCCCAACAAGACCTGCGCCCAGTTCTCAGGCAGATCTCAGGCTACCTAGATGAAATTAGCAACTCAGAGTTTGTCCGCGCGCACCTTGGCGGTGCCGCATTCCAGCACGGCCTATCCTCGCAACGGCAGGATGAACGGGGCAACGATGCTCCAGGCTATGAGCACTCAGACATGCCCAGTGCCTACCGCTCATTGCAACTTTCGCTTTGGAGCTTGGCGGCCGGGCTCGATACAGAAGTCCCGCCGCATGTCGCAGCAACAGCGACTCGAGCAGCAGTGAGCCTGCGCCTGGTTCCAAGAGCTGTAGCGCTGCTTCGAGACCTCACCCAAGCCCCATCGCACGGCGGCAGCATTCCAGACACGGCTTCCACAACACCAGAGTCGCCCGACCCTGCAGTCGCTGCTTCTTCCTCCTCGGCCGCTTCCGACTCGTCTGTTCCGAATGCCGCCCCTTGTAAGGAAAAGCCGCCGACCAGAATCACCCACCTGATCCGGTTAGCCAACCTATGCCTGCTGGCAGCAGAGCTGCAACGGCTATTAGCGGCTTGCACCACACAGCTAGGGCAGGAGACGGTTCTAACGCAGTCAAACGCATCAACAGCACCCAGCGCCACCGCCTCAGCAGCAGCTGCCGCCGAGGACCGCAAACATCTGTATGAGCAGCTCGGCGATGTCGCCGTCGGCCGCGCCATGACCGCTGCAGTACGATTGCTCCAATCGGAGGTCTGGCCGCTAATGCTGTCGGGGCCACAGCCGCAGCCGGAGCGGACGGCAGCGGAGGGCGGCCGTCGGCAGAAGGGGCAGCGGGCGCATCGGTCAGGGGGCCCGGGCAGCGGGGCCCAGCACCGGCCATCAGCCCCGCCGCCTTCGCAGGGCTTAAACATTATAGAAGACGCTCGCCGGCGTAACGCGCTGGGGCTCCTCCGTCTCGGGGCCTATTCTGTTCTGCACGCTGCCCCGGGCTTGCTGTGGGGTCTCGTACGCTGCAGTTCCGCGGAAGAAGAAGAAGCAGCACCACAAACCCATCCGCAGGACCCAACCACAGAACTGCCGCCGCCGCCAGCACCGCCGCCGCCGCGTCGGCAGCAACTGGAGCGGATGCTACAACAGAGCGGGCTGCTTGCGGCGATTTGCGGGGGGTTCCTCACCGCACCGCCGTTCCTGTGGGCGCCTGCAGAGGATGATGGCGACACGCAGCCGGAATACGTCCTTCAACCGGCGCTGGCCTTCTTCCTTAATGTCTTGGATGCGCTGTCGAGGCCAAGCAGTGGCCAGTCAGACATCAAAGGGGGGGAGACTCTGTTAGAGGTCCTGGCGGCGCCCGAGGTTGTGGACATGCAACGGCTGCTGCTGGAGAGGGTGGTAATGGACGGAGGCGGGGGCGGCGGCGGCGGCGGCTGGGGCGAAGAAGACGGCAGCGGCGGCGGCGGGGGTGGCGGCGGCGCAAGCCACCCCTGGCCGATGCTGCACTGCATTCCCACGCTCGAGGGCGCAGTAGTGTTAGGAACGCAGCAGTCCCCTTGCACTAGCAGACGCCTTGAATGCGCGCATGCGGCGCTAGTTGACGTTGTGCTCCGGGTGTGGGGCGGGTTTGAGGCCGACCCCAGGCTGTGCTCCGTGCTTCCCAGCCCGCCCGAGCGCATGCGACTGGTGCTTCGACTGACGCGCGCGTTACACCGACTGACTTTCGGCCGCGGTGTCGGCGGACAGTACAAGCCGGAGCCTGCGGAGGTGGATGTGAAGGCGGTGGCGTTTGCGGTAGGGCGCTGCTGCGACGCGGCTGAGTCTATCCAAGCCGCGAACAAAGACCATGTGGGCATTGCAGTGGACGCGCGGGAGGCGTTCGCCTGGGGGTGCGCGACCGGAAAGGAGGTGCTGCTTCGCTGCGGATGCGGGCAAGAGGATGCGGATGTGAGGAGGGCGCTGTGGGGGTGCATTGTGCCGGCCCTCTTCCGCTGGGCGAAAGGTGCCGGTAAGTGCCGCCTGACTGCTGGTTGGCTTGAGCCGGTTCCGGAGGCACCTAGGCGGCGCAGGAAAGCTGCGTAGGGTGCTTTCAAGCTAGGACGCACGACCAGGACGCAGCGTGGCCCTGCGCTCTTAACTATCCTGATGACCTGCCGTGTGACGAGAAACCCCTTGAGCTCTTCCGGCTCCTCAATCTCCGGCGTGCGTCCTCGGGGCTACGTACATTTACTGACACCTCCCACGCACCCGCAAACCCGCCCGCCCCAACTTATACAGATGAAGGCCCTCCTTTGCCTGCGCATGCCCGCGCCGATTTGGCATCACGGCTGGGCCGGACGCGCGTCCTTCACACATTCAACGCCATTCTCCGCTGCGCTGCTGCTGCGGATGCGGCGGGCGGCGGTACTGTCGCTGCGGCGGGCTTGGAAGCCTCCGTCTCGCCTGCAGAAGCCTCCTCCTCCTCCACCCCTGTGGGGGCAGCAGCCGTACATGCCGTGGGTCTGCTTCAGGGATGCATTACTGAAACCCTCAAGCCGTCTCTGGCAGACACGCTCCTGGAGATCTGGGCCGAGCAACCGGACTCTGCGGCCAGCAGTAGCGGCGGCGGCGGCAGCAGAAGCCGCAGGCGCGGGCGGCAGCGGGAGCGGACGGCAGCACAGAACGACGACCCGTGGGATGCTCGGCGGGAGCTTGGGCTGTTTGTTACAGTCAGCAAGCTAGCGATACGTGAAGCCGCCGGACTGGAAAACTCCATCCGATGGGGAGTGCTGGCGGTTGCAGGGCCACAGCCGTCAACGGAGCCGGGGGTCGTCTCACTCTCGGCGCCGGCAGCGGATGCGACAATGGCGGCCTCAGAGGGTGGTGGTGAATTTTATGATACGCCAGGGCCGACCTGCATGCTGCTTTCTAGCGTTTTGGACCCACAGCACGGCCTGACGGCGGTCTGGCAGCGCGCCCCGCCAAGCCTGCGGGCACCCGCTTCGGAGCTGAAGGAGGTGCTGACGCTGACGGCGCGAGCAAGTTGCATGCTGACGGCGCCGTTGCTGTTGCGCGCCGTGTCAGAGGCGACGTCAGGCGGCCCACAGGCTGACACGTTTAGACTCATTTTAGCACTGGAGAGCGCCGCTATTGCCCTGGGCGTCCTGACGTTGCTGTACGGCAAGGTGCCGGCGGCGGCGCTGTTGGTGGCGCAACCGCATCGGCTGCTGGCGGCGCTGGGGGTGACGCTGGGTCGGCTGGATCCGGCGGCGGATGTGCCGTCGCTAGCGGCCGCTGGCCCCGCGCCGGCACCGGCGTGGCCGCTGGAGACGGCAGCGGCGAGCGCTGTGCAGCCAGCGGCCGTGGTTGAAAGTACGACGCAGGCTACAGCCACCGGGACGCCAATGGAGGAGGAGGGCGACTGGCTGGTGGCGGCTGCGGCAGCCCTGACGCAAGCGCGGCGGTTGCTGGCGGCGATGCTGACGGAGGTACGGCAGGAGGGAGGCGAGGAGGGCTGCGCAGGACAGGCCATGTCGCTGCGTGCGCATGCGTTGGCCCTGCTGGGCTGGCCGGCGGCGGCGGCAGGTGTGACTGCGGTTGCGGGTGCGGCGTTGAGCAGCGCCGGTGCGATGCTGCTGGAGGGGCTGGCGGGCTGGGATGCGGCGGAGGCACGTGCGCTGCGGGCGATGTGGCGGGCGGCGGCCGCAGCGGATGGGGGTGCGCTGCTGGACTGGGTGGTGCAGCGGCTGCAGAGCGATGGGGCAGGGGGCGGGGAGGAGCTCAGCGGAGGCGTGCTGGCGGAGGTGGAGGCGGCGGTGGCGATGGAGGCAACAACAGGTGGCGGTGGCGGAGGCGAGGTAGGATGTACGGCAACAGCAGCGGCGGCGGCGGCGGCGTTAGCGACGTTGCCGCCGCCAGTGGCGGTGCCGCCGGTGTGTGGCACGCTGAAGATGTGCGGCAACCCGAGGTGCGGGAACTACAGCGGCGCATGCGAGGGGACTCTGAGGCTGCGGAGGTGCGCCGGCTGCCGTGCCGTACACTACTGCAGCGTGGATTGTCAGAAGCAGCACTGGCAAGGGGGCCATAAGCCGGACTGTGACTTGAGCAGGGGAAAAGCGCCGCGGGGCGAGGCAAGCGCAGGATAGCGTAAAGAGCTAAGAACATGATGACACGACAGGGTTATGGGCACCTGGCATGATGACAGTGTGGCCCTTCCTGTTAGGTTGTGGAACGAAATTCTGTTGGCACAACTGAGAGACGGCGAACGCGCACCATGACGAGCGAACGTTCAGGATTGCTTTGTTGGGTTGAACAGGTCAACGGATGTACGGATAGATACGTGTACGGGCAGACGTACCTTCAACTAGCAGTTAGTTGCGAACACACACTTGTTCGGCACCGGTTCAAGGTGATTGCATGGTACACGGAGGGGACCGTAGCTTTGCAGGGTATACACGGCGTGCGGTGCATGGATAGGACTGGACCTGGTCCCGTTGAAGCTGGAGTAGCGTAAACCCAAGTAGCTATCTCCCTAGTTCAATCATACGGAGCTTCCGCGTTATGCGCGGACAGCTCCCTTGCCGCAGCATGCATGCAACCCGGCGTTGGATTTCCTTTGAAGAGGCACTGCCAAACACAACAGCGGCAGCAGCAGCAGCTCGGCGAAGCTCGTTCCGTTACCGTTACCTTGCAAGGGCAAAATGCCGTACACCAGTCAACCACCTTCACAACCGTTACCAAAGGGCGTACAGGTGTCAAGCAGCGGTCCGGACACCTGATCCAAGACCCCGCCTCCCAGCCCGCTTACCAGCAAAGGCAGCAATGCTCCACCCCCAACAACAACAGCAATGCCCCACCCCCAGGAGCCAGCTGGCAGCTGCTTGTCTTCCGGCAACGTGGCAAACAGCACCGTAACCACATCAGGCTGAACCGCACAGCGCTCACTTACACACACAGCATGAATAGGCAAAACAGCGGACACAACCCCTGCGATGGATCTACCATGCGCTCCATGCAAGTTCCTTCCTGCGCCCTAGCGAAATCTGATATCCATGCAGCAAACACTCCGCCATGACCCGCCAACCATCAGCCCCTATCCCCTGCCCTGTCGCGCTTACATGCAACCCTCTCCAGCCCTCTCAGCAAACAGTGCCTCACAACGCTGGGCAATCCACTAAACAATCCACTCATGAAGTCGAATGCGGCGCTACCCTTTGAGGCTGTATCCCTTCCCACAGAATGCCTTGAAATTGCTGTTCTCCTCCTTCTTCTCCTCCTCCGGCGGGGGCGGAGGCGGCTTGGGTGCGGCGCTGGCGGCTCCGGCGCCCTGCTGCTTCGCCTGCGGGTAGCACGGTAAGAAGGATAGCCAGAGCCGGGGTCAGGGCAGATCAATGGAGCTTCGCTGAACGTCTGCACCCTCTGTAACCTCAGAACATAGCCCTCCAGGCTACAGGGCCGTTCAGCCGTTATGTTCGCTTCGACTCTCGATTTCTAACCTAAGCAGAGCGTCACATTCTCACACACCCGATCAAAATGTCCGGCAAAACGGCATGCGAGCCAGGCATGCGAAACGCTGTTGCCAAGCCTTCCCAACATGCCCACACACACCCACATCTCCCCATCCCCACTCATCCCATAACCAGTTAACCATCCCAACCGCCCCTCCCACCCACTCACCGCCAGCTTCGCCTCCAATCGATTGCCCGTGGGCCCAAAGTTGACAAACGTCCCAGCCTTCTGCTTGCCCCCAGCAGACCCGCTATCCGAGGGCCCAGCACCCGCAGCCGCGGCCGCGGCCGTGCTCCCGCCCGCGCCCGACGTCCCCGCGCCTCCGCTGGTGCTGCTGCCGCCGCTGGGCACCGACCGCAGGGGTACCGACACGGGGTTCGACGGCCCCGCTGCCTTGCCGTCTAACCGCCGGCCTGTTCCAGCAAAGGCTAGGAACTTGGGTTCCTCTGGCTCGGGCTCCGGAGAGGGGCCCTTGCCGCTGGCGGCGGAGGCGCCGGCAGCCCCCGCGGCACCCGCCTTGCCGTCCGCTGCTGGCGCTGCTGTTTGGAAGGATGAGGGGAGCAGGGACGGAGGAGAGGACCAGGGACGTCAGGTGGGAGAGAGGAGCAGGAGGCGGTGTTAACGTTACGAACACCTGAAGTGAGAAGGCTTTCCTGCTTGCAATCCTCTGGAATCCCCTCCCACAGGCAAGGGGCAAGGAGTGAAGGCCCGGCCCCACCTGACGTCGCTGCTGGCGCCGGGGGCTTGGGTGGCACCCGCTCCGGCTCCTTGTAATCCTTAGGCGCCTCGAAATCCACCTGGCAGTCAGTCTCAATGACGGAAATCGCGGGCCCCGGCTTCGCGTCCTTCACCTCAATCTCGTAGTTCTTGTTGTTGTAGTTAACCACGAAGCAGTCGCCCACCGTGAGGCAGCTGTAGCTGCGGAGCGTGCGCTCCAGCACGGCTTTGGGGTTTGTAATGTCTAGGAAGTCGGAGGTCACGGGCTGCAGCTTGACGTAGGTGCCCTTTGGCAACGAGACGCTGCGCAGGCGGATGGTATCCCCCACTTGCAGCAGCAGGTTTTGCATCATCTGAAGGTTCAGGTGAGAGGGCGGATTGGAGGGAAGTTGGGGAGTAGGTTGGGGAGCGCTAGGCGGGGCAGAGCGGGGCTAGGCGTTGGCGGGGTGAAGCAGTGGAAACCATCGCAACAGCCCAGAGCAGGACGACAGGAGCCCGAGGCATACCCAGTGCGGCATGTACACGACGCCCTCCTCGGCGATGAACTCCAGGACACCGCAATGTGTATGGCGCTTGGATTGAACGCCCTCCACCTTGAAGAGCATTGGATACTCGATGTGAAGCGATGCTGCGCAAGGGCAAGCAACCGCAGATTAAGGTTCTAGCTTTTTGTTATTCGTATCAGGTGTAAGTTATCAAGCTGTAACTGCTAATACTACGCACCTAGCCGCTCCAAGGCGGAGGGCGGCATGATGATCTTGTCGCCGTGTTCAGCAGACTGCTTATCAATAAAGGCAACCGGCATTGCTCTATAGAAGGCTTCAAAGGTTTGGGGTCCAAACCCAGGCATTCCAGGGAAACCCCCAAACATTTTGATAGGTGAGCGTTCTAGACTGTGCCAACGTAGGTAGAATATGGCCTTTACAGGTGAAGCTGCGTCGATTGTATATTACACAGCGGCCGTTCAGCGCTCGGTCGCAACATGTGCCGTTTATGCAGCGGCGCTTTGCATTCCACGTCGTAGCAAGGAGCCTCATCTCCGCTTGCCTAGATGCCCGGTTTGCCGGGACCAGTTCAGTATAACCCGTACAAACAGAATTGGACGTATCTGCGTCTGCTGCAGAAGTTCGCTTGACCCTAGTTGACCATCCATTGACGGCTCACACGCTGACCGAACCTTCTTGAACGTAACGCAACCTCTTCCCTCCAACCCCTTCCTCAATCCTCATCCCTACATAACCCTGCGGCCAAACTCAAATTCCTGCCCTGTTCAAAACTGCAGCTGCGTTGGCCTGGGCGGTGGCGGTGGCGCCGCTTCCAGCTTGAGCAGCAGCTTGGGCGCCTCCCACACCATCATGGTGCTGCCCGCCGCCGAGATGGCCTGATTGCCGTCTGACGAGAACCCAACGGCCATCACCGGGCCCGCGTGTCCCTCCAATGTGTGCACGTTGCCGGTGCCCATGTGCGCCAGGAAGGCGGAGCGCTCCATGCCGCCTAGCAGCATGGCTCGGCCGTCGTGTGACACCGCCATGGAACGGACCATCTGCAAGCGGGTTATAGGGTTGCAGTGCATTGTTGTCTGCACCATTTACCACGCCAAAAAAGCT
Organism: Astrephomene gubernaculifera; assembly: GCA_021605115.1. NCBI lineage: Eukaryota > Viridiplantae > Chlorophyta > Chlorophyceae > Chlamydomonadales > Astrephomenaceae > Astrephomene > Astrephomene gubernaculifera. Next base: position 113,742 of record BMAR01000051.1, on the reverse strand, counting down.
GCCACGAGAAACCCAAAGACAAGAATCTCATCGGTAGTCACTGCAGGGCGCGCCAGCCATGCGCGCATACAACCGAAATACCAACAACGTGAACCCCATGCGTCCCCCTCCTCCTCCTCACCTGCGGTACGGTGACCCGCCGTACCACCGCCGCAAGCCGGTAGTCGTACACCACTACCTCCCCCAGCAGCAGGGGGCTGCTGAAGGCCAGCAGCTTGCTGCCGCCGCCCAGGAAGGAAAGCAGCGCCGGCACGTCCGGGGACTGCGATTGCGCAGAGCCGTCGGCGCCAGCAGCCCCATCCGCGTCACGGCGGCGGCTGCTTCCAGGCTGCGGTTCATTCCGAGATGGCATGGATCACAGTGGATATAGTACGAAGATGTTTACGTGTTGCAACTAAGAAGCTACGAGGGTGCACGCTAAAGCCGGAGAAGCCTGGCATCGAAAGGGCCAATGATGTAGCGGGGTAAGGGCATGCGTCGTGAGGCATGTGCGCGGCTACCAACCGGCAAAGGCACACACCTACCGATTTAATGTCGTACTCCGCAATGGGTGTGCAGGCCGGGTCGTCCCAGGGTGCAGCGAATACTACGAAGCGGTCGCGCCAGCCCACGGCCGTCAGGGAGGCGCCAGTGCCCGGGGATACAGTCAGTGCCTGCAAGGCATCGGTTCAGAATCATACCTGGGCTTTGGGTACCGTGTGTGGAAGAAAGGGGACAGTTGCAAGCATTTTCTGACAGGGCGGGTAACACAGCCCACTACCAGTTTAGCACAGCACATATGGGCTTTGGCATGCATTCAGAAGCAGTGAAGGCCTAAGAGCATCGAATCTGATTACCGAGTGCAGCAGATCGCAACAACCCGCAAAGGACGAGGTAAAGGGTTAAGCGGCTGGGTTCCGTGCCCTTCTGCCCTACCTGCATCGGTCCGGTCCCTGGTCGGGGCGGATCGGGTGGTGGTGGAGGGGTCGAGCGAGGCGGCGGCCCCGGGGAGCGTCTGCTGGGCGGTGCTGGCGCGGGGCAGGCGGTCAGGGCCGTGATGTACGACAGCAGCCGCGTGGAGCCGAGGTCCGTGACAGCCAGGCTGCCGTCGCTGCACGCAAAAAATGTGGAAAACGGGAGTGTGAGTTTGAAGATCCCGCGTTGCATTTTTCACAGGGTTTGACAAGTCGCTACGACCATGCACGGAGGAAAACAAACCGAGTTCAACGTCCAGCATGAAAACTGACACGAGGTCGGACCCCAACTGGAAATGGTCTCAGCTATCAGGCCCATCCCACCTGGACGCCGTGAGCACCAGCGGCTTGGTTGGGTGCACCGCCACGCCCACCACGGGTGCGGGGTGCCGCGCCAGCGCCCAGCGCAGCTCCACTGTCGGCTGCATGGAGAACAGCCGCAACGAACCGTCCTCATAGCCGCCCAGCAACAGCGGGACCGGCGGGGGCTTGGGTGAGGATCCCGACTTGGGCTGGCGTGCAGGCTCTGCTTGAGGAGAGGAGGCTGGTTTGGGCGCCGGAAGGCTGTGCATGGCGAAGGTAGCGGTGGTACAGGCTGAGGAGGACTGTAGCTCAACGGTTGGCTCGGCCTATGGGCGTTGGGGAAGGCATGGATTGGTTGGTGATGGTCGTGCCGTTGGTTAACCACTAGGTTAAGGCGGAACGGTGACGTGCTGTCGACGCCATCTGCTGAAACCAGATGCAGTTAGTTTTTTTGCCATGTCAAATGGGGCTGGAAATTCGCTGGCAAGGTGTCAAATGGGGGCAAAATATTCCGCCTGGGGTGACTGCAGGGAAGACTAAGATGGGAACGGAGAGGTAGGGGGCAACTGACTTGCCAGTGCGCTGGATCCTCACCGCGCCATGCCCAGTCGGGGTTTCCAAATGGTGTTCCACTTATCCTCCTAGGGCTGCACAGCGGCACACAGCTGAACAGCTCCTTTCCTTACCATGTTACATCCAACACGTACGGCGGCTTTTGGGGTGTTTTGGCGCATGTCAAAAGGGGCTAGAAATTCGCCATCAGGAAGTCAAATGGGGCATAAATTATTTTCGCTTTGTCAAATGGGGCTAGAAAATAGGCCTCCAAACGCATGTCAATTAAATTTTGGGCAATACGGTACTTACATCTCCAAGCCCCAGGTACCAGACACGCAGCATGCCGTCTCCTGAGGTGGACGCCATGACCCGTGGGTCGTGCGGTGCTGCCACAAGCGCCAGCACCGGTCCTTGCTGGCCGCATACGATGGGTACACAGCTGGCATCCTGTGGGCAGATGGGCAGACATGAATCAGCATTGCGTGCGTGCACTTCGCAAACATTGCGTGTGTTGCAAACTTGCGAAGTACAGGCCTGCGGGCACGCACCTGCATGCCAACGAACCAGATGGTGGCTGTGGTAGTTGCCACTACGGCGTCCGCCATGCCCGGCTCGGCGGAGAGGCTCCGCACACAGCCGTCCAGCTGCACACTGCTCTCCTCGCACCAGACACCGCTGTGGGTGTCGCGCCTGCGTTCGACGGGCCAGCAGACAACACGAAAATTGACGGACAGGTACATGTTTCATAACGAGAGAATGGCGGGCATAGGAGGGTAGCCGTAAATTTAAGGGCCCGCCCTCGCCTCTTCGTGCAAATCCCACCTGAAGCGCACCAGGTTCCCCGTTTCCGTAGCGACAAGCGCGTGGCTACTGCCCACTGCCATGGCAGTGACGGCGGTGTCGCCAGGAAGTGAAGCCACCTGTAGTTAAGACACGTGGAGGTGAGGGTGGGTCTTTGCCAACGCTGGGTGCTAAGGTCAATCATCGATGTTACGCTGCACCGGCTTGCCAGATGCAAGCGAGTGTGGCAACCAGAAGGAGCGATGCCTTACCTGCACCATGGTTGCTGGGCCGTCGGCAAACGCATTCGCCACGTCGATGTGCCACAGCGGGATCTGACCCATGGGTCCGTCCCCATCGGTGCATTTGGGAGCCTCTGCGACAAGGAGCGCGCCTGCCGGGTCGATTGCTAGCGCCGTACACGGTACGGCGTCGTCTTGGTCACCCAGTGGCACGCTGCGCTGCTCCAGGAAGCTGTATGAGGGCGACGCGGGCATGATCAAAACGGGCCTCGTCATTAAGTATTGCCAGTCTTTAGAGGGGACGGCGTTGCGCAGCCCTCCGACCTTCCTTGAGTCAATCTTTCCCTCCGCATGCAAATACACTGTTTGGGACTGCACCTCGGAAGGCGCATGCAGGCTGCCCAGTCCAACACCCATGTCACAGCAAACCGTTGAGGCGCACCTGTCGAGCAGCGTCCATAAGAGCAGCCCGTCCTTGCCCACGCTGGCAAAGGAGGGGTTGTCGCCGCCCCACAGCCACTCCACCGCAGCCGGCGAGCTCTCGGTGCGGCCCGCTGCCACCAGCAGCCCAGCCGACACGTCCCACACCACTACCGAGCGCTCCGGCTCGCGCCCTATGGAGAGCAGCCAGCGACCGTCTGGAGAGAAGCACAACGCCTGCGTGGGATAAAAAGGAGTTATGGTCCATGTTGGTTCTGCTAGCAAGGTGTGTGGTTGCTTCTCAGAGGAAGCTCGCATCGCCATGAAAGGAACGCACAGGCCGCGTTCCCGTCGTCCCAACCCCCTAGCCACATGCAACCCAGGACCCCGCTCACGCTAGGCCTGCACTGACCTGAACACCATGCGGGTGGTAACGCAGCCGCCACCGCTCCTTGCCGCTGGCTACATCCCACACCACCACATCCGCGAACGGCGCAGTGGTGCACACAACTGGTTGGGTGGCTGAGGAGGCCCCCAGCGACGCCTCTGGCTGCACCACATGGTGCTCCGCCGTCCGCGGTGCCGCAGCGATGAGCGACCCGTCCTTTGAGGCCGCAAGGCAGCCCAACGAGCGGGTATGGGCCCGGAGATAGCGCTGTTCCCGCGTCGCTAGATGCTCCAGAACCACCATCTCCTCTATGGAGTAGGCGAAGAGGCCGGTTTCGGGGCGCCATGTGACGTTGTTGAAGCCGCTGGGGGTGTAGCCTAGCAGCCAGCTGCATTTCGGCGGAGGCTCAGGCGCCCGCGGCACCTGGGGCGAGGGCAGCTGCGGCTGCTGCTCTTGCCTGAGCGGAGGCGGGGCCCCTGCAGACGGTGGCATAAAGGGCCCGGATGGAGCCTGGCGTACGGCGATGGGGCTGCTGTAAGGTGAAGCGGACGTGTAGTTCGTCGGTCGTGGGATGACCGCGGGCGCGGTATAAACCCCGGGGCTGTTCAGTTTTGCGGCTGCCAGGGCAGCTGCAGCAGCATCGGCTGCAGCCACGGCGGCGTTTGCGACTGCAGGGAAAGGTGAGACAATTGGAGCCTGCGCCTGCTGCGACGGCAGCCCGGTTGCAGTTCCTGGCCTCACTACCGGAGAGGAACTCGCAGGCACCAACCTCGCCTGGGGTACGCCCGGAGAGGCCAGGGCTGCCGCTCGTGCCGTCAAGCGGTGGTCGCTGGCGTTCGCAACAGGTCCGAGGGCGGTAGCCGGTGTGGCGCGGCTGAGGGGGTCGCGTGGATCAAGGCCGGGAGAGCCCATGGGGCGCAGCGCTGGTGGCAGGGCGCCCAGACGCTGCGCGACGGAGGCGCGGGCGACAGCGGGGTCAAGGCTGGCGTGCGGTGGCGGCGTGTCGGCGGTGACGCGCCAGACGCAGATGCAGTCCGCGTCGCCCACAGTGATCAGGTGGCCCCGGTGGAAAGCGGCACCTGTACGACAAAAGCCACGGCTAGTTCAGTTCAGCCGGAACAGGTCGCCTTGCATGGGACCATACGCCAATACTGACTTTTGGCGTGAACAACAGGCGAGTTGGGGTGCTCTTCCCAATTAGCAACCGCACACCCGCAGCTTGGAAGCTCCCCCGGCACGCACCTAGCACTGCGCCCGGGTGGCCAAGGAAGGCTTGGTTCGGCGGCAACCCGCGCGGCTGCAGAGCCGGCAGCGGCACGCAGCCCCACACCCGCAGCAGGCCGTCGTTGCCCGCAGTCAGCGCGTAGCGGCCGACGGGGTCCATCGCCAGGGCCGTCACCTCCAGGTTGGAGATGTCGCGGATCTGCGGCAGGTGGGCGGTGACCACATGTCAAGATGTCATGCACTCATGCTCGGAATGTCGCGTTCGTATAAGAGTAAGGGCAAGCGAGCGGCTGCGACATGGCCCTCACAGCAGTCCCAAGCTCGCAGCTGTGCCAATGGCTACTGTCGCCACCGGTAAGGGTTTCCCGTCTGGACCTCACCTGCTGCACCAGCTGCCCCTCCCTGAGCTCGTAGCGGTCCAAGCGACGGAGCGAGGTGAGCGCCCAAAGCTCATTGCCATCCGCGCTGAACGCCAGCCTGAAGAACAGCAGAGGCAAGGAGTTCCGGCATGTGGGTCAAGTGTGAAGTCAGGCGCCTTCAGGACACACCGAGGAGGGAGACGCACAAAGTGAAGGCTCCACGGCGGCTTCCGCGTCCCCAGCACCCGGCTTCACACCCGCTAAACCCGCTCTCACATGCCGACCCGCCCCCTTACTTTATGTACGTTGGCGCATCCGTCTCGATGCGCATGAAGGGCGCCAATGTGCGGCCGTGGAAGATCAGCAGGGAGGTGACACCGCGGTAGGGGTCGCGAGTCAGGCTGGCCACCAGGGCGCCGTTGGGGCTTACCGCCACGCAGACCTGCGCACGGACACCAGGCAAGGACAACCTTCAGGGCTTCCCTTGTCGGCATGAGCCACAGCCTCATCATACGGGCGCCCCAACAGGCTCCTCTGGTCTTACCCTGATGTCCCGTACACCTGCTGATAGGTACTGCGTGGGCGCGTACAGCCGCTGCACATCGTACGTTACCAGCGCGCCGTCAGCGCCTCCGCTGAAGAGCCGCTCGCCGTCCGGTGAGAACACCAGCTCCGCCACGGCTCCTCGGTGCTGCTGCTGCTCCTGCGTGAGGAAACAACGTGCAGGGCTACTTGGGAATTGAGAGGCGAAGGATGGCCTTGAATGGCCAGTTCCAGCAGGACACCAAAGGCCTCAAGTGCAACGACTGAAAGCAACGGTAGCTTCGTCACGAACAAGGAGGTTTCCCAGCCCGACACCCCAAGCCAGTCGCACCTGCAGCAGCGTGGTGGTGGGCACATCGAACACACGCAGGCGGCCGTTCGCAAAGCCCGCTGCCAGCTCGTGGTGGCTGGGCAGGGGGTGGTAGGCGATGCAGGTGACGGCCTCGCCGGGCGCATCGAACTCGTACAGCTGCTGGTGGGTGAGCAGGTGCCAGATGCGGATGGTGCCGTCGGAGGAGACGGTGCAGAACTGGTCCCTGGGGGAAGAACAAGAAGAGCGTGAACGGAAAATGGGGGTTGCTAAGCACGAGTCATTGACGGTGGTGGCGGCGTTGAGGACACTGTGAAAGCGCCCAGAGCCATGCGACATGAGGCTGTTCCTGCGCATCCTAGCTGCCCATGTATGATGGTGACGTGGTCCCCTGCCCCCATGCCCGCCTGCGCACCTGCTGGGGTCCACAGCCACGGCGTTCACTGCGCCCGAATGCGAGCGCAACAGCGTGGTATAGGCGTGGTTGGGGATGTGCAGGCAGCCCAGCGCGCCGTTCTCCGTGCCGATAGCGATGCGCAGGGCGTCGGGCGACAACGCCAGGCCCGTGACGCTGCCCTCGTGCTCGGCCTGATGGGACAGCAGACACCATGCGACGACAAGATGAGCGCCGCAGCACGCTATTAAGAACGTAGAACGGTACCCACCCCCCAAGTACCGCGTTGCGGTAATGTGTGAAGCACCCCAGCGTCGTGCGTTGCGTGGGAGGGTTTCTAGGCAGGCCACCCTCTGCCGCGCACCTCTAGCAGGAAGTCCCTGAAATCCAGCGGCCAGGCTCGCAGCAGCCGGTCATCCCCGCCCGTGATCGCCAGCCCATCCGCCACCAGGAGGCAGTTGATGCCGGCCGAGTGCAGCTGGTACACGGCGTCCAGGCTGTTGCGGGGGGCGGGGTTTATGGAGAAAAGGGAAGGGGAGGAACGAGGAGGCACAGGCACATGTGGTGTTGGGTAAGGGTGAGGCACTGAGGTTGCGTCGAGAAGGAAAGGGAAACGTGTTGCAGAAGTATGGGGCCATCGGCAGGATACAAAGGGTTCAAGGAGCAGATTCAGGAGCACCTGCGGTCCGTACCTGCGGGTGGTGTAGTCGACGACGAAGACGGCGCCGGAAGCGGACGACACATACACCTGGGGACGTACGAGGGGCGTTGGGCATGTGTGATGCTACTATGTGCTGGATATTTGGTTGCTTGCTGGTTGGAAGGCTGCAGTGTAACTTGGACATCGCGACACAGGAAGGCTGCGCATAGCATCCTAGGCCAAGTCATGCAGGCTGCGGTCTAGGTTGTGAAAAGCCAAGTCATTCATGCGGACTTAAATTGCGAGGCGGCTCACCTTGAACGCATCCACGCCGTACACTCCAACGCCCGCCTCGAAGGCGATATCGGTGAAGATGTTGGGGCCCGCCGCTGCAGAGACGCTGCCGACGTGGTTTGCGGTCTGCAGGGACAAGAAAGACGCAGATAGGCAAGTGCTGGGCGCATTATATGGCAGCGGCTAGACGGGGATACCAGCGTCTGCTCTTTCAGTGTCCACATGTTGCCCGAAAGTAACCAAGCCTGACTTGACAGATGTTTCAAGAGCTCGAGCCCAGCCCTACCCGCTTCTCACGCGGCACCAGCCGCACTGACGTGCCACGCAGCTGGCCTCCCTTGAGCCGGTAGATGCGGATGCTGTCACGGCCCGCAGTCAGCAAGTGGTCCTCCTGGAAACAAAGGGTAGAGCGTGAGACTGGGGGTTCTGGAAAATCACCGCACTGCTCTAGGGTGCAGGGAAGGCTTAAAGCGACACTGTCATGGTACGGTCTTGATGTTGTCTTCAGAGCGACCCTTTCCCGTAACCAGCCGACCCGTTCCCGTCGCCAACCTGACCTGGTACGCGCTGAAGCGGAGCACCTTGATGTTGAACTCGGTTGCGTGGCGGGTCACCAGCGCAACCTGATGAGTCCGAGGGAGATGAAGAGGGAGTCCGGATTCGTGTAGGGCAGAGGCATAGAGGGCAGGGAGGGACAATTGGGCGGTGGACACCCGTGCAGTGGCGTCATCCAGGAAGATGACATCAGCATGGACTGGTGCAGACCTTGGTAGGCCGTACGGACTTTAGCCAATGGCAGTCGCTGTTCAGGACGCACCTTGCCGTGAGGAATGCGCACTTCAGAGATGTTCCACAGGGCTATGGTCTGCCGGCCGTGCTCGTCCAAGCCCACCGCCGCCACGGCGCGCACGTCTGGGGAGATGTCCACGCAGCTGAGGCCGCTGGCGTGGGCTGCAAGGGCAGGAGGACGAAGGATTGAGGGGTTTCAGAAGTGAACAAGACAACCCTCCCAACTCCCTAGTGAAGCCATGTCGATACTAACAGTCTGCCAGGTATCCATGTGGCCTCAATACCAAACATACCGCTCAAGACAGTCAGGCATACGCCGCTGGCTACGTCCCAGAGCCGCACGGTCGCCTCCTTTCCCTCCTGCGCACTGGCGAGCAAACCACCGTCGCTGCTGACCGCCAGCGCGCACACGAAGCTCGTGTGGCCCAGCAAGTGCCGCTGCCGCCCCGGCTCAACCAGCGGCTGCTGGTCCGCAGCCGCATTTGCTGCCGGTTGCGGCAGCGTGTCGGAGACACGCATGAGCACTACCATGCTAGCTGCTGCGAAGGCCACCTCCTCGGTGCCCGGGATCCACACCAGACACCGCACAAACTCCCCCGAGTAGGCGCTCACGCGCATGAGCTCTACCACCGGGTCTGGAGTCAGCGGCGGCCCCTGTACGATGGTATCTACCCCTAGTGTTGCGGCGGCGACGACCGGCCGCATGGCTGTGCATGCGCCGGCGGCGCCACCGGGAGGGGTGGTGGTAGGCCGGGAGCAGGGCCGGGAGTGCGGCGCTGACTCACCAAGACGGCTAAGAGCCGCTGAGGTGCGGACACCACACACCGCGGCCGCTGCTGCGCCAGGGCTAACATTGGACGCTGTGGCGCGGGCTATCGCGACTGTTGCGGCCCGTGGGGATAGTGACGGCGTCGCTGGGGAGGGGGCCAGCGGGGTTCCTCTGTCCATTTCTGAGGTGACGTCGTCCTCCACTTCTTCGCCGGGACCGCCCCCTGCGCGGCTCGCTGTGGGAGTGGCCTTTGCGGCGGAGCCAGGGCTCTTGGGGCCAGCAGCGGCACAATCTGTGGTGCGGCGTCTGGCGCCAATACGCTTGGGTGGCGGCCTGCACGCGTCATGGCATGAACAGCAGGGTGTAAGCTGGGAAAGCCACCCTACTCGCCCAGCCGCTTGCCAACCCTATTGTTGCAAAGGGCACAGGTTCCACCGTGAAATTGCTGGTAACCCAGTCCCGACCCTGCTTCTCAGGTACGCATGGCGACGCCGCCCACCGGCCAGCCCCGACCCCGCCTCACACAAAGTCCATGGTAGGCACGTCCGTGGGCTCCGCGGGCAGCCACACCATTTCGAAAACACTTGTATCCAGAGCGTGGGAGAGGGCCATGTCCCCAGGCAGGGTCTGCAAGGATGGTAAGATGAGATGCAGGCGCAGGTTGGGGTCGCGGGGAAGTCGCAAGGCAAAGGCATGCAAAGATGCAATGGCAGCACACCTATGGAGCACTGGCTCATAGTACGACCGCGCAGGGACGAAGGAACTGGGTCAGGAAGGATATTGGCAACCTCCCTCCCAAGCACAAGCCGCCACACCAGCGCTTCCCCTCCCTCCCTCCAACCTCCCTCCCTTTGGAATTTCTTTTTCCCTCCCTTAACACTCACATCCAGCGAGAACTTGTAGTCTGAGGTGAACATGGTGCGCACTGTGAGCCAGGAGCACATTTGGATAGAGCGAATGGAGGCGAACGCGGAGGACGTGAAGCTGCGCAGCGCAGCTCGCAGGTCCACTGCTGCCACACACCAGCGATGGCTGGGGCGCGGGAAAGGCAGCTGCACACCGTTGGTCTTGCGCTGCGTGGCGGCAAGGTGTTGGGCCGAGACGGGCACTGCCAATATCAGCGGGAGGGACTTCACAAGTTGTTGGAGGTCTTTGTGCTGCAGCTTTCGGTAATAATAGAGGAGGTTACCTTGAGTGCATCTGGCGCGTACATGTTGCTGACGGAAATCCGGTGCACGTTCCCATCTGTTGTGCCGACCTCGATGTGGACTACAAACACTTTAACGGGTGTGGCCTTGAGCTGCATGCACGGGCGAGGCAAATTAAGGTGGCCCTGATCGGCAGCAGCTAGGGTTCTGTCCAGGTGCAGAGGATAATGCAATAGCGCAGGTGCCGAAGAGACCATTACGGGGCATGGAAGAAAGGCAACATCCTAGTCGTGTCAAAGGACAGGCAAGGGCTCTCCCCATGCATCACACACGCACAATCAAGGGTGTCTACATGTGCACCTACGTTGCACGAGTAGCACAACGGCCCTATGAGTGCCAACCCGACTTACTTGGATGTAAAGGATGCGGCCGGTCAGACCCAACGTCTGCAGCTTAGAGCGTGGCACACGCAGGTAGTTCCCAGCCGGGATGAGACCCCGTACTTTGAACACCTTCTTCCCGATGACCTTGTCCTGTCACAGGCGTGCATGAGGCCATTTTCGCTTCTAGGGGTTGAAGTAACGGGGTTTGCGAACGCAAGGCGACGACACAATGCGTACCATGTGCTCCGTGACATCTCCTTTTGTTTCGACCTCCTTCATGCTCTCCGCGTCGCAGATTTTGAACACGTTGACATATGGATGCTGCCATTCTGGGCCGCAATAGTGGTGATGGACGAAGAAGGGTAATGATGTTGACCGTCGCCCAAAAGGCGTCCCTTATATAGGCATAATGCTTATCCTAACGCAGACCAACGCCATGCATTGTATACCTGGTGCTAGCGGCATTCTCCCAAGCCCTCGCTGCCCTGTTAAGGGCTATCCAGCTCCGTCGTCTGTCGCTACTCGTAAGCTTCGCACGTTTTGCAATAATTCAACGTAAATTCTGCAGCAAAAATATACTTCTTCTTGTCGCACGTGACTGCATACGGATTGGGACTGCCGGTTTGGCTTCCATTACTAGCTGTCTGTGGAAGGAAGCATCCCCTAACATACAGTTACAAGAAGCTAATTTCGCGAACCGAGAATAAAAAAAACAGGGTCCAGGTTCCGTGGCGTTGGAGTTAGGGCTGCACTTTAAATAACGTCGTACAGTGTGGAGCAAACAGCAGTCAGCTCAGTTCACAGGCCAGGATAGACACTTCTGTTTGCCGACAAATTTGCATATACTATGGAAAATCACTTGATTACTGGCAAGCCCACTTGCAACTGTGCGCTATATGTGACAGGTGAGGCACTGCATGAAGCATGTGTTGCAGCAATTACTGGAATCATCGAAAAAATAATAATAATAATAATAATAGTTACGCCGGGCAAGCCCTGGCGTGGATTAAGGGGGTGAGGCACTGAAGGGGGTCAGCCCTTGGATGCCAGCACCACCGTCAACGTGGTCAGAGATCGCATGTGTCCTTATCCCTCCTCTTGGAGGGTTGCTCGTGGGTTGTTTTCTAGCACCCTTCGGCACCTGATTATCTTGTTGAGATGGGTAAGGGCGTGGTGGTGAAGTGCTTCGCAGCACTTTGTGGCTTTGCTTGGGGTGACTCCCAAGTCTATGAGGGTTTTTCGAAGGTCTTTGCGGATGGTGCCTCCTACTCCTAGGCTGATGGCCTCCTGGGTGGTGTATTGCACGGTCCATCCATCCGCCCTGAGTAGTTCGGCAAGGCGCTTGTGCTGGTCGGCCTTCTGATGCTGTTTGTCAGCATGTCTGAGGTCTCCCGCGTAGCCTATCTCGAGGATGTGAATAGTGTAGGGTTTCGGGTTTCGTGTGCGCTTCCGGGGTTTCTGCATCGTGTTATTGCTGGCTGGCAGGCCCTGTATGATTAGAATGTCAGGTCTCATCTTGTCCCACTCTGATGCTTCGGTGTGTGGGGGTCGGAGCCATTCGGGGAGACGTTTCCCCGCGACGTACTCTGGGAGATCTTCTGCTTTTCCCGCGTCCATGACCATGTAACTCCCTCCATGCTGCCCCTTGTGTATGGCATCCGCTACAATACGGACGGCTCCGTCATGTCTTGTGCAATACATCCCGTGCATTCGCGGGTCTTTGCAGCCACCCAGGATGTGGCCCCCTGAGTCACATACCTTACGGCATACGGGGCAGGGGGGTCCGTGCCCACGGTCCTCGGGTGGGGTGTCCGGGTGCCAGCGGGTGGGGTGTCGGGAGCGCATCTTAAACCGGCGCCTGAGCCCTTCATGGAAAAGCTGGCCCCATCGTGCGTCAAATGCCCTCTTGACTAGCGCGTGCGCGTTTCGCATGGTGAACGCGGCGTTGCTGGCTTTGGGGCAGAGGTCTTTCCCGTGCTCCTCCCAGAGGCCCGTGTACTGGGTGTTGTTAGTGTATCCGTTCTGAGTTTTGGCGGGGAGTAGGTTCAGAATGCCTTTGTTGAGGTCTGTCGCACACATATTGCGTTCAGCGTCTCGCAGCCACCATATCCTGTCGTATGGAGCGTTATCTGTCGGTTCGGTGACATCGGGGTTCACCTCGCCGCGGGCTGCCGCCGTTGCCGCCCGGTCAGCTGCCTCATTGCCGGTGATGCCTGTGTGCGACTTCACCTTCAGGATGGTAGTATGCTTGTTTTCGCGTGCTCTGGTCGCTAGGTGTTGTGCGATGTTGTCTAGGAGGGGGCGGTGCTTTGAAATGTGTAGTTTGCAGGGATCTGTGATAGCTCGTTTGATAAGGTGGATTGAGACTAGTGAGTCGGTTGCGATTATTAGGTGTGGCCTGTCTGAGTGAGCTTCCAAGGCTGCGCGGATTGCAGACAGTTCGGCTCTTTGGATAGTCATTGTTACTCCGTGTCCATTGGGGTTTACGTGTAGAGTGCGTCCTTGCGGGTCGTGGACTGAGGCTCCGAGTCGTACATGTAGGGCCCCGGCGTCTGGTTCGCACTCGAGCTTGCTACCATCCGTGTAAATTATTGCATTTGGGTTATACTTCAGCGGGTACCGTCTCGTGAAAGGGGTGTCTGCAGGGCTACGTGTCGCATCCGTTTCCGAGGCGTTGAGTTTTTCTGTTGGGCGTGGAGGGTCTGGTGGGGAGGCAGCAAATTCCTTAAATCTCTGGAGTACTCTTTGGCTGTACATTCGTTTGCCTGGGTCACGGCGGGATCCGTCGGTCAGGTCGTCTGGGATGGATGTGGCGCCGAGTCGTCTGAGTTGCACCTTCAGGAGGGACCATGCCTCGGTGTTCAGAGAGGTGAGCCCGGCGTTGTTGGCGACTAGTATTATTTCCAGTTTGCGGGGGCGAGGACGGTGGTCGGTGCCCGGCACCTCTCCGGCGGCAGGGGTTAGAAGTTCACCGCCAGAGTGGGTTACTTGGATCACGGCAATTCTGCGCGCATATGGTGTGCCATAGATCTTGGTGTGCGGGGCGGCCGGTTTGCACGGGGCGAGCAGGAAGCTGACGCTGAGGGTGTTTGGGGGTGCCCACTCTGCGCTAGCGATGGCCCACGTGGCTGCTCGGAGGGTGGAGGGGGCATCATGGGCTGGGTAGGCCACAGTGTTTCCGGTGAAGGGGGTTGAGAGGGCCCCAATGTTGGCACCGAAGAGTTGGTCTTCCGCTTCGTCGCTGTAGTATGCTTCTGCGAGGGGGCTGCACGTGAGGGGTGTGCAGAGGCGTTCTGTGATTGGGCTTTCTGGGTTCACCCGTTTGAGGGCGGTGCCTAAGGCCTCCATTAGCTTGGGCGGTGTGCCCGCTGGTTTCTGTTGAGTATTGAGTTTCCGATTGCTTTGGTTCCGCAGGAGGAGGCGGGCTACGTTTTCCTCAAAGCTGCGGCCTCCTGAGAGGCTGCGGTGGAGCTCGCTATGCGAGGTTTGCATGTGCAGGTAGCGCCGCCATAGGAGGAGGAGGCGCGCAGCGGGCATTGTGCCCAGGCATATTCCCCTGGGGTTGTAGATGTAGGCGGTGCCTTCATTGCGTACTGCCACTGATGCGGGCCCTCCGGTTAGGGGGGACACGGGTTGCACTCCGGTTTGGATGTGGTACTTTCCAGTGGGGTGAATATCGCTGTCCGGGTTGCATGGGCTGCCGTCGAGTGTTGTGTGGGCCCTCGTGAGGCTTCCGTGTTCAAACTTCTTAGGGGTGGGCGGGGTCCAGTGTCCTTGCCTTTGCTCATTAGTGAGGCTGTGGTCACACGGTGGTGCTGGCTTGGTGCCGGGGTCTCGTCTAGCTCTTTTGGCGCTGTGGGTGATGAGTAGGGCCATCCAATCGTCCTGTATCGCTATGTCGCGTTCGGGCATTTTGCATGGTTCCCACTCGACGTATCGTAGCAGCTTGCCCCCCCCTCTGCCCAGCTCTCGTGTTGCAGGCCTGCAGAGCCGCGGGTGGTGGCCCATTGCCTCGTATGCGCATAGAGCCAGGGGCGTAATGATGGTGGGTGTCCAATCGACTGTATAGTAGCGTGCATGCGTTCCGCTTGCTGCGTGCGAGGGGGGGTCTTGTGATCCGCTTGAGGTTCGGTTGGTTACTTTTCTTTTGGCCTCTCGCTCGGTAATCTCTCGCATGGTGTAGGGGCCGTCTATGATGCTACGCACCCTCTCTGTCCCATTATAAGTGCCGTAGACGAGCTGGTTGGCGACTGTTGTGTCCTGGGGGTTGGCGGAGATGTGTGCGGCTATGGGTCCGGCCTTGTCTCGCAGCCAGTGTAGGGTTTGTTTTTGCATTATACGTGATACCGTGCGCCCTGCACCTTGCGTGTGGCCCCCGGGTGCAGGTTGTGGTTGTATGTTCTCCGTGTTTTGCTGGGTTGCGTTGGTGGTGACCGGTATGTTGCGGTCGGCTTTGTTGCGCAGGTAAGACAGCACTGGGTTTTCAGTGGGGTTTGCGGCAGCGTTCTGGTCTAGTCTGGCTTGCAGGGTTGCGCTTATTGGACGGCTGGGTCTCATTCCGTCTCCTGGGGTGGGGTGCGTTGGGGGGTTGAGCGTTGAGGTAAGGTGCTGTTTCGCGTCATGGAGAGATTTTTTCAGTTTACGGGACACCTGGGTGAGGTCTGCATACATGGCTGTCGCGTATTGTTGTGCGTGTCTACAGGTTGTTTGATTGCGTGCTTCGGTTGCTTCTAGGGCCGCCTGGAGTCTGTGGGATTGCGAGTTCGTGGTTCGTACTTGGGTGTTGTGCACCCGCGTGTTGGCATCGATGAAGGCTTGTTGTCGGCGGTGCGCGCCAGGTTTGGATTTGCGCCGTGCTGGTGGTCTGGTGGGTCTTGCCGTGTCGGCTGCGTTGTCAGCGGTGGCAGTGTGCGCTGTTGCTGTTACCCTTGTTCCGGTAGCCCGTCTTGTGTTGGTGTCATGCACCAGGAAGGGTGTGAGGGTGGGCGCGAGGGTTCGTCTGGGTGCTGGTACTGCGGTGTTGTGGATCAGGCCACTCAGGGTGGGGATGTCGGGGATTCGTCGCTGGTGTTCGGCAAGGGGTTTGGTGTCGTTATGTTTGCGGGGGTCGGGAGTGGGGTTGCTTGCATCTAGGTTGTGGGGGTGCAGTCCGTTAAGGGCTATGCTGAGGCGGTTGAGGGCTAGTTTGTGTCGGTTCTGTATGGTTCGCCTTTTGGTGTATAGCCGTGCGAGTTCGTCGGTGTCGATTAGGTGTCTCTTTGTGTTCTTATCTATAAGATCATGGAAGTTCAGGCCTATTTCTGTGAGGGGTAGGAGGAGCCGCAGTGGGAGGGTTGCGTCGGGGGTGTTTTGCGGCATTGTACGCTGGATCGCCAGGAAGATGGTATTCACTGCAGGGGCGAGATTGCTGCCCATCTTTGTAATCTCTAGGCCGTTGTCTTTAAGGAGGCTAAGGCGTTTCAGGGTTGTGTAGAATCTACCTTCTTTCCGTATGTCGTACACGGGGAGGGTTCCCATGACGGCATGTTGATAGCAGAGCAGTGCTTGTGTGATTATGCCAAGGCGTCCATTGTCGTTCAGTGATTGTACAAGGGTCCGGCCGGCGTGTCGTACGTATTCGGGCAGGAGGGATCCCAGGCCTAGTCCGAACTTGTTGGTTGGGAGGAGGATGGCTCGGGTGGGGAAGCCTGGTTTGAGACCGTAGCATTTCTTTGCAAGGCTGGCTACCATGCGGTCTAACAGGGCGAGGTCGGTTGGTGTGTATGCCATTGCTGTGAATCCGTAGATAATTTTTGTCTGTACGTTGGTCTTTATCAGCTGGAGCTTCTGGTTTGGTGATGCGAGAGACGTTCTGATGCGTTCACCCTGTTCCCTAATTGCTTCTTGAAGCTGTTTGGACCAGTTAAGGGTCATGGTGATATGGACGCCGAGGTATTTGAATGCTTCCGTGGGCGGGAGGTATGGTATGGGTGTATTGCCTATTCGAATCTGCGTTCCTATCTGTTTCCGTAGGATAGTTTCGTTGATGGGGCCTTTCATTCCGCCATCTCTGTCTGCCATTTTGTGTAGAATACCGGTGACCTTGCATTTGGCATGGTTTACCTGGAGTCCAGCCCAGTCTGAGAATTGTGCTATTTTATCGCATTGTCGTTGGAGGTCGACTGTGGTGTTGGTGAGTACGGCTATGTCATCAGCGTAGGCTGCCGAGCTCAGGTTGTAGCGCTTGTTGAGTTGCTCACTTAGGCAGCCGTACCGGTACCCGCGGCCCCCTACATGTAGCCATCTAAGGAGTGGTTCGATGAATATGATGAAGAGAACGGGTGACAGCGTGTCTCCCTGGACCGTGCCTCTTTGAATGGGTATGGGTTCGGTGGATCCATGTTCGGTGCGGATTCGCGTGCATGCCTTGCTATAGAGGTCACGGGTGACTTTGATTAGGTCTAGGGGCAGGCCCAGGTCGTACATAATTTGTAGGAGTTTGTCGTGGTCTATTGTGTTAAATGCGGAGGAGAAGTCCACGTACAGGACGTAGAGGTCCTGTTTCGTGAGGCCGGCGTCTTCTATCGCATTGATCAGATTCTGTATCTGTCGGGATGTGTTGCGGTGCCTCAGGAAGCCCTCTTGGGATTCGCTGAATAGGTTGGCTATGGGCGCGAATTCACCGACTGACACGGTGATAAGGCTGGTCCAGAGTTTATAGGTGGTGTTGGCGAGTGCGATGGGTCGTTTGTTCTTAATGAGGAGTGGGTCTGGGGGCGGGTCGCCCGCTTTGGGTATGAGTACAGTGTCCGAGAGGGTCCAGTTTCGGGGCGTGCGGGCCTTAACCCACATGATTTTCATAAGGTTGTGCAGGGCATGCTGTGCGTCTTCCGGTAGTGCCTTCAGGAGCTCGTTGGGTATTCCATCTGGTCCCGTGGCCTTCCCACGGGCGAGGTGTTGTATGCATGTCTGAAAGTTGGTCCAATCGCAGATTTGTGGTAGCAGCGCCTGGTCCAGTGGGGACGTGGGGGCTGATAGGTTAAAGGGGTCGACGGCATTTCTGGCAAGCCATGGGTATGTTCTGGGTGCTTCGCTCGGGAGAAATTTGCCAGTTTTGGGGCCTCTGACTGGTGCGGCCTGATCCTTAAAGTAATGATGTAAGGACGCAAGGATCGTGTGGGGCTCGGTGCAAAGTTCGCCAGTGGCGGGGTGGATAGTCGCTGGGGTGCCTCGCTCTTGGTCTGAGTTGTTGAAAATTATTTTCCGGGCTTTCTTTGGTTGTGTTGCTATGAGCCGGTGGAATCCTCGTCTTGCCTTGTCTATCTGCTTGCGGGTAGTTGCCTGGATGAGGCGGCGGAGTTCGTCTCCTTTCGCCTTGATGGCTGCTTTTAGTGTGCTGATGCTGCTGGGCGTGGGGGTTGCCGTGTTCGGTCTGGCGTCCACCGGGGTTGTCTCTGTGTTCGCGCTGTCAGTGTTGACTGGGTTGGTCTCCTGTGTGTCGGGCGTGTGGGGGCTGGGAGTCGGGGCTATGTCGTGCTGTTGCGTGCTGCGGCCTAGGTTTGTCTCTAGTTCCTGCTTGAGGTTTCTATGTTCTTTGTGTAGTTTCCTGATTTGCTTTGTGACTACCCTGGGGGGGTGGCGTTTGCCTGTACTGGGGGGCTTCTTCTCACATTCCTCTAAGAGAATGTTTAGCGCCTTTTGTAGTACCTCATTATGGAGCGTTTGAGCCAAGTTGTCTGTGTCCAATCCCGTTATTGCAGGATGGCTTCGGAGGCTCGTGGTCACATCGGCTGCTCGGCATGCTGGTGTGTCCTCCCTTAGCTTCTCGATGGCTGCGTTTATGGCCTTCACAGCTTCAGACATCTGCTCTTCGAGGTTGGCAATTGCGGATGTTAGCTCTGCCGTCATGCGAGCTGCAGCTCGTTGTATCGTGGCAGTGGGGATGGGGAGGATTACGCTTTGCCATGCGCTACCGTCTGGATTGTTCTGGTCGGTTGTTGGGTCGGCAGCAGCGGGATTGTCGTACAATTTTAGGGTTTTTATTGGGATTCGGGCATGGACCGGGTCGTGGTCAAAGTTCCCTCCCGGTTTAGAGACGGTTTCGTATGCGCTGGTTTGTCCTGCTGCTTCCTCTGTTCGAATTTTTGCGTATAGGGTCTGGTTGAGTAGGATGTCGTCGATGCGGCTTTCATGTTTGGTCATTCCTTCATGTATTTGTCGGTATGAGGCTGGGCGTGCGGCTCCCGTGAGTGGGTTGCAGGGCTGTAAGCCCGTTTGCCGGGCGAATTCTTGGTGTCGCCGGTCAGCTGTGTCATTAGTTCCTGTTGTTCTATCCTGGGGTTGCAGGACAGCGTTGTAGTCGCCCCCTAGTATGACGTGTTCCTTGCGCGACTCTGCTTCTTTGGTTACGGCTTTGCAATAGTCGTATATTAGTTGCCGCACTTGTAGGTCTTCTGGGCAGTATACCCCTATGACATGCAGCGGGGTGCTGCATGGTGGGGCTAGGGTGCAGTGGCTTATGTACCCACGAAGCTTGACTGGAGTTTGGTGTATCGTGGTTGTCCCGCGGTTGCCAAACCGTTCTGAGACTGCTAGGAGGACTCCTGCTGACCGATCGCTCGGTTTTCCTTCCCAGGGCTTGTTGCTTGTGTACGTGCGGTACCCTCTGAGGTGTTTCTTCACTGTTTGCATTAGCCATCTTGTGCGGCTTCCCAGTTTTGTTTCGGTGAAGATGAGGATATCTGCGTCCCAACCTTCCATGTTGCAAAGAGTGTTTTGTAGGTTGGCGCTCAGTCCCCGGACGTTGTGGGTTACAACGTGTAGGTATTTGTGTCGACTTTGGGGTTGTGTGGTATCGTTTGGTGTTGTACCCGTGGGTGGAGTGGGGCTTTCTGGGTTTCCCGGGGTGTTTATTGGTGTATCGTTTGGGGGGCGGGGTGGGTCATGATTGACTTCTGTTTGGGGCCCGATGTTGTCTGTTGCTGTTGCCTGCTGGTGATTTGGGTTTGGGTTATTCGCTCTCAGTTCCTCCATTGTTTCTTCTGGGGGCTGGGCTTGCGGTGGTTCTGGCACTGTTGCTGTTGCTTGTCTTTTAGCTGCGCGTGCCCATGCCTCTATGATGGTGTGTGGTTTGGGCCTTTTCGTGTTTCCCTCGTTCCTTCTGGCGGGCATACTGGTTGTGCTCATGTGGGTCGACCTTGGTTTCTTCCGTGGGGGGGCGACCCGGGGCTCCGCGTTTCGCCCTTCGCGTGTGGCTTGTGCGTATGTTCTTGCTGGGGGATTTTCTTCTGGGGTTACTATTCCTTGTATGAGGGTTGTAGGGTTGTGTTGGGCGGGCGGTGGTTCATTGTGGGTAGCTCGGGTTGCCCAGTGTTGTTGGGCCCAGTTGTGCGGTGGTTGGATGTGTCGAATAGCAACGTGGATGACGTTGAGAGTTAGAACATCAACATTCCTTAGGTAGTATACTGCGCCGTCTTGTTTTTCCCATGTTTCCCCTAGGCGGACGGGGGCTGACTGCATGGAGTCTATGAAATACCAGCTGTTGCCGCATCTCTTTACTGCGATGGCGTGGTTTGGGAGGTGTACGATAAAGCCCAGGTCCTTGGCTTCCTCTGGTAGTTGGGCTATCGCGTCTCTCAGTCTGGTGTTGGTGCGAAGGGTGACGCCTGTGGAGCAGGATGCCAGGTATGGGGACGGTAGTGGTGCGTTTTGGTGTCCGTTTAGTCGGACGTTGTGTCGTAGGTAGTGGTTCAAGATCATTGCCGAGTAGCTGCCTGCGTCTCCCCCGTAGCTGTGCTCCCATGTTGCTTGAGCCTGTGGTGTTGCTGTTGTTTGTATGTGTCTCCGCATGGTCTCACAGTACCGTGCAACGTGCGCGTAGTCTAGAAACCGCCAGCCTACGAGATTGTTAATGGCATGTATCATGCAGAATTGACGGTACTGCTTTTCGTGAAAAGATGGCGGGCCTTCTCTTTCGTGCGTTCGTGGGGGCCACGTAGCTTGGTTGTGTTCGTTGCTTGGCGTAGGGGGCGCTGTTGCGGTGTCTTCGTCGTCACCTCCCAGCTGGGTGTGGTCGTGTTCCGGAGCGGTGTCTGAGGTACCTTTTGCACGTCGTGGCGGGTTGGTTTGGGTAGTTCGCATGCTGGGTGTCGTGAGTCGCAGGCTTTGCGTCATAATCCATGGGAGAATGGCTAGGAGTGCGACGTTTTCCAGTGTGGGTTTCTGTGTGCAGCCCATTGCCGCGCCGAAGCCTAATATAAGGGTCATGTCGAGCGTGAGGGCGGGGGTGGCGCCGTAACCACTAAGGAGGGTGGGAGCGAATGTGAGGAGCAGTGCCGTGCACGGCTCATTGCGCAGTACACCTATGCACATTGTCGTACAGATGGGTACGATTAGGGCTTGTTGAGGGTTACAGCGGATCCAGTTTTCCATTAGTGGCCCCATGATGCAGGTAAGGCTCGTCGCTTGAATGACGCACGCGTATGATGGGTTGGGAACTGAATAGAGCTGTGTTGCTAGTGCTATGATTATCGTGAGGGCAAGTTGCGGTCTTTGGTAGGTCCATGTCAGCGATTGTTGGAGTGTCTGTATTAGGGTGTGTGCTATCACGTTCACCAGCGTTACATATTGGAGGGTAGCCTGTTGTAAAGCTAGCCTTCGGTGGTACAGGAGCCCGACGGTACTGAGGAGTAGGGCTGTAGACTTCAGGGGTATTACGCTTAGCCATGCCAATGTGACCAGCGGTATATACGATGCCAGTGCAGTGCAGCTTGCTGTTTGCAGGCAGTTGATGAAGTGAATGAGTCGTGAAAGCCTTCTCCGCTTATGTTTGCGGGGATATCTGCATACGGACCGCGTTACGGTGTAAGCGAGACGTGCTGTGCCAACTGCAGCGGTTAAGCCGCAGCTTATCCATGTGGCAAACGCAACCGCATTGAGTATGAACATTGCTGAGGCTAGGACACATCTACGGATCCCCGAGCATGCAGAGATCGTGCCTCCTATCACGGATTGATAGAGACGGTGTTGCACGCTGATGGATGGGAGCTTCGACTGTGGGTTGTCTGGCCTTTTGCACTTCTTGCTTCCTGACCATGGTATCCAGCGAGAGATTGGTTTCCGTTTTGCATTAAGGGCACCTGATTCGGGAACTGTGCTGTTGGGTGCTGCGTCTGGGGGTCCATGCGGTTGTCCGCTTACTTTTACCGCTTCACATCGCCTGGCCCTTCCTGGGGAGTCTTTATCATATGAGGGAGTTGCATTAGCGTCCTTTGGCTCGCTCCGACGTCGCTCTGTGAGTCCTCCCCGCCATGACATTGTGGTCTGAGTGCTCGCCTCCGAGGGAGTAGTCGTTATGCTGCATACATCTTTACTCTTATTCAAAGAGTTGGTCTTTGCTCGGGCTTCCTCTGCCCCGCAACAGAAAGTCTTTCGCGGTCCACATGCCCGTCTTGACACCCTCAACAGTGGCTGCTCCATACGCTGGTCTCTCCATTTGGGCCGTTCTGATGCCTCTATACTCCTAGCGGCGCTCTTTGGCGTTGCAGCCGTAGCAGCGCGGTCATGATCGTCCAAACATTTCCCCTGTCCTTTTTCTAGTTGTAGCACCGTTTGTTCCTCCCTCAATTCTGCTTTTCGGCCTTTGCAGCTTGCGCCGCAGCAGGTTGTAGGGCCCTTACGTAGGCAAAGCCTGACGTTCGGAAAATACCCCTCTGCCAGCCTCGCATCAATTGGGGGGCGGTGCTCCTGTCCTTCGGCAAGCACTACAAGCACTAATAGAAGCCAGATAAGCATTCTGCCTATTTTGTGCTAAAAGACGTGACTTGCCCGTCGACGAGGGTGAAATGTTGACCTGACCAAATTAACACTAGGGCGTTGCTAGACTATTATTATTGGTACCGGTAGTAAAGTACTCAACACCTATAGCAGAAGGTACCCTCACGCCATCAAGAACTGTGTCTCCTGTGACTGAAGATGTCCACGACAGTGTATGAGCATGACAAGAATGATTTAAAGAGCCATGGAGGATAGGTTTACTTCAGGCGGGTCTCCATGCGCTCTGGTAGAGCTCAAGTGCTGGCCACCACCAAGCATTCAACAAGTATTGCATGAGACTTATGGATCCCAGAGATGTACAGCATGCTGCTGATGGCCTGCCTGCAAAGGTCGCGGCTTTGGTAATAGTTTACCCTCATGGTTGACACACCTCTTAAAGGTCGCAGGCTAGATAGACAGGTGGACCTGGGCTTGTGAACTGCAGGGTCCCGCTCTGCTGGGCCAACATGCGTGCACCTGAGGGGCGCATCCAGGGCCCCCACACACATGCAAAGCCGTGTTGCCCCTACCTTAAGAGAGGTGCACTCGTCAGTCATCTAGGTACCGTAAGCTAAGTCGTGACTGGGCGTTAGCCTTGTTGTGCAGGCGCTTCATGGCGAGGAGTCAGATTACATTTGGGATGCCAAAATGAGCAAAATGCTCTAGTGGGACGATAACCACAGGCTAGCTGCGTAACTTGTACTGCCGAAGTCTATGGGACCATGCCGGACGCGAAATGCCCATTCCTTCTGCCAAGTCCCTGTAATGCGGGGTAATACAGAGGAAAGCACTAACTGACCGCACGATAAGGCGTCATCCTGGTTTGCAACATGTGAAGAGGGTAGAGCGGATGCAAGTGAGTTTGGACACTTGTCAAACAGCCATGAAAAGTGAAAACCATTCATTTAACGGGTCTTCACCCCGTGTGCTTACCGAATTCCGACTTGGGATACGGTGCTCCATCCTAAAGGCATCAGCGCCACTAATCACGTTTTGGCCGTGTGTGCCATAGCGCGTGCAGACCCGAAACCTATCCTCCATGGCTTGTGGCGTTCCAGCACAATGGCCTCCTTCGGACAGCCCTGGAGCCCATTCCCACAGTCTAGCCTGCCCTACAGCTTGTTATCGCTTAGGTCCTTACTGTTGGGCTTGTGCAGCGGCAGGTAACCTTTAAGTGCAAAGGGCTTCCCCCAGTATCCGCTGGTATCACGCTTGCTTTCTTTTAGGAGGGCTTTGGCCCTTGTACTAAGTCAGCAGGCTTAGGGTCTGGCGCTGCTGGGTGGCTGTCGGCATGTCACTGTTGGTCGGTCCGTGTGTGTGTGTGTGTGCATGTAGGGAGGCGCTAGCTGTATGTGTTGGTACAGAAAAAGGGCCTTTCATGCCTTGGACACGCCCACATGCCGTAGGGCAGCACCAAGAGGTCACCGATAGCGGAAAACGTCCGGAGGCGCACCAAAAACTTGAATTTGAAGCATTTCGACGCCATGCCGTACTTGACTTTTTGGTATAGTTACTTGCGCATCGAGCTTTGCCATCAGCCCGGTTAGCTCAGTCGGTAGAGCGCAAGGCTCTTAACCTTGTGGTCGTGGGTTCGAGCCCCACATTGGGCGTATCTGTGTGCAACAGTCCCGGGACGAGACTGTTGCGCTTTTGGTTGACAAGGTTGTGTGGCCGAGTGGTCTAAGGCGCAGGATTAAGGTCGTACGAGATCTCCTGTCCGAAAGGGCGCAGGTTCAAATCCTGCCACAGCCAGTTGGTCCTGTGGTCTAGTGGTTAGGACAGCAGACTCTGAATCTGCTAACCTGAGTTCAAATCTCAGCAGGACCTTTTGCCTTTTCCACAACCTCTCCTATCTCTTGGCCTCTATTTCCACTTAGGGAGGCGCCGTGGAGGTGCGCAGCGCTTCTGCTGGGCTTAAACCCACGTGTTGGGTTGGAAGGTATGGCAAGTGGGGCGGCTGGAGCAGCAACGACATTGCGGTGGAGAGCAAAGGACGTGGCCGGGATGACGGGGCTGGCAATCAAGTGCAGGACTGGCAGCCGCCATCACTACAGCCAGCGCCATCGACAACCAGGTCTGCAGAAGCCTGGCTAGGGTTGACGCCGAGAGGGCGGGCCTAGTAACCGTGTCTCTGCTGTTGCTACGACGGGAGATGCAGCTGAGCCTCCCAATATGTAGAACCTGCTGCTCCTGCTCCGGCTGCACCTTGCGTACCCTCCAGTCGACCTGCCTGGTATCCTGCTCCGACACCCACGCACCCTTGATGGTGCGCCTCCCATGCATGCTTTTCTGCTGTTGCTCCCTGTCCGTTGCTTGCCCGCCCGTCGCATCGCCATACTGTAGATGCAGATTGTGAGAGGCGTGGATCCACCACGTGCTTAATGAGAATAGAGAAGATGGTCTTGCATGTGCACGACAGTTTTGCCATGCATGCATGCTACTGGGCGCGTGGCAAAACGTGTCACAGTGACACAGCGTGGCGGATTGTTCAGTCACCAGATCAGCCAGTTCTCTGTACGTAGCCTTGTCAGCCTGCGGCTCATCAGCCGCCGTGCGCCTTGCTTGTAGCCAGATCCCCGCCTGACGTGTGATGCCGCTGGGCAGTAGTGTTGCTCGCCCTTGATCAAAGGTTCGAGCAAATGGCTCCGTGCTTAGGGAGGTCCCGAGGGGACAAGTCGGGTCTCCTGTGACTGAAGATGTCCACGACAGTGTATGAGCATGACAAGAATGATTTAAAGAGCCATGGAGGATAGGTTTACTTCAGGCGGGTCTCCATGCGCTCTGGTAGAGCTCAAGTGCTGGCCACCACCAAGCATTCAACAAGTATTGCATGAGACTTATGGATCCCAGAGATGTACAGCATGCTGCTGATGGCCTGCCTGCAAAGGTCGCGGCTTTGGTAATAGTTTACCCTCATGGTTGACACACCTCTTAAAGGTCGCAGGCTAGATAGACAGGTGGACCTGGGCTTGTGAACTGCAGGGTCCCGCTCTGCTGGGCCAACATGCGTGCACCTGAGGGGCGCATCCAGGGCCCCCACACACATGCAAAGCCGTGTTGCCCCTACCTTAAGAGAGGTGCACTCGTCAGTCATCTAGGTACCGTAAGCTAAGTCGTGACTGGGCGTTAGCCTTGTTGTGCAGGCGCTTCATGGCGAGGAGTCAGATTACATTTGGGATGCCAAAATGAGCAAAATGCTCTAGTGGGACGATAACCACAGGCTAGCTGCGTAACTTGTACTGCCGAAGTCTATGGGACCATGCCGGACGCGAAATGCCCATTCCTTCTGCCAAGTCCCTGTAATGCGGGGTAATACAGAGGAAAGCACTAACTGACCGCACGATAAGGCGTCATCCTGGTTTGCAACATGTGAAGAGGGTAGAGCGGATGCAAGTGAGTTTGGACACTTGTCAAACAGCCATGAAAAGTGAAAACCATTCATTTAACGGGTCTTCACCCCGTGTGCTTACCGAATTCCGACTTGGGATACGGTGCTCCATCCTAAAGGCATCAGCGCCACTAATCACGTTTTGGCCGTGTGTGCCATAGCGCGTGCAGACCCGAAACCTATCCTCCATGGCTTGTGGCGTTCCAGCACAATGGCCTCCTTCGGACAGCCCTGGAGCCCATTCCCACATACAGTCTAGCCTGCCCTACAGCTTGTTATCGCTTAGGTCCTTACTGTTGGGCTTGTGCGGCGGCAGGTAACCTTTAAGTGCAAAGGGCTTCCCCCAGTATCCGCTGGTATCACGCTTGCTTTCTTTTAGGAGGGCTTTGGCCCTTGTACTAAGTCAGCAGGCTTAGGGTCTGGCGCTGCTGGGTGGCTGTCGGCATGTCACTGTTGGTCGGTCCGTGTGTGTGTGTGTGTGCATGTAGGGAGGCGCTAGCTGTATGTGTTGGTACAGAAAAAGGGCCTTTCATGCCTTGGACACGCCCACATGCCGTAGGGCAGCACCAAGAGGTCACCAATAGCGGAAAACGTCCGGAGGCGCCCCAAAAACTTGAATTTAAAGCATTTCGACGCCATGCCGTACTTGACTTTTTGGTATGACCGTAAATCCCCCCGTAACGAAGTGGAGGGGAGGATTGGAGGACAGATCACAATTAAATCATCTCCGTCTGTCTGTCCGTCCGTTCACAAAAGGGGTGGCAACGACCGTAAATCCCCCCGTAACGAAGTGGAGGGGAGGATTGGAGGACAGATCACAATTAAATCATCTCCGTCTGTCTGTCCGTCCGTCCGTCCGTCCGTCCGTCCGTCCGTCCGTCCGTCCGTCCGTCCGTTCACAAAAGGGGTGGCAACGACCTTAAGGCGCTAAGCGTTCAGTCCTATCCTCAGCCACCCAGAGGTCTCCGGTTCGAGCCGGGTAGCGACCTCTTGGCGACTTCCTTGGCACCCTTGGAGATGATGCCTGGGCCTATGGGGATGGTGTTCTGGGAGATCTCGAGTACGACAACACACTGTACGGCAGCAAACCGTACGGCACAGTTGCCATGCTGTGTGGTGACGCATCATGTGGTGTACGACATGTACGACTATGTACGGCAGTGTACGACAACTGTCGTACGGTTGTACGGCATCTGTACGGCTCGGGTTTCGACACGCCCTCCCACCCCCCTCCATGCTCCCCACTCCCCTCACCACCCCCTCGTCCCTCCAGCACCCCTGGACGCCCCTGCATCACCGTGAGGTGTACGGCAACGCAGTACGGCACGGGTTTCGACACGCCCTCCCACCCCCCTCCATGCTCCCCACTCCCCTCACCACCCCCTCGTCCCTCCAGCACCCCTGGACGCCCCTGCATCACCGTGAGGTGTACGGCAACGCAGTACGGCACGGGTTTCGACACGCCCTCTCACCCCCTCCATGCTCCCCACTCCCCTCACCTCCCCCTCGTCCCTCCAGCACCCCTGAACGCCCCTGCATCACCGTGAGGTGTACGGCAACGCAGTACGGCATGGGTTTCGACACACCCTCCCATCCCCCTCCATGCTCCCCGCCCCCCTCACCACCCCCTCGTCCCTCCAGCACCTCTGAACGCCCCTGCATCACCATGAGGTGTACGGCAATGCAGTATGGCATGGGTTTCGACACGCCCTCCCACCCCCCTCCATGCTCCCCACTCCCCTCGCCACCCCTCCCCGCTCTGGCTCCTCTGACCACCCCTGTCGTACAGCGACACGGTACGGCATGGCTTCGGGCACCGTGTATCACCAATCTTCTTGTTGCAATATCTTGCATTGTGATGTCGATTAAGCTATAACTGAGTTAATGAGCCATTCGCAGTTTCTTGGTTACTTTCCAAAATCAGCGTCAAACTGTTTGGTGAATGTGACCACCCCCCTCCATGCTCCCCGCTCCCCTCACCACCCCCTCCTCGCTCCAGCTCCTCTGACCACCCCTGTCGTACAGCGACACGGTACGGCATGGCTTCGTATACATCACGTATCACCAATCTTCTTGTTGTGATGTCTTGCATTGTGATTTCGATTAAGCTATAACTAATTTAATGAGCCATTCGCAGTTTCTTGATTACTTTCAGAAATCGGCGCAAAACTGTTTGGTGACCGTGACCACCCCTCTCCAAACTCCCTACTCCCCTCACCACCTCTTCATCGCTCTAGCTCCTCTGAACACCCCTGTCGTACAGCGACACGGTACGGCATGGGTTGGGGCACCGTGTGCCGCCCGTCTCCTTGTTGCGATGTCTTGCATTGTGATATCGACTAAGCTATATCTGATTTAATGAGCCATTCGCAGTTTCTTGGTTACTTTTCCGAAATCAGTGTAAAACTGTTTCGGCGACTGATATGGTTTCGGCAAAACAAAATCGGCGCAAAATGTAAGCTGGTTTCGGCGAGAAGCGTGGTCGTGAAGTCGGCGCGTCTGATGAAAAGCGCCGATTACTGGTCGCCGAAGACGGGGGTTTATCGGCGATTACTGATCGGCGAATGCTGTCAGGGGTGGTCACCGTGAAAGCTTCTTACATTTCGGCGCAATTTGCCTGGCATCGGCGAGAGTCTTTCGGCGCAATTTGCAAGCTGGTTTCGGCGAGAAGCATGGTCGTGAAGTCGGCGCATCTCCTGAAAAGCGCCGATTGCTGATCGCCGAAAATGATAGCTTTTTTGGTGATCACTGACCCACGGGTCATGAGACGTCGCCCTCATGCGCAGATGTGTTTGTGTGTGTGTGTGTGTGTGCATGTAGTGCGCAGGTAGCGTGGCTCTACCTGTATATGTTGGTACAGAACAAGGGCTTTTCATGCCTTGGACACGCCAACATGCCGTAGGGCAGCCCCAAGAGGTCACCGATAGTGGAAAACGTCCGGAGGCGCCCCAAAATTTGAATTTGAAGCAGTTCGACGCCATGCCGTACATGTACGCCATGCCGACTATTGCTTTCGAACATGAGCCGCACGCTAACATCAGGTCCGCCGACCATGCTTGTCTGCAACACATGAGCAACCTCACAACACTGGTCGGCACGTCAACGTTAGGTCCGCAATGCTGAAGTCATGCCGGCACGCAAAGCTTGTTCGTTCGCGAATTCATCACCAATCAGGATTTACGGTACCCCCGGCCGCGGCGACCACGACGCGGCGCTATAGTTACTTGCGCATCGAGCTTTGCCATCAGCCCGGTTAGCTCAGTCGGTAGAGCGCAAGGCTCTTAACCTTGTGGTCGTGGGTTCGAGCCCCACATTGGGCGTATCTGTGTGCAACAGTCCCGGGACGAGACTGTTGCGCTTTTGGTTGACAAGGTTGTGTGGCCGAGTGGTCTAAGGCGCAGGATTAAGGTCGTACGAGATCTCCTGTCCGAAAGGGCGCAGGTTCAAATCCTGCCACAGCCAGTTGGTCCTGTGGTCTAGTGGTTAGGACAGCAGACTCTGAATCTGCTAACCTGAGTTCAAATCTCAGCAGTACCTTTTGCCTTTTCCACAACCTCTCCTATCTCTTGGCCTCTATTTCCACTTAGGGAGGCGCCGTGGAGGTGCGCAGCGCTTCTGCTGGGCTTAAACCCACGTGTTGGGTTGGAAGGTATGGCAAGTGGGGCGGCTGGAGCAGCAACGACATTGCGGTGGAGAGCAAAGGACGTGGCCGGGATGACGGGGCTGGCAATCAAGTGCAGGACTGGCAGCCGCCATCACTACAGCCAGCGCCATCGACAACCAGGTCTGCAGAAGCCTGGCTAGGGTTGACGCCGAGAGGGCGGGCCTAGTAACCGTGTCTCTGCTGTTGCTACGACGGGAGATGCAGCTGAGCCTCCCAATATGTAGAACCTGCTGCTCCTGCTCCGGCTGCACCTTGCGTACCCTCCAGTCGACCTGCCTGGTATCCTGCTCCGACACCCACGCACCCTTGATGGTGCGCCTCCCATGCATGCTTTTCTGCTGTTGCTCCCTGTCCGTTGCTTGCCCGCCCGTCGCATCGCCATACTGTAGATGCAGATTGTGAGAGGCGTGGATCCACCACGTGCTTAATGAGAATAGAGAAGATGGTCTTGCATGTGCACGACAGTTTTGCCATGCATGCATGCTACTGGGCGCGTGGCAAAACGTGTCACAGTGACACAGCGTGGCGGATTGTTCAGTCACCAGATCAGCCAGTTCTCTGTACGTAGCCTTGTCAGCCTGCGGCTCATCAGCCGCCGTGCGCCTTGCTTGTAGCCAGATCCCCGCCTGACGTGTGATGCCGCTGGGCAGTAGTGTTGCTCGCCCTTGATCAAAGGTTCGAGCAAATGGCTCCGTGCTTAGGGAGGTCCCGAGGGGACAAGTCGGGTCTCCTGTGACTGAAGATGTCCACGACAGTGTATGAGCATGACAAGAATGATTTAAAGGGCCATGGAGGATAGGTTTACTTCAGGCGGGTCTCCATGCGCTCTGGTAGAGCTCAAGTGCTGGCCACCACCAAGCATTCAACAAGTATTGCATGGGACTTATGGATCCCAGAGATGTACAGCATGCTGCTGATGGCCTGCCTGCAAAGGTCGCGGCTTTGGTAATAGTTTACCCTCATGGTTGACACACCTCTTAAAGGTCGCAGGCTAGATAGACAGGTGGACCTGGGCTTGTGAACTGCAGGGTCCCGCTCTGCTGGGCCAACATGCGTGCACCTGAGGGGCGCATCCAGGGCCCCCACACACATGCAAAGCCGTGTTGCCCCTACCTTAAGAGAGGTGCACTCGTCAGTCATCTAGGTACCGTAAGCTAAGTCGTGACTGGGCGTTAGCCTTGTTGTGCAGGCGCTTCATGGCGAGGAGTCAGATTACATTTGGGATGCCAAAATGAGCAAAATGCTCTAGTGGGACGATAACCACAGGCTAGCTGCGTAACTTGTACTGCCGAAGTCTATGGGACCATGCCGGACGCGAAATGCCCATTCCTTCTGCCAAGTCCCTGTAATGCGGGGTAATACAGAGGAAAGCACTAACTGACCGCACGATAAGGCGTCATCCTGGTTTGCAACATGTGAAGAGGGTAGAGCGGATGCAAGTGAGTTTGGACACTTGTCAAACAGCCATGAAAAGTGAAAACCATTCATTTAACGGGTCTTCACCCCGTGTGCTTACCGAATTCCGACTTGGGATACGGTGCTCCATCCTAAAGGCATCAGCGCCACTAATCACGTTTTGGCCGTGTGTGCCATAGCGCGTGCAGACCCGAAACCTATCCTCCATGGCTTGTGGCGTTCCAGCACAATGGCCTCCTTCGGACAGCCCTGGAGCCCATTCCCACATACAGTCTAGCCTGCCCTACAGCTTGTTATCGCTTAGGTCCTTACTGTTGGGCTTGTGCGGCGGCAGGTAACCTTTAAGTGCAAAGGGCTTCCCCCAGTATCCGCTGGTATCACGCTTGCTTTCTTTTAGGAGGGCTTTGGCCCTTGTACTAAGTCAGCAGGCTTAGGGTCTGGCGCTGCTGGGTGGCTGTCGGCATGTCACTGTTGGTCGGTCCGTGTGTGTGTGTGTGTGCATGTAGGGAGGCGCTAGCTGTATGTGTTGGTACAGAAAAAGGGCCTTTCATGCCTTGGACACGCCCACATGCCGTAGGGCAGCACCAAGAGGTCACCGATAGCGGAAAACGTCCGGAGGCGCCCCAAAAACTTGAATTTGAAGCATTTCGACGCCATGCCGTACTTGACTTTTTGGTATAGTTACTTGCGCATCGAGCTTTGCCATCAGCCCGGTTAGCTCAGTCGGTAGAGCGCAAGGCTCTTAACCTTGTGGTCGTGGGTTCGAGCCCCACATTGGGCGTATCTGTGTGCAACAGTCCCGGGACGAGACTGTTGCGCTTTTGGTTGACAAGGTTGTGTGGCCGAGTGGTCTAAGGCGCAGGATTAAGGTCGTACGAGATCTCCTGTCCGAAAGGGCGCAGGTTCAAATCCTGCCACAGCCAGTTGGTCCTGTGGTCTAGTGGTTAGGACAGCAGACTCTGAATCTGCTAACCTGAGTTCAAATCTCAGCAGGACCTTTTGCCTTTTCCACAACCTCTCCTATCTCTTGGCCTCTATTTCCACTTAGGGAGGCGCCGTGGAGGTGCGCAGCGCTTCTGCTGGGCTTAAACCCACGTGTTGGGTTGGAAGGTATGGCAAGTGGGGCGGCTGGAGCAGCAACGACATTGCGGTGGAGAGCAAAGGACGTGGCCGGGATGACGGGGCTGGCAATCAAGTGCAGGACTGGC
Organism: Astrephomene gubernaculifera; assembly: GCA_021605115.1. Taxonomy (NCBI): domain Eukaryota; kingdom Viridiplantae; phylum Chlorophyta; class Chlorophyceae; order Chlamydomonadales; family Astrephomenaceae; genus Astrephomene; species Astrephomene gubernaculifera. Next base: position 81,779 of record BMAR01000051.1, on the reverse strand, counting down.
AGCCGCCATCACTACAGCCAGCGCCATCGACAACCAGGTCTGCAGAAGCCTGGCTAGGGTTGACGCCGAGAGGGCGGGCCTAGTAACCGTGTCTCTGCTGTTGCTACGACGGGAGATGCAGCTGAGCCTCCCAATATGTAGAACCTGCTGCTCCTGCTCCGGCTGCACCTTGCGTACCCTCCAGTCGACCTGCCTGGTATCCTGCTCCGACACCCACGCACCCTTGATGGTGCGCCTCCCATGCATGCTTTTCTGCTGTTGCTCCCTGTCCGTTGCTTGCCCGCCCGTCGCATCGCCATACTGTAGATGCAGATTGTGAGAGGCGTGGATCCACCACGTGCTTAATGAGAATAGAGAAGATGGTCTTGCATGTGCACGACAGTTTTGCCATGCATGCATGCTACTGGGCGCGTGGCAAAACGTGTCACAGTGACACAGCGTGGCGGATTGTTCAGTCACCAGATCAGCCAGTTCTCTGTACGTAGCCTTGTCAGCCTGCGGCTCATCAGCCGCCGTGCGCCTTGCTTGTAGCCAGATCCCCGCCTGACGTGTGATGCCGCTGGGCAGTAGTGTTGCTCGCCCTTGATCAAAGGTTCGAGCAAATGGCTCCGTGCTTAGGGAGGTCCCGAGGGGACAAGTCGGGTCTCCTGTGACTGAAGATGTCCACGACAGTGTATGAGCATGACAAGAATGATTTAAAGAGCCATGGAGGATAGGTTTACTTCAGGCGGGTCTCCATGCGCTCTGGTAGAGCTCAAGTGCTGGCCACCACCAAGCATTCAACAAGTATTGCATGAGACTTATGGATCCCAGAGATGTACAGCATGCTGCTGATGGCCTGCCTGCAAAGGTCGCGGCTTTGGTAATAGTTTACCCTCATGGTTGACACACCTCTTAAAGGTCGCAGGCTAGATAGACAGGTGGACCTGGGCTTGTGAACTGCAGGGTCCCGCTCTGCTGGGCCAACATGCGTGCACCTGAGGGGCGCATCCAGGGCCCCCACACACATGCAAAGCCGTGTTGCCCCTACCTTAAGAGAGGTGCACTCGTCAGTCATCTAGGTACCGTAAGCTAAGTCGTGACTGGGCGTTAGCCTTGTTGTGCAGGCGCTTCATGGCGAGGAGTCAGATTACATTTGGGATGCCAAAATGAGCAAAATGCTCTAGTGGGACGATAACCACAGGCTAGCTGCGTAACTTGTACTGCCGAAGTCTATGGGACCATGCCGGACGCGAAATGCCCATTCCTTCTGCCAAGTCCCTGTAATGCGGGGTAATACAGAGGAAAGCACTAACTGACCGCACGATAAGGCGTCATCCTGGTTTGCAACATGTGAAGAGGGTAGAGCGGATGCAAGTGAGTTTGGACACTTGTCAAACAGCCATGAAAAGTGAAAACCATTCATTTAACGGGTCTTCACCCCGTGTGCTTACCGAATTCCGACTTGGGATACGGTGCTCCATCCTAAAGGCATCAGCGCCACTAATCACGTTTTGGCCGTGTGTGCCATAGCGCGTGCAGACCCGAAACCTATCCTCCATGGCTTGTGGCGTTCCAGCACAATGGCCTCCTTCGGACAGCCCTGGAGCCCATTCCCACATACAGTCTAGCCTGCCCTACAGCTTGTTATCGCTTAGGTCCTTACTGTTGGGCTTGTGCGGCGGCAGGTAACCTTTAAGTGCAAAGGGCTTCCCCCAGTATCCGCTGGTATCACGCTTGCTTTCTTTTAGGAGGGCTTTGGCCCTTGTACTAAGTCAGCAGGCTTAGGGTCTGGCGCTGCTGGGTGGCTGTCGGCATGTCACTGTTGGTCGGTCCGTGTGTGTGTGTGTGTGCATGTAGGGAGGCGCTAGCTGTATGTGTTGGTACAGAAAAAGGGCCTTTCATGCCTTGGACACGCCCACATGCCGTAGGGCAGCACCAAGAGGTCACCGATAGCGGAAAACGTCCGGAGGCGCCCCAAAAACTTGAATTTGAAGCATTTCGACGCCATGCCGTACTTGACTTTTTGGTATAGTTACTTGCGCATCGAGCTTTGCCATCAGCCCGGTTAGCTCAGTCGGTAGAGCGCAAGGCTCTTAACCTTGTGGTCGTGGGTTCGAGCCCCACATTGGGCGTATCTGTGTGCAACAGTCCCGGGACGAGACTGTTGCGCTTTTGGTTGACAAGGTTGTGTGGCCGAGTGGTCTAAGGCGCAGGATTAAGGTCGTACGAGATCTCCTGTCCGAAAGGGCGCAGGTTCAAATCCTGCCACAGCCAGTTGGTCCTGTGGTCTAGTGGTTAGGACAGCAGACTCTGAATCTGCTAACCTGAGTTCAAATCTCAGCAGGACCTTTTGCCTTTTCCACAACCTCTCCTATCTCTTGGCCTCTATTTCCACTTAGGGAGGCGCCGTGGAGGTGCGCAGCGCTTCTGCTGGGCTTAAACCCACGTGTTGGGTTGGAAGGTATGGCAAGTGGGGCGGCTGGAGCAGCAACGACATTGCGGTGGAGAGCAAAGGACGTGGCCGGGATGACGGGGCTGGCAATCAAGTGCAGGACTGGCAGCCGCCATCACTACAGCCAGCGCCATCGACAACCAGGTCTGCAGAAGCCTGGCTAGGGTTGACGCCGAGAGGGCGGGCCTAGTAACCGTGTCTCTGCTGTTGCTACGACGGGAGATGCAGCTGAGCCTCCCAATATGTAGAACCTGCTGCTCCTGCTCCGGCTGCACCTTGCGTACCCTCCAGTCGACCTGCCTGGTATCCTGCTCCGACACCCACGCACCCTTGATGGTGCGCCTCCCATGCATGCTTTTCTGCTGTTGCTCCCTGTCCGTTGCTTGCCCGCCCGTCGCATCGCCATACTGTAGATGCAGATTGTGAGAGGCGTGGATCCACCACGTGCTTAATGAGAATAGAGAAGATGGTCTTGCATGTGCACGACAGTTTTGCCATGCATGCATGCTACTGGGCGCGTGGCAAAACGTGTCACAGTGACACAGCGTGGCGGATTGTTCAGTCACCAGATCAGCCAGTTCTCTGTACGTAGCCTTGTCAGCCTGCGGCTCATCAGCCGCCGTGCGCCTTGCTTGTAGCCAGATCCCCGCCTGACGTGTGATGCCGCTGGGCAGTAGTGTTGCTCGCCCTTGATCAAAGGTTCGAGCAAATGGCTCCGTGCTTAGGGAGGTCCCGAGGGGACAAGTCGGGTCTCCTGTGACTGAAGATGTCCACGACAGTGTATGAGCATGACAAGAATGATTTAAAGAGCCATGGAGGATAGGTTTACTTCAGGCGGGTCTCCATGCGCTCTGGTAGAGCTCAAGTGCTGGCCACCACCAAGCATTCAACAAGTATTGCATGAGACTTATGGATCCCAGAGATGTACAGCATGCTGCTGATGGCCTGCCTGCAAAGGTCGCGGCTTTGGTAATAGTTTACCCTCATGGTTGACACACCTCTTAAAGGTCGCAGGCTAGATAGACAGGTGGACCTGGGCTTGTGAACTGCAGGGTCCCGCTCTGCTGGGCCAACATGCGTGCACCTGAGGGGCGCATCCAGGGCCCCCACACACATGCAAAGCCGTGTTGCCCCTACCTTAAGAGAGGTGCACTCGTCAGTCATCTAGGTACCGTAAGCTAAGTCGTGACTGGGCGTTAGCCTTGTTGTGCAGGCGCTTCATGGCGAGGAGTCAGATTACATTTGGGATGCCAAAATGAGCAAAATGCTCTAGTGGGACGATAACCACAGGCTAGCTGCGTAACTTGTACTGCCGAAGTCTATGGGACCATGCCGGACGCGAAATGCCCATTCCTTCTGCCAAGTCCCTGTAATGCGGGGTAATACAGAGGAAAGCACTAACTGACCGCACGATAAGGCGTCATCCTGGTTTGCAACATGTGAAGAGGGTAGAGCGGATGCAAGTGAGTTTGGACACTTGTCAAACAGCCATGAAAAGTGAAAACCATTCATTTAACGGGTCTTCACCCCGTGTGCTTACCGAATTCCGACTTGGGATACGGTGCTCCATCCTAAAGGCATCAGCGCCACTAATCACGTTTTGGCCGTGTGTGCCATAGCGCGTGCAGACCCGAAACCTATCCTCCATGGCTTGTGGCGTTCCAGCACAATGGCCTCCTTCGGACAGCCCTGGAGCCCATTCCCACATACAGTCTAGCCTGCCCTACAGCTTGTTATCGCTTAGGTCCTTACTGTTGGGCTTGTGCGGCGGCAGGTAACCTTTAAGTGCAAAGGGCTTCCCCCAGTATCCGCTGGTATCACGCTTGCTTTCTTTTAGGAGGGCTTTGGCCCTTGTACTAAGTCAGCAGGCTTAGGGTCTGGCGCTGCTGGGTGGCTGTCGGCATGTCACTGTTGGTCGGTCCGTGTGTGTGTGTGTGTGCATGTAGGGAGGCGCTAGCTGTATGTGTTGGTACAGAAAAAGGGCCTTTCATGCCTTGGACACGCCCACATGCCGTAGGGCAGCACCAAGAGGTCACCGATAGCGGAAAACGTCCGGAGGCGCCCCAAAAACTTGAATTTGAAGCATTTCGACGCCATGCCGTACTTGACTTTTTGGTATAGTTACTTGCGCATCGAGCTTTGCCATCAGCCCGGTTAGCTCAGTCGGTAGAGCGCAAGGCTCTTAACCTTGTGGTCGTGGGTTCGAGCCCCACATTGGGCGTATCTGTGTGCAACAGTCCCGGGACGAGACTGTTGCGCTTTTGGTTGACAAGGTTGTGTGGCCGAGTGGTCTAAGGCGCAGGATTAAGGTCGTACGAGATCTCCTGTCCGAAAGGGCGCAGGTTCAAATCCTGCCACAGCCAGTTGGTCCTGTGGTCTAGTGGTTAGGACAGCAGACTCTGAATCTGCTAACCTGAGTTCAAATCTCAGCAGGACCTTTTGCCTTTTCCACAACCTCTCCTATCTCTTGGCCTCTATTTCCACTTAGGGAGGCGCCGTGGAGGTGCGCAGCGCTTCTGCTGGGCTTAAACCCACGTGTTGGGTTGGAAGGTATGGCAAGTGGGGCGGCTGGAGCAGCAACGACATTGCGGTGGAGAGCAAAGGACGTGGCCGGGATGACGGGGCTGGCAATCAAGTGCAGGACTGGCAGCCGCCATCACTACAGCCAGCGCCATCGACAACCAGGTCTGCAGAAGCCTGGCTAGGGTTGACGCCGAGAGGGCGGGCCTAGTAACCGTGTCTCTGCTGTTGCTACGACGGGAGATGCAGCTGAGCCTCCCAATATGTAGAACCTGCTGCTCCTGCTCCGGCTGCACCTTGCGTACCCTCCAGTCGACCTGCCTGGTATCCTGCTCCGACACCCACGCACCCTTGATGGTGCGCCTCCCATGCATGCTTTTCTGCTGTTGCTCCCTGTCCGTTGCTTGCCCGCCCGTCGCATCGCCATACTGTAGATGCAGATTGTGAGAGGCGTGGATCCACCACGTGCTTAATGAGAATAGAGAAGATGGTCTTGCATGTGCACGACAGTTTTGCCATGCATGCATGCTACTGGGCGCGTGGCAAAACGTGTCACAGTGACACAGCGTGGCGGATTGTTCAGTCACCAGATCAGCCAGTTCTCTGTACGTAGCCTTGTCAGCCTGCGGCTCATCAGCCGCCGTGCGCCTTGCTTGTAGCCAGATCCCCGCCTGACGTGTGATGCCGCTGGGCAGTAGTGTTGCTCGCCCTTGATCAAAGGTTCGAGCAAATGGCTCCGTGCTTAGGGAGGTCCCGAGGGGACAAGTCGGGTCTCCTGTGACTGAAGATGTCCACGACAGTGTATGAGCATGACAAGAATGATTTAAAGGGCCATGGAGGATAGGTTTACTTCAGGCGGGTCTCCATGCGCTCTGGTAGAGCTCAAGTGCTGGCCACCACCAAGCATTCAACAAGTATTGCATGAGACTTATGGATCCCAGAGATGTACAGCATGCTGCTGATGGCCTGCCTGCAAAGGTCGCGGCTTTGGTAATAGTTTACCCTCATGGTTGACACACCTCTTAAAGGTCGCAGGCTAGATAGACAGGTGGACCTGGGCTTGTGAACTGCAGGGTCCCGCTCTGCTGGGCCAACATGCGTGCACCTGAGGGGCGCATCCAGGGCCCCCACACACATGCAAAGCCGTGTTGCCCCTACCTTAAGAGAGGTGCACTCGTCAGTCATCTAGGTACCGTAAGCTAAGTCGTGACTGGGCGTTAGCCTTGTTGTGCAGGCGCTTCATGGCGAGGAGTCAGATTACATTTGGGATGCCAAAATGAGCAAAATGCTCTAGTGGGACGATAACCACAGGCTAGCTGCGTAACTTGTACTGCCGAAGTCTATGGGACCATGCCGGACGCGAAATGCCCATTCCTTCTGCCAAGTCCCTGTAATGCGGGGTAATACAGAGGAAAGCACTAACTGACCGCACGATAAGGCGTCATCCTGGTTTGCAACATGTGAAGAGGGTAGAGCGGATGCAAGTGAGTTTGGACACTTGTCAAACAGCCATGAAAAGTGAAAACCATTCATTTAACGGGTCTTCACCCCGTGTGCTTACCGAATTCCGACTTGGGATACGGTGCTCCATCCTAAAGGCATCAGCGCCACTAATCACGTTTTGGCCGTGTGTGCCATAGCGCGTGCAGACCCGAAACCTATCCTCCATGGCTTGTGGCGTTCCAGCACAATGGCCTCCTTCGGACAGCCCTGGAGCCCATTCCCACAGTCTAGCCTGCCCTACAGCTTGTTATCGCTTAGGTCCTTACTGTTGGGCTTGTGCGGCGGCAGGTAACCTTTAAGTGCAAAGGGCTTCCCCCAGTATCCGCTGGTATCACGCTTGCTTTCTTTTAGGAGGGCTTTGGCCCTTGTACTAAGTCAGCAGGCTTAGGGTCTGGCGCTGCTGGGTGGCTGTCGGCATGTCACTGTTGGTCGGTCCGTGTGTGTGTGTGTGTGCATGTAGGGAGGCGCTAGCTGTATGTGTTGGTACAGAAAAAGGGCCTTTCATGCCTTGGACACGCCCACATGCCGTAGGGCAGCACCAAGAGGTCACCAATAGCGGAAAACGTCCGGAGGCGCCCCAAAAACTTGAATTTAAAGCATTTCGACGCCATGCCGTACTTGACTTTTTGGTATGACCGTAAATCCCCCCGTAACGAAGTGGAGGGGAGGATTGGAGGACAGATCACAATTAAATCATCTCCGTCTGTCTGTCCGTCCGTCCGTCCGTCCGTCCGTCCGTCCGTCCGTCCGTCCGTCCGTCCGTCCGTTCACAAAAGGGGTGGCAACGACCTTAAGGCGCTAAGCGTTCAGTCCTATCCTCAGCCACCCAGAGGTCTCCGGTTCGAGCCGGGTAGCGACCTCTTGGCGACTTCCTTGGCACCCTTGGAGATGATGCCTGGGCCTATGGGGATGGTGTTCTGGGAGATCTCGAGTACGACAACACACTGTACGGCAGCAAACCGTACGGCACAGTTGCCATGCTGTGTGGTGACGCATCATGTGGTGTACGACATGTACGACTATGTACGGCAGTGTACGACAACTGTCGTACGGTTGTACGGCATCTGTACGGCTCGGGTTTCGACACGCCCTCCCACCCCCCTCCATGCTCCCCACTCCCCTCACCACCCCCTCGTCCCTCCAGCACCCCTGGACGCCCCTGCATCACCGTGAGGTGTACGGCAACGCAGTACGGCACGGGTTTCGACACGCCCTCCCACCCCCCTCCATGCTCCCCACTCCCCTCACCACCCCCTCGTCCCTCCAGCACCCCTGGACGCCCCTGCATCACCGTGAGGTGTACGGCAACGCAGTACGGCACGGGTTTCGACACGCCCTCTCACCCCCTCCATGCTCCCCACTCCCCTCACCTCCCCCTCGTCCCTCCAGCACCCCTGAACGCCCCTGCATCACCGTGAGGTGTACGGCAACGCAGTACGGCATGGGTTTCGACACACCCTCCCATCCCCCTCCATGCTCCCCGCCCCCCTCACCACCCCCTCGTCCCTCCAGCACCTCTGAACGCCCCTGCATCACCATGAGGTGTACGGCAATGCAGTATGGCATGGGTTTCGACACGCCCTCCCACCCCCCTCCATGCTCCCCACTCCCCTCGCCACCCCTCCCCGCTCTGGCTCCTCTGACCACCCCTGTCGTACAGCGACACGGTACGGCATGGCTTCGGGCACCGTGTATCACCAATCTTCTTGTTGCAATATCTTGCATTGTGATGTCGATTAAGCTATAACTGAGTTAATGAGCCATTCGCAGTTTCTTGGTTACTTTCCAAAATCAGCGTCAAACTGTTTGGTGAATGTGACCACCCCCCTCCATGCTCCCCGCTCCCCTCACCACCCCCTCCTCGCTCCAGCTCCTCTGACCACCCCTGTCGTACAGCGACACGGTACGGCATGGCTTCGTATACATCACGTATCACCAATCTTCTTGTTGTGATGTCTTGCATTGTGATTTCGATTAAGCTATAACTAATTTAATGAGCCATTCGCAGTTTCTTGATTACTTTCAGAAATCGGCGCAAAACTGTTTGGTGACCGTGACCACCCCTCTCCAAACTCCCTACTCCCCTCACCACCTCTTCATCGCTCTAGCTCCTCTGAACACCCCTGTCGTACAGCGACACGGTACGGCATGGGTTGGGGCACCGTGTGCCGCCCGTCTCCTTGTTGCGATGTCTTGCATTGTGATATCGACTAAGCTATATCTGATTTAATGAGCCATTCGCAGTTTCTTGGTTACTTTTCCGAAATCAGTGTAAAACTGTTTCGGCGACTGATATGGTTTCGGCAAAACAAAATCGGCGCAAAATGTAAGCTGGTTTCGGCGAGAAGCGTGGTCGTGAAGTCGGCGCGTCTGATGAAAAGCGCCGATTACTGGTCGCCGAAGACGGGGGTTTATCGGCGATTACTGATCGGCGAATGCTGTCAGGGGTGGTCACCGTGAAAGCTTCTTACATTTCGGCGCAATTTGCCTGGCATCGGCGAGAGTCTTTCGGCGCAATTTGCAAGCTGGTTTCGGCGAGAAGCATGGTCGTGAAGTCGGCGCATCTCCTGAAAAGCGCCGATTGCTGATCGCCGAAAATGATAGCTTTTTTGGTGATCACTGACCCACGGGTCATGAGACGTCGCCCTCATGCGCAGATGTGTTTGTGTGTGTGTGTGTGTGCATGTAGTGCGCAGGTAGCGTGGCTCTACCTGTATATGTTGGTACAGAACAAGGGCTTTTCATGCCTTGGACACGCCAACATGCCGTAGGGCAGCCCCAAGAGGTCACCGATAGTGGAAAACGTCCGGAGGCGCCCCAAAATTTGAATTTGAAGCAGTTCGACGCCATGCCGTACATGTACGCCATGCCGACTATTGCTTTCGAACATGAGCCGCACGCTAACATCAGGTCCGCCGACCATGCTTGTCTGCAACACATGAGCAACCTCACAACACTGGTCGGCACGTCAACGTTAGGTCCGCAATGCTGAAGTCATGCCGGCACGCAAAGCTTGTTCGTTCGCGAATTCATCACCAATCAGGATTTACGGTACCCCCGGCCGCGGCGACCACGACGCGGCGCTATAGTTACTTGCGCATCGAGCTTTGCCATCAGCCCGGTTAGCTCAGTCGGTAGAGCGCAAGGCTCTTAACCTTGTGGTCGTGGGTTCGAGCCCCACATTGGGCGTATCTGTGTGCAACAGTCCCGGGACGAGACTGTTGCGCTTTTGGTTGACAAGGTTGTGTGGCCGAGTGGTCTAAGGCGCAGGATTAAGGTCGTACGAGATCTCCTGTCCGAAAGGGCGCAGGTTCAAATCCTGCCACAGCCAGTTGGTCCTGTGGTCTAGTGGTTAGGACAGCAGACTCTGAATCTGCTAACCTGAGTTCAAATCTCAGCAGGACCTTTTGCCTTTTCCACAACCTCTCCTATCTCTTGGCCTCTATTTCCACTTAGGGAGGCGCCGTGGAGGTGCGCAGCGCTTCTGCTGGGCTTAAACCCACGTGTTGGGTTGGAAGGTATGGCAAGTGGGGCGGCTGGAGCAGCAACGACATTGCGGTGGAGAGCAAAGGACGTGGCCGGGATGACGGGGCTGGCAATCAAGTGCAGGACTGGCAGCCGCCATCACTACAGCCAGCGCCATCGACAACCAGGTCTGCAGAAGCCTGGCTAGGGTTGACGCCGAGAGGGCGGGCCTAGTAACCGTGTCTCTGCTGTTGCTACGACGGGAGATGCAGCTGAGCCTCCCAATATGTAGAACCTGCTGCTCCTGCTCCGGCTGCACCTTGCGTACCCTCCAGTCGACCTGCCTGGTATCCTGCTCCGACACCCACGCACCCTTGATGGTGCGCCTCCCATGCATGCTTTTCTGCTGTTGCTCCCTGTCCGTTGCTTGCCCGCCCGTCGCATCGCCATACTGTAGATGCAGATTGTGAGAGGCGTGGATCCACCACGTGCTTAATGAGAATAGAGAAGATGGTCTTGCATGTGCACGACAGTTTTGCCATGCATGCATGCTACTGGGCGCGTGGCAAAACGTGTCACAGTGACACAGCGTGGCGGATTGTTCAGTCACCAGATCAGCCAGTTCTCTGTACGTAGCCTTGTCAGCCTGCGGCTCATCAGCCGCCGTGCGCCTTGCTTGTAGCCAGATCCCCGCCTGACGTGTGATGCCGCTGGGCAGTAGTGTTGCTCGCCCTTGATCAAAGGTTCGAGCAAATGGCTCCGTGCTTAGGGAGGTCCCGAGGGGACAAGTCGGGTCTCCTGTGACTGAAGATGTCCACGACAGTGTATGAGCATGACAAGAATGATTTAAAGAGCCATGGAGGATAGGTTTACTTCAGGCGGGTCTCCATGCGCTCTGGTAGAGCTCAAGTGCTGGCCACCACCAAGCATTCAACAAGTATTGCATGAGACTTATGGATCCCAGAGATGTACAGCATGCTGCTGATGGCCTGCCTGCAAAGGTCGCGGCTTTGGTAATAGTTTACCCTCATGGTTGACACACCTCTTAAAGGTCGCAGGCTAGATAGACAGGTGGACCTGGGCTTGTGAACTGCAGGGTCCCGCTCTGCTGGGCCAACATGCGTGCACCTGAGGGGCGCATCCAGGGCCCCCACACACATGCAAAGCCGTGTTGCCCCTACCTTAAGAGAGGTGCACTCGTCAGTCATCTAGGTACCGTAAGCTAAGTCGTGACTGGGCGTTAGCCTTGTTGTGCAGGCGCTTCATGGCGAGGAGTCAGATTACATTTGGGATGCCAAAATGAGCAAAATGCTCTAGTGGGACGATAACCACAGGCTAGCTGCGTAACTTGTACTGCCGAAGTCTATGGGACCATGCCGGACGCGAAATGCCCATTCCTTCTGCCAAGTCCCTGTAATGCGGGGTAATACAGAGGAAAGCACTAACTGACCGCACGATAAGGCGTCATCCTGGTTTGCAACATGTGAAGAGGGTAGAGCGGATGCAAGTGAGTTTGGACACTTGTCAAACAGCCATGAAAAGTGAAAACCATTCATTTAACGGGTCTTCACCCCGTGTGCTTACCGAATTCCGACTTGGGATACGGTGCTCCATCCTAAAGGCATCAGCGCCACTAATCACGTTTTGGCCGTGTGTGCCATAGCGCGTGCAGACCCGAAACCTATCCTCCATGGCTTGTGGCGTTCCAGCACAATGGCCTCCTTCGGACAGCCCTGGAGCCCATTCCCACATACAGTCTAGCCTGCCCTACAGCTTGTTATCGCTTAGGTCCTTACTGTTGGGCTTGTGCGGCGGCAGGTAACCTTTAAGTGCAAAGGGCTTCCCCCAGTATCCGCTGGTATCACGCTTGCTTTCTTTTAGGAGGGCTTTGGCCCTTGTACTAAGTCAGCAGGCTTAGGGTCTGGCGCTGCTGGGTGGCTGTCGGCATGTCACTGTTGGTCGGTCCGTGTGTGTGTGTGTGTGCATGTAGGGAGGCGCTAGCTGTATGTGTTGGTACAGAAAAAGGGCCTTTCATGCCTTGGACACGCCCACATGCCGTAGGGCAGCACCAAGAGGTCACCGATAGCGGAAAACGTCCGGAGGCGCCCCAAAAACTTGAATTTGAAGCATTTCGACGCCATGCCGTACTTGACTTTTTGGTATAGTTACTTGCGCATCGAGCTTTGCCATCAGCCCGGTTAGCTCAGTCGGTAGAGCGCAAGGCTCTTAACCTTGTGGTCGTGGGTTCGAGCCCCACATTGGGCGTATTGTGCAACAGTCCCGGGACGAGACTGTTGCGCTTTTGGTTGACAAGGTTGTGTGGCCGAGTGGTCTAAGGCGCAGGATTAAGGTCGTACGAGATCTCCTGTCCGAAAGGGCGCAGGTTCAAATCCTGCCACAGCCAGTTGGTCCTGTGGTCTAGTGGTTAGGACAGCAGACTCTGAATCTGCTAACCTGAGTTCAAATCTCAGCAGGACCTTTTGCCTTTTCCACAACCTCTCCTATCTCTTGGCCTCTATTTCCACTTAGGGAGGCGCCGTGGAGGTGCGCAGCGCTTCTGCTGGGCTTAAACCCACGTGTTGGGTTGGAAGGTATGGCAAGTGGGGCGGCTGGAGCAGCAACGACATTGCGGTGGAGAGCAAAGGACGTGGCCGGGATGACGGGGCTGGCAATCAAGTGCAGGACTGGCAGCCGCCATCACTACAGCCAGCGCCATCGACAACCAGGTCTGCAGAAGCCTGGCTAGGGTTGACGCCGAGAGGGCGGGCCTAGTAACCGTGTCTCTGCTGTTGCTACGACGGGAGATGCAGCTGAGCCTCCCAATATGTAGAACCTGCTGCTCCTGCTCCGGCTGCACCTTGCGTACCCTCCAGTCGACCTGCCTGGTATCCTGCTCCGACACCCACGCACCCTTGATGGTGCGCCTCCCATGCATGCTTTTCTGCTGTTGCTCCCTGTCCGTTGCTTGCCCGCCCGTCGCATCGCCATACTGTAGATGCAGATTGTGAGAGGCGTGGATCCACCACGTGCTTAATGAGAATAGAGAAGATGGTCTTGCATGTGCACGACAGTTTTGCCATGCATGCATGCTACTGGGCGCGTGGCAAAACGTGTCACAGTGACACAGCGTGGCGGATTGTTCAGTCACCAGATCAGCCAGTTCTCTGTACGTAGCCTTGTCAGCCTGCGGCTCATCAGCCGCCGTGCGCCTTGCTTGTAGCCAGATCCCCGCCTGACGTGTGATGCCGCTGGGCAGTAGTGTTGCTCGCCCTTGATCAAAGGTTCGAGCAAATGGCTCCGTGCTTAGGGAGGTCCCGAGGGGACAAGTCGGGTCTCCTGTGACTGAAGATGTCCACGACAGTGTATGAGCATGACAAGAATGATTTAAAGAGCCATGGAGGATAGGTTTACTTCAGGCGGGTCTCCATGCGCTCTGGTAGAGCTCAAGTGCTGGCCACCACCAAGCATTCAACAAGTATTGCATGAGACTTATGGATCCCAGAGATGTACAGCATGCTGCTGATGGCCTGCCTGCAAAGGTCGCGGCTTTGGTAATAGTTTACCCTCATGGTTGACACACCTCTTAAAGGTCGCAGGCTAGATAGACAGGTGGACCTGGGCTTGTGAACTGCAGGGTCCCGCTCTGCTGGGCCAACATGCGTGCACCTGAGGGGCGCATCCAGGGCCCCCACACACATGCAAAGCCGTGTTGCCCCTACCTTAAGAGAGGTGCACTCGTCAGTCATCTAGGTACCGTAAGCTAAGTCGTGACTGGGCGTTAGCCTTGTTGTGCAGGCGCTTCATGGCGAGGAGTCAGATTACATTTGGGATGCCAAAATGAGCAAAATGCTCTAGTGGGACGATAACCACAGGCTAGCTGCGTAACTTGTACTGCCGAAGTCTATGGGACCATGCCGGACGCGAAATGCCCATTCCTTCTGCCAAGTCCCTGTAATGCGGGGTAATACAGAGGAAAGCACTAACTGACCGCACGATAAGGCGTCATCCTGGTTTGCAACATGTGAAGAGGGTAGAGCGGATGCAAGTGAGTTTGGACACTTGTCAAACAGCCATGAAAAGTGAAAACCATTCATTTAACGGGTCTTCACCCCGTGTGCTTACCGAATTCCGACTTGGGATACGGTGCTCCATCCTAAAGGCATCAGCGCCACTAATCACGTTTTGGCCGTGTGTGCCATAGCGCGTGCAGACCCGAAACCTATCCTCCATGGCTTGTGGCGTTCCAGCACAATGGCCTCCTTCGGACAGCCCTGGAGCCCATTCCCACATACAGTCTAGCCTGCCCTACAGCTTGTTATCGCTTAGGTCCTTACTGTTGGGCTTGTGCGGCGGCAGGTAACCTTTAAGTGCAAAGGGCTTCCCCCAGTATCCGCTGGTATCACGCTTGCTTTCTTTTAGGAGGGCTTTGGCCCTTGTACTAAGTCAGCAGGCTTAGGGTCTGGCGCTGCTGGGTGGCTGTCGGCATGTCACTGTTGGTCGGTCCGTGTGTGTGTGTGTGTGCATGTAGGGAGGCGCTAGCTGTATGTGTTGGTACAGAAAAAGGGCCTTTCATGCCTTGGACACGCCCACATGCCGTAGGGCAGCACCAAGAGGTCACCGATAGCGGAAAACGTCCGGAGGCGCCCCAAAAACTTGAATTTGAAGCATTTCGACGCCATGCCGTACTTGACTTTTTGGTATAGTTACTTGCGCATCGAGCTTTGCCATCAGCCCGGTTAGCTCAGTCGGTAGAGCGCAAGGCTCTTAACCTTGTGGTCGTGGGTTCGAGCCCCACATTGGGCGTATCTGTGTGCAACAGTCCCGGGACGAGACTGTTGCGCTTTTGGTTGACAAGGTTGTGTGGCCGAGTGGTCTAAGGCGCAGGATTAAGGTCGTACGAGATCTCCTGTCCGAAATGGCGCAGGTTCAAATCCTGCCACAGCCAGTTGGTCCTGTGGTCTAGTGGTTAGGACAGCAGACTCTGAATCTGCTAACCTGAGTTCAAATCTCAGCAGGACCTTTTGCCTTTTCCACAACCTCTCCTATCTCTTGGCCTCTATTTCCACTTAGGGAGGCGCCGTGGAGGTGCGCAGCGCTTCTGCTGGGCTTAAACCCACGTGTTGGGTTGGAAGGTATGGCAAGTGGGGCGGCTGGAGCAGCAACGACATTGCGGTGGAGAGCAAAGGACGTGGCCGGGATGACGGGGCTGGCAATCAAGTGCAGGACTGGCAGCCGCCATCACTACAGCCAGCGCCATCGACAACCAGGTCTGCAGAAGCCTGGCTAGGGTTGACGCCGAGAGGGCGGGCCTAGTAACCGTGTCTCTGCTGTTGCTACGACGGGAGATGCAGCTGAGCCTCCCAATATGTAGAACCTGCTGCTCCTGCTCCGGCTGCACCTTGCGTACCCTCCAGTCGACCTGCCTGGTATCCTGCTCCGACACCCACGCACCCTTGATGGTGCGCCTCCCATGCATGCTTTTCTGCTGTTGCTCCCTGTCCGTTGCTTGCCCGCCCGTCGCATCGCCATACTGTAGATGCAGATTGTGAGAGGCGTGGATCCACCACGTGCTTAATGAGAATAGAGAAGATGGTCTTGCATGTGCACGACAGTTTTGCCATGCATGCATGCTACTGGGCGCGTGGCAAAACGTGTCACAGTGACACAGCGTGGCGGATTGTTCAGTCACCAGATCAGCCAGTTCTCTGTACGTAGCCTTGTCAGCCTGCGGCTCATCAGCCGCCGTGCGCCTTGCTTGTAGCCAGATCCCCGCCTGACGTGTGATGCCGCTGGGCAGTAGTGTTGCTCGCCCTTGATCAAAGGTTCGAGCAAATGGCTCCGTGCTTAGGGAGGTCCCGAGGGGACAAGTCGGGTCTCCTGTGACTGAAGATGTCCACGACAGTGTATGAGCATGACAAGAATGATTTAAAGAGCCATGGAGGATAGGTTTACTTCAGGCGGGTCTCCATGCGCTCTGGTAGAGCTCAAGTGCTGGCCACCACCAAGCATTCAACAAGTATTGCATGAGACTTATGGATCCCAGAGATGTACAGCATGCTGCTGATGGCCTGCCTGCAAAGGTCGCGGCTTTGGTAATAGTTTACCCTCATGGTTGACACACCTCTTAAAGGTCGCAGGCTAGATAGACAGGTGGACCTGGGCTTGTGAACTGCAGGGTCCCGCTCTGCTGGGCCAACATGCGTGCACCTGAGGGGCGCATCCAGGGCCCCCACACACATGCAAAGCCGTGTTGCCCCTACCTTAAGAGAGGTGCACTCGTCAGTCATCTAGGTACCGTAAGCTAAGTCGTGACTGGGCGTTAGCCTTGTTGTGCAGGCGCTTCATGGCGAGGAGTCAGATTACATTTGGGATGCCAAAATGAGCAAAATGCTCTAGTGGGACGATAACCACAGGCTAGCTGCGTAACTTGTACTGCCGAAGTCTATGGGACCATGCCGGACGCGAAATGCCCATTCCTTCTGCCAAGTCCCTGTAATGCGGGGTAATACAGAGGAAAGCACTAACTGACCGCACGATAAGGCGTCATCCTGGTTTGCAACATGTGAAGAGGGTAGAGCGGATGCAAGTGAGTTTGGACACTTGTCAAACAGCCATGAAAAGTGAAAACCATTCATTTAACGGGTCTTCACCCCGTGTGCTTACCGAATTCCGACTTGGGATACGGTGCTCCATCCTAAAGGCATCAGCGCCACTAATCACGTTTTGGCCGTGTGTGCCATAGCGCGTGCAGACCCGAAACCTATCCTCCATGGCTTGTGGCGTTCCAGCACAATGGCCTCCTTCGGACAGCCCTGGAGCCCATTCCCACATACAGTCTAGCCTGCCCTACAGCTTGTTATCGCTTAGGTCCTTACTGTTGGGCTTGTGCGGCG
The DNA here is from genome assembly GCA_021605115.1 of Astrephomene gubernaculifera. Classification (NCBI taxonomy): domain Eukaryota; kingdom Viridiplantae; phylum Chlorophyta; class Chlorophyceae; order Chlamydomonadales; family Astrephomenaceae; genus Astrephomene; species Astrephomene gubernaculifera. The sequence goes on along the minus strand of BMAR01000051.1, from coordinate 64,964 downwards.
GCAGGTAACCTTTAAGTGCAAAGGGCTTCCCCCAGTATCCGCTGGTATCACGCTTGCTTTCTTTTAGGAGGGCTTTGGCCCTTGTACTAAGTCAGCAGGCTTAGGGTCTGGCGCTGCTGGGTGGCTGTCGGCATGTCACTGTTGGTCGGTCCGTGTGTGTGTGTGTGTGCATGTAGGGAGGCGCTAGCTGTATGTGTTGGTACAGAAAAAGGGCCTTTCATGCCTTGGACACGCCCACATGCCGTAGGGCAGCACCAAGAGGTCACCGATAGCGGAAAACGTCCGGAGGCGCCCCAAAAACTTGAATTTAAAGCATTTCGACGCCATGCCGTACTTGACTTTTTGGTATGACCGTAAATCCCCCCGTAACGAAGTGGAGGGGAGGATTGGAGGACAGTGACCGTAAATCCCCCCGTAACGAAGTGAAGGGGAGGATTGGAGGACAGATCACCGCTAAAGTTTGTCCGTCTGTCTGTGACCGTAAATCCCCCCGTAACGAAGTGGAGGGGAGGATTGGAGGACAGATCACAATTAAATCATCTCCGTCTGTCTGTCTGTCCGTCCGTCCGTCCGTCCGTCCGTCCGTCCGTCCGTCCGTCCGTCCGTCCGTCCGTCCGTCCGTCCGTCCGTCCGTCCGTCCGTTCACAAAAGGGGTGGCAACGACCTTAAGGCGCTAAGCGTTCAGTCCTATCCTCAGCCACCCAGAGGTCTCCGGTTCGAGCCGGGTAGCGACCTCTTGGCGACTTCCTTGGCACCCTTGGAGATGATGCCTGGGCCTATGGGGATGGTGTTCTGGGAGATCTCGAGTACGACAACACACTGTACGGCAGCAAACCGTACGGCACAGTTGCCATGCTGTGTGGTGACGCATCATGTGGTGTACGACATGTACGACTATGTACGGCAGTGTACGACAACTGTCGTACGGTTGTACGGCATCTGTACGGCTCGGGTTTCGACACGCCCTCCCACCCCCCTCCATGCTCCCCACTCCCCTCACCACCCCCTCGTCCCTCCAGCACCCCTGGACGCCCCTGCATCACCGTGAGGTGTACGGCAACGCAGTACGGCACGGGTTTCGACACGCCCTCCCACCCCCCTCCATGCTCCCCACTCCCCTCACCACCCCCTCGTCCCTCCAGCACCCCTGGACGCCCCTGCATCACCGTGAGGTGTACGGCAACACAGTACGGCACGGGTTTCGACACGCCCTCTCACCCCCTCCATGCTCCCCACTCCCCTCACCTCCCCCTCGTCCCTCCAGCACCCCTGAACGCCCCTGCATCACCGTGAGGTGTACGGCAACGCAGTACGGCATGGGTTTCGACACACCCTCCCATCCCCCTCCATGCTCCCCGCCCCCCTCACCACCCCCTCGTCCCTCCAGCACCTCTGAACGCCCCTGCATCACCATGAGGTGTACGGCAATGCAGTATGGCATGGGTTTCGACACGCCCTCCCACCCCCCTCCATGCTCCCCACTCCCCTCGCCACCCCTCCCCGCTCTGGCTCCTCTGACCACCCCTGTCGTACAGCGACACGGTACGGCATGGCTTCGGGCACCGTGTATCACCAATCTTCTTGTTGCAATATCTTGCATTGTGATGTCGATTAAGCTATAACTGAGTTAATGAGCCATTCGCAGTTTCTTGGTTACTTTCCAAAATCAGCGTCAAACTGTTTGGTGAATGTGACCACCCCCCTCCATGCTCCCCGCTCCCCCCACCACCCCCTCCTCGCTCCAGCTCCTCTGACCACCCCTGTCGTACAGCGACACGGTACGGCATGGCTTCGTATACATCACGTATCACCAATCTTCTTGTTGTGATGTCTTGCATTGTGATTTCGATTAAGCTATAACTAATTTAATGAGCCATTCGCAGTTTCTTGATTACTTTCAGAAATCGGCGCAAAACTGTTTGGTGACCGTGACCACCCCTCTCCAAACTCCCTACTCCCCTCACCACCTCTTCATCGCTCTAGCTCCTCTGAACACCCCTGTCGTACAGCGACACGGTACGGCATGGGTTGGGGCACCGTGTGCCGCCCGTCTCCTTGTTGCGATGTCTTGCATTGTGATATCGACTAAGCTATATCTGATTTAATGAGCCATTCGCAGTTTCTTGGTTACTTTTCCGAAATCAGTGTAAAACTGTTTCGGCGACTGATATGGTTTCGGCAAAACAAAATCGGCGCAAAATGTAAGCTGGTTTCGGCGAGAAGCGTGGTCGTGAAGTCGGCGCGTCTGATGAAAAGCGCCGATTACTGGTCGCCGAAGACGGGGGTTTATCGGCGATTACTGATCGGCGAATGCTGTCAGGGGTGGTCACCGTGAAAGCTTCTTACATTTCGGCGCAATTTGCCTGGCATCGGCGAGAGTCTTTCGGCGCAATTTGCAAGCTGGTTTCGGCGAGAAGCATGGTCGTGAAGTCGGCGCATCTCCTGAAAAGCGCCGATTGCTGATCGCCGAAAATGATAGCTTTTTTGGTGATCACTGACCCACGGGTCATGAGACGTCGCCCTCATGCGCAGATGTGTTTGTGTGTGTGTGTGTGTGTGCATGTAGTGCGCAGGTAGCGTGGCTCTACCTGTATATGTTGGTACAGAACAAGGGCTTTTCATGCCTTGGACACGCCAACATGCCGTAGGGCAGCCCCAAGAGGTCACCGATAGTGGAAAACGTCCGGAGGCGCCCCAAAATTTGAATTTGAAGCAGTTCGACGCCATGCCGTACATGTACGCCATGCCGACTATTGCTTTCGAACATGAGCCGCACGCTAACATCAGGTCCGCCGACCATGCTTGTCTGCAACACATGAGCAACCTCACAACACTGGTCGGCACGTCAACGTTAGGTCCGCAATGCTGAAGTCATGCCGGCACGCAAAGCTTGTTCGTTCGCGAATTCATCACCAATCAGGATTTACGGTACCCCCGGCCGCGGCGACCACGACGCGGCGCTATCTGTCTGTCCGTGACCGTAAATCCCCCCGTAACGAAGTGAAGGGGAGGATTGGAGGACAGATCACCGCTAAGAATTCTCTGTCCGTCCGTCCGTGACCGTAAATCCCCCCGTAACGAAGTGAAGGGGAGGATTGGAGGACAGATCACCGCTAAAGTTTCTCTGTCTGTCCGTCTGTTAACAAAAGTGGTGGCAACGACCTTAAGGCGCGACAATAATCGCTTCGCTCAGCCAGCCAGAGGTCTCAGGTTCGACCCGAGTAGGGACCTTTTCGCAACTTGACGACAACCCTTGGCATGATGCCTGGCATCATCGGGATGGTGTCCTGGGCCTATGGGGATGGTGTTCTGAGAGATCTCGGGTACGACAAGACCCCCGAACATGCTTGTCTGCAACACATGAGCAACCTCACAACACTGGTCGGCGCGCCAATGTTAGGTCCGCAATGCTGAAGTCATGCCGGCACGCAAAGCTTGTTCGTTCGCGGATTCATCACCAATCAGGATTTACGGTACCCCCGGCCGCGGCGACCACGACGTGGCGCTATCTGTCTGTCTGTCCGTTCGCAAAAGTGGTGGCAACGACCTTAAGGCGCTAAGCGTTCGGTCCTATCCTCAGCCAGCCAGAGGTCTCCAGTTCGAGCCAGGTAGCGACCTCTTGGCGACTTCCTCGGCACCCTTGGAGATGATGCCTGGGCCTATGGGGATGGTGTTCTGGGAGATCTCGAGTACGACAACACACTGTACGGCAGCAAACTGTACGGCACAGTTGCCATGCTGTGTGGTGACGCATCATGTGGTGTACGACATGTACGACATGTACGACTATGTACGACAGCTGTACGGCAGTGTACAACAACTGCCGTACGGTTGTACGGCATCTGTACGACACGGGTTTTGACACGGCCTCACATCCCCCTCCATGCTCCCCACTCCCCTTATCGTCCCCTCGTCCCTCCAGCACCTCTGAACGCCCCTGCATCACCATGAGGTGTACGGCAACGCAGTACGGCATGGGTTTCGACACGCCCTCCCACCCCCCTCCATGCTCCCCGCCCCCCTCACCACCCCCTCGTCCCTCCAGCACCTCTGAACACCCCTGCATCACCATGAGGTGTAAGGCAACGCAGTACGGCATGGGTTTCGACACGCCCTCCAACCCACCCCCCATGCTCCCCACTCCCCTCGCCACCCCTCCCCGCTCTGGCTCCTCTGACCACCCCTGTCGTACAGCGACACGGTACGGCATGGCTTCGGGCACCGTGTATCACCAATCTTCTTGTTGCAATATCTTGCATTGTGATGTCGATTAAGCTATAACTGAGTTAATGAGCCATTCGCAGTTTCTTGGTTACTTTCCAAAATCAGCGTCAAACTGTTTGGTGAATGTGACCACCCCCCTCCATGCTCCCCGCTCCCCTCACCACCCCCTCCTCGCTCCAGCTCCTCTGACCACCCCTGTCGTACAGCGACACGGTACGGCATGGCTTCGTATACATCACGTATCACCAATCTTCTTGTTGTGATGTCTTGCATTGTGATTTCGATTAAGCTATAACTAATTTAATGAGCCATTCGCAGTTTCTTGATTACTTTCAGAAATCGGCGCAAAACTGTTTGGTGACCGTGACCACCCCTCTCCAAACTCCCTACTCCCCTCACCACCTCTTCATCGCTCTAGCTCCTCTGAACACCCCTGTCGTACAGCGACACGGTACGGCATGGGTTGGGGCACCGTGTGCCGCCCGTCTCCTTGTTGCGATGTCTTGCATTGTGATATCGACTAAGCTATATCTGATTTAATGAGCCATTCGCAGTTTCTTGGTTACTTTTCCGAAATCAGTGTAAAACTGTTTCGGCGACTGATATGGTTTCGGCAAAACAAAATCGGCGCAAAATGTAAGCTGGTTTCGGCGAGAAGCGTGGTCGTGAAGTCGGCGCGTCTGATGAAAAGCGCCGATTACTGGTCGCCGAAGACGGGGGTTTATCGGCGATTACTGATCGGCGAATGCTGTCAGGGGTGGTCACCGTGAAAGCTTCTTACATTTCGGCGCAATTTGCCTGGCATCGGCGAGAGTCTTTCGGCGCAATTTGCAAGCTGGTTTCGGCGAGAAGCATGGTCGTGAAGTCGGCGCATCTCCTGAAAAGCGCCGATTGCTGATCGCCGAAAATGATAGCTTTTTTGGTGATCACTGACCCACGGGTCATGAGACGTCGCCCTCATGCGCAGATGTGTTTGTGTGTGTGTGTGTGTGTGTGCATGTAGTGCGCAGGTAGCGTGGCTCTACCTGTATATGTTGGTACAGAACAAGGGCTTTTCATGCCTTGGACACGCCAACATGCCGTAGGGCAGCCCCAAGAGGTCACCGATAGTGGAAAACGTCCGGAGGCGCCCCAAAATTTGAATTTGAAGCAGTTCGACGCCATGCCGTACATGTACGCCATGCCGACTATTGCTTTCGAACATGAGCCGCACGCTAACATCAGGTCCGCCGACCATGCTTGTCTGCAACACATGAGCAACCTCACAACACTGGTCGGCACGTCAACGTTAGGTCCGCAATGCTGAAGTCATGCCGGCACGCAAAGCTTGTTCGTTCGCGAATTCATCACCAATCAGGATTTACGGTACCCCCGGCCGCGGCGACCACGACGCGGCGCTATCTGTCTGTCCGTGACCGTAAATCCCCCCGTAACGAAGTGAAGGGGAGGATTGGAGGACAGATCACCGCTAAGAATTCTCTGTCCGTCCGTCCGTGACCGTAAATCCCCCCGTAACGAAGTGAAGGGGAGGATTGGAGGACAGATCACCGCTAAAGTTTCTCTGTCTGTCCGTCTGTTAACAAAAGTGGTGGCAACGACCTTAAGGCGCGACAATAATCGCTTCGCTCAGCCAGCCAGAGGTCTCAGGTTCGACCCGAGTAGGGACCTTTTCGCAACTTGACGACAACCCTTGGCATGATGCCTGGCATCATCGGGATGGTGTCCTGGGCCTATGGGGATGGTGTTCTGAGAGATCTCGGGTACGACAAGACCCCCGAACATGCTTGTCTGCAACACATGAGCAACCTCACAACACTGGTCGGCGCGCCAATGTTAGGTCCGCAATGCTGAAGTCATGCCGGCACGCAAAGCTTGTTCGTTCGCGGATTCATCACCAATCAGGATTTACGGTACCCCCGGCCGCGGCGACCACGACGTGGCGCTATCTGTCTGTCTGTCCGTTCGCAAAAGTGGTGGCAACGACCTTAAGGCGCTAAGCGTTCGGTCCTATCCTCAGCCAGCCAGAGGTCTCCAGTTCGAGCCAGGTAGCGACCTCTTGGCGACTTCCTCGGCACCCTTGGAGATGATGCCTGGGCCTATGGGGATGGTGTTCTGGGAGATCTCGAGTACGACAACACACTGTACGGCAGCAAACTGTACGGCACAGTTGCCATGCTGTGTGGTGACGCATCATGTGGTGTACGACATGTACGACATGTACGACTATGTACGACAGCTGTACGGCAGTGTACAACAACTGCCGTACGGTTGTACGGCATCTGTACGACACGGGTTTTGACACGGCCTCACATCCCCCTCCATGCTCCCCACTCCCCTTATCGTCCCCTCGTCCCTCCAGCACCTCTGAACGCCCCTGCATCACCATGAGGTGTACGGCAACGCAGTACGGCATGGGTTTCGACACGCCCTCCCACCCCCCTCCATGCTCCCCGCCCCCCTCACCACCCCCTCGTCCCTCCAGCACCTCTGAACACCCCTGCATCACCATGAGGTGTAAGGCAACGCAGTACGGCATGGGTTTCGACACGCCCTCCAACCCACCCCCCATGCTCCCAACTCACCTCACCACCCCCTCGTCCCTCCAGCACCTCTGAACGCCCCTGCATCACCATGAGGTGTACGGCAATGCAGTAAGGCATGGGTTTCGACACGCCCTCCCACCCCCCTCCATGCTCCCCGCTCCCCTCACCACCCCCTCGCCGCTCTGGCTCCTCTGACCACCCCTGTCGTACAGCGACACGGTACGGCATGGCTTCGGGCACCACGTATCACCAATCTTCTTGTTGCAATATCTTGCATTGTGATCTCGACTAAGCTGTAACTAAATTAATGAGCCATTCGCAGTTTCTTGGTTACTTTCCAAAATCAGCGTCAAACGGTTTGGTGACCGTGACCACCCCCCTCCATGCTCCCCACTCCCCTCACCACCCCCTCCTCGCTCTGGCTCCTCTGACCACCCCTGTCGTACAGCAACACGGTACGGCATGGCTTCGGGCACCACGTATCACCAATCTTCTTGTTGCAATATCTTGCATTGTGATCTCGACTAAGCTGTAACTAAATTAATGAGCCATTCGCAGTTTCTTGGTTACTTTCCAAAATCAGCGTCAAACGGTTTGGTGACCGTGACCACCCCCCTCCATGCTCCCCACTCCCCTCACCACCCCCTCCTCGCTCTGGCTCCTCTGACCACCCCTGTCGTACAGCAACACGGTACGGCATGGCTTCGGGCACCACGTATCACCAATCTTCTTGTTGCAATATCTTGCATTGTGATCTCGACTAAGCTGTAACTAAATTAATGAGCCATTCGCAGTTTCTTGGTTACTTTCCAAAATCAGCGTCAAACGGTTTGGTGACCGTGACCACCCCCCTCCATGCTCCCCACTCCCCTCACCACCCCCTCCTCGCTCTGGCTCCTCTGACCACCCCTGTCGTACAGCAACACGGTACGGCATGGCTTCGGGCACCACGTATCACCAATCTTCTTGTTGCAATATCTTGCATTGTGATGTTGACTAAGCTGTAACTAAGTTAATGAGCCATTCGCAGTTTCTTGGTTACTTTCCAAAATCGGCGTAAAACGGTTTGGTGACCGTGACCACCCCCCTCCATACTCCCCACTCCCCTCACCACCCCTTCCTCGCTCCAGCTCCTCTGAACACCCCTGTCGTACAGTGACACGGTACGGCATGGGTTCGGGCACCGTGTGCCGCTGGTCTCCTTGTTGTGATGTCTTGCGTTGTAATGTTGATTAAGCTATAACTGATTTAATGAGCCATTCGCAGTTTCTTGGTTACTTTTAGAAATCGGCGTAAAACTGTTTCTGCGACAGATATGGCTTCGGCAAAAGTCTTTCAGCGCAAGTTGCAAGCTGGTTTCGGAAAGAAGCGTGGTTGTGAAGTCGGCGCGTCTCCTGAAAAGCGCCGATTTCTGATCGCCGAAAACTATGGTTGATCGGCGATCGCTGATCGGCGAATGCTGTCAGGGGTGGTCGCCGTGAAAGCTTCTTAGATTTCGGCGCAATTAGCTGGACCAGAGAGCTTTTCAGATCTCTTTAACTGTGTAATATGCGATAAAAGTGTAGAATACAGCATGAACAATCATCATGGCTATTGCTTTGGTTGATAATCCCAGTGAGACTTGCGCTTCGGGCGGTCGTTTCTTGGTCTGTAGGCTGTCTTTGGCAGCATAGTATATTGGAGTATCAAAACATTAGATCATCAGTATCATTTCGTAAGAAGCAATTCATTGGCAATCATTGATCGGCGAATGCTGTCAGGGGTGGTGGCCGTGAAAGTCTCTTAGGTTTCGGAGATGGACACTGCATCAGCAAAAGTCTTTCAGCGCAATTTGCAAGCTGGTTTCGGCGAGAAGCGTATTCGTGAAGTCGGCGCGTCTGCTGAAAAGCGCCGATTACTAATCGCCGAAAACAATGGTTCATTGGCGATCACTGATCGGCGAATGCTGTCAGGAGTGGCCGCTGTGAAAGCTTCTTAGGTTTCGGCGACAAGGCATCGGCAAAAGCCTTTCGGCGCAATTTGCAATGCTGTCTTTTTAGGTTTCATCCCCCGTAACGAAGTGGAATCACATCCCACCGACTTCCTTGCGCCGCTCATCTGCACTGTGATGTCGATTAAACTATAACTGAGTTAATGAGCCATTCGCAGTTTCTTGGTTACTTGACGTAAGAAAGTAATCCTGCCCGTCAGCGAGAGGCGACCTATGCCTCACGACAGATGCCTTACAACTAATGCTTACAAACAAAACTGGCAAGCCAATGTTAGTTGGGTCCGCCGACCCCGCCTGTCAACGAGTGTAGCGAGCTCACAACATAGGTCACTGCACCGACATCAGGTCCACCGACCCTGATCGTCGGCGAGAGGCGACCTATGCCTTACGACAAATGGCTTACGACTAATGCTTTCGAACATGAGCCACACGCTGACATCAGGTCCGCCGACCATGCTTGTCTGCGACATGAGCAAGTTCATAACACTGGTCGGCGCGCCAACGTTAGGTCCGCCAACCATGCTCGTCGGCAAGAGGAGCAAGCTCGCAGCACTGGTCGGTACGCCGACTTCAGGTCTGCTGACCATGCTCGTACGACCAATGTTAATGAACATGACTGGCATGCCAACGTCTGGTTCGCCTGCGGTGTGCTCTTCAGCGACATGAGCAAGCTCGCAACACTCGACAGCTCACCGACGTCAGGTCCGCAATGTGCCGAGATCATGCTGGTTCGCATCACCAATCAGGATTTACGGTACCCCCGGCCGCGGCGACCACGACGCGGCGCTATGACCGTAAATCCCCCCGTAACGAAGTGGAGGGGAGGATTGGAGGACAGTCGGTCGAAATTTTGTCCGTCCGTCTGTCTGTCTGTGCGTCCGCAGAAGTGGTGGCAAGGTCCTTGGGGCGCTAAGCGTTCAGTCCTGTGCCCAGCCAGCCAGAGGTCTCCGGTTCGAGCCAGGTAGCGACCTCTTGGCGACTTCCTGGGCACCCTTGGAGATGATGCCTGGGCCTGTGGGGATGGTGTTGTGAGAGATCTCGAGTACGACAACACACTGTACGGCAGCAGACTGTACGGCAATTGTGCCGTACTGTGTGGCAAGATGTCATGTTTATGACATGTACGACAACTGACCGTAAATCCCCCCGTAACGAAGTGGAGGGGAGGATTGGAGGACAGTCGGTCGAAATTTTGTCCGTCCGTCTGTCTGTCTGTGCGTCCGCAGAAGTGGTGGCAAGGTCCTTGGGGCGCTAAGCGTTCAGTCCTGTGCCCAGCCAGCCAGAGGTCTCCGGTTCGAGCCAGGTAGCGACCTCTTGGCGACTTCCTGGGCACCCTTGGAGATGATGCCTGGGCCTGTGGGGATGGTGTTGTGAGAGATCTCGAGTACGACAACACACTGTACGGCAGCAGACTGTACGGCAATTGTGCCGTACTGTGTGGCAAGATGTCATGTTTATGACATGTACGACAACTGTACGGCAGCGTACGACAGCTGTCGTACACTTGTACGGCATCTGTACGGCATGTGTTTTGACACGGCCTCCCACCCCCCTCCTCCCCCTCTTCTCCCCTCGTCGCCTATACGTCACCCCGACCCTCCTTGTGACTCCTGGCACCATCCCCCCCTCGCCACAACAACTGGCAGTACAGTACGGCTTGGGTTTCGACACGCTCTCCCACCTCCCTTCTCCCCCTCTTCTCCCCTCGTCGCCTACACGTCACCCCAACCCTCCTTGTGATTCCTAGCACCATCCCCCCCTCGCCACAACAACTGGCAGTACAGTACAGCTTGGGTTTCGACACGCTCTGCCACCCCCCCTCCATGCTCCCCATTCCCCTCGCCACCCCCTCATCACTCCAGCTCCTCTGGCCATCCCTGCATCAATCCTGTACATCACCATTAGGTATGTTGTCGTACGTACATGCCATAGGACTATACACCGAGTGGACGTCAGTGTGTAAACGCCATAGGACAATGCGTACACGCCATAGGACAATGCGTACACGCCATAGGACAATGCGTACACGCCATAGGACAATGCGTACACGCCATAGGACAATGCGTACACGCCATATGACAATGCGTACACAGCTATAGGGGGTGGACGCCTTTCACTGAGCGATGCTGATAAAACGTAAATGACAACGCGTAAACGACATTGTGTAAATGCCATATGACGTACAGTACGGCATGGTGTGACGCCAAAAAAACGCCATAGTACAATACGTACATGCCATAGGACAATACGTACACGTCGTAGGACAATGCGTAAATGTCATAAGACAATGCGTATAAGACAATGCGTAAACGACAGTGTGTAAACAACACCGCGTGAACGTTAGGTTGTAAACGCCATAGGACAATGCGTACACGCCATAGGACAATGCGTACACGCCATAGGACAATGCGTACACGCCATAGGACAATGCGTACACGCCATAGGACAATGCGTACACGCCATAGGACAATGCGTAAATGTCATAAGACAATGCGTATAAGACAATGCGTAAACGACAGTGTGTAAACGACACCGCATGGACGTTAGGTTGTAAACGCCATAGGACAATGCGTACACGCCATAGGACAATGCGTACACGCCATAGGACAATGCGTACACGCCATAGGACAATGCGTACACGCCATATGACAATGCGTACACAGCTATAGGGGGTGGACGCCTTTCACTGAGCGACGCTGATAAAACGTAAATGACAACACGTAAACGACAATGTGTACATGCCATATGACGTACAGTACGGCATGGCGTGACGCCAAAAAAAACGCCATAGTACAATACGTACATGCCATAGGACTATACGTACACGTCGTAGGACAATGCGTAAATGTCATAAGACAATGCGTATAAGACAATGCGTAAACGACAGTGTGTAAACGACACCGCGTGAACGTTAGGTTGTAAACGCCATAGGACAATGCGTACACGCCATAGGACAATGCGTACACGCCATATAACAATGCGTAGGGCAACTATGCATATGGCGAGAAGGCGTAGGGCGACGATGCGTTGGGCAACGATGCGTAGAGCGACGATCCGTAGGGCCAACAATGCGTAAGAACAATGCGTAGGTAAACACTACACGGTTGTCTGTCTGCGGTATGTAATCTTTTCTGGTGCGATGTTACCACACTATATTGACCCACGGGTCTTTCAGTGTCGTTAACTGCCTGGCTGCTGTCGCCGACCAATTATCTGCGACGGTTTTGAGTGTCATCAATTCTACATCTTCTCTGTAATTGTTGGAGGTCGCCGGTGTGCATCCGGCGTGCTTTTGATGGCCAGACCTGCGGGTCTCTTCGATGCAATCAACTGCTCCCCTTTGGAACCACCTTTTCGGCTTGGTAAAACATTCTGTGTATTGCTTTTATCTTATCGTTACATTCAGTTCGAAATGCGTTAATAGCTTGATTTCGCTAACGAGTGCTTTGCATTCTTCGCCCGCCGGTCTTGTTTCCAATATGCTTCCAAGTAGTATAGCTGTTATGCTGTAGTCCCCTACCTTCTGAGGTACTACATCAATAACCTTCATTAACGTTGTGACGTGGTTAGGACCTTTGCGACCATATTTTCGTGGGCGCGATAGTTGCAGATGAAGCGCACAGAAGAGGGCGCGCAGGATGATCTGGCTGCAACACGGCGACGCGTTGAGAGTAAGCTTTCCGGGTCTAAATTGACTGATAGACGCCTGCTGTTGATTCCAGCAATGGTGCGTTAGATTCTGCTTTGAGCTCGCTGCTACGAATGCGGCCCATTATCGTGGTTTTCGCTTCTCGGTTACTGTTCCACCGTTGCCTTCTCAATCGGTCTTGAAAAATAGGGCCAACGGGAATTGTGACGTCTCGCCCAGGCGGAATAGGAAGCGGCTGGTTGTCTCATCTGAGTGGCGCGCGACGAGCGGGCGATTGTGACAACCCTACCGGTAGGGTACCCCTTCCACCTCCTGATTCGCGTTGCAATCTTCCGTCGCCAACGACAACACGGTCTCGCCGTGTGTCTTACTGCGATTGTGGCGTATTGCAGCGGTGTTCACAGCTGCACCCTTGCCCCCTCTCCACTGTTTCCCCGCCTCCCACATTCTTCTCGCTCGTCTCTGTTTCTCATGTCTCTCCCGTGCTCGTTATCACTCTGCATGAGCTCTAAACCATGCTCTTTCTCCCCCTCAAACCGCTCCCGCTCCCCTCCATTCCCTAATTCTCTGCAGACATTTCAACCTCATTTGTGCGCGGGCCGTCACCACCGCCAGAACTACTGCTACACCTTTGTCTGTGGGTGCAGGTGAGATCTTTACAATTCCCTTTGGACACGCAGGGTTTCCTAACGTTTATGGCCGTGACGATTCCTTGGAAATGAAAGCAAAGTGCTTTTTATCATAAGCGTTCTTCTTTTTTCTATTTCCTTCATCACCTCGTTCTCTAACTCTCCTACCTGCCCCCATGTCATCCTTCGCAGGTGCCTCGAGCTCGTGCACGGCTGAGACACCTAGCCCTGGTTCTGGTGGTCGTGGATTAGCACCGTCTCGTCTTCCCGGACTGGGGGGCAACTGGTTGTCCCACTTCAGTGGCACACGGTTGGCCAGCGGGAGTGGCGCCGGTGCATTGTTGCCGGACGCGCAGCGCAAGCGTGCCATGCGCCAGAATGTTTTGCGGCGAATTGAGGAGTTGGCTGCTAACGCCGTACGGATGGCGAACGTACGTGCAACTGACCCGGCCCGGCGACAGGATGAGAGAGCCGTCGATAAGGAACGGCATGCACAGATGCGGGCTACCGATCCCATTTGGCGGCACGATGAGCGAGCCGCTGATCAGGAACGGCATGCACAGATGCGGGCCGCCGATCCCATTTGGCGGCACGATGAGCGAGCCGCCGATCAGGAACGGCATGCACAGATGCGGGCGACTGCCAATCCCGTCCAGCGGGATGAAGTGCGAGCCATCAATCGGGAACGGCATGCACAGATGAGGTCCGCCGATCCTGTTCGCTGTGAAAGGGAGCAAGCTCGAAACATCCAACAGCATGCTGCGGCAAGGGCGCGTCAGCGAGCGCAGCAGGGGCAGCCTTCCAGCGGCAACACAACTCATCGTAGCCATGGTCGTGGGTCGCTCACGGACTCGCTCAGCCGCCTTCTGCAGCTGCCGATGTTGCACGACGGCGCTCCCGTGCACTTGCCGGCATTTTTGACAGCTCCAGAAAACGCCCGTATCCAGGATCAGCATGGCGGCCAGCTACCGGCCGAGTATCAGGTGCCGTACGACGTGCAGCTTCGAGAGGCGGCGTGCATGTCAATGGATGTTGCTCAACGGATGCCTCTGCGAGTATGCGCTGTCTGCAGTGAGCAGTGTTCGGCCTCCCAGTCCTGCCTCTGCGGTTGGGACGAGATCCCCAACGTGGACATTCTCCGTGCGGATATCCCTCCGACGGCGGTGGTTACCAGAATGGGGCACACGCTGACTTGGCGTCGGCTGGCACGCGCTGTGGATGGAGATGCGCCGGCCGCACCTTCTCCGGTGCTTCCTGCTGGGTACCGCTCTGCATCCAGTGGCCCTCGTGGTGGAGGCCATGCCGCGGATGTTACTAACCTTGTCGACACAGATGCAGCAGGGGGGTCAGATGGTGATGTGGAGGAGCAGACGGGACAATCAGAGGCGGCGGATCTTCCTGAGGAGTTGAGGCCACGAGCGCCGCGGCATCACGCGCGGCCTTGTGCAGAGGATCCTACATGTGTTGAGGTGCCATTCTGCATGCGCATCGAGCAACATCCTCCCAATCGGACCGTGACGGTTGATGACACGGGGGAGGAGCTCATAACGGTGTGCTCGGAGTGTTGGAAGGCGCTGGAAAGTAAGTGTTGGTTTTGGTCCTTATTGTGACCGCTAACTGTAGTCAGTTCGATTGCTTTACTATGCACGCCAGCATATCCGTTAATTGAAGTCTGTGGGACTATTATCCGTGGTGGCTGTCGCTAGCTGTTGGCAGTCTCCTGTTTAGGGTCGTACCGTTGAATTCCACCCTATTTTGCAATTGTCGCCCAACAATGCTGCTATCGTTATCCTGGTTGTTGCCACCACCGTCACACCTCATTTTCCGTACCGTCATTACCGCTGTCGTCTTGCTCGCTGTCATTTAATGTTATGCGTTCTTTTTTTCCTCCCTCTTGCCCTGCAGAGCGAAAGGTACCTGACGCGTCACTTGCCCGTATCGACCCAGGAGACGTTCCTGCAATGAACCATCTTGGGGATCGGCTCCCAACGCCAACGTTCTTGGAGGGCCAGCTGCTGGGACGAGGTCGTGTATCACAGCAACTGATGGTGCTTTACCAGCCAAACCGCCCGCCGGACGTCTGCCCTGTTGTTGTACGGGCACACGGCGTTGCCGTCCTGAACCCGGATCCCGAGTACCTCCGCGCCATGCTACCGATGCGAGCGGAGGCCTTAGCGGATTCCATCACGGTCCTCTGCATCGATGTGGTGCGAGACCGAGCTGAGCTGGAACGGCTCGTGCGTAGTGCCAAAGCGCTGCAGGTTCGGGGTTGGGTGATGGTCGCCTGGGTTCGGTATCTGGAGCACAACGACGCCAACATTGTCATCGACCAGGACGCATTGCAGCAGTACGCAGAGATGGGGATGGAACCGAGGGTCCCTGATGCCTTGGTGGCAGCGGCAACAGCCCCGGCGGATCCCGAGGTGGCGCGTGTGCTGCGAGATACGTTTTTCCATGACCGTACCGGCGCTGCAGCAGTGCGGCAACAGCCAGAACACGAGCTCGGTGCCCGTAACAATGAAGCGGTGCAAGCACTTCCTGCTGGCGGTGCTGGACCCAATTGGACCGCTGGTGTTAGAGCGGTGCGGGCACAGCCGCAGCGTGAACCCACGGCAGGCCGCGGCGGAGATGTGCTGCGGACGTCTCCCACTGGTGGTTCCGGATCCGAGATCCAAACCCTAGCGGACGCCCAGCCACCGGTCTCACGCGCTGCAGCACGGTACTGGGCGTACGACTTCACGTCGCTGGATTCGCTAAAGCAGAGTGTGCTGGCGCATTACCATCAGCTCGGCTGCGAGCCAACGCAGAGCTGGCTTGTCATGCCCCTCCTTGCTGATGCTCTGCTTGATTCAGCAACGGCGTGTGCCGCCTTCCCGTTCGAGCGACCGTGTGGTTGGTCCGAGCTAGTGGCACGCCTACGGGCGGGGTGCCTGACATGCGGGTACACCGCTGCCTGCATCCGTCTTGATGGCACCTGGCACGCCCCAGCACGTCTGCAGGAGCGTGTCATCAACGACGCCCTGGACGTGGCGGTGGCTGGCATTATCCCGGCCATCTCTAACGAGCTTTGCAGCCGCGGTGTATGGCTGGACATCTCGGCGGCATTGCGGGCAACGGAGGCAGTCCAGCTGGGAGGTAAGGAACAATGCAGGTCTAATTACGGCATCATTAGTGGTGCTGTACGCCGCCCTTTTTCGCGTGTTTTTAGGCGTGACACAGGAAACGTTAGTTCGTTCTCCCCTTTTCTTGAAGGCACGCATGCTGAAGCCGTTGGGGACGACATTGAGCCAGGCACGCCTGGACCTCCTACCCGCCAAGGTCAGTAACGATGATACCTTGCTATACGTTTCTTCTTGATCCGGTGAACTGATATTCTTATGCGCAGGTAACCTTCCTGTCGGCGTACCATTTAACGCGGTGATGGCTGCCCAGCAACCAACGGGAGCAACACATGACGGGCCGCCGGGTAAGCTGACCATGTACTCCTGTGCGTGCGTTCTGAACACATTTGGCACGGTGTGTGGACCCGGCATGAAACCAGCTATTGTCCGCTATCAGAAGCTTAACGCCATCGTTTATAACAATTACTATAAACAGCGTCGGTAGAATCGCAAAGAATCCGCCCCCGTTTCGCCGTAGACACACTGTATAGTGTACACGAAGAAGAAAATTGTATACCATGTACGCATTTTACAATATACGTAACGGCATGATGGGAGCACAACATGAGCGTTCCAACTTCGCTGACCACTCTGGCAGTATCTCAGTGCCACCATCTCACCTTGTCGTACAGTACGGCATGGTGTCACGCCAAAAAACACCATAGGACAATACGTACACGCCATACGATAATACGTCCACGCCACCATAAGACAATGCGTAAACGACAGTAGTGTGTAAACGACAATGCGTAAACGACAATGTGTAAACGCCGTATGACAATACGTACACGCCATAGGACAATGCGTAAACGCCATAGGACAATACGTACAGACCATAGGACAATCCGTAAACGCCATAAAACAATGCGTAAACGACAGTGTGTAAACGCCGTTGGACAATACGTACACGCCATAGGACAATGCGTATACATCATAGGACAATGCATACACGCCATAGGACAATGCGTATACGCCATAAGACAATGCGTACACGACATTAATAAAACGTAACTCATGCTGATTGTCGACGTATTGCGTCGAGTACACGCCATAGGACAATGCGTATACATCATAGGACAATGCATACACGCCATAGGACAATGCGTATACGCCATAAGACAATGCGTACACGACATTAATAAAACGTAACTCATGCTGATTGTCGACGTATTGCGTCGAGTTCGTGTGGATGCAGTATAGTACGTGGATGCATTATTATTGTACATGGACGCATTGTTGTACGTATAGTTGTACACATTGTTACTGTAATCGTACGCGTTGTTATACGCATTATCGAACGGGTTGTTACCTTGTTCTACGCAATGTTGTGCTACGCACTGTTGCCCTACGCATTGTTACGCTACGCATTGTTACGCTACGCATTGTTTGCTTACGCATTGTCGCCCTACGCATTGTCGCCCTACGCATTGTCCCCTTACGCATTGTCACCCTACGCATTGTTACCCTACGCATTGTCGCCCTACGCATTGTTACCCTACGCATTGTAAGCAATGTTCTACGAATTGTTGCCGTCCGCTTCCAAAGGTGTTCTTCCCCCGCTTGGCCGTATACACGCATTGTAGTGTACGCAAAAAGAAATGGTATACCATATACGTGTTAACAACATTGCCGTACACGCCTTGTTCCATGTACAACATTGTGCATGGCACACGATCTCTTCTCGCAACCTAATTGTACACGTCTACGTATCGTACACATTCCCTCTTTAGACGCTCCGTAGAATCGCAAAGAATCCGCCCCCGTTTCGCCGTAGACACACTGTATAGTGTACACGAAGAAGAAAACTGTTTACCATGTACGCATTTTACAATATACGTAACGGCATGATGGGAGCACAACATGAGCGTTCCAACTTCGCTGACCACTCTGGCAGTATCTCAGTGCCACCATCTCACCTTGTCGTACAGTACAGCATGGTGTCACGCCAAAAAACACCATAGGACAATACGTACACGCCATAGGACAATACGTAAACGCCATAGGAAAATGCGTAAACGCCATAAGACAATGCGTAAATGACAGTAGTGTGTAAACGACAATGCGTAAACGACAATGCGTAAACGACAATGTGTAAACGCCATATGACAATACGTACACGCCATAGGACAATACGTAAACGCCATAGGAAAATGCGTAAACGCCATAAGACAATGCGTAAACGACAGTAGTGTGTAAACGACAATTCGTAAACGACAATGTGTAAACGCCGTATGACAATACGTACACGCCATAGGACAATGCGTAAACGCCATATGACAATACGTACAGACCATAGATAGGACAATCCGTAAACGCCATAAGACAATGCGTAAACGACAGTGTGTAAACGCCGTTGGACAATACGTACACGCCATAGGACAATGCGTAAACGCCATAGGACAATGCGTAAACTCCATAGGACAATGCGTAAACGCCATAAGACAATGCGTAAACGACAGTATGTAAACGCCGTATGACAATACGTATACGCCATAGGACAGTGCGTACACGCCATACGACAATACGTCCACGCCATAGGACAATCCGTAAACACCATAAGACAATGCGTAAACGACAGTAGTGTGTAAACGACAATGCGTAAACGACAATGTGTAAACGCCGTATGACAATACGTACACGCCATAGGACAATGCGTAAACGCCATACGACAATTCGTACAGACCATAGGACAATCCGTAAACGCCATAAGACAATGCGTAAACGACAGTGTGTAAACGCCGTTGGACAATACGTACACGCCATAGGACAATGCGTATACATCATAGGACAATGCATACACGCCATAGGACAATGCGTATACGCCATAAGACAATGCGTACACGACATTAATAAAACGTAACTCATGCTGATTGTCGACGTATTGCGTCGAGTTCGTGTGGATGCAGTATAGTACGTGGATGCATTATTATTGTACATGGACGCATTGTTGTACGTATAGTTGTACGCATTGTTACTGTAATCGTACGCGTTGTTATACGCATTATCGAACGGGTTGTTACCTTGTTCTACGCAATGTTGTGCTACGCACTGTTGCCCTACGCATTGTTGCCCTACGCATTGTTGCGCTACGCATTGTTTGCTTACGCATTGTCGCCCTACGCATTGTCGCCCTACGCATTGTCCCCTTACGCATTGTCACCCTACGCATTGTTACCCTACGCATTGTCGCCCTACGCATTGTTACCCTACGCATTGTAAGCAATGTTCTACGAATTGTTGCCGTCCGCTTCCAAAGGTGTTCTTCCCCCGCTTGGCCGTATACACGCATTGTAGTGTACGCAAAAAGAAATGGTATACCATATACGTGTTAACAACATTGCCGTACACGCCTTGTTCCATGTACAACATTGTGCATGGCACACGATCTCTTCTCGCAACCTAATTGTACACGTCTACGTATCGTACACATTCCCTCTTTACACGCCAGTACTTGTGCCCTGTTTTGATGCTCTTATTATTATTGTACTTATGCACTCTGTGACACGTCGTGTTCCTTTATAACGGACGTGTCATGCTCCGCAGATGACGGTTAGGACGAACTGGAGCTCGTTATGCCGCAGGCGGGCTGTGCGCCGCCCTCAGCTGGCAACGAGTTCGGAGACGCTGCGGACGAGCTGCGGTCGCTCCTTGACGGCCATGGCGGCCGCTTGGTGCACAGCTCCGGCGGCCCTGGGACCGAGATGATAGATGAGCGATGCCCGGGGTATCCTGAACGTCTGCTTTCCATCCAGCTTCCCTTACCAGCTGTCAGGAGAACGGCCGCTGGGAATGTCGGTGGCGACCTTCTTTTCGCACCTCATCCGCCGCGTCCCACGAGCCCAGTTTCGTGGCAACCTGCACCTGGTCGCTCGCATGTACGACATCCTCATCAAACATGAGACAGCCGTTCAGCTGGGTGTCACCATGAAGGTGACGGCGGGCCTCGTCGGGCCAGCCTCACGCATCCCCCGTGATGTAGCCCGTGCCATGGGGGACATCCTGTCGCTGCCGTACTGTGATCCACAGCGGCGAGCCTTCCTGGCGCAGCACTCGCCGTTGGTACGAGCGCTTGTTGAGGGAGCCCGTGTGACGAGCAAGCACGTCGATATGACGGACTCGTTCTACGCCAGCAAGCAGGCGCAAATGCGGGCCGTCGCGCTGGCGATTGGATGGGCGCCGCTCTTCTTCAACGTCAACCCTTCCGACATGCACTCTGCCGCCGTGGCCGTCGCATCAGGAGAAGTGGTGGAGTTCGGCACGGACGGTAGGCCGCAACAACTGCCATCCGTGGTCGAGAAGTGGCGGCGTGTGCGAGACGATTCCTACGCCTGCCAGGCCTTGCTGGCCGTCACCCTGGACGTACTGGTGGAGCGCATGTTTGGCTTCAAGCGAGGCGACAAGGAGCAGTCCAACCCCGACTGCTTCTGCTGCACAACATTTGCGGTGGCCGCCAAAGTCGAGCAGAGCGGGCGCTATGCGCTTCACTTCCATGGTGTGGCGCACGTGGCGGCTTTCGCAACGGAGAGGCTGCAGCAGCTATTTGCTGGTCCCAACTGCCAAGTCCTGGCGCTTGCGTACGCACTAGTGGACATGTGGTACCCGTCCCCGTACTATGACCCAATGACGGGCGACGAGCATCTCGTGATGGGGATGACGCAAGCCGAGGCGGCTCGCCACGGCCAGCCACCGCCACCAGCCGACAGCGACTGCCCGCCGGCGGCATACGATTTCCTGAAGGTTGCCGGAGTGGGGTCCATCCACGACGTGCTCCAGCAGCGACATCCGTCGGAGGCGCCTGTCGTGCCGTGCCCAGACAGCGCCCACCGTGCTGCCTGCACCACCCATCACGCCCGTGTCATCAAGAGCAACCTGACGCACTTCCACACGGACACATGCAAGCGCCACGGGTGCTCCGGCGTTGATTATGACTGCGGCCTGGTCTGGCCGCGTGTTGTACGCACGCTGTTCCGGTGGATCAGCGCCACGGGCCTCTTCTTGTTGCCGCGGCTCGGCCCGAAGATCGTCAACCACCAGCCAGCCGCTACCATGGCCTTTGCGTGCAACAACCTGTTCAGCCTCGCGTGCGAAATTGATCGCGACTTCACACCAGAGGAAGCCGCCGCATTAGCGGAGTCTCAGGACGAGGAGGACGACGAGGATGAGGAGGGGGAGGAGTCTTCGTCCACGGAACGAACAACTGAGGTCCGGCGAGGCACCCTCTGGCGTCTACGGGCAAAGGACGTTGCCCGTGACAAGGCGTACTACAGCTCCAAGTACGCCTCCAAGGCCATCGCCCGCAGCCAAGCCGACCGCACCTGTACGGCAGTAGCGCGGGTTCAGGACTTTCTGATCCGGCCAACACCTCCCCAGCTCGAGGCGGCTGATAGACCTCGTGCGGCATTCGGCAACCTGCTGTCGGCGGTTCATCGTATCACTGGCTCCGTTACCGTCGGCATGGCCATGGCCGCGCACAGGTAGGCACGTATGCGTAATGGGGGCTGGTATACGGTATTTTACACATAGCTCACGCATGTAGTACATCTATGTGTACACATGGCCGTGCCTGTCCTACGGCCACGCTCATCCCGGGTTTTCCACCATACGCACGTAAATAAGGCACGTAAACAGGTCAAACACAGCATGTGCCCACTACGTGTGCCCCATCATTATTACCCGCCCACCGCCTCCCCACATAACAACTGCACTCCTGGTTAGGTTTTCCTGTCGTTGGACTTTCGTACGTCTTCTGTTAACACTCCCCTACAACTTTTTAATACGCATATTATACGCATGAATATCCCCTTATGTAACATATGCCGACATGCCTATGTACAGGTTGGCCGGCAACAGCACGTTCATCTCGTCCTACGAGTGCACGTACCTCCCGTGCGCCGCCTTCGCTGCCGCGGCATCCCAAGAGGCCGCTGACGACCAGGACGCTGTGACCGTTGACATCGTAGATGGCGACGTTGAAGGTGGCACTGTCGCAGTCACGAACGCGGTTTTAAATTACAAACTGCGTGGGGCCGACCTGGACGGCCCGGACTGCAGCCCCTACGTTGTCACTATGCACTACCAGCTGGGCACGATCAGAGCAGCGGATCATCCTCGAGCGGACGTCCTGCAGGCCGCCACATCCACGGGACAACCCGGGCGCCGCAGAACTAGACAGGATGATCCCGCCACAACCACGTCACCACCGCAACGACGGGGTCGTCGTCGCCTGGCCGGCCAAGGTGATACGGGCGACGCCCGACAAGGCCCTCAGCAGCACGCCGCCGTACAGGAGGAGCCAGACGCCGGTTTGACAGCAATGCAGGAGGGGCCCAACGGTGGGCCTGCCGGACAAGTGCTCCTAATGCCGCAGCATCCCCAGTACTTCACGCACGTCCTCCGCCGACACCCACGGCCAAGATTCATCATCTTTGGCGGGTCGCTTCCGAGGAAGCCAACGCAGGACAGCAGCGATGCCGTGAAAGATCGCTACTACGCGTTCGTTCTCGGGAACTTCAAGTCGTGGCGGGATTCACCTGTGCCGCCAGGCATGTCCCTCCAGGACGCGTATGTGGCATGGCGGACGGACCTCCAGCATACCGCTCCCCAGTATCTTCGCTGTGTCGACGTCGTCCTCGACAACATTGAGGAGGAGCACGCGGGACGAGACCGTAGAGCTGAGGAGCGCAACCGGCAACGCCGTGAGCAGCGAGCGACGGCGGCACAAGACCCGTATGACAGCGACCTTGTTATGGATACTGACGATGAGGGCAACGGGCAACTCGCCGAGCACCCAGAGACTCACGAGACCGCCGCCGGGGACGACGCCACTCCGTATCGCTTCGAACCTGGGATTGCCCCGCCAACGGCCAGTTTCGACCTTAGTGCCATCCCAGTCGAAGACCTTTTCGACCGAAGCATTGGCTCTGGTGCGTACGCGTACGGCGCCGCCGCCAAGTGCCGGCCGCCCCAGCTTCCCGACGGACATGGAGCCGGCGACCAGTCCTTTGTACGACGCGCCAACGATGACGACCGCAGCCGCCTCGTGACGGCACGCCAGCGCCTCACCCACTACGTTGCCGGTCTCGGAAGCCAACTCGCTCCACCTGCCACCGTCGCAAATGCCAACTTGCGGTTGGAGCGACCTCCCGGCAGGCCGGTGTTTGCAGTGGTCGTCAACCCTGGGACGCAGGAAACACCGATCCGACCTGGGGTACCGCCGCCATACATCAAGTTGGCGACTCCGCCCTCCATCGACGACACCATACAGCTATTCACGCTTTCCGCTGAACAAGCTGTCTCCTTCATGCTCATGGCGCGCTACTTTGACCGCCGCAACACCGCCAACCCGGGACCGCCGCCAAGACTTCTCGTGCTGGGCGGGCCAGGAACCGGCAAGTCCCAGTTCGTGCACGCACTGCTCTGGTACACGTTCCAGCACGGGCAACCCGAGTGGGTGGCCACGTCGGCGTACACCTGGACGGCCGCGTCGCTGTTTAACACACCTGTCCATCGCAGCCTCTCCACGCACAGCATGTTCGGCATAACGACCAACCCCAAGGACTCGCTCAAGCCCGGTGCAGAAGCTAATCTGCAGGTCGCTCGCAACATCGGTGATGGGGCCATCGTGATTGATGAAGTGAGCCTCACCAGCCTTACTCATCTCGGAGCCATCAGCCGTTCTTGCAGCAAGCGTCTCCGCCCTCCACGCCACCTGCAACCCGGCTCCCCGGCTGCCTCCATCTTTGCGGGACGCCCTGTCGTCCTTGTTGGCGACCCTTGCCAGCACGAGCAACCAGGCGGGCCGCCCGCCTACAAGTACGCCGCAGAGCTGGAGAAGAACGCCGACTTCAAACCATCGGCGCCGAACGTCCGTCCACCACGAGGCAACAACGAGGCTGACGACCACCACGACGGCGATGATGAAGATGCGGATGACGACCATGGTGGTGGCCGTAACGCCCGTGCTAACGCAGGTACCAATCACGACGAAGACGCCCCAACCAACCGCCGGCAACCACGTCGACCAGCACCGCAGACCTGGGATAACCTGCATGGCGGCTTCACCGACTACCGTGCCCTTGCCGACGTCCTCTTCCTCGACAAGCAGCAACGTCAGACGGACACCCCTGACGGCAAGAAGCTCACGGACTACTCCCAGTTCTTCAACGGCACGCGCACGCCACAACGCAGCGATATCGAGCAGCTTGTACGAGATCTGAACGCGAGGGCGATCGATGACTTGGCCGACCTTGCTGAGCACAACCCGCGAGTGGTCCTGCAACGAAACGAGCCGCGGCACGTGCTCAACACGCTGCTCATTCAGCATCGCGCGCAATGCCTGGGGAAGCGTCTCACGGTTTGGAATGCGGACCATGTGCCCGTCAACCCTCGTGGACGCGGCCGTCAGCCTGCACTGACGGAGGTTGAGAAGACGGTGGCAATGCGTGTGAAGGACGCCCGGTTTGAGCACACCACGGCGGACACATGGTACTTCGATGGCGCCCTTTTCGTCCTGCTTGACAACGACTTGCCGGACGCCGGTGCCTGCCACAACAACCTCGTGCAAACGTGCGGCCTCATCACAGACCGGCGAGAGCCTCCGGATACAGGTGAAGGCCCGTATCGGCGTCTGCAGTACCCGCCGGAAGGCGTTCTTGTCAAGCCCGTCCGTGGACACCAGCCTACCGCAATCCTCGACGGCTTAGGCGACCTCGCCAACAGCGGTGCTTCCTTTGCGGTGACACCACGGGCTTCACCGGAGGCGTCTGTCCTCATGCCAGCCGCGGGCACAGGCACTATCGCCAAGCGGATAAAACGCATCAACGTCCCGCTTGGCGACGCCTACGCTGTTACAGACTTCTTCGTGCAAGGCGGGTCCTTCGGCTCCGACTGCTGGGTCATTGACCTTGCGGTGCCCCCGACGGGTGGGATCAAGAGGGCCACCCTGTTTGTGCTCCTGACGCGGTTCAGGGACTTCTCTTCCATTCGCCTCCTGCGGAAGCTCTACAACAACCCGGTTGAGTTCCGACGGGTGGTCAATGCGTTCATGGCCGCCACCAAGCTCTCGGACGACCTCGCGGCCGAGCTCCGCATACGAACCGCACAGGCGGCCGCCACCAAGCAGCGCTATGCCGCCGAGTTCCGACACGCACAAGAGCTGGTAGATGCCCGGTCCACACCGCCAAGCCCAGGGGGACCCCATGTCGGCACCAACACCAACGCCGCTTGACGAGACAACGACCAGCAACCAACTAATGAATCGCATCATGATTGAGCATAGTTGTTAGACATGCATCATCAACATTTTGCATGCATGCAACTCAACGGATGACCGCCGCTGCACGGCGCTAACTGCCAGCGTTGCTCGGTTTACCAACCGACAACGACACACTCGCAAGGACTGGTGCACTACTTTGTGTGCACTGTGGGTTCGACTCCCACGCGAGTGCCAAAAAACACGCCACAAGACATAACCGGCATTACGGGGCCCCCAAGGGATTTACGGTACCCCCGGCCGCGGCAACGACGCGGCACTATCTGTCTGTCTGTCCGTTCACAAAAGTGGTGGCAACGACCTTAAGGCGCTAAGCGTTCAGTCCTATCCTCAGCCACCCAGAGGTCTCCGGTTCGAGCCGGGTAGCGACCTCTTGGCGACTTCCTTGGCACCCTTGGAGATGATGCCTGGGCCTATGGGGATGGTGTTCTGGGAGATCTCGAGTACGACAACACACTGTACGGCAGTAAACTGTACGGCACAGTTGCCATGCTGTGTGGTGACACATCATGTGGTGTACGACATGTACGACAATGTACGACAGCTGTACGGCAGTGTACGACAGCGTACGACAGACAATGTACGACAGCTGTACGGCAGTGTACGACAGCGTACGACAACTGTCGTACGCTTGTACGGCATGGGTTTTGACACGCCCTCCCACCCCCCTCCGTGCTCCCCACTCCCCTCATCACCCCCTTATCACTCATCATGCCTGGCGTCATCAGGATGGTGTCCTGAGATGTGGTGTCGTACGGCAACGCAGTACGGCATGGGTTTCGACACGCCCTCCCACCCCCCTTCATGCTCCCCACTCCCCTCACCACCCCCTCGTCCCTCCAGCACCTCTGAACGCCCCTGCATCACCATGAGGTGTACGGCAACGCAGTACGGCATGGGTTTCGACACGCCCTCCCACCCCCCTCCATGCTCCCCACTCCCCTCACCACCCCCTCGCCGCTCTAGCTCCTCTGACCACCCCTGTCGTACAGCGACATGGTACGGCATGGCTTCGGGCACCGCGTACCACCAATCTTCTTGTTG
Organism: Astrephomene gubernaculifera; assembly: GCA_021605115.1. NCBI lineage: Eukaryota > Viridiplantae > Chlorophyta > Chlorophyceae > Chlamydomonadales > Astrephomenaceae > Astrephomene > Astrephomene gubernaculifera. Next base: position 38,453 of record BMAR01000051.1, on the reverse strand, counting down.
CAATACCTTGCATTGTGATCTCGACTAAGCTATAACTGAATTAATGAGCCATTCGCAGTTTCTTGGTTACTTTCCAAAATCATCGTAAAACTATTTGGTGACCGTGACCACCCCCCTCCATGCTCCCCACTCCCCTCACCACCCCCTCGCCGCTCTGGCTCCTTCGACCACCCCTGTCGTACAGCGACATGGTACGGCATGGCTTCGGGCACCACGTATCACCAATCTTCTTGTTGCAATATCTTGCATTGTGATCTCGACTAAGCTATAACTGAATTAATGAGCCATTCGCAGTTTCTTGGTTACTTTCCAAAATCAGCGTAAAACTGTTTGGTGACCGTGACCACCCCCTCCATGCTCCCCACTCCCCTCACCACCCCCTCGTCGCTCCAGCTCCTCTGAACACCCCTGTCGTACAGTGACACGGTACGGCATGGGTTCGAACACCGTGTGTCGCCGGTCTCCTTGCTGTGATGTCTTGCATTGTAATGTCGATTAAGCTATAACTGATTTAATGAGCCATTCGCAGTTTCTTGGTTACTTTCAGAAATCGGCGTAAAACTGTTTCTGCGACGGATATGGCTTCGGCAAAAGTAAATCGGCGCAAGTTGCAAGCTGGTTTCGGCAAGAAGCGTGGTTGTGAAGTCGGCGCGTCTCCTGAAAAGCGCCGATTACTGATCGCCGAAAACTATGGTTGATCGGCGATCGCTGATCGGCGAATGCTGTCAGGGGTGGTCGCCGTGAAAGCTTCTTAGATTTTGGCGCAATTAGCCTGGCATCGGCAAAAGTCTTTCGGCGCAATTTGCAAGCTGGTTTCGGCGACAAGCACGTTCGTTAAGTCGGCGCATTTCCTGAAAAGCGCCGATTACTGATCGCCGAAAACTATGGTTGATTCGGTGATCACTGACCTGCGGGTCAGGTAAGCGACCCGCGGGTCTATCATGTCATGACTTGGCGTGAACGTTCTCCTTTCTGAAACGTATGGACCGGTCGCCTGGGACTGCTCGGACATGTACGGCCAAGCCTGCCCGGCGAGCGAATTCAGCTTGCACTTCGGGCGGTCGTTTCTTGGTCTGTAGGCTGTCTTTGGCAGCATAGTATATTGGAGTATCAAAACATTAGATCATCAGTATCATTTCGTAAGAAGCAATTCATTGGCGATCACTGATCGGCAAATGCTGTCAAGGGTGGTGGCCGTGAAAGCTTCTTAGGTTTCGGAGACGGACACGGCATCAGCAAAAGTCTTTCGGCGCATTTGCAAGCTGGATTCAGCGAGAAGCGTAGTCGTGAAGTCGGTGCGTCTGCTGAAAAGCGCCGATTACTGATCGCCGAAATCAATGGTTCATCGGCGATCACTGATCGGCGAATGCTGTCAGGAGTGGTCGCCGTGAAAGCTTCTTAGGTTTTGGCGACGGACACGGCATCGGCAAAAGCCTTTCGGTGCAATTTGCAATGCTGTCTTTTTAGGTTTCGTCCCCCGTAACGAAGTGGAGCCACATCCCACCGACTTCCTTGCGCCGCTCATCTGCACTGTGATGTCGACTAAACTATAACTGAGTTAATGAGCCATTCGCAGTTTCTTGGTTACTTTACGTAAGAAAGTAATCCTGCCCTTCAGCGAGAGGCGACCTATGCCTCGCGACAGATGCCTTACAACCAATGCTTACAAACAAAACTGGCACGCCAATGTTGGGTCCGCCGACCCCGCCTGTCAGCGAGTGTAGCAAGCTCACAACATTGGTCATTGCACTGACATCAGGTCCACCGACCCTGATCGTCGGCGAGAGGCGACCTATGCCTTACCACAAATGGCTTACGACTAATGCTTTCGAACATGAGCCGCACGCTGACATCAGGTCCGCCGACCATGCTTGTCTGCGACATGAGCAAGCTCACAACACTGGTCGGTGCGCCAACGTTAGGTCCGCCCACCATGCTCGTCGGCAAGAGGAGCAAGCTCGCAGCACTGGTCGGTACGCTGACTTCAGGTCTGCTGACCATGCTCGTACGACCAATGTTTGTTAATGAACATGACTGGTATGCCAACGTCAGCTTCGCCCGCGGTGTGCTCGTCAGCTACATGATGAGCAAGCTCGCAACACTCGACAGCTCACCGACGTCAGGTACGCAATGTGTGTGCCAAAATCATGCCGGCGCCCATCACCAATCAGGATTTACGGTACCCCCGGCCGCGGCGACCACGACGCGGCGCTATCGGTCGAAATTGTGTCCGTCCGTCCGTCTGTGACCGTAAATCCCCCCGTAACGAAGTGAAGGGGAGGATTGGAGGACAGATCACAATTAAATCATCTCCGTCTGTCTGTCTGTCTGTCTGTGACCGTAAATCCCCCCGTAACGAAGTGGAGGGGAGGATTGGAGGACAGATCACAATTAAATCATCTCTGTCCGTCCGTCCGTGACCGTAAATCCCCCCGTAACGAAGTGGAGGGGAGGATTGGAGGACAGATCACCGCTAAAGTTCGTCTGTCTGTCCGTCTGTCCGTCTGTCTGTCCGTCTGTTCACAAAAGTGGTGGCAACGACCTTAAGGCGCTAAGCGTTCAGTCCTATCCTCAGCCACCCAGAGGTCTCCGGTTCGAGCCGGGTAGCGACCTCTTGGCAACTTCCTTGGCACCCTTGGAGATGATGCCTGGGCCTATGGGGATGGTGTTCTGGGAGATCTCGAGTACGACAACACGCTGTACGGCAGCAAACTGTACGGCACAGTTGCCATGCTGTGTGGTGACACAGCATGTGGTGTACGACATGTACGACAATGTACGACAGCTGTACGGCAGTGTACGACAATTGTCGTACGGTTGTACGGCATCTGTACGGCACGGGTTTCGACACGCCCTCCCACCCTCCTCCATGCTCCCCACTCCCCTCACCTCCCCCTCGCCCCTCCAGCACCTCTGAACGCCCCTGCATCACCGTGAGGTGTACGGCAACACAGTACGGCATGGGTTTCGACACGCCCTCCCACCCCCCTCCATGCTCACCACTCCCCTCACCTCCCCCTCGCCCCTCCAGCACCTCTGAACGCCCCTGCATCACCGTGAGGTGTACGGCAACGCAGTACGGCACGGGCTTCGACACGCCCTCCCACCCCCCTCCATGCTCCCCACTCCCCTCACCACCCCCTCGCCGTTCTGGCTCCTCTGACCACCCCTGTCGTACAGCGACACGGTACGGCATGGCTTCGGGCACCGCGTACCGCCAATCTCCTTGTTGCAATATCTTGCATTGTGATGTCGACTATGCTATAACTGAGTTAATGAGCCATTCGCAGTTTCTTGGTTACTTTCCAAAATCAGCGTCAAACTATTTGGTGACCGTGACCACCCCCCTCCATGCTCCCTATTCCCCTCACCACCTCCTCGTTGCTCTAGCTCCTCTGACCACCCCTGTCGTACAGCGACATGGTACGGCATGGGTTGGGGCACCGTGTGCCGCCCGTCTCCTTGTTGCGATGTCTTGCATTGTGATCTCGACTATGCTATAACTGAGTTAATGAGCCATTCGCAGTTTCTTGGTTACTTTCCAAAATCAGCGTCAAACTGTTTGGTGACCGTGACCACCCCCCTCCATGCTCCCCACTCCCCTCACCACCCCCTCGTCGCTCTGGCTCCTTTGATCACCCCTGTCGTACAGCCACACGGTACAGCATGGCTTCGGGCACCGCGTACCACCAATCTTCTTGTTGCAATATCTTGCATTGTGATCTCGACTAAGCTATAACTGAATTAATGAGCCATTCGCAGTTTTTTGGTTACTTTCCAAAATCAGCGTAAAACTGTTTGGTGACCGTGACCACCCCCCTCCATGCTCCCCACCCCCCTCACCACCCCCTCGTCGCTCTGGCTCCTTTGAACACCGTCGTGAAGTCGGCGCATCTCCTGAAAAGCGTCGATTACTGATCGCCGAAAACTGTAGTTGATCGGCGATTGCTCCTCTGCACCTCTGACCGCCCCTGCATCACCGTGAGGTGTACGGCAACGCAGTACGGCATGGGTTTCGAGACGCCCTCCCATCCCCCTCCGTGCTCCCCATTCCCCTCACCACCCCCTCGTCGCTCTAGCTCCTCTGACCACCCCTGTCGTACAGCGACATGGTACGGCATGGCTTCGGGCACCGTGTACCACCAATCTTCTTGTTGCAATATCTTGCATTGTGATCTCGACTAAGCTATAACTGAATTAATGAGCCATTCGCAGTTTCTTGGTTACTTTCCAAAATCAGCGTCAAACTGTTTGGTGACCGTGACCACCCCCCTCCATGCTCCCCACTCCCCTCACCACCCCTTCCTCGCTCCAGCTCCTCCAGCCGAAATTTGCCTGGCATCGGCGAAAGTGTTTCGACGCAATTTGCCTGGCGTCGGCAAAAGTCTTTCGGCGCAATTTGCGAGCTGGTTTCGGCGAGAAGCACGGTCCTGAAGTCGGCGCTTCTCCTGAAAAGCGCCGATTAATGATCGCCGAAGCCTAAGGTTCATCGGCGATCACCGAGCCATGGGTCAGATTAGCGACCCACGGGTCCATCACGTCATGACTCGACGCGAAGGGTTTCCTTCCCTGAAACGTATGGACCGGTCGGACATGCACGGCCAAGCCTGCCCGGTGATCGAATTCAGATTTTCAGAATTCTTTATCTGTGCAATATGCAATAAAAGTGTATGACACAGCACGAACTATCATCTTGGCTATTGCTTCGGTTTATGATCCCATTGAGACTTGCGCTTCGGGCGGTCGTTTCTTGGTCTGTAGGCTATCTTTGCCAGCATAGTACATTGGATTATCGAAACATCAGATCATGAGTATCGTGTAGGTTAGGATGAAAAGAGGAGATGATAACGCTTCCGGTGCGCAGCCTGCTGCGAGGCGGCGATTGGAAGGTTAGCACTCCTTTCTTGAAAGCACTTCATGTTCTCTCTTCTTCTGTCCTTCGGAACGCTAACGATTGCCACTGTGCCGTCTTGTTTGCAGTTGACAGTAACCCCGGGGTAGGACAAGCAAGCGGTGCGCAGCCTGCTGCGAGGTGGCGAGTGGAAGGTTAGCGCTCAATTTCTTGGAAGCACTGCACGTTCTCTATTCTTCTGTCCTTCGGAACGCTAACGATTGCCTCCGTGCTGTGATGTTTGCAGTTGATGGCAATCCCGGGGTTGGACAAGCAAGCGAATCTATTGGTGCGAGGACTTCGCGTATAGGTGGTATTGGAGGCGGTTGGTTGTTGCACCTTGTCGGCGCCCAACAAACCGGAGGCGGGAATGCTGTCGTTGGCGGCCGGTGGAGTCCTTCGCCATTACCTGAAGGAGGTAAGTAAAATGTTCTCGTCTACTAATGACGCAGCCATTTCGTGACCTGTGTGGAACATTTCGTGAATACCTGTGCTGAGCAGTAATATCTCGAGGGGCATCCTTAACATTCCCATTCCCAACATGCCATGTGTGATGATCGTCCTACTGATATCCGCGCCGATTCACCTGTGCAGGCGGTGTGTCAGCGGACAGGCGAATTGGAGAGCATGAGACGGCACCGTCTCGGCTTCCCGGCTTGACTGGGAACTGGACGGCACCGTCTCGGCTTCCCGGCTTGACTGGGAACTGGCTGTCGCAATTCAGCGGAACCCGCCTCGCCAGTCGTAATGAGGACCATGGATTGTCCTCGGCAGCGCAGCGTATGCAAGCCCAACGAGCGAACCCTCTTTGGCGACAGCAGGAGCGTGACCGCGACACTCGGCAGCACGCCCAGGCAAGGTCCGCTGACCCCGTTCGGCGACAGCAGGAGCAGGACCGCAACACTCTGCAACACGCCCAGGCGAGGTCCGCTGACCCCGTTCGGCGACAGCAGGAGCGTGACCGCGACACTCGGCAGCACGCCCAGGCGAGGTCCGCTGACCCCGTTCGGCGACAGCAGGAGCAGGACCGCGACACTCGGCAGCACGCCCAGGCAAGGTCCGCTGACCCCGTTCGGCGACAGCAGGAGCAGGACCGCAACACTCGGCAACACGCCCAGGCGAGGTCCGCTGACCCCGTTCGGCGACAGCGGGAACGGGACCGCGATGCTATGCAACACGCCCAGGCGAGGTCCGCTGACCCCGTTTGGCGACAGCAGGAGCAGGACCGCAACACTGTGCAACACGCCCAGGCGAGGTCCGCTGACCCCGTTCGGCGACAGGAGGAGCGAGGTCGCGACGCCGTGCAGCACGCCCAGGCGAGGTCCGCTGACCCCGTTCAGCGACAGGAGGAGCGAGGTCGCGATGCCGTGCAGCACGCACAGGCAAGGGCACGTCAGCGAGCGCGTCGCTTTGCCTCTGTGAGCGGAGGTACGACACGTCGTACGCGACATCATGCGTCGCTAACGGATTCACTCTGTAGCCTTCTGCAGACATCGCTGTTGTACGATAACGCTCCCGTGCACCTGCCGGCGTTCCTCACGGCCCCAGAGAACGCCCGTGTCCAGGACCAGCCTGGTGGCCAGCTGCCGGCCAACTTCCAAGTACCGTACGACGTGCACATCCAAGAAGCAGTGGCTATGTCGATGGAGGTGGCGAAGCGGATGCCTCTGCGGATCTGTGCAGTCTGTAGCGAGCAGTGCTCGGTGGAGGGCTCCTGCCTCTGTGCATGGGACGAGATTCCAAATGTTGACATCCTGCGTGCGGACATTCCTCCAACTGCAGTCGTAACACGAATGGGGCATACCTTGGCGTGGCGGCAAATGGAACGGGCGGCCGATGGATGTGCACCGGCTTCACCGTCGCCGGTGCTTCCTGTCGGATATCGGTCTACATCCGGCGGCCGCCGGCCTGAACGGCCTCAAGCTGGCGGCCATGCGGCGAATGCCACCAACCTGATCGACACAGAAGCTGGCGGGACCTCTGACGACCCAGAGGATGTTGACGAAGATGTGGGCGCGTGTGAGGAGACTGAACTCCCCGAGGAGCTGCAACCGAGAGCCACGCGGCACCATCCGCGGCCTTGCCCGGTTGACGCGGCCTTTGTGGAGGTGCCATTTTGCATGCGGGTGGAACGACGCCTTCCGAACCGAACCGTCGTGGTGAATGATGCGGGCGAGGAGCTCCTAATCGTGTGCTCCGAGTGCTTAAAGGCGCTAGAAAGTAAGTGGTGTTGCGGCAGGGATGGGTTGCCGACAGGGTGGGAACAGGGTTGACCGTAAATCCCCCCGTAACGAAGTGGAGGGGAGGATTGGAGGACAGATCACCGCTAAAGTTCGTCTGTCTGTGACCGTAAATCCCCCGGTAACGAAGTGGAGGGGAGGATTGGAGGACAGATCACAATTAAATCATCTCTGTCTGTGACCGTAAATCCCCCCGTAACGAAGTGGAGGGGAGGATTGGAGGACAGATCACCGCTAAATCATCTCTGTGACCGTAAATCCCCCCGTAACGAAGTGGAGGGGAGGATTGGAGGACAGATCACCGCTAAAGTCTGTCTGTCTGTCCGTCCGTCCGTTCACAAAAGTGGTGGCAACGACCTTCCGGCGCTAAGCGTTCAGTCCTATCCTCAGCCAGCCAGAGGTCTCCAGTTCGAGCCGGGTAGCGACCTCTTTGCGACTTCCTCGGCACCCTTGGAGATGATGCATGGGCCTATGGGGATGGTGTTTTGGGAGATCTCGAGTACGACAACACACTGTAGTACGGCAACGCAGTACGGCATGGGTTTCGACACGCCCTCCCACCCCCCTCCATGCTCCCCACTTCCCTCACCTCCCCCTCGCCCCTCCAGCACCCCTGAACGCCCCTGCATCACCGTGAGGTGTACGGCAACGCAGTACGGCATGGGTTTCGACACGTCCTCCCACCCCCCTCCATGCTCCCCACTTCCCTCACCTCCCCCTCGCCCCTCCAGCACCCCTGAACGCCCCTGCATCACCGTGAGGTGTACGGCAACGCAGTACGGCATGGGTTTCGACACGCCCTCCCACCCCCCTCCATGCTCCCCACTCCCCTCACCTCCCCCTCGCCCCTCCAGCACCTCTGAACGCCCATGCATCACCGTGAGGTGTACGGCAACGCAGTACGGCACGGGTTTCGACACGCCCTCCCACCCCCCTCCATGCTCACCACTCCCCTCACCACCCCCTCGCCCCTCCAGCACCCCTGAACGCCCCTGCATCACCGTGAGGTGTACGGCAACGCAGTACGGCATGGGTTTCGACACGTCCTCCCACCCCCCTCCATGCTCCCCACTTCCCTCACCTCCCCCTCGCCCCTCCAGCACCCCTGAACGCCCCTGCATCACCGTGAGGTGTACGGCAACGCAGTACGGCATGGGTTTCGACACGCCCTCCCACCCCCCTCCATGCTCCCCACTCCCCTCACCTCCCCCTCGCCCCTCCAGCACCTCTGAACGCCCCTGCATCACCGTGAGGTGTACGGCAACGCAGTACGGCACGGGTTTCGACACGCCCTCCCACCCCCCTCCATGCTCCCCACTCCCCTCAACACCCCCTCGCCCCTCCAGCACCTCTGAACGCCCCTGCATCACCGTGAGGTGTACGGCAACACAGTACGGCACGGGTTTCGACACGCCCTCCCACCCCCCTCCATGCTCACCACTCCCCTCACCACCCCCTCGCCCCTCTAGCACCCCTGAACGCCCCTGCATCACCGTGAGGTGTACGGCAACGCAGTACGGCATGGGTTTCGACACGCCCTCCCACCCCCCTCCATGCTCCCCGCCCCCCTCACCACCCCCTCGTCCCTCCAGCACCTCTGAACGCCCCTGCATCACCGTGAGGTGTACGGCAACGCAGTATGGCATGGGTTTCGACACGCCCTCCCACCCCCCTCCATGCTCCCCACTCCCCTCACCTCCCCCTCGCCCCTCCAGCACCCCTGAACGCCCCTGCATCACCGTGAGGTGTACGGCAACGCAGTACGGCACGGGTTTCGACACGCCCTCCCACCCCCCTCCATGCTCCCCACTCCCCTCACCTCCCCCTCGCCCCTCCAGCACCTCTGAACGCCCCTGCATCACCGTGAGGTGTACGGCAACGCAGTACGGCATGGGTTTCGACACGCCCTCCCACCCCCTCCATGCTCCCCACTCCCCTCACCTCCCCCTCGCCCCTCCAGCACCCCTGAACGCCCCTGCATCACCGTGAGGTGTACGGCAACGCAGTACGGCATGGGTTTCGACACGCCCTCCCACCCCCCTCCATGCTCCCCACTCCCCTCACCACCCCCTCGCCCCTCCAGCACCCCTGAACGCCCCTGCATCACCGTGAGGTGTACGGCAACGCAGTACGGCATGGGTTTCGACACGCCCTCCCACCCCCCTCCATGCTCCCCACTCCCCTCACCACCCCCTCGCCCCTCCAGCACCCCTGAACGCCCCTGCATCACCGTGAGGTGTACGGCAACGCAGTACGGCATGGGTTTCGACACGTGCTCCCACCCCCCTCCATGCTCACCACTCCCCTCACCACCCCCTCGCCCCTCCAGCACCCCTGAACGCCCCTGCATCACCGTGAGATGTACGGCAACGCAGTACGGCACGGGTTTCGACACGCCCTCCCACCCCCTCCATGCTCACCACTCCCCTCACCACCCCCTCGCCCCTCCAGCACCTCTGAACGCCCCTGCATCACCGTGAGGTGTACGGCAACGCAGTACGGCATGGGTTTCGACACGCCCTCCCACCCCCCTCCATGCTCCCCACTCCCCTCAACACCCCCTCGCCCCTCCAGCACCCCTGAACGCCCCTGCATCACCGTGAGGTGTACGGCAATGCAGTACGGCAGATCGTCGCACTGGCTCCTTTGAACACCGTCGTGAAGTCGGCGCATCTCCTGAAAAGCGTCGATTACTGATCGCCGAAAAAATGTAGTTGATCGGCGATTGCTCCTCTGCACCTCTGACCGCCCCTGCATCACCGTGAGGTGTACGGCAACGCAGTACGGTATGGGTTTCGAGACGCCCTCCCATCCCCCTCCGTGCTCCTTGTTGCGATGTCTTGCATTGTGATCTCGACTAAGCTATAACTGAGTTAATGAGCCATTCGCAGTTTATTGGTTACTTTCCAAAATCAGCGCAGAACTGTTTGGTGACCGTGACCATCCCCCTCCATACTCCCCACTCCCCTCACCACCCCTTCATCACTCCAGCTCCTCTGAACACCCCTGTTGTACAGCGACACTGTACGGCATGGGTTCAGGCACCACGTATCACCCGTCTTCTTGTTGCAATATCTTGCATTGTGATGTCGACTAAGCTATAACTAAGCTATACTCCAATAGGCGGTAGTTGGCCAGCCGGTTGAGCTGCCTCGGGCGACGTAAGTGGCGAGGTCTTGGAGAAGGGCGTGTTGCGCGACGGCGCTGGATAGAAGGAGTCTGTACAACGGGTGGCTTGAAGGTGGCGGGTCAAATCGGAAAGGTCTGTTTGTTGGTCCTGCCGATGTCCATTGAAATGCGAAATTTGCGCGGACCACGAATGTGAGCGCTTTGCACTTTGAACAGCACGGCTGAATAGTAGTATGTATTGTGGGCATGGAGGAAGTGTCGGCATGTAAAATGGATCGGTGTAGGAGGAGATATTGAGAGTTGTACTGCACCGCGGCCGTGGGTGTGAACATGGCGGCCTCACGCGGCGGTCGCAATACTTTCCATAGTTATACTTTAAAAAGTCGGCTTTATGTAAATCGCCAAATATTAGGCGCGTTTGAGAGCAGGCGAGAAAGTTCACAGTCAGTCAAGTTATCGCACTCCTTCTGTTGGCCTTGTTGGCAGCGCAAGTTTACAGATATCGATATATATAGTTACAAGCGAGTTTTAGGCGGTAGTTGGCCAGCCGGTTGAGCCACCTCGGGCGACCTAAATGGCGAGGTCTTGGAAGGGCCGGCCCGACGTTTCAGCAGCCTAAGTTGCCAACCGGACATAGCTTAGCAAGGAATGGCTATACCTAGCGGCGCAAGCGTGCCGGTGACGGAAGAAGAGGTGGACATCGGCAGGTTGAATGGCGAGGACGTTATTAGCTTAGCCATCAACTTGGCGAGGGAGAGCGCAGCAGTAAAAGCGGTTGCGAGTCATCTGGGTAGAGAAGCGAATAAGGCCTGCTACATGTTGGTGACTTGGATGTCACTCAAGGAAGCAGGCGAAGAAGTGAAGTATAAAGGCTACAAGGCAGTCATTCCTGCGCAAATGGCGCCCTCGGACGTCATGCGGATGGAGTTTCGGCCGGTTGCGGTGCATCAGGTGAAGTCCGGGCAGTGTGGGTGGGGCAAGGTGGGGCGCAAGGCCGGTAGGTGCCTGCCTTGCGCGCTGCGGATGTTTATAGAGGAGAGGGGAGGTGCGAGCTGTTCTGAGGATGCCCCTTTTGTTTGCAGGCACCAGAGAGTGCGGGAGACTGCTTGGCGCTGCAGCATTGGCAAGCGGCGTGCAGCAGCGGAACGGAGGTGAGTGGAGTGGAAGGAGGTGGTGCATATTGTGCAGGATAGGGGGGGGGGGCATGATACGACATGTACGACTATGTACGACAGTTGTATGACAGTGTACGACAACTGTCGTACGGTTGTACGGCATCTGTACGGCACGGGTTTCGACACGCCCTCCCACCCCCCTCCATGCTCCCCACTCCCCTCACCTCCCCCTCGTCCCTCCAGCACCTCTGAACGCCTCTGCATCACCGTGAGGTGCTGACCCACGGGTCATGAGACGTCGCCCTCATGCGCAGATGTGTGTGTGTGTGTGTGTGTGTGTGTGTGTGTGTGTGCATGTAGTGCGCAGGTAGCGTGGCTCTACCTGTATATGTTGGTACAGAACAAGGGCTTTTCATGCCTTGGACACGCCAACATGCCGTAGGGCAGCCCCAAGAGGTCACCGATAGCGGAAAACGTCCGGAGGCGCCCCAAAATTTGAATTTGAAGCAGTTCGACGCCATGCCGTACATGTACGCCATGCCGACTATTGCTTTTGAACATGAGCCGCACGCTGACATCAGGTCCGCCGACCATGCTTGTCTGCAACACATGAGCAACCTCACAACACTGGTCGGCGCGCCAACGTTAGGTCCGCAATGCTGAAGTCATGCCGGCACGCAAAGCTTGTTCGTTCGCGAATTCATCACCAATCAGGATTTACGGTACCCCCGGCCGCGGCGACCACGACGCGGCGCTATCGCCGGAGCAATGTAGCGACGTCGTAGGGCGACGTCGTAGACGGAGTCCGGAGCTAGCGAAGTTAGCGTAGGAAAGGGACCAATAGAGAGGGGGGGGTTCGTAACTACCAAAAATTGGTAATGTCCTTAGCGCGGATAGCGCTTCAAAAAATCGCGATTGGCGCGGGCGACCCGGGTTCGAACCCCGTCGGTAGCAAAATGACATTTTTTGTTTTTCTTGTTTTTGGCCTAATCGCCACGAATCGCAATTCAACGAGACTCTTTACATCAACATTGTATGTTAATATGCTCAGACACGAGATGGGCGCACACACCAGGCTGCAACGTGCGGCTGGAGGGGGGGGGGCTTCGCCCCCCCCCCTAAACCCCCCCCCCCTTCTAGCGCCCAACTTACGTGCGCAGCCCAGCTTATTGGCAAGAGAGAAGATGGTGCTTTAGCGTGCGTGTGTGCGGCATGTACGTCATAGTGAATTAGTTGGCGACAAGCTCATACACGAGTTGGGTGCACACACCAGGCTGCAATGTGTGGCTGGAGGGGGGGGGGCTTCGCCCCCCCCCTTACCCCCCCCCCTTCTAGCGCCCAACTTACGTGCGCAGCCCAGCTTATTGGCAAGAGAGAAGATGGTGCTTTAGCGTGCGTGTGTGCGGCTTGTACGTCATAGTGAATTAGTTGGCGACAAGCTCATACACGAGATGGGCGCACACACCAGGCTGCAACGTGCGGCTGGAGGGGGGGGGGCTTCGCCCCCCCCCTTACCCCCCCCCCCTTCTAGCGCCCAACTTACGTGCGCAGCCCAGCTTTTTGGCAAGAGAGAAGATGGTGCTTTAGCGTGCGTGTGTGCGGCTTGTACGTCATAGTGAATTAGTTGGCGACAAGCTCATACACGAGATGGGCGCACACACCAGGCTGCAACGTGCGGCTGGAGGGGAGGGGGCTTCGCCCCCCCCCTTACCCCCCCCCTACCCCCCCCCCCTTCTAGCGCCCAACTTACGTGCGCAGCCCAGCTTATTGGCAAGAGAGAAGATGGTGCTTTAGCGTGCGTGTGTGCGGCTTGTACGTCATAGTGCATTAGTTGGCGACAAGCTCATACACGAGATGGGCGCACACACCAGGCTGCAACGTGCGGCTGGAGGGGGGGGGGCTTCGCCCCCCCCCTTACCCCCCCCCTTCTAGCGCCCAACTTACGTGCGCAGCCCAGCTTATTGGCAAGAGAGAAGATGGTGCTTTAGCGTGCGTGTGTGCGGCTTGTACGTCATAGTGAATTAGTTGGCGACAAGCTCATACACGAGTTCATGCACACACCAGGCTGCAACGTGCGGCTGGAGGGGGGGGGGGCTTCGCCCCCCCCCTAACCCCCCCCCCCCTTCTAGCGCCCAACTTACGGCGCAGCCCAGCTTATTGGCAAGAGAGAAGATGGTGCTTTAGCGTGCGTGTGTGCGGCATGTACGTCATAGTGAATTAGTTGGCGACAAGCTCATACACGAGTTGACGCACACACCAGGCTGCAATGTGTGGCTGGAGGAGAAGGATGTCGTGCCTCGCTTTTCCACAGCTTTGAAAGGTAACAAAAATCAAGACACGCAGGAGTATCAATGGTGGTTGTGCTGTTAACATAACTCGGCAAATGATGCCCTTCAAAAAGACGACGTCTGACGTCGCTTTTCTGTACGGCATTCTAACTACTTGCCCTTATACTCCAGCGACAATGTTGAGTGGCCGAAGAAGAGAACGGTAAGTATTCACATTCACGCCATAGCTTGGGTACAGACGATTGCACGGCAAACCAGACCTTCACACACCGCAATGCGAAAGGTACTTTCGACAACCACTACATCCACATAAAAAACAAAGGCGTTTTACATAGCATTTATACAGTCATTAGCTTAGTCCTGAAGGAGCGAAGCGACGTAGGGACTGAGCTCTGTTTGGTACGGCAGCTTCGGAGCTGCCTGAGTTGTTTATCTTCCTCTCGGTTCCTTGGTGAAGGCCTTCTGCCTTCACTTAGAGAGCACTCACATCACTGTGAGTGATTACTTTCAAGCCTTACCTTTCCTTCGAGTTCGACCGAGTTCCCACTCTTCGCGCCGTCTTCTATGGCGAAGAAGAACAACAAAGTAGCAATCACCCAGCAAGCACAAGCTCAACAGAAACCAGCTACTCGTAGTGCTACTCGCAAAGCAGGTGCGGCCGCTCCCGAGCAGCCTCAGAATGGCGGGGCCGCTAAGGCACCGCGCGCTCAGCCGCCGCCGGGGGAGGAGACCGATGACGGCTTTGAGGACTCCGACGTTGTCGATAGCGAGGAGGAGGATTCCGGCAAGTCTGAGGCTGATCTTCGCAAGCTCAGGTTGCTGATCCGCAGCGAAGTGGCGCGCTCAAGGCGCCTGAGGGCCAAGCCTGCCATCAAGAAGAAGCCGTCTCCTAAGGCCTTGCAGCGGTCTTTGAAGCCGGTACTGGCCAAGGAGCTGGACCCTCTCCTCTGCGCGACCGCCAGCGACCCTTTCACCACCCCTCAGGCCGGCCACAAGCAGATCTACAAGATGTTTGAGATGATGGCCAGGAACGCCATTGAGTCTATGGAGTCTGGTGACGACCGCTTGCTCAAGCACTATCTGGACTCGATGAAGGGCATGGCAGGCATCTGCGTGGCTGCGGTCGACAACTTGGGCAGCGTTCACAGCTGCGGCCTCAATGCGATGCTCCGCTACATCAACAGCACGCTCAGCGAGGTGGTGCTGACTCCGGACAAGGTGTCCTTTAACGCCACGCTGGCCACCGCCTTCTTGAACGCGGCGCGCGATGAGAGCGGCCGCGGTGGAGGCAACAGGAGGCGCGGGCGGCAGGATCGCCGCGAGCGGGATTTCAAGCGGGACTCGCGCGAGGATTCGCGCGAGGCGGATCGCGAGTACGACCGGGAGCGGCGCTACCGTGCGAGCTATGAGAACAGGCGCAGGCGCTAAAGTGGTTGTGCCCGCGTGCACACTTCAAGGAGAGGTGTTTCCAGCTGTGTAGCGCCGGCGGTCGGCCTCGTGTTGGGTTTTGTATGCGCCCGCGTGCGCTTGGCGCCCGCGTGCGCCTGGAGGGGTGGCCCCTAGTACTTGGTGTTCAGTCGCCCGCGTGCGAATAGGTTTAGGCGCTAGGAGCGCGAGAGAAGGGTTTCGCTGGAGGTGCTTGTTTTGCCCTGTCGGGTCGGGTTGGCCCCCTTGGTCTTTTGCCGCCGGCTAGTATCGTTAGGCCCTGGTGCTGGCGCAGAGTTGATGACTTCCCCCCCCTCCCGGTTTGGCCTGTGGCCCCGCAGACTGCGCCGGAGTGCGCTGAGGACTTAAGGCTGTTGGATCAGCTCGAACTGGCTCTTGTTACAGTACTGCTTCCGCTCCTCTCCCTCTTCCCCGTCCCAAGTTGGCAGCCTGGTGCTTTTTTAGGCCTGAGGTCCTTCCCCCGGTGGTCGGCAGCTTTGGCAGCTGTCAGTTGCTTAATCTAGGGTGGTTAACCGCGCCTTGGTCCTGCAGTTCGTCTTAGGCACCTTCAGCGGGCTCCTTATCACGTAATCTTCCCTTCGTTCCCCCCGCCACCCGTCAGTGTGCTAACGGCAGGACCAGGAGATCAAGATGAAGTTCCCCAGCTGGGTCAAGAGGGCTCTTAGCCTAGTTGGTTCTGGCAAGGAGAAGAAGGATGTCCGGACTGACGTCGCCAGGGCAGCGAGGGAGATTGATCAAGTTCCGAGCGCCCAACCGGCGGCCGGTACCGGCGGCGGCCCTAACGAGCACGGCAGGCCGGTCAAGAAGCTGGCTGTCACATCGGGCGATGGCATGGTGGCGCAGACGGCTAGGGCGCCGGAGTCGGCGCCGCGGATTCGGCACCGCAAGGAGCCCGCTACCCCAGCCATGCCTGTAGAAGGTATGGAGCAGGCCGTAGAGGGGGTCAATCTAGAGGACATCCCGGGAGAATTTGCCGTTTCCGCTGAGGCAGCACCAGCGGCGAAACCGCAGCCGCCAGTTATGAGGGGGAGGCTCCGGGCTAAGGCTCAAGAATGGCATGCTTGGGTCTCCAACCCCTTGGTTCTTAGCTGGATAGTAGAAGGGTTCCCTCTCTCGTGGGAGAAGGGCCAGCCACCGCCGCCTCACTTTGCCGGCAATCACGCTTCAGCAGAGCAGCATGCAGATTTTGTTGACCAGGCCATCTCCGACCTTTTAACCGCCAAATCCATCCTTGAGGTTCCCCGGAAGCCGCGCATGGTCTGTCCCTTGGGAGTAGTCGAGCAGGGCACCAAGAAACGCCTCATCTACGACGCTCGGCCGGTCAACGACTACTTGCACATCCCCAAGTTTCGTTACGAAGACCTGAAGGCGGCACCGGGCTTCTTGCTTCCTGACGACTTCGTTTTCACGCTAGATCTCAAGAGCGGCTACCATCACCTTGACATCAGGGAGGACTGCTGGCAGTACTTGGGTTTCCAGTGGAGGGGGCGTTTCTACGTCTTCACGCAACTGCCATTCGGTCTTGCGAGCGCATGCTGGGCTTTCACGAAGCTCACGCGCGAAGTACTTCGGGGCTGGCGGCGGCGGGGCTGGAGGTGCAGTGGCTACCTCGACGACCAGTTCCATGCGGACCAAGACCCCGAGCGGTTGGTGCGGCGGAGGGAGGTTGTCTTAGCCCAACTGGAGAATCTGGGGTTCGTGGTCAACCGGGAGAAGTCGATGCTAGGGGCCCCCGCGCAACGTTTTCGCTATCTGGGCATGCTCCTTGACACCAAGGAAGGCGTTTTCATCGTACCAGAGGACAAGCGCACCCGTGTCTTAGACGCCATCAACCTCACCCTTAACTCACGGCGCATCCCTGTCCGCGCTTTGGCTTCGATTAAGGGCCAGCTCCTCGCCATGGGCTGGGCTTTCGGCCCCTGGTCGCGGCTTCGCACCAGGGGCCTCGGGAGGTTAATTGAAACCCGCCGGTCCTGGAGCTCCCACTTGCCCCTTTCAGATGAAGCTCGGGAGGACTTGCTTTTCTGGCAGCAGTTCTTTGACCATTTCAACGGCAAGCGCAAGCTTTGGGAGCCCACCAAGGTTTACTCCATCATTCATTGTGACGCCGCCGGCAAATCAGAGGTGTCTCTCGGCGGCTGGGGCGCCTGGACGGTGCTAGGCGGTCAGCTGGCAGTGGCGCGGGGTGGCTGGGACCCCAAGACACGGCAGTACGCATCAACTCCGCAGGAGCTGAAGGCGGTCCTGAACGCCCTCCGCTCGTTCGACAGCCCAGCAGGCCTCTCGGGCCATGCGGTCAAGGTGATTACGGACAACCTCAACACCGCCAACATCATCAACAAGGGCGCGGCTAAGGCGGACGCGTGTTACGAGGTGGCGTACGACCTGCTTTGGTTCTGCGTTGAGCGGGACATCAGACTGCAAGCCGAATGGCGCCCTCGCGAGCGCAACCAACTGGCGGACTACATCTCCAAGATGAGCGACCCTGATGATTGGAGCCTGCAGCGCAGCGTGTTCAAGAGGCTGAGCGAGATGTGGGGCCCCTTTGAGGTTGACCTGTTCGCGTCTGACTCTAACCATCACCTCCCAACCTATTACTCCCGCTTCTTCACGCCGGATACCGCGGGGGTCGACGCCTTCCGTTTCCACTGGGGTCGAAAGTGCTGGGCGAACCCCCCATTCTCCCAGCTCCTGCGGGTGTTGCGGCATGCGCAAACGTGTCGGGCCAGACTCTGCTTGGTGGCCCCCGTGTGGCCGTCAAGGGATTGGTGGTCCTTCCTGACGGAAGACGGCTGCATTTTTCGGGATTTCGTTCACGGCATGCAACCCCTGGGTTGGGCGGCGGAGGTTTTCTCACCCGGGGAACGGGCAATCCCGAGAGGGGCGGGGAACTGGCTGGTCATGGCGCTGCTCCTCGATTTCGCCGCACGCTCCCCCCGCCTGATTAACGTTCCCGATGACCCGGTCCGGCCCCGCCCACAGAGGCGCGACTAAGGGCGGACGCGCTCTTGGGCTCGGTTGCAGACGAGGCGGACGGCGCACTGAGGTCCTTGGCGGAGGACTTCAGCAGTCAGGCCAGCGGCGCGCTCGCAGCGACCTCGGTGGCCATCTACGCTGGACCGTGGCGCAAGTTTGTGCGTTGGTGGCAGGAGAGGAACCTCCCGGGAACGGTTTTCGACACGCCACCGGCAGTGGTGGGCTTGTATCTTTTCGCCGTTCACACGGCGGCCGCGGCGGACGGGGTTGGCGAGGGCAGGGTCAGGCAGGCCAGCGCAGCCATTCACCACCACTTCACAGCAGCCGGTTTCCCTTCGCCGACGTCCCACTCAATCTGCCGGATCACCCGGAGGCTCGCCGCGAAGCAGCTAGTGCCCAAACCGGCTCCAAGGGACGCTCTCACGCGCGAGGACCTCCAGGCTTTCGTACAGAGGTTTGGGGGTCCGGATGCGGGGCTGCTGCCTTTAATGATGTCTGCGGCGGTTTCCCTCATGTTCTTCGCTTTCCTACGGTTTGACGAGCTCGCTGAGGTGTCTGTCCACCGTGACCTCCTCGTCATAACTGACTCGCACATGGAAGTGTTCATCCCCAGGTCTAAGACAGACCAGACGTGGAAGGGAGCGTGGGCGGTGGTGGGGCGGGTCAGCGGCCCCATCTGCCCCGTCGCGCTGATCGAGCGGCTGCTGCGGAAGGGGCGCTACCGTCGGGAGCCCAGCTCAGCTCAGGAGGATGTCGGGCCGCTGCTGCGCACGGTCCAGAGCACAGCAGCGGGGGGCCGCCTGCAGCAGCTTGTCGGCACAGTTGAGCATCCGGTCTGGAGCATGAGCTACAACGCTTTCAGGGCCCGTTTGGCGTACATGTGCGGGCAAGCGGGCCTACAAAAGCACATCACGCCGCACTCAATGCGCATCGGCGGCAACAGTGCGGCGGCGGAGACGGGTGTCTCAGCGGAGCTACGCATGGCGCACGGCCGGTGGCTGTCTCCGCAGATGGTGCAGCTGTACACGCGGCGGACGGTCGATGAAGCAGTGGGTCTCACCAGACGCCTGGGCCAGCGCTGAACGAGGTGGTAGGGTTTTTCTCTCTTCGGTCTGCTGTGTTTGCTCTCCACGTGTAAGGTCCAGTCGTCTGCTTCCTGGCTCGCTCTTTCACGCTCAGCTCGTTACAACGATAGGCAGCTGCTTAGGACCAAACATTAGCTTAGTCCTGAAGGAGCGAAGCGACGTAGGGACTGAGCTCTGTTTGGTACGGCAGCTTCGGAGCTGCCTGAGTTGTTTATCTTCCTCTCGGTTCCTTGGTGAAGGCCTTCTGCCTTCACTTAGAGAGCACTCACATCACTGTGAGTGATTACTTTCCCCACCCTTGCCCGAGCCTCCCTGGCTCGTGCCCCGCCCTGTGTTGTCTCCTCCTCAGCGCTGCCCGGCGGCTGGTGCTGGCGAATCATGCTTGTGGTGCTGTGGAGGGTCGCCGTGCGGTAGCGCGCGCCTGCTGGCGGCGGCGCTGGGAGCCTTTCTTGGGAGCCTGGAGTGCGTGGCGCCGGCCGCTTGGAGCCGGGGGGCCTGGGAGTTATCGGGGGTCTGGTTTTGCTGCTGTGGGTCGGCGGTTGTGGGCCGTGGGCTGGTCTCGGTGACGGGTCGGTGGGCCTGGTTCGTTTCGTGGTTCTCAGTTTGGTGTTGTCGGTGGGGTCGGTTTCGGTTTCTTCTTGGGCTTGGGCTAGCCGTGGGCGTGTTGCTGGGTGTTGCTAGGGGTCGTTGGGTTCTTGTCGGTTAGTTGCCTGGTTGGGTTTTGGTTTTTTGGTCGCCTGCCAACTTTAGGTGCTGGCCGGAGCTGCAGCGGGGTTTTTGCCCTTGTGCGCCCCTGTTCCCGTTTTTACCCGCTGCGTTCGCTCCGTGCTGGTTTTGTCTCGGGAATGCAGGGGCTGGCAGGCGCCCTTAGAGTCCTTGGTTGTTTTCTTGGTTGAGGCGGCTCGCGCGACACCCTCGCGCTGCTGGGGTTGCAGTTCGTTGGTTGTTGTGGGTTGGGTTGCGGCCGGTGGTCGGCCTTCGCCAGACTTGGTTTTTTGGCTGTTCGCGCATTGCTGTCGCGCTCGCTCGCTTGCTGTGTTTGCTCTCCACGTGTAAGGTCCAGTCGTCTGCTTCCTGGCTCGCTCTTTCACGCTCAGCTCGTTACAACGATAGGCAGCTGCTTAGGACCAAACTAATGGTATAATGGATTAAAGTGGCTGCTTGCAGTCCAGCAATGACAACGGTGTCTAACACTGACTGCCATGCGTGTCGCAAAGGACCAGAATACGTTATCAAGCTGCAAAATTCGGTAACCTTGCTTTGTAGCGCCGAAGTAACGTAGGAGGCCCACGCCGAAGAGCACCACAGGCGAGTGCGATTCAGCCCGACTCCCAGGGATGGAGTCACTGATACAAGTATGTCCAGCGAAACATTTATAAGTTGGAGGCGCTGTGTGAGTAAGTGCACGTGTGAGGCGCGCTGTGTGCTGGGAAGCCCTTGGGAGGACCGGTACATGCGGAAGGACGAGTGCAAGGAGCGCCTTATAGATTAGGGACATCGAGGAAAGGGCTGTGAGCGGCAGGGTGATTAAGAGGGACGTCGTGCGCGGGACAGCACCCCAGCTAACTGGGCTCCTCAACCGATGCAACCCCCCCACACATGCACACATTCTTGCTTTACCCCCCCCCCCCTTCCCCATGCAGCTCCCACACGCATGCAAGTACCCCCGTACTCGCCCCCTCACCCCATGCAACCAACATACGCACCCATGCAAGCACGTTCCTACTCGCGGCCAGTTTTCTCAACACATGAAAGCAAGCCCGCTTTACTCACCCCCTCACCACCTGTAGCCCACACACACACATGCCCACATTCCAGCTTATAGCGCCCTCTCGCCCCATTTAGCCCCACACGCATGCAGGCACCCCCGCTTTACACGCCCCTTTGCCTCATGCAACTTACGCACGCGCACATGCCAGCACTCTCACAGTACACGCCCCCTCGTCCCGTGCAACCCACACACGCATGCACGCACACCCGCCTCAAGCGCCCCCTCGCACCATGCAACTCAGACACGCATGCATGCAAGCAATGCCACACTACTCGCCCATTCTGCGTGCGGCTTGTACGTCATAGCGAATGAAATGGCAACAAGCAAAGGACAGTGAAGGGCCCGGGGAGGGGGGGTATGGGGGGGTAACCCCCCCCCCCCCAGCCGCAAGTTTCCGACTGTTGCGTGCACCCTTCTCAGTTCTCTGATTGTTGGGGTGGCTGGACAATATCACGATACACAATACACGATATGCCTGAGGTTGTGGGCTTAAGTAGTGCAAGGGTGTAAGGAAAAAGGAATGCGCTCCTCGCTTTACCACAGCCTTGAAGGTAACAAAAAAACTCGCAGGAGTATCATAGCTGGTTGTGCTGTTGGCATAACTCGGCAAACAATGTCCTCCTAAAAGACGACGTCTGATGTCGCTTTTCTGGTACGGCATTCACACTTCTGCTTGCAGTCCAGCATTGACAACGATGTCTCACACTGACTGCCATACGTGCCGCAAACGACCAAATTACGTTATCAAATTACGTTATCGACTCTTTACATCAACATTGTATGTTAATATGCTCAGACACGAGATGGGCGCACACACCAGGCTGCAACGTGCGGCTGGAGGGGGGGGGGGGGCTTCGCCCCCCCCCTAACCCCCCCCCCCTTCTAGCGCCCAACTTACGTGCGCAGCCCAGCTTATTGGCAAGAGAGAAGATGGTGCTTTGGCGTGCGTGCGTGCGGCTTGTACGTCATAGTGAATTAGTTGGCGACAAGCTCATACACGAGTTGGGCGCACACACCAGGCTGCAACGTGCCCCCCCCCCTCCAGCCGCAAGTTGCAGCCTAAGTTGTAAGCCCAGCTTGGGTCTTTGCTTGTCGCCAACTGATGCGCTATAACGTGCCAGCCGCACGCACGCTAAAACACCAGCCTTTCGTTTGCCAATAAGCCGGGCTGCGGCTGGTCTTTGCTTGTCGCCAACCAAGGCGCTATAGCGTGCCAGCCGCAAGCACGCTAAAGCACCAAGCTTTCGTCTGCTAATAAGCCCAGCTGCACGATTAAGCTGGACGCTAGAAGTGGGGGGGGGAGGGGTTAGGGGGGGGGCGCAGCCCCCCCCCCCTCCAGCCGCAAGTTGCAGCCTACATTGTAAGCCCAGCTTGGGTCTTTGCTTGTCGCCAACTGATGCGCGATAACGAGCCAGCCTCACGCACGCTACAACATTAGCCTTTCGTTGGCCAATAAGCCGGGCTGCGGCTGGTCTTAGCTTGTCGCCAGCTGCACGATTACGCTGGACGCTAAGGAGGGGGGGGGGTTAGGGGGGGGGCGCAGCCCCCCCCTCCAGCCGCAAGTTGCAGCCTAAGTTGTAAGCCCAGCTTGGGTCTGAGAATATTTACATTGTTGATTTAGAAAGTCATAACTGAGTCACATGCACATGGATACAAGTATATCTAGCCAATATAAGGACAGGGCGAGCCAAAGGAGTCAATGGCAGTGTCTACGTGAAGATGTTGGGCCACCGCATTTGCCAAATGAGCGAGCAAGCATGTAAGAAACGATAGCAAGTTGCATGCTGGTGTTGTTTGGTACTTACCATGACAAATTTGAAAACAACGGGCTCGGACCTCTTCAGCCGAGGTGCTGCTTTCCATCCTTTTGTAACGTGGATCGTAGCAACCATTTCTCTTGAGGTGGTTACGAACCATTCTGTTTGACCTGAGCTTCACGGCCTTTCGATCGACCACTCCATTTACACATCGCTTGCACAAGCAATACTTAGTTGTCACGGCTACCGCATTTGCATTACTTGTTACTGCAAATATCAGGAAACCACAAGGCCTGCCAGCAGCCAAGCCTGCCAAGCGGAAGTGGCGGGCCCACTTGTGGCAGGCAATGCCCATGTCTGACCTAAGCGCCGCGGCATTTGGACATACTACATGAATTCGTCAACGAAAGAAGTATCTATAGTCGAGGTTGAAATGCTTTTATTGCATACTCTAGCCTCTAGTTCTTGCATTTGAAAAGTCCTGTACTGCGTCACCCAAGTTACGCTGTACAAGCTCAACCTGCCGTATTGAGCCTTCCACCAAAAAAGCATCTAAGAGTTCTGCCAATTTCATACATCGTGTGTTGCCTCAGGACGTTAACTTCATGCAGTGTCCTGAGATCCGAACGACAAAGAATGAACCCCTGATACGTTGACATGTAATATACGCAAGCAACTAATAGAAGAACTTTACATATCTTACTTAGTTATGATATTCAGTCTTCATCGTTCGAATCGTGTGTTACTCGTTTACGCAATGCCGCTTCTAGGGCTCAGGCGACGCTGATACAGTATACGAGGGAAAAAAGCTTGGTCTGTGTTGAGCTATATCGCACAGTAGCTGTTATCTCGCTTCAGAGGAGGGGAGCGACGCTCCAATTCGATGGCTGGCAGGCAAATGTTCCTGACGATGCCAGTCCGAGCGCCCTATACAACATGAAATTGAAAACAGTGGACGACAAGGCAAGCTGTCTGCTGGATTGCAGCACTGGGTGTGTCCTGTCTGCTAAGCTCCTCCCGTCATGCTTTACAGGAATGCTCCTTGTTGGGGCTCCTAGGATCCCACGTCAGCTCTCTGAGCTCGTTCAGGTCGTTTCTTCACAAGGGCGGTGACGTGTTTGTGGGTAACTACTTGGAGGAGAAGGAGAAGCGCGCCCCAGCAGCTCAGCTCCTCTTTGTTAGTTACCTTGTAGAGCTGACAAGGCCTAAGGGCCACGAGATAGGCGCTGTAGGCGACTATTTCTGGTTGCAGAAGCCCTGGCTCAAGAAGAAGAAGGTGAGCTAAGAATACCTTTGCAAACGTTGCAGCCAGGGCACTCGGTTCAAGGGTGTATGCTTAAGCTGTATGCTTGCTTTCAGGACCTGGAGGGTGTGCTCGCAGCAGGCAGCGACACAGCTCAGGCTGCCAGTAGTGTCCAGACCAGACGCTTCACTCCCACGGTTTCACTGGCGCTTCAGGCGCAAACATTGGGTGGTGCATCCAGCAGCATGCATGGCGCAGCAACTGCACCCTCCTCGCAAACAACACCTTGCCCAGTCTGCATGCAGCAGCAAACTCACAGCAATGCACGAGCCCAGCCCACCAGGTGAGCATGCATTGTAACGTATCCCTTCCACCCACTGTAGGCATGGGTACCTAGGTACGCCCCTTTACACGCCCCCTTAGGACGCGCCTACCTCCGCCGTTGGGACCGACTGGAGGTCTGGAAACATGTGCCATGGCACGGTCGACGTGGCTACGGGTACTACACTCTCAAATGGGGTAATGCTGGAGGTAAGCATGCGTCCTCTACTCGAGCTAAGATGCCAGTGCATGTAGCCTACCAGATCAAGACCGTTACAAGTGTTGTTTCGCCATTGAGGCTATTGATACTTCAAACCTTGCAGGAAGATATAGATATAAGCTTATGGGATATGGAGCCCAATGAGGATTCCCTGGTCACATTGGGGGTGAATGCATTTCCGCTGGTGAAGCAGCCCCTGCCTCCGCCCCTCTCCCCCACCCATTCCCGCACTCCCCTTCCATGCATGCAGGCCTCCCTTCGCGCTGCCGAGCCGGGCGGCAGCGGAACCAAACGGAGCGGCGCCGACCACA
The DNA here is from genome assembly GCA_021605115.1 of Astrephomene gubernaculifera. NCBI lineage: Eukaryota > Viridiplantae > Chlorophyta > Chlorophyceae > Chlamydomonadales > Astrephomenaceae > Astrephomene > Astrephomene gubernaculifera. The sequence continues at coordinate 13,660 of BMAR01000051.1, read as the reverse complement.
GGTCCCCCAGCAGGAGCCCCAGCTCTGAGGTGAGCATGCTGGTGTCGCAGCCCTCGCACCCTTCTGCGGTGCAGCAGCTTGTTTATGGCTGGCCGCGGCCGAAGAAGTGTCCTATCCATCAGTGTGCGCCCCTCCCCGCTCCAACACGCGCTTACTTTGCCATTTACAAACGCTGCCGCCCCGCCCCAGCCTCCGCCCATCTCCCCCGCCCATTCCCGCACTCCGCTTCCATGCATGCAGGCCTCCCTTCGCGCTGCCAAGCCGGGCGGCAGTGGAACCGAGCAAAGAGGCGCCGACCACAGGTCCCCCAGCAGGAGCCCCAGCCCCGAGGTGAGCACGCTGGTGTCGCAGCCCTCGCACCCTTCTGCGGTGCAGCATCTTGTTTATTGCTGGCCGCGGCCGAAGAAGTGTCCTATCCATCAGTGTGCGCCCCACCCCGCTCCAACACGCGCTTACTTTGCCATTTACAAACGCTGCCGCCCCGCCCCAGCCTCCGCCCCTCTCCCCCGCCCATTCCCGCACTCCGCTTCCATGCATGCAGGCCTCCCTTCGCGCTGCCAAGCAAGCCGGGCGGCAGCGAACCAAACGGAGCGGCGCCGACCACGGGTCCCCCAGCAGGATCCCCAGCTCTGAGGTGAGCATGCTGGTGTCGCAGCCCTCGCACCCTTCTGCGGTGCAGCATCTTGTTTATTGCTGGCCGCGGCCGAAGGAGGGTCCTATCCATCAGTGTGCGCCCCTCCCCGCTCCAACACGCGCTTACTTTGCCATTTACAAACACTGCCACCCCGCCCCAGCCTCCGCCCCTCTCCCCCGCCCATTCCCGCACTCCGCTTCCATGCATGCAGGCCTCCCTTCGCGCTGCCAAGCAAGCCGGGCGGCAGCGAACCAAACAGAGCGGCGCCGACCACAGGTCCCCCAGCAGGCTAGGAGCCCCAGCCCCGAGGTGAGCATGCTGGTGTCGCAGCCCTCGCACCCTTCTGCGGTGCAGCATCTTGTTTATTGCTGGCCGCGGCCGAAGGAGTGTCCTATCCATCAGTGTGCGCCCCTCCCCGCTCCAACACGCGCTTACTTTGCCATTTACAAACGCTGCCGCCCCGCCCCTGCCTCCGCCCCTGTCCCCCGCCCATTCCCTTGCACCCTTCTGCGGTGCAGCATCTTGTTTATTGCTGGCCGCGTCCGAAGGAGGGTCCTATCCATCAGGAGCGCCTTGTAGATTAGGGACAGCGAGTGGCAGGGTGATTGAGAGGGACGTCGTGCTCGGGACAGCACCCCAGCTAACTGGTCTCCTCAACCGATGCAACCCCCCCCCCCACACACACACACACACACATGCACGCATTCTTACTTTACCCACCTCCCTCCCCATGCAGCCCACACATGCATGCAAGTACCCCCGTACTCGCCCCCTCACCCCATGCAACCAACATACGCACCCATGCAAGCACGTTCCTACTCGCGGCCAGTTTTCTCAACACATGAAAGCAAGCCCGCTTTACTCACCCCCTCACCACCTGTAGCCCACACACACATTCCAGCTTAAAGCGCCCTCTCGCCCCAATCCGCCCACACACGCATGCAAGCACCCTCGCTCAACTCGTCCCCTCACTCAATGCAACCCGAGCATGAAGGCATGCAAGCACTCCAACAATAATCGTCCCCTTGCCCCGTGCAACCTGCATACACATGCACGCAATCCTGCTTCACACACCCCATCACCCCATGCAACTCAGACACGCATGCATGCAAGCACTCCCACATTAGTCGCCCCATTGCCCCATGCAATTCAAACCCAAACGCATGGAAGCACTCCCACATTACACGTCCCCGCGCCCCTTGTAGCCCCCACACGCATGCACGCACTCCCGCTTCACACGTCGTTTCACCCCATGCAACCCACGCACGTGCGCAAGCCAGCACTCTCACAATACTCGCCCCCTCGTCCCGTGCAACCCACGAACGCTTGCACGCACCCCCTCTTCAAGTGCCCCCTCGCCCCATGCAACTCAGACACGCATGCATGCAAGCACTCCCACATTACACGTCCCCTTGTAGCCCCCACACGCATGCACGCTTTACTCGCCTATTCACCCCATGCATCCCACGCACACACGCATGCCAGCACTCTGACAGTACATGCTCCCTCATCCCGTGCGGCCCACACACGCTCAACATTCCCGCTTCAAGCGCCCTCTCGACACATGCAGCCGAACGCATGAGCACTCCCACATTACTCGCCCCATGCATCCTGCTTCACGTGCCCCCTCGTCCCGAGCAACCCACACACGCACGCCCCATGCAACCCATACATGCACGCCTTCAAGCCCCACAACTTTACTCACCGCCTAACAACCTGCAACCCACACACGAATGCAAGCACCCCCGCTTTACTCGCCCCCTCGTCCCGTGCAACCCGCACACGCATGCATGCACACATGCATCATCGAACACATGCCCAAAGGAAACCAAACAAGGGACGAAACACGCAAAACCCAAATCACACCCAAACTCTACACCACGCCCCACACAAGTTGCGACGGCCCCCCCCAGGCGTGCCCCGCCATGTCCGTCCGTCCGTCCGTCTGTCGCCGGAGCAATGTAGCGACGTCGTAGGGCGACGTCGTAGACGGAGTCCGGAGCTAGCGAAGTCAGCGTAGGAAAGGGCTCAATAAGGAGGGGGGGGGTTCGTGTAACATTTTTTTGGCAACGTGCATAGCGAGTATAGCGCTCCAAAAAATCGCGATTGGCGCGGGCGACCCGGGTTCGAACCCCATCGACTGCAAATTGTCATTTTTTGGTTTTCGTGTTTTTGGCCAAATCGCCACGCATCGCACTTCAGCGCGACTCTTTATATCAACAATGAATGTTGAAATGCTCAGACACGAGTGTGGCTTGCAAGTCAGGCTGCGACGTGCGGCTGGAGGGGGGGGGGCTTCGCCCCCCCCCCTAACCCCCCCCCATTCTACGGTCCAACTGACGTGCGCAGCCCGGCTGAGACGATGGTGCAACGTGCGCAGCCCAGGTTATTGACAAGAGAGACGATGGTGCTTTAGCGTGCGTGCGTGCGTGCGGCTGGTACGTCATAGCGAAATGGTTGGCGACAAACTCATACATGACTTGGGCGCACGCGCCAGGCTGCGACGTGCGGCTGGAGGGGGGGGCTTCGCCCCCCCCCTACCCCTCCCCCCCCCCTTCTTCTATCGTCCGACTTACGTGCGCAGCCCAGGTTATTGGCAAGAGAGAAGGTGGTGCTTGAGCGTGCGTGCGTGTGGCTGGTACGTCATAGCGAAACGGTTGGCGACAAGCTCACACACGACTTGGGCGCACGCACCAGGCTGCAACTTGCGGCTGGAGGGGGGGGCTTCGCCCCCCCCCTAACCCCCCCCCCCCCCCTTCTAGCGTCCAACTTACACGCGCAGCCCAGGTTTTTGACAAGAGAGAAGGTGGTGCTTGCGCGTGCGTGCGTGTGGCTGGTACGTCATAGCGAAATGGTTGGCGACGAGCTCACACACGACTTGGGCGCACACACCAGGCTGCAACTTGCGGCTGGAGGGGGGGGGCTTCGCCCCCCCCTAACCCCCCCCCTTCTAGCGTCCGACTTACACGCGCAGCCCAGGTTATTGGCAGCAGAGAAGGTGGTGCTTGCGCGTGCGTGCGTGTGGCTGGTATGTCATAGCGAAACGGTTGGCGACGAGCTCACACACGACTTGGGTGCACGCACCAGGCTGCAACTTGCGGCTGGAGGGGGGGGCTTCGCCCCCCCCCCCCTAACCCCCCCCCCCTCTTCTAGCGTCCGACTTACGTGCGCAGCCCAGGTTATTGGCAAGAGAGAAGATGGTGCTTGAGCGTGCGTGCGTGTGGCTGGTACGTCATAGCGAAACAGTTGGCGACGAGCTCATATACAACTTGGGCGCACGCACCAGGCTGCAACTTGCGGCTGGAGGGGGGGGCTTCGCCCCCCCCCAACCCCCCCCCCCCTCTTCTATCGTCCGACTTACGTGCGCAGCCCAGGTTATTGGCAAGAGAGAAGGTGGTGCTTGCGCGTGCGTGCGTGTGGCTGGTACGTCATAGCGAAATGGTTGGCGACAAGCTCACACACGACTTGGGCGCACGCACCAGGCTGCAACTTGCGGCTGGAGGGGGGGGCTTCGCCCCCCCCCCATACCCCTCCCCCCCCCCCTCTTCTATCGTCCGACTTACGTGCGCAGCCCATGTTATTGGCAAGAGAGAAGGTGGTGCTTGAGCGTGCGTGCGTGTGGCTGGTACGTCATAGCGAAACGGTTGGCGACAAGCTCACACACGACTTGGGCGCACACACCAGGCTGCAACTTGCGGCTGGAGGGGGGGGCTTCGCCCCCCCCCCTACCCCTCCCCCCCCCTCTTCTATCGTCCGACTTACGTGCGCAGCCCATGTTATTGGCAAGAGAGAAGGTGGTGCTTGAGCGTGCGTGCGTGTGGCTGGTACGTCATAGCGAAACGGTTGGCGACGAGCTCACACACGACTTGGGCGCACGCACCAGGCTGCAACTTGCGGCTGGAGGGGGGGGCTTCCCCCCCCCCCTAACCCCCCCCTCTTCTATCGTCCGACTTACACGCGCAGCCCAGGTTATTGGCAAGAGAGAAGGTGGTGCTTGCGCGTGCGTGCGTGTGGCTGGTACGTCATAGCGAAATGGTTGGCGACGAGCTCACACACGACTTGGGCGCACGCACCAGGCTGCAACTTGCGGCTGGAGGGGGGGGGCTTCGCCCCCCCCCTAACCCCCCCCCCCCTCTTCTATCGTCCGACTTACACGCGCAGCCCAGGTTATTGGCAAGAGAGAAGGTGGTGCTTGCGCGTGCGTGCGTGTGGCTGGTACGTCATAGCGAAACGGTTGGCGACGAGCTCACACACGACTTGGGCGCACGCACCAGGCTGCAACTTGCGGCTGGAGGGGGGTGGGGCTTCGCCCCCCCCCTAACCCCCCCCCCTTCTATCGTCCGACTTACGTGCGCAGCCCAGGTTATTGGCAAGAGAGAAGGTGGTGCTTGCGCGTGCGTGCGTGTGGCTGGTACGTCATAGCGAAATGGTTGGCGACGAGCTCACACACGACTTGGGCGCACACACCAGGCTGCAACTTGCGGCTGGAGGGGGGGGCTTCGCCCCCCCCCCTACCCCTCCCCCCCCCTCTTCTATCGTCCGACTTACGTGCGCAGCCCATGTTATTGGCAAGAGAGAAGGTGGTGCTTGAGCGTGCGTGCGTGTGGCTGGTACGCCATAGCAAAACGGTTGGCGACAAGCTCACACACGACTTGGGCGCACGCACCAGGCTGCAACTTGCGGCTGGAGGGGGGGGCTTCGCCCCCCCCCTACCCTCCCCCCCTTCTAGCGTCCAACTTACACGCGCAGCCCAGGTTATTGACAAGAGAGAAGGTGGTGCTTGCGCGTGCGTGCGTGTGGCTGGTACGTCATAGCGAAACGGTTGGCGACGACCTCACACACGACTTGGGCGCACGCACCAGGCTGCAACTTGCGGCTGGAGGGGCAAAATGCCATTTTTTGGGTTTTTTGTGTTTATGGACTAATCGCCACGAATCGCAAACCAATGCGAGTATTTATAACAACATTGAATCAGTACGATCTGACCCGAGTTGGGCTTGCAAGTCAGGCTGCAACGTTCGGCTAGCCCCTTCTAGAGTGCAACTTACATGCGGCTGCTACGCTCTCATATGGAAACGTTTGGTAACAAGCAGAGACCCAAGAATGGCGCCGGGCTGCGAGTGTAAGTTGGACGCGAGAAAAGGAGGGGGGGGGGGTTAGGGGGGGGGCGAAGCCCCCCCCCCCTCCAGCCGCGAGATGCAGCCTGGTGTGTACACCACGAATCGCAATTAAACGAGACTCTTTCTAACAACATTGAATGTTGATATGCTCAGACACGACTTGGGCGCACACACCAGGCTGCAACTTGCGGCTGGAGGAGGGGGGGGGGGGGGTTGCAGGCAGGGCTTGCAACACCCGGGGCTGTGTCGCACCTGCGTACACCTGCGTACACCTGGGGAGGGCTTGTAACAAGGTGGATGGGCTTGCCGCAGGGGCAAACGTTTTTGCCACATGGCTGGCAACACGTGGCTCATGCAAGGCAGGTGCTTGCTGGTGGGACATCGGGCAATCTACGAGGGTTTGGTATGCATGCGGCACTCAACGGAGGAGTTGAACCTCAGAAAGCGGCCTTCCGTAAAGAGTAGATAGCTTGCATAAATGATGCAGGGTGTAAGGCATGCAGCAGTACTGGTCGAGGTGAAAGATAGGGGTGGCATGAACGAGTGCTTAGGGAACAACATGCATCGAGGAGAGGCTGAAAGGACTGTAGGCTGTTGTGCAACTGTCTGCATATCTTGATGAGGGCGGGCTAGGGGGAAGCGCGGGGGAACGAGAAGGAGCACAATCTGCAGCGGGGGTGGCGGCAGGTAAGGACGCGCTAAGCAAGGAGAGGGTAGACTTGCAGCGGGGACAGCACGTGCGCATGCAATGTTGCGGGTAAGAGGGAGGGCTCGAGAGGAGGCAAGTGTGCAGCAGGATTGGGCCATGGGTGAAGCAGGAAGGGTTGGGGCTGGCAGGAAGGGATGCAGCGCCGACCTATACAACAAACAGCTGTTCGCATATGTGTCTTACCTCCATGCGGGGGCTGCTAGCGGGCTAGCGGCCAAATGCTCCTTGTCTCCGCCCTCCGATGCTTCCTAGAGCACGAGGGGAGGCCTGCATGCGTCAAAGGGAGGAAGGAAAAAGCGCGGGGGAACGAGAAGGAGAGCAATCTGCAGCAGGGGTGGCGGCAGGGAAGGACGCGCTAAGCAAGGAGAGGGTAGACTTGCAGCGGGGACAGCACGTGCGCATGCAATGCTGCGGGTAAGAGGGCGGGCTAGCGCGGGCCATGGGGGAAGCAGGAAGGGTTGGGGCTGGCAGGAACGGATGCAGCGCCGAACTATACAACGAACAGCTGTTCGCATATGTGTCTTACCTCCATGCGGGGGCTGCTAGCGGGCTAGTGGCCAAACGCTCCTTGTCCCCGCCCTCCGCTTCCTACAACACGAGGGGAGGCCTGCATGCGTCAAAGGGAGTAAGGGAAAGGCGCGGGGGAAGGAGAAGGAGAGCAATCCGCGGCGGGGGTGGCGGCAGGGAAGGACGTGCTAAGCAAGGAGAGGGCAGGCTCGCAGCGGGGACAGCACGCGCGCATGCAGTACTGCTGGTAAGAGGGCGGGCTAGAGAGGAGGCAAGTGTGCAGCAGGATTTAGCCATGGGGGCAGCAGGAAGGGTTGGGGCCGGCACGAACGGATGCAGCACAGAACTCAACAACAAACAGCTGTCTGCACATGTTGTCTTACCTCCATGCGGGGGCTGCTCGCGGGCTAGTGGCCAAACGCTCCTTGTCCCGCCCTCCGATGCTTCCTAGAGCACGAGGGGAGGCCTGCATGCGTCAAAGGGAGGAAGGGAAAAGCGCGGGGGGAAAGAGGAGGAGAGCAATCCGCGGCGGGGGTGGCGGCAGGGAAGGACGTGCTAAGCAAGGAGAGGGCAGGCTCACAGCGGAGACAGCATGCGTGCATGCAATGCTGCGGGTAAGAGGGCGGGCTAGCGCGGGCCATGGGGGAAGCAGGAAGGGTTGGGGCTGGCAGGAACGGATGCAGCGCCGAACTATATATACAACGAACAGCTGTCTGCACATGTTGTCTTACCTCCATGCGGGGGCTGCTAGCGGGCTAGTGGCCAAACGCTCCTTGTCCCCGCCCTCCGATGCTTCCTACAACACAAGGGGAGGCCTGCATGCGTCAAAGGGAGTAAGGGAAAGGCGCGGGGGAAGGAGAAGGAGAGCAATCCGCGGCGGGGGTGGCGGCAGGGAAGGACGTGCTAAGCAAGGAGAGGGCAGGCTCGCAGCGGGGACAGCACGCGCGCATGCAGTACTGCTGGTAAGAGGGCGGGCTAGAGAGGAGGCAAGTGTGCAGCAGGATTTAGCCATGGGGGCAGCAGGAAGGGTTGGGGCCGGCACGAACGGATGCAGCACAGAACTCAACAACAAACAGCTGTCTGCACATGCTGTCTTACCTCCATGCGGGGGCTGCTCGCGGGCTAGTGGCCAAACGCTCCTTGTCCCCGCCCTCCGATGCTTCCTATAGCACGAGGGGAGGCCTGCATGCGTCAAAGGGAGGAAGGGAAAAGCGCAGGGGGGAAAGAGGAGGAGAGCAATCCGCGGCGGGGGTGGCGGCAGGGAAGGACGTGCTAAGCAAGGAGAGGGCAGGCTCACAGCGGAGACAGCATGCGTGCATGCAATCGTGGTGAGGAAAGGAGAAGGAGAGCAATGTAATGGGGTGGTGGCGGGCAGAGATAAGGAAGGCATATGGCAAAGACGGCATATGCACCTGCACTGCAGGTACGAAAGTGGATTGGGGAGGAGGGGGGGGGGGCAGTGCGTCAAGGAGAGCCAGCAAAGACACACTTACAAGACCCGGTTCTCGCTCAGGGCAGTTACCCTGCTGCTACCCAACACATAGGCACCCAAGCCGCTGCCGCCTGAGACAGACGTCTGCACCGCTGCCACATGAGCAGCTGCCGCGCGAGCTGCTATCCCCAGAGCTGCTACCACCTGATTCGTTGCCACCTGAGCTGCTACTTGCTTCTAGCTTACCTGGCGAAAGAAAACATCAGTCGCTTGGGCACAAAAGGTCGCCATTGTCATAAGAATGGACACATCTTCACCACCTGTCCCAAGCTACATGTCCAGGGCTTGTGCATACATTGTCCGGCCGTCATTGTGCAGGTGCATGGGCTTTGGCTATCAAGTGCATGTGCCAGAGCAAACTAGCTGCCGAGTATTCTCCATAAGGCTCCACGCGCAAGGCACAGTCACTATTGCTAATACAGTCGCTGCTCCTGGAAGCCAGAATGCCGATGCTAGGTCAGCACCAAGAAATGTATGTTTGCAGGTGGAATGGCTTTTGTAATGTCTTTTGCATTTGGTACAAGACACAGAGCCGTCGCTGTGTAACAAGACAGCCGATATCGTGTAACCGCGACCAGTTTGCTTAAAAGAAGAGCATCCATTGTCCCCTAAGACAGTGTAAGGTTATGCAGTATCCTAAAGATAGCAAGGCTGTTTGGATTTCCGGCTAGTTGTCTACTAGGATCCCAAAAGACGACATCACACGTCGTCTTTAAGTACGGCACTATACTTCTTGTCCTTATACAAAAGATCATCATCTACCTGACAAAACAGCAAGACATTACGTGTTGCCCGTTATGTTTATGCTTCGACCCAATGGTTCGCCGACCAAACAGGGCACCACCACACTGCAATGCCGACGCTGTTACTGCTTCACACTACCGCATAAATCTTCCGCACATATAAATACAGCGGATGACAACGGGTGCCTGGGGATGCCGGGCTTAAGTAGTGCAAGGGTAATAGGAGAAGGATGTCGCGCCTCGCTTTTCCACAGCTTTGAAATGTAACAGAAAATTGGACTCGCAGGAGTATCAAAGCCGGTTGTGCTGTTGACATAACTCGGCAAACAATGCCCTTCAAAAAGACGACGTCTGACGTCGCTTTTCAAGAACGGCATTCCCACGACTTGCCCTTATACTCCAGCGACAGTGTTGGGTCGCAGACAGAAGATAACGGTACGTACTCACATTCACGCCATAGCTTGGGTACAGACAAATGAACTGCAAACCAAAACTTAATACCCGCAATTCGAAAGGTACTTTCAACAACCACTACACCCACATACAAACCAAGGCGTTCTACATAGCATTTACAAAGTCTAATGGTATATATATTGAATTAAAGGGGCTGCTCGCAATCCAGCAATGACAACGGTGTCTTACACTGACTGGCATGCGTGTCGCAAATGACCAGAATACGTAATCGAATTTTAATTGTCATATACCTTGCTATGTGGCGCCGAAGTAACGTAGGAGGCCCGCGCCAAAGAGCACCACAGGCGAGTGCGATTCAGCCCCACTCCCAGGGATGGAGTCACCTGCCCGACTTGCACACAGATAAAAGTACGTCCAGCCACTTTAAGAAAATACATTAGCATTAATAACCTGTCGGAAGCCAGTTGGCTGTATAAGGTGGAAGAGACCGAGTGGGAGGCGCTGTTTGAAACAGGCTGGGTGAAATGACACATCCCCTCGTCCCATTTCACCAAGACACACATATATGTACCCACGCTGTACTCGGCCCCTTGCCCCGTGCAACCCAGGCAGGAACGCATGCCGGCCCTCCAACAGTACTCGCCCCCTTGCCCCGTGCAACCTGCATACGCATGCACGCAATCCTGCTTCACGCGCCCCATCGCCCCCTGCAACTCAGACACGCATGCATGCAAGCACTCCCACATTAGTCGCCCCATCGCCCCAAGCAACTCAGACACGCATGCATGCAAGCACTCACACATTACTCGCTCCGTCGCCCCATGCAACTCAGACACGCATGCATGCAAGCACTCCCTCATTCCTCAACCCATCGCCCCATGCTACTCAGACTCGCACGCATGCAAGCACTCCCACATTACACGTCCCCTCGCCCCTTGTAGCCCCCACACGCATGCAAGGCACCCCCGCTTTACTCGCCTATTCGCCCCATGCAACCCACGCATGCGTGCATGCCAGCACTCTCACAGTACTCGCCCCCTCGTCCCGTGCAACCCACACACACATGCACGCACCCCTGCTTCACGCGCCCCCTCGAACTCAGACACGCATGCATCCAAGCACTCCAACATTACTCGCCCCATCGCCCCATGCTACTCAGACCCGCACGCATGCAAGCACTCCCACATTACACGTCCCCTCGCCCCTTTTAGCCCCCACACGCATGCAAGCACCCCCGCTACTCGCACCCTCACTCCAAGCAACCCACGCACGCGCGCATGCAAGCACTGCCATCGTACTCACCCCCTTGCCCCGTGCAGCCTGCTCACCACGCATGCACGCATTCCCACTGCACGCCCCCTCACCCCATGCAACCCACACACGCACGCATGCAAGCATCCCAACTTTACTCGCCCAATTGACCCATGCAACTCAGACACGCACGCATGCAAGCACTACCACATTCATGTCCACTTGTCCCATTTAGCCCACACACACATCTGTGTACCCCGGCTTTACTCGGCCCCATCGGCCCTTGTGGCCACCACACACATGCACGAACTACCACTTCACACGCCCCATCGCCACCTGCAACCCACACACGCACGCATGCAAGCACCCCTACATTGATCGCTGCCTCGTCCTGTGCAACCCACACACGCATTCATTCGCCCCCGCATTACTCGCCACCATTTCCTTCACTCCATTCAACTCAAGCACGAACGCATGCCGGCACTCCCACAATACTCGCCCCCTCGCCCCGTGCAAATTGCACATACACGCATGCACGCAATCCTGCTTCACGCGTCCCATCGCCCCATGCAATCCACACACGCACCCATGCAAGCGCCCCCACTTTACTCGCCGCCTCACAACCTGCATCCCGGACACGCATGCAGGCACCCCCGCTGTCCTCGCCCCCCCAATCCATGCAACCCAAGCACGAACGCATGCCATCCCTACCACAGTACTCGCCCCCTTGCCCCGTGCAACCTGCATACGCATGCACGCAATCCTGCTTCACGCGCCCCCCCCCGCCCCATGAAACTCAGACGCACATGCATGCAAGCACCCCCGCTTTACTCGCCCCTTCACCCCATGACACCCACGCACGCAGGCATGCCAGCACTCTCACAGTACTCGCCCCCTCGTCCCATTCAAGCCACACACGCATGCCCGCACTCCCGCTTCACTCCCCCCTCGCCCCATGCAACCCACACACGCACGTAAGCAAGAACCCCGAATTAACTCGTCCCACGGCCCCATGCAACTCGGACCCGCACGCATGCAAGCACTCCCACATTCTGCCTGTACTCGCGGTTCACATGCGAACCTCTCCCAATTGCTTGTTCTTGTCCTACTCAACTACACACATACGTGTACTCCCACTTTACGCGCCCCGTCACCCCATGCAACCCACGCACGCGCGCATGCCAGCACTCTTACAGAACACGCCCCCTCGTCCCGTGCAACCCACACACGCATGCACGCACTCCCGCTTCACGCGCCCCCTCGCCCCATGCAACCCAAGCACGAACGCATGCAAGCACTCCCACAGTACTCGCCCCCTCGCCCCATGCAACTCAGACCCGCACGCATGCAAGCACTCCCACATTACACGCCCCCGCGCCCCTTGTACCCTCCACACGCATGCAAGCACCCCCGCTTTACTCACCCCTTCACCCCATGCAACCCACGTACGCACGCAAGCCAGCACTCTCACAGTACGCGCCCCATCGTCCCGTACAACTCACACACGCATGCACGCACCCCCGCTTCAAGCGCCCCCTCGCCCCATGCAACTCAGACACGCATGCATGCAATCAGTCCCGCATTCCGCGCCCCATCGCCCCATGCTACTCATACCCGCACGCATGCAAGCACTCCCACATTACTCGTCCCCTCGTCCCATTTAGCCCACACACACGGCCAGTTTTCTTAACGCACATATGTGTACCCCCGCATTACTAGGCCCCATCGCCCTTGTAGCCCCCACACACATTCACGCACTCCCGCTTCACACGCCCCCTCCCCACCAGCAACACACACACACGCACGCATGCAAGCGCCCCCACTTTGACCGTCCCCTCGTCCCTTGCAACCCACACACGAATGCAAGCACCCCTTCTTTTCATGCCCCCTCACTCCATGCAAACCACACACGAACGCATGCAAGCCAGCACTCTCACAGTACTCGCCCCCACGTCCGGTGCAATCCACACACACTCAACATTCCCGCTTCAAGCGCCCCCTCGCCACATGCAACCCAAGCACACAAGCATGTAACCCGAACGCATGAGCACTCCCACATTACTCGCCCCATGCACGCACGCAATCCTGCTTCACGTGCCCCCTCGCCCCATGCAACCCACACACACACACCCCATGCAACCCATACATGCACGCCTTCAAGCACCACCACTTTACTCGCCGCCTCACAACCTGCAACACACACACGAATGCAAGCACCCCTGCTTTTCTTGCCCCCTCGCTCCATGCAAGCCAAACACGAACGCATGCAAGCACTCCCACAATACTTGACCCCTTGCCCCATGTAGCCTGCACACGCATGCACGCATATTCCCACTTCAAGCGCTCCCTCGCCCCATGCAACCAACACACGCACAAATGCCAGCCCTCCCGCTTAACTCGCCCCGTCGCCCCATCAAGCCCCCACACACATGCAACCACCCCCGCTTTACTCGCCCCTTCACACCATGTAACCCAAGCACGAATGCATGCACGCACTCCCACAGTACTCACCCCCTCGCCCATGCAACACAGACCCGCACGCATGCACGCACTCCCACTTTACACGTCGCCTCACCCGGTGTTGCCTCCACATGCATGCAATCACCCCGCTTTACACGCCCCTTCACCCCATGCAACCAACGCACGCACGGATGCATGCAATCGCACCAGCTGTACTCGCCCCCTCGTCCAGTGCAACCCACACACCCACGCTTGCAAGCACCACCACTCTACTCACCCCATTGCCCCATCCAACTCAGACCCGGAAGCATTCCCACATTACACTTCCCC